>CM062818.1:145305026-146006894 GCA_031772625.1 Pinus tabuliformis | reverse complement strand
AAAAACACTGCAGCGTTGATGGAGAAAAAAAATAGCTAAAATAACATGAAGGCCTTGCAATTCAGCTCATAATTTAGAGGAAAGAGGATATCACAAAAATCTGTGCAATCAATGTGATGGAGAAAAAAATAGCTAAAATAACATGAAGGCCTTGCAATTCAGCTCATAATTTAGAGGAAAGAGGATATCACAAAAACTCTGTGCAATCAATGTTGTAATTTTGAGGGAAAAATCTACAAGGATTTCTATTAAAAGCCTGGATTAGGTTAATTAGGCATATATTTTTACAGAAGTTAAGAAAAAAAAATAGCTTCACGTATATCTTTGATAAATTCACTCTTTGAAATTTTTGATTCATTTTTTCAACAAATTGTGAAGTCGGCAACCTTTCCTTGTAAGTATTCATCAGCTCCATTAACAATACAATTTTGTTTTCGATTCATATTTTCAACAAATTGTGAAGTCCGTAGCCTTTCCTTGTAAGTATTCAAGAACTCCATTAACAATACAATTTAGTTTTCGAAATCAAAACATCGAGGTACAGTTACGCCTATTGAAAAACTCATGAATTTATAATTTGCTTAAGTATTTTAATCATATTTAGTTTTTTCCAAAGCAACTTTAAATTTCACTTATTAGAATATTAAAGGATTTTTTAAAATCAAATTTTATAATATGTGTTTTTGTATAATTATACATATAATTAAAATGGAATATATATATATATATGTTTTTGGTATAATTAAGTATATGTAAATTATATATATGTTTTTGGTATAATTAAGTATATGTATATAATTTTTTTTAATAATTAAAATGGAATATATATGGAGCGATATTATTAAGATTGTGACAAGCTTGGTCAAGTTTGGATGCCTCTTGGGATAGTTTCATTCGCCAAGGTGACTCTTACCCTAATGGCAATGATGCAGCCGAAAGGAAAAATACGTATCACACAATGCAAAAATACACTACCGAAGGTGCTACGAAATATTTTCATAACTCACTAGGAAATATTTTTGTAGCACCCTTAGGCGCTCTGTCCTCGGCAGTGGGAAATCAAAACGAATTGGTCTTGTTATTGCTTGACTCTGCACCTCTCAAAACATCCCTATGCTCATGAATGGCCTCCCTCATCTCCTCTACCATTGGTTACACTTGGCTCCAGCAAAATCATGACAACATCTAGACCACCACTAAACATCCCAGCATTTTCAATAGTCTAGTTCACCACATTGTCTGTACTCAACCACAATCCCCTCTTGTCTCTCACACGTCCGACATCACTACATTAGATCGTTTACCCCCTCGAATCAACATATAGCATGTTGATGCCTACAAAACATAGATGCTGCAAAAATATATAGTTTGGGTCACAAAATAAATGCACATAATGATCCCCATCTTAAAAATCGAGGATTTGTAAGCACATAAAACTACAGACCTTGTCCACACTGGTTCTAGAACAAAATTAAATATATATACAATATGAAACAGAGAGATAAAAAAACAGAAATAACAACACAAATCTATGGAATAAATATGCTACACATCGTTTTCATTTATTTCACAGGTGTAGGTTCAAGCCAGGAGAAGAAGCATTCCCCTCATCACAATGAGAGCTCTTTTTATGCACATCCTTAGAAACGGTTTCGCTTCCTCTTCTCTCTAATTAAGGGAAGTTGAAAAAACACAAGGAAAAATGACTCTTCTTTTGCTAGACTCAGAAAAATATTCATATTTAGTATTTACATTGTTTAAAATATCACAAAAGGAGAAAAAATTGACTTTTCTATCCCAACATGTGGCCAATTCACCACATTGTCAAGCCCCCTTCATTTTCCACAATGAATTTGGTCTAGTTCTCTTGCATCATAGTCCCTAGGAAAAGAAAAACTCATGAACTCTTTCTCAGAAGGTCCTCGATAGAAAAACTTGCCTTACATAGAATTGCAACACTCATCCATGTAGAAGCCTTAATATGACAGTCCTTCCACTTCGTTAAAACTATAGAAACTTCTTTTGTCTATTGTGCTTTGCAACCCTGGGGCCCATGACTCTTTCAACCTATGGATCCTCTACCATAGGCATCTTCTTTATCCAATTTTATACACTAACCTCCCTACTACTCCCACTTATTGTAGTGGCACCTTCATCATGAGCTTGATAGGGATACAAATGATCGACATTGAATATAAGTGAAATACCTAGGCCCATAGGTAGCTCCAGTTCATACACATTCACAGAAAAATTTCCGAGTATTTGGAAAGGTCCTATTTTCTTAATTTTGAGATTGTTATACTCCCCTATTGGGAATCTCTCTTTCCTAAAATGTGGCAAGACCAAGTCCCCTACTTCAAAATTTGCCTCTTTCCATCTCAACTATGCTCTTTGTTTGTACTTGTGGTTATTTTTTTGTAGCTTATGTTTTACTTCCTCATGTAATTCACTTATCATTGTTGCAAAATCATCCCCATCAACACCCCTCTAATCAAGTTTTCCCAAGTCTCTCAGCTCACAAACCCCTCTAGGGTTCATTCCATACAAGATATGAAATAGACTCTTCCCATTGTTCCTACTTGGCGAATCATTGTATGCAAACTTAGCTTGAGCTAATACATGATCCCACTGCTTGGGATGCTCCCCCACGAGACTCCTCAATAGATTTCCAAGAATCTTGTTCAAAAATTCCATTTTCCCATCAAATTGTGGGTGATAGCCTAAGATGAAGTTCAATTTCATTCCAATCTTATTCTACAAAGTCCTCAAAAAATGTCCTATGAACCTAGTGTCTCTATCGAAGATTATACTCTTTGGAAAACCATGTAATCAAACAATCTCATTAAAAACAAATGAGCCACATGTGTAGCATAACTAGTCTTGCAACATGGGATAAAGTGAGCCATCTTCATAAATTTGTCCACATCTACAATTATAGAATCGTTACCTTCTTGCATCCTCGACAAACCCAAAACAAAATCCATACTCACCAAGTCCCATGGTATACTTAGGATGGGTAGAGGAGTATATAACCCAACATTTTGATTCCTCCCTTTTGCATGCTGACATACTCTACATTTTCCCACATATTTTTGCACATCAATTATCATCTTCAGCTAGAAGTAGAAGTGTTATAGATTCCCAAGTATCTTTTCCACACCAAAATTCCCTACCAAACCTCCATTTTTCTTTTCCTACATCGAATTCTCTCTCATTGAACAATAGGGAATAAATGACTGGCTTTTCTTGAACAACAAATGATCCTACAACATAAAGTCCCTCTAGGGGATGGAATATTTGCTCAAGGGGTTCTTGCATGCTTCAAAGGCCTATATGAACTCAACATTATTTTGTCCTACTGCCTTCCAATATCCTTGATGGAGTATCTAAAACCCTCTGATCGAGTCTTGACCAAGAATGGTAAGGCACCCATAATCTGAATTTGGTGGTATTCCTAAGATAAGCTCAGGTTCTTGACAAGCAACATAGTAATTGAGAACCATAGCTTAGCTTCCCTCATCACAAAAATCATTTACTACAATATATTTCTTGTGGGCCAATCTCAATCTCTCCACTATAGCACCCCTTATCCTCGCACGCAACCGCCTCACATTGTTTCTATATGATGATGTGACGCTCCTATAGGTTTTTGATACATATATGACATCATGACAGTCATTGAATGACATCAAATTTATGTTGGAAAGGTAGAGGAGACAAGGCACAAACTAAGACAAGTAAATCACACACAATAACATGAGTTGCAGAGGTTCTATTGATCACACGAAAACTTGATGATTACACTGAACCCAGTGAGGGTATTTAAACATTTTCTGACTATCGACTTGCCTAAAATAACTTGGCATGCAACCACACACTAAATTCTACTTTACTTTACTTCACTTCACTTGACTTTACTCGACTCTCTAAATTTAGCCTAAGTAATTAGCTTATTTTAACACTTCCCCTTAATTATGACCACTAAACTAAGATAAGACTCATAACAACTCAAACATGCCTATTGGTCTATCTCTCAGCTAGTCTTTCAACACCGAAGTTCCTTCTATGAAACTCAAACAAACATTTTGTTAATGACATAGTAAATATATCAGCCAATTGATTGCTAGATTTAGAAGGCTTCAAGTGAACTTTTCCATTTCTCACAAGTTCTTTAATAAAATGATATCTAGTATCAATATGCTTTCTCTTTTGATGAAACACTATTCTTGGATTGTGCAATTGTTGAGGTGTTGTAACAATATATTGTTGTTGACCCTTATTGTTTATGCTTGAGTCCATCAATACTCTTCTTAACCATACTACTTGACATGATGTTGATGTTCCTACTATGTATTCTGCTTCTACTGACGAAAATTTCATAATAAGACACTTCTTATATTCCCATGAAAACACACCTGAACCAAGATGGAACACATAATGAGAAGTGCTCTTCCTATCATCCAAACAACCTGCAAAATCACGATCTGTATATCCAATCAGATCCTTATTTCCTTTACTTACATACATTATTCCACAATCTCTAGTTTTTGCTATGTATCTTAGAATTATTTTCCTCCTCTCTAATGTGTGTCTTTCAAATTCTCCATAAATCTAGAAATCAGACTTACTCCTTGTATAATATATGGCTTTGTAGTTGTGAGATACATGAGGTTGATAACCAAACTTCTGAATAGAGTTGGATTGACATTTGATCCTTCATCATCCTTGCTTAACATTGTACCTATTGCAACTGGTGTAGGGACAGGGTTGCAATTCTCCATCCTGAATGTTTTTAGCAAATCTCT
Organism: Pinus tabuliformis; assembly: GCA_031772625.1. Lineage (NCBI taxonomy): Eukaryota > Viridiplantae > Streptophyta > Pinopsida > Pinales > Pinaceae > Pinus > Pinus tabuliformis. The sequence continues at coordinate 146,002,089 of CM062818.1, read as the reverse complement.
AGCATATTTATTTTGACAAATAAAAATCCTTTTTTTAGATGTTCAACTTCCATGCCAAGAAAATATTTCATAAGTCTGATATTGATCATCTCAAACTATTTCATCATGGCTGCTTTAAATTCATCCAATGCAAAATAACCTATATAAATCATGTCATCACCATATAAGAAAACAATCAAAAATTTTCCATGCTCATTTACCTTTCTATACAAGGTAGGCTCGATGTTTCTTCTTCAAAATCCATTCTTGATCATGTAGCTATCAATTATACTATACCAAGCTCTAAGTTCTTTCATGAGTCTATAGAACGATTTCTTCAACCTATATACTTTATCTTATTTACCTTCAACTTCATATCATGGAGGCTACTTCACATAGATTTCTTCTTCTAGAATTCCATTCAAGAATGTTGATTTTGCATCCATCTGATATACTTTCCACTCGTTCTGAGCTGTTGTGGCTAGAACTTCTCTTACATTATCCAATCTGGCTACTGGAGAAAATGTTTCTCCAAAATCTATTTCTGGTTGTTGTGAGAATCCTTTTGCTATAAGTCTTTCTTGAAATATGTTAATTTCACCTTTATCATTCATATTTATCTTGTACATGCATTTCATACCAATGAGATTTTTGTCCTTTGGAAAATCAACCAAATCCCATGCATCATTCTTTTCAATAGCTTCAATTTCTTCATCCATGGCTTGCACCCAATTTTCATCTCTGATTGCTTCTTCAAATGAAGAAGGTTGGAATGACAATAATGGAAAATTTGAACTAGCACCCAAATCATCATAAATATCCTTCAGACTTCTCATCTTTCTCTTACCAGTTCTTGATTCATTATCCGATTGATTGATAAGAGAAGCTCGTTCTGTGATATGCTTGAAGATCCATGCTACTTAGAAAATCATGGAGTCTTTGTTGGTGTGTCTCTATTTGGTGACTTCACCTGTGATTCTTGTTGCTTCTATTCTACTACATCATCTTTTTCCATTAGTGGCACTTGTGCATCAACAATTTTTTCTATAATACCATTCCATGACTCTTGTTCTTTGAACACAAAATCTTTTCGAATTATGGTCTTATTGGTGATAGGGTTATACAATTTGTAAGCTTTTGATTGCCCACTATAACTAGTAAATATTTGTTTTTCACTTGTATAATCCAACTTACCTCTTCACTCTTTATGCACATCTGCATAAGCTACACATACAAACACTCTGAGATGAGATACACTGCAAGACATAATTGAACATGCTTCTTTTGGAACTCTTTTCATCACACTCTCTGTGGGAGATCTGGTTATCACATAAACAATACACGTAGATGCTTTTTCCCAATACTCATTAGACAAGTTTCTTCCATTGAACATGCTTCTTTCCATTTTCATAATGTTTTTAGTCTTTCTCTCTGCTACACCATTTTGCTGCGGTGTGTACCTTGTTCTAAACAATCTTTTGATTCCATGTTGTTTGCAGTAATCATGGAATACCTTTGAATCATATTCTCCACCATGATCTGACCTTAATACCTTGATCTCTTGATCACTTTGGTTCCCTGCTAAGCCTTTGAATTCCTTGAAATTTGCAAAAGTTTCATAATGATGCTTCAAGAAGTAAACCCAAGTCTTTCTGCTATAGTCATGAATGAAAATGAGGAAGTAACAACTTCCACCAATCGACTGTGTCCTCATAGGTCCACACAAATTTGGATGCACTAGCTCAAGAGGTTGCTATGCAACTCCCTTTGGAAACCATTCACGGTGTTGCTTTCCAAAGATGCAACAATCACAAGTACTAGGAGGTTCTTTGATGGGAGGTAATACTCTAACCATCTGTTTATGCAACAACAATCTTAAACTAGAAAAGTGCAAGTGTCCAAACCGAAAGTGCCATAACCAATAATCATTGGAACATCCAACTATAAACGAACTGATCTGATCACTGTAATTCATAATTAGAGGAAAGAGTATGTTCCTCATCATCTGCACCATTTCTTTCAGCTGCTTGCTTAGGGGCTTGCCATATATAGCACACTCTTGTCCTTGAAACCTAACTTTGTATCCTTTATGTGTCAATTGACCAACACTTATTAAATTATGTTCGAGAACATGGACATAATATCCCTCTGAAATTGTCTTTCGCTCCCCTTCCTTGGTGAGAATGTTGACCACTCCTTTTCAATCTACATCCACAGTCTTTTTAGTTCCCAACTTTACCTCTGTCTTCACAGATTGATCCAAATTTGGAACCAAATTCTTGTTGCCTGTCATGTGGTCACTGCAACCACCGTTTAATAGCCACACATTATCAGAAGGTTCATGCATGGTATGGAAATCTAAGAACATGGAGTTATTACTCTCTGTAGTAACATTATCTCTCTGGTTTCCTTGATCAATTATCTTCTTCCTACAATCAGGGGCAGAGTGATCAAATTTATTGCAATAATAACATCTCGCCTTTTATTTGTCAACTCTTTGATTATTGTTGAAGCTTCTGTTGTTTTTTCCACTTTCTTGTTCATGCTCTTCTCAAACATCTCTTTGACGACCATGTCTTCTGCCTCGTACTTTGCCTCTCGATCTACTTATGCCTCCATTTCTATCTCTTAAATAGAAACCTGGCTTTTGAAAGCAATTTCTAAAGTGGAATCCTTATTTCTATTAATGATCCCATCAACACATCAACTGTTAATGATGTCAAATCCTTAGCTTCTTCTATGGTTGCTACCGCAACATACAATTTGGTAGACAAAGATCTGAGGACCTTCTCAACCACTGTTTGATCTTTAATTTCATAACCATAATTTTTTAACTAATTTATGACAGCCATGACCTGATTCATGAAAGAATCGATGTCGTCTATCTCCTTCATCTTTAGACTTTCAAAATCTTTGTGTTAGTACTATGCAACTTAACAATATTGACATTGACCATACCTTTATAGCTTGTAGCCAAGGTCTTCCATGTTGTCTTTGATGAAGACGTGATCTTAATCTTCTGGAGCACTGCTCAGTCCACTCCTTGTTGAATAAGTTGCAATGCTTGTGCATTCTTCTTTTTTTCTTTCTTCCATAGTTCCCTCTCTAGATTAGTGAGATCTACTTCTTTTGCTTCATCTTTAAGTTCTAAAAACTCAAACTAAACATGCTCCCAAATATCATGAGTCTTCAACATGGTCCCTATAAACGATGAGAATTGGTACTGGAAATTTGAGAAAATCATCTTTCTTCAAAACTTCTTTTTAGAAACTTTAAATTTCTTTTTTTATAAAATAAACTCTTTACACTTGATTTGAAAAAAAAATAAAATTTATAAACTTAAACTAAATACTTTTTATACAGCCTCTTTAAAACATATCCAAAGTAAACCTTTTCGTAAAACCTTATAAGAACTCCATTTAAATCTTTATGAATCTTTTAAAATCTTTTTGAAATCAGATATTAAGAAAAAAAGTGATGAGTCAAAATAAACCACACGCTCCTTTGACTTTAGTCAAAATAACCCACGGACCGCACCTTTCGATAGGGTTGGGAAGCGTTGCATTGCCAAAAATCGCGAAACTGTAAGTTTGCCGGCCTTAAACAACACAGGTTATCACATAGAGGAGATGCGACGTCTATTTTATTTAATTAAGCAACAAATTTTCCATCTTAATTATTTAACAATTTTCTAATTTGAAAAATGTCTCTTTTTAACTGTCTCATTTTTGTGATTTTTATTTGGCTCACGCACAATGATATGATTTTTTTTATTGATCACGTAAAAACATTAATACTTATAATGAATTAAGCGAAGGGTATTTAAATTTTTTATAATTAATAATTTATTTAAAATAAATTAAGATGTAACTACAAATTAAATTTAATTTTTTAAAATAAATTGACATGCAACTATAAACTAAATTTAATTTTATTTAATTTTACTTTCTGAATTTAATTAATTTTTTATACATGAGTAATCTTTTTCTTTAGAGTGAATGGTTCCGATGTTTAAAGTTAATAATTCTTCTGATAGGTTATGTGGACTATTTTTTGGTAAACGAAAGAAATTTTGATTTACTCTGTAACACATGTAACGTAATTGTTCGATTAATAAAAAACTTGATTTACCCTCTAAAATATGTAATGTACTTATTGGGTTAATAGAAAACTACTCTATTTTTATTTGACAAAAAAACTTATTTTAACACTTTATTCCTTCTTTAATTAACCTAATCATGTTGATAATGCCTCCCCGATAATCACAAGGATTTGAAAGCCACAGTGGCAAGATTTTGTCGAGGAAACGATAATAGTGCGATCTCTCAGGTGATTGAACCTTGTGCCGTATCTCACTGTCTTCGTCTTGTCTCCACAAATAAAATTATTCCTTTCTTCCATCGGCAGCGATAAGAACTCAGTCACCACTCTCATCATCTCACTTGTCAACGAATCATGAACACCTTGTTTAATCAGCTGCAAATTAATTAAAAAATCGACTTTTCACATCGTGTGCATTCACAGAAAGTTAAATAGTCTCATTTTATATAATAATCAATATTTCAGGATTTATAGCTTCATCTATTAATTAACGCATCTGGATTGTGTTGAATTTTATACCAGCTTAAATTTAACCAGTAATATATATTGCCTTGCGCATTACTGAAATTATATCTCTAAAAATATTAATATCCCAAATTTACAACAATATTCCCTATTAAATTTATAACTTCTTTCACATAAAAACTAATCTGATAATTTACATTTAAAGTATACTAAATTACACATATCCTAACTTGCCAATTAAGTGCACAGAATAAAAAAAAACCATCCCTCAGTAGAAGCTTTATATTAACCCTATCTCACAATATACAAAATATCCAAAGAGCTTTATAAACGATTGAGCTTTCTTCCTCTGTTATATATACGATACAAATCAGACACAGATTTTAAGTCAATTGTTTGACCTATTAATGAATGTAACGTATCCCATGTAAAGGCTCATTTATTTTTTAATATTTAGATAATAAAATAATAAAATCTAACCTATAAAATATATAATTAAATATTTCAAAAATTAAAATATCTATTAATTATATTATCTAATACAAAGTATAAAGATTTATTCAAATCACGAATATTCAAAAATTCGGAGTTACGATATAGCATCGAGTAGCTATTAGAGTAACGACCAAAATTAAATTTTTTACTCGTACTTTTTATTTTCATTTTTATTGAATGGGACGTTTTTATTTTTATTGAATGACACTTTCCAGAGTGAATTTAAATGTAATTGGATTGATAGAGATATATAAAGTTAAACCATTGATTTTATTTATATTTATTAAATGTCTAAAATCTTATAAAAACAATAATATATTTAAAAAATACTCTAAATTTACTAACCTATCAAATTTTACACAAAGGAAAAACACAATATGAATTTAAACAAATAATTTCTAATAGTCACAAGTTTCTAAACAAAATTGGAATGATATAGAAATAAAATTAACACGATCATTGTTCAAAAATAACATCTACAAATCAAGAAATAATTTCATTTTTTTTTTTCTTATATTTGTTTTTTCAACTTTTAATCTCACTTGAAAAATTACAACCTCTTGGCACACAGATCCATAACCCTAACAACTTGGAGGCGGCAAAGGCCTTCCAATCAGAAATGTCGATAGAGAATCATATTCCGGAATGCTAATTGTTATATTAGAAGTTAAACTTAATCACATTGAAATATATAACAATATAGTGAGAATAAGGACACTACATAAATATAATTCAAAATGATATGGAAATATAATAGGTAGGCTGGCTAGGTGACTTCTCTCATTTATGCAAATTAAATTTATGTATAGGTGGTATGTGTGATATATATATTTTTATCAGGGAAATTTTAATATTGTTGGTCATATAAGTATATGTATAAAAGAAATCTAGAGGTTGCTAGTTGTTGTTAGCAGTTTTAGCTATGGGAGCTACTGAAGGTGGCAAGGGAGAAGAAATGTTCGTGCAAGCCACAACCTTATGCAAACCTCTTTGGATATGGCTCTCAGAGGATTTAAACGCTACTTGCAACAGATTTTATGGTCATACTGATCAGAAAGCTCATTTGGAGATGTGGTCTGCAAATAAGAGGGAAGGAGAAGATGTTTAGATAGACAGTAGAGTGAGAAGAGGTGTAGGATAACGAGGCTAGGGTGTAGTGCATGGTGTAGATGATGATGTAACGAAAGGGTTAAGGGACTAGGAAGTTGATATGGATGGGGTGGTATCCCCTAACCCTACACAGTCACCTAGGCAAGTTGTTTTACCCGCATCTTTGGACACCTTGAAAGAACAATTATAGCAAGTTACAATGTTCCTAGAATAGTTGAATCAAAATAGGAACGAGAACCACAATGAAATTATAAATTTCATGAATGAACTGCAATGTAACCAATGAGATATGTTGGATCACTTAGCATCATTCCATCAAGGACAAAGTAGACATGTTGGGTACATGGAGCAACTAGAGGGGCACATAGAAAATATTTAATTCCATGTTCACGGGGAGCTTGGTCACCCTTCTCCTTCAGATTGGGTCTAGACCACCTGCCTACTAATTGATGCTGGTGGGTTGTATATCATCCTAGGGATATTTTGGTTGTATTGGTCTTTCTGGTTGTCGGCTATGAGAAGGTTCTTGCATTTTGTCACAATTTGTGTATTGTTCTACTAGCCAACAAATATTATAGGAGTGAAGTTGGTAGAGAAACATATTTTGGACATGTATCCTATATGTTTTGATGAATTAATATAAGGTTTAGATCGTGTGTGTGTGTGTCTAGATATATATATATATATATATATATATATATATATATATATATATATATATATATATATATATAGATATATAAGTTGTTGCTAATGGACACCAGAGATTAGTGACCACTATCATTAGTAGAGTGTGTGTGTGTGTGTACATACATATATATAGATATATAAGTTGTTGTTAATGGACACCAAAGATTAGTGACCACTATCCCACTATCATTAGTAGAGTCTAACCCGATCACCCATTAGTAAAATACTTTAATGAATTAAACTAATATTTGAAACTCATATTTTTTGAAATCTTAAATAAATAATATTAAATATTTTATAAAATAATCCCAATATCTTTTTTTACATAATGGCTAATTATATCATGAAATGTAATAAATATCATTTAAGGTTTTGAAGAAAATAATCATATTAAATGGCAATATAATAAGGAAATTATTAAAAATATTAATTATGGAAAATTATATTTTGAATTAAATATTTGATATAATTAATATTCCAATATTTATCATTGTTAAATGACAAGTATTTGATGTAATTAACAATACAATAAATCAAATTAGAGTTAATTATATAATCAAATAATTAAAAAATAAATTATTAACAAATAAATTATTCACAATATTATTTAAATAAATTAATATATAGTTAATATTATATTTATATTTAATTTTTTGTATTGATGATAAATTATATTAGTTTGTTCAAAATATTGACTAAAAATTAATGATATGATTAATTTGAATGATTAATTTGAAGAAAAAAATATAAAGTTAATTATATTTATTATATTTATATAACAATTATAAAATCATTAATATCGTGTAATTAAACATATTTAATAAAATTATATAGGTTTTATTAATTATATATTTATATATTAAATAATATCATAAAATATAAATTATAATTATTTTATATTTATATTATAATAATATAAATTATAAAATTAATTATATTTTTCCTAAGTTATATGATCAGAACATTTTGTCTTTCATTTTTTCTTCATCATTTTATTGGAGGGTAGAGTTGTACTTGTATCCTATTTAACATAATATAGATATAGTATAATCAAAATTTATATAACAAAAATCTTCATAATGATTATATACACTATGAAATAATTGTAAACATCCCAAACATGATTGAATGTATGTGTATCAATGTATATTATGTTACATGTATATTTCATCTTCACCTATCATTTCTACATAAAATAATATGATTGAATGTATCTATATGAATGTATGTTATGTTACATGTATATTTCATTTTCATTTATCATTTCTATATAAAATATTTAATTATAATTATTAAATAATAAAAATAATGTTAAATAAAATATTTAACAATATTATAGACACAATGTGTTAAAAACATTCTAAAAAAAATTCTTCATAATAAAAACATAACATAATAATAAGCATAGAAACCAAATAATAGTTGTAACCACCCTCACACTTTTAAAATTGAGTCAATGTGCAGCATGTTTCCATATAATTCTGAGAACACAACTTTAAACACATTAAGGTAGTCATCCCTATCTTGTGTGAAAATCATATTTAAATTTAACTTTTAATTTTATATTATAATGTTTATAAAAAAATATAATATTTATAATTTAAAATATTTTTCAATCATGGTTTAATCATAGGTTTGATTTTGGGAATGGTTGGGAACTCTAATCTTTCCCTCTTTTCCTTTAAACATCAACTTTATTATATTCAAAAACATTTCAACATTTTGGAAATGGTTGGGAAGTCTAAACTTTCCCTTTATTATATTCAAAAACTTTTCAACATTTTGGGAATGGTTGGGAAGTCTAAACTTTCCCTCTTTTTGTCACGACTCCACGACAATTATACCAACATAAAAAAAAATTTAATTGTATAATCTAGGCCTAACATCCGCCCATATATAATCAGCATGGATTACCCATGTGCGTAAATACAATTTTCCTTTAATTACCGCAACCATGGCTATATATTAACACATACAAATATAATCTTTACTTCCATAGCGTATCAACCTGTTTGATTAAAAATCATTGGTGAATATACGATGAGCTAAGTCAAAGGTGACACATTTCGGCTTTACTACCCGACCAAACCTGGTGCCAAGTGGTGAATGCGTGGTTAATATCTTCACCTACCTCTGCCAGGTGGCTAGCACCGTGCAGAGGCCATGTGAAGCCTCGGTAACTTCGCGGGGTTTAGCGCGCCAGTTCTTCATTTGGATGAACGGCCCAGATCACATAACCGGATCCAAGGGCTCACGATGGTTCAAGGGTTTTATAAACCACCGAGCCATGGTTTTCGGGTTCATTTGCATCTGTTTGGAAGAGGGCCGCATTCTGCTCCGCTCGGCAGCCCTCCATGCACCGGTGAGCAAACCTGCAACGCCATTCCAGGTACTTTGACCTCCATTACGTGCCATATACAGGTCTTCTGCACTGATAAATTCATATATGTTTATGCTTACGGTGTCTTATTTATACTCTGGAGTTCCTATTGTTCTGAGCTTACCTTGCTTGCTATTCTGCTTACAGGTATTTGATTCGGGGTTCAATACCGCTCGAAGGGTCATTATGCAGCCACTGCACTCACAGGTATTTACCCATTACGTTTTTCCAGCCGGAATCATGGTTAAACTTAATAGAAAGGTTTATTGTTACGGCTTATCTTATGGTGATTTCTTCCAGCCTGAGGTGTTCCTCATGGCGGTCTATTTTAATGGCTCAGGGTTCTATCATTCGATCAACCCTGGCTCAAATCGTGGACGGCCTTTCCATCTTTGATTATACAGTTTGTGAATAACTATCCATTCGGCATTCTGCCAGGTTTCATGTATTACATGTTTGAGAGTTTACGGCCCTCTGCCGGAACCATAATACCCAAATGTATTAAGACCTCCGCACGTTTACTGTTGTTATTTGACATGAGGGTTTCTATTTAAATTTCCAAGTTTTTGTATGAATTTAGGACGGCCGAGAGCCTCCTTCAGTACTCTGGACATTTGGACTTTTATACTGCTCTTATACCCAACCGGGTTTCCTGTTATAATAATTTTAAGAAATTGTTATGGAATACCTTGCATATGTTTATCAATGGATTTCGTTTATTCTGGCATTCTGTTTTACTTTACCACATATAATGTTGATTTACGAAGGTATAATGCTCGACATTTGTACAGGTTCACTGTTATTCAATGACGACAGAGTTTTTGATTTATTTAGTTGAGGGTTTTAGTCGCGTACTCACTAGTTACATGCAACTATTCCATGGCAGTACCTGGCCGTCCCTTCTACAGGGTTTGGTTGCCCGGTGACCTCGTGTCAACCTCGCACCATTAACGGCTTACTCTGTTCTTTATACCAGTTGAAAATGTTTAACGATACCACTATGGTTTTTCTTTCGCATAAGTTCCGAGCATAATAATATGCCGCTGTGATTTCTTTTGCAATAGGTTTGAACATAATGTTATCTAACCCTCAGTGCAAGGTCTATTACGTTCTTGTTATAGTCTTATATTATGCTTGAGGACAATGACACCGTTCCACCGTGTGCTTTGTCTTCCGTCGCATCACAATACTGTCTTGCAGTTCTGTATTTCATTTAATTTATTCTACTAAATGCAGCGTGCTGTATTGTTCTAATATACACTTCATTTCTCGCATACCACTAGGGTCTCTATTTCCGGATTCGGATACAGTTTGATTATAACTAGAGTGTCTCTGCTTTTATATAGACTACATGCTCTAGTTATACAGTTTGCATTTGAATAACAGATCTTTATCTCTATATCGATAACGTGCTTTGGTTATCAGTTTGCAAAGAAATATATTTCCGTTCTCTATATAGACAACATGTATTGGTTGTATAGTTTGCATATAAATGATTTGTCTCTGTTCTATATAGATACTATACAACACTTTCCATTCTGTTAACAAGCAATATATATATACAACAGATAATCTCTATTCTTTCTGTTTAAATAACCAGTTCAGGTGTTAATAAGAACTGTTTCGAACATGATATATATTCTTGCATCTAATAACAACAGAGACTTAGATTTACTGTATTTTCCTCCTGAACACCCAGTAAACTGATACAGAGATATAAATCTGGTGAATAATGGTGAATAACTCGTACCTGGTCTACCAGCTACAAGAGTTAATGCTCCAGAAGTTCACCTGCACCTTACATGTTTGCTCTTAACCACCCAGCCATGAGATCCATCAGTTCACTGGATTCTCCCCCCGAGCTGTCTTGCAGGCCTGCAGCCCTCAACAAGACTCCAGCACCTCAGTGCTTGGGTTATCTGGTCCTCACCAGACTTAACCCTTTCTCTTTTTCTTTTTCCTCTTTTCTCAGATTTTCCTCTCCCTCTCTGTCACAACAGACTAGGGATTTTCCCTCCCAGGACTTTTCCTGGCTGAGGGGTTAGTTTCCTTTTCAGTTTTATAACTGTTTCTTTTTCTTTTTCAAATCCTCCCTTAGGAGACTGCCAGCATTTATCCAAAATATCTTCCATTTCATAAATAAAATAATATCTTTTAACAATAGTAATTAGCAGTTCACACTAATTTCTTACCATGGTAACTTTCATAATTACAAGTTTTACGGGGTCATTACACTTTTCCTTTAAGCATCAACTTTATTATATTCAAAAAAATTTCAAAATTTAACATTTAAGTAGCGGTTTCTTGTTCATTCAATTAGTTAGTCAACATTCAATTGATTAGTCAATCTTAAAAAATGTGAGTGAAATTAATGATTTCAATATAAACTGAAAAATTATAACATTTATTATTAATTATTATAAAATATAATAAATAAATTATAGAAAAACATTTAAAATAAAATATAATAAATAAATTATAGAAAAACATTTGAAATAAAATATAATAAATAAATATTAAAAAAACATTTTACTCATTATTTAAAAGCATTTATTTGAAATTTAGAAATATAAATTATTTATATTTATATTTATATTTATTATCGGTAATGATTCAGAGTTTAAAAATATTGTTTATCATCGATATTTTAAGTTTTAAGAATGAAAACGGTGGTATTGTTTCTCATTCAATCAATTATTCACTATTCAATATCGGGTAAGATTTCAATATGAAGCGAAAACTTGCATGATTTATAATTGAGAACTTGTTATGTACCAAAAAAATGTAGATTTTACAAACAAAAAAGTTTCCACCTATGTCGGGCCTTTACCCATACTCAAAATGTAGTCCGATGATTCTTTTGTGATCATCATCTTCTATGGCTTATCTAACTAGTTTGATGGACACGGAAAATTCTTGATTTTTTTACTATATTTGAGCAAATCATCTCATGAAATAAAAACAAATGCCTGTCAAATTTCATCCTTAGACGTGGCCATGACAAGACCAGGAAGTTTTATAGAATCCAGGAATGCCTTGTCTTTGTATTCTTTGGAAGTCAGAAGATTCGTAAACTCGGCGAAGTTTGTACCCCTGTACAGGGCTGGGTGGTGTTCATCAATGAGCTCGGGCTCAGGACCAATTTTTGCTTCGAAGGGCAAGCTCATGAAAGCCGCCACCGAAACTCGGGATTTCTCTGAGTTCACCACTGCTCGGTACACCACGCTTTTGTATCGCCCATTGCTCAGAATCTAAATATATCAACCAGCCACCGGTGAAAATTAGCCACTGATTGGGTAGGTTGATCAACGTATTTATGAAAAGGAGATCATTTTTTTAGTTAAATCAGACGTTAAATTCACCTAAAGCTTGAGGAAAGGAACCTCTTTTAATACATACATCTACCGACACGAGAGGCATTAATTAGTTAATGCATTACTTAAGAAATTCATATAATTTAAAGAGTATAGTTACCTCTATATGATCGCCTATGTTTACTGTTAAGCATTTGGGCATTGGTCGTACTGCCTTCCATTGGCCTTGATGGAATATCTGAAACCCTCCGATCGAGTCTTGAGCGACAACGGTAATGCAGCCCTAGTCTGAATGTGGTGGTATTCCTAAGGTAAGCTCACGTTCTGGACAAGCCAGGATAGTAATTGAGAACCATAACTTGGCTGCCCTCGTCACTAAAACCGTTGTCTACAATATATTTGTTGTGGGGCAATCCCAAGCTCTCCACTAAATAATCTGATCAATTTTGATAACGCCTCACCGATAATCAGAAGGATTTGAAGACCATAGTGAAAGCATTTTGTCGAGGGGATGACAATAGTGCTTCAGAAAATCTCTCCAGAAAATCTCTCCAGCAGAAAACTCGATCTCTCAGATGATTGAAACTGGTACCGTATCTCACTGCCTTCGTCGTGTCTTCAGAAAGAAATTTGTTCTTTTCTTCCATGGGCAGCGAGAAGAACTCAGTCACCACTCTCATCATCTCGCTCATTAACGAATCCTCAACACCGTGTTTAATCACCTGCAAATTAATTAAAAAATCGACCTTTCACATATCGTGTATTCTGGGAAAGTTAGTCTCACTTTCCACGAATTTACACCGCTAGCGTGCATTATTTCTTGAGTTGCGGGCACATAAAAAATTAGCATACTTATTTATAAGCGCATAGTAGAACTTGGCAACATTTATATTACTAATGGTTAACAATAAATTTTTAGAATATTTTGAAATTTATTTATCAAAAAATGAAATAATTAAAATTTTTAAATTATCAAAAATTTAAGACAAAATATCTTTGAATTTGATAGTAGGGAACCATATTAATTGTTTCATTTTTGTTTTTAACCACTCAAAATTTAGCACTTACATAAATTAAACAAAATTTAAATAGTATATATATTGAATATAAATTTTCAAATTTTTTTGAAATATTGTAAATATATTTTAAAAATACTTAATAATAAGAAATTATAAGAAATTACAATCTAGCCTACAGTTTAAGTTTAGATTTAAAGAAATTACTCTGTAGCCTAGAGTAAAATTTAGATTTAAAAATTCAAAATTACTATTAGCCAGATTATCTATTGGAAAGTATATAAATGTATTCATGTCATGAATATTAAAAAATTAAGAGGTTTTTTTTTTTTTTTTTCAGAGAGAAAATCATCATGTATATTATATTAAGAAAATATAATGAGTTGTTACATAAAAGGCCATAAACATTCCGGCCGACTGATCCTGATGATAATGCTGTAGATGATAGCAGATGGGGACATATAGATGTGGCTGTTCTGAGCAGATAATAAGATTTGAGCTGATACAAAAGAGGTCCAAAAGACCATAACATAAATCAAAACATGTTCATGATAACCATCCAAAAAAGAAGAGATGATTCCTATGAGAGAAGTTCCACATAGACCATAAGAAAAACCGGAGAGAGAAGAAAACTTATCAATCCGTAACAACCAAAGCAGATATATAAACCAGCACAGAGGCAATTGGAGCCTTGGACTCCTGGAAGATGCGGGCATTCCTCCATTTCCAGAGAAACCAACACGTGAAGATAAATAACGATCTCCATGCTGGACGTTGGTCACTCCACCACTTGAAGCCGTCCTGAACAGAGGAGAAAACTTGGTGAGGAAAACCATGAGATAAGGAGAGATCATACCAGATTTGGGCCGAAATTCAAGTTTTTATTCTTAGCTTTTTATTTTTATTGGATGACACAATTTCGAAGTGAACTTGAATTTGATTTGAATTTTATGAAATACGAATAAATGTAAACAGCTCATCTTCATCAATTTTCTAAAATAACCCACAATGACTGACCAGCATTCAATTTTAAAAAAAAAATGGATAACTTCTAATAGTCGCACCTGAAAAATTCCGACCTCTTGGCACTCACGTCCAATAGCACTAACAACTTGGAGGCGGTCAGGGCCTTCGAGGCCGGAAATGTCGATAACAGGAGGATCATATTGCGGAATGCCAACTGTTATACAGACAGTTGGACGCTCGGCCGCAGGAAAAATATAGTTGTCGGGAAGTACCTGCACACCCACCACCTCAGCTAGATGTTTGACGCTTCTGAACTTCAAACCGGTTTTGGTTACCTCTCCAGGGACCTCAATACCGCCAGCACCATCCCTCCTCAGATTACACGAAACGGTAGCCATTGAAGAGTGACAAGTAGAGCATTAATTGATGAGGCAACCAACTGGAAGGAGAGAATTTTTGAAGCGGGCAGAGAGACTTGAATAATGAATGGAAACGAGACTTGCAAAGATTGGAAACGAAAACTAATGACTCAGGGGAGCAAAATAATTCTGAGGGGAGGGCTCTCCCCCACTCTCCGGCCGTTATTTATAGCAGAACTTGTGATGTATAAAGAGAATACTCTAACCATGTTTTTAAAGAGAATACTCTAACCATGTTATTTTGAAGAGACTATTCTAACCATGCTATTTTTGAACTTTTCAGGTTCCCACCTTATTTCTGCCAGTAAAACACCAAGGAAGTGGATCGTTTTCCAGAGATGCTCCAACTATCTTATTTTTTCTTCTTTCATGTTTATTTTTCAGATTATTGTGGTTAGAATTTCATTATTTATAACCATGTTGAGAAATTGTAAATATTCATTATTGTAAAATAATAAAAAATGGTAATTTTATTAGAAATTATATAAATATATTATTATTATTATTTTTAAATATTGATTTTTAATAATAATATAATGAAATTTATTGAATAATCTATCAAAATAATATGGGAAATTTTATTTAAATTGGTATTTGACATTGACGATTTTATTATTCAGTAAGAAAAATATTTGAACTTCTTTTATAGGTATTCAATAATAATTGAATAACATAATTAGATTAGATCAATCATATAAGCTTATCCAAAATAACATGGAAATCTTGTTTAAATTAGAATGGGTAATTGTAATTATTATATAACCATATAATGAGATTAAGAAGGTTTTACATAATTAGATTATATGAATTATATAAACTTCTCCAAAATAACATGGAAATCTTGTTTAAATTAGAATTGGTAATTGTAATTATTATATAACCATATAATGAGATTAAGAAGGTTATACAAAACGATAGGGAAATTATATATATATATATATCTTCATGGGGTGGTTGAACTAAATAATGGGTGAAACAGTGAGGTGATGCAGTGGTTGAACCAAATAATGGGTTGATATGTATTGTCCATGTGATCTAAATTAATGTTAGGTGGTATGTAGAGTACATGTATTTCTATTGCATAAGTTTTGAGATGGTTGGTCATTTAATTATATGCACAAGGGGTACCGAGAAGTTGTTGTTAGTAGTTTTGGGTATGAGAACTCGTGAAAGTGGTAGAGGAGAAGAAACGTTCCTGAAGGCCATCACTTTATGTAAACTTTTTTCATTATGGTTTTGGGAGGATTTGAATGCTACCTGCAATAACATATTTCATGCTCATATTGGTGGAAGAGTTTCATACTAAGTTCGGTTCCTAGGAGAGGTAGATGGCTAGGGACTTTAGTGCAAAGGGAATTGGAGTAAGATCAGGAGGATCTTTCTTAGTTGGCCACTAGATTCGAGTCTTGGAACTCGTTCCTAAACATTGTTATGCTGGTAAGCTCCATTAACAACATTCTCTACATATGTAGTGATTTTTTGAATTATTGTTGTAAGAAGTTGATTAGAAGGTGGGAGGGCCTCTGGTTGTTATCTTTCTATGTCAAGAGTGGCCCAAACTTTCAAGTCGACTAGGCTTATTGTTACTATATTGGCAGATTAGTTGATTTGATACTCAATTCGAGGTTAGTAATATGGGAGTGGGAGGAAGTCTGAAGTATGTGCCAAATATTTGTGAGAACCAGCTTGAGAGAGGGGTGGGAAAGTTGGTGTGTAGGTCTTTTTAGACTTTTGGTGCAACTTTTTTATTAGTGTTTACCAGTGTCGAGCCTACACTAGTCTAAGTGGACGGTTACCGTCTCAATGTCTTGATGATCAGGCCCCTCTTCTGTTGGGGAAGTCGAGCGTTCGGGACTTGTGGATATAGTGTGGAGGAAAATTCTTGATGGCACACAGGTGAGGGAGCCCACATTCTTGGTACTTTTCTATTGGGTGTTGGAAGCTTCCATATCACTCAATTTGAGGAATCACAAAGTGCATTGCGAGTTGTGGTTTGGAATAAGAGGGAAGGAGAAGACTTTTAGAAAGAGTGTTAGAGAAGCAAGAGGTGGAGGAACGTGAGGCGAAGGTGTAGTGCACGGTGAATATGATGGTCTAGCGGTAGGAGTAATGGACCAGGAAGATAAGATGGATGAGGTGGTAGCCCCTAATCTTGCACAGGCACTTGGGCATGTTGTTTTACCTACACTCTTGGAAACCTTGGAAGTACAATTACAACAAGTTACAACTTAGAACAGTTGAATCAAAATAGGCACAATGACTACAATGATATTATAAATTTCAATAATGACTTGCAGTGTAACCAATGGGATATGCTAGATCACTTAGCATAACTCCGTCGGGGACAAAGGAGACATGATGGGTGCATGGAGCACTTGGAGTGGCATGTAGCACATGTTAAATTCCATGTTCATGGGGAGCTTGGTCACCTTGTTTCTCTGAATTTAGGATTGAACCACCTGCCTACTCATTGATGCTTGTGGGTTGTGCATCTATCCTAGGGATCTTTTTGTTGCATTAGTCTTTCTGGTTTTTATCTATGAGAATTTTTTTACATTTTGTCAAAAGTTTGGGTGTTGTTCTTCTAACCAACAAATTTGATAGGAGTGAGATTGGAAGAATACCAAATTTTGGACATGTATCATGTAATATTTTGATTAATTAATAGAAGGTATATATATATTCAAGTTGTTTAAGAATTTTGTTTATTTTATTTTTATGTGTTTTTAGGAACACAAGGTGTTTGTGGCCACTATCATTAGTAGAGCATAACCCCAAAAGGGTCAAGGATAATTAATCATTGATCTCCCATTAGCAAGGCGCTTTAATGACTAGAAATCATTCTAAATCTTTTATTTTTTTAATTATTATCAAAAACGAATCCAAAAAATTATTAAAAACACGATTTTAAGTTATATAATTTTATTATTTTAAATATAAAAATAAATTCAACATCGTTAAAAACCTTTAATGCAATTAAATTATAATGATAAAGATTGATATTTATGATTTTATTACATCTAAAATAATTTTATAAAAATAATTTATATTAAATTTCAATTTAAAAATACAATTTTCTCCACTATCATCTTAAATACTATAATCTTAAACATAAGAAGAAAATAAATAAATAAATAAACAACATTTAGTAAAACTTTTAAATTAAAAACTCACAATTTAAATACATTCAAAACATAAAGAAACCCTATATTTCAAATTTTAATTTATAAATATCTACTAACAACCTTTGATTTACAAATATGTAATAACAACTAAACTATAAACTCTACATAAAACTTCCTTATTTATGGAATAAAGAATTCCCTTTACATAGTGATTTCAATATTAAAATTTAAAAATGTATATATACTTTATCACTCTACGTATTAATTTATTACTTCTTATAAAATAAACCACACTGTCTAAAACTTAAATTCAATTGTAAAAGTTATCAAGAATAATTTTATATTATTAAAATATATAAATGTTAATTATAGTTTTAAAACAAAATTATTAAAATATATAAATGTTAATTATAGTTTTAAAACTTAAATTCAATGGTAGAAATTGTAAAGAATAGTTTTATATTATTAAAATATATAAATGTTAATTATAATTTTTTTATAAAAAAGTTTATTTGGAGTAATTTCACGGCTAATAGTTTAGAAATGAAATCTCACTCTACCAAAAACCTTAACCAAAAATCTTGAATTTGAATCTTATGTCATCCTCCAATCGAATATCATTATAATATAAAATTATGATACTAAATTATTTAAAAATAAATTTATTTAAAAAATTTAATATTCCATATTTGAGTGTCTGCTCCCCTCACTATTAAAAAAGCGCACAAAACTAAAAATGTTGATGTATCCTCCGTGAAAAATAAAATATCCACTCAATAGTTTGAACATTGTTTTTTAAACACAGTTAATTTAACACTATTCTCTAAGTAAAAAGGGAAATCATCTGGATCAAACAAAATTACGAAGTCCGGAACAATCGCTTTTGCTTGATTCCTTGAATATTGGGCTTCTGCCATTTGGCCTTCCGGGCTTGTGGAGAAACTAAACACCCGTTCCCACGAACACCACGCTCTCTGCCCGAAACTGCGAATTTAGCGTTCTGTAAACCTAATTAAAACCTAATTATAAAAAGTTTCAGTGCGCAGAGGATTAATTCTATCTAGAGGACGTAAACATACAAAATTTTGGGATTACCAAGGAAGCAGATAGATTAAAGGTTATCCATAAAGGGCATAAATGTACAAAATTTCAATAAGCGAGGCATTTTGCATAAATTTCATAAATATCAACTACTACACCATTTTTATGGAAGAACAGAAACCCCCAACAGAAACAGTAGTTATCAAGGTTGCAGTGTAAAGTTTTTTTTTAATATTTTGAAATATGGTTTGTATTTTTTTTTTTAATAAGGATTTTTGGAAGATTTTCTGTTCTAATGTTTTAAAAATTTGGCAATAATTTATTGAATCACAAATTTGATAGGTAATTATCCAAGTGTTCTAGGGGTTTTCCAGGGTGCTCAATCCATATATAGTGCTAAAAAACCCTTTTAAATAACACAAATCAAGATTTCACCCCAAAATTTTCCACAGATTCCTACACTAGAAAGTCCAAAAAGTTGCACTAAAAACTGCTATTTTTTTTAGAGATTACATTTATTTGAAATTTAATAAAAATTTGTTAAAATTGTAAACTAGAATTTCTTAATTTACAAAATTTAATATTGTAAAGGGTTTTCAAGATTTAAAATTTATTTATGTAGTCAAGCACATATTTTAAGTAACAAAAAATCAAAATCTCACCTAAAATTATATTGCCAAAAAAACTATAACTTCAAATCTTAAAATAGTTAAATTAAGCTTTTATGAAAAGAAGGTTTGACATGTAATAGTAGTAATTATCAAGGAAATGATGAAGGTGTCCTATACAGTTTAATATGGAAGCTCACATTTTTGAACTCTATAAAATAGAGTTGAATATAACATTTAAAAAATTTAAAAGACAAATATTTTAAATATGTTTTTATGATATGTATAAAAAATGTTGAATATTTCAAATAATTATTTTTACATTTGTATATATGGTTAATCTGTAATTCCATTCGCTTTAAGATAGAAGCAAGCCATGATATTTAAAAAATATTTCAAAATTAATATTATATATATATATATATATATATATATATATATATATATATATATTTATATTTATATTTATATTTATATATAACATGGAAAAATAATATGATATGTAACATAAACAAAATATTTTAATATCAGCTCTCTCTCTCTCTCTCTATATATATATATATATAAAATAAAAATATTTTTGTTCTTTTTTTCAAAATATTTCAATAGTGTATATATATAATAAAACAAGATAGTCTGCTTGTGGCAGTTCAATTCGCAATGACTATGGAAATGATATCTCACCGAATTGAAAGCCTTGAATTCAAATCTTGTGCTATCCCCCGATCAGGATGAGAAATTAGAAGTTAGACAAAAAAAAACTTGCAAAATTAAAACATTAATCTCAATATATAATACATTTTATAATTCATATAGATATAAACATAAATCTATTATATTAATATTTATTATATTAAATTAAATTATTATAAATGTTCATAATGAAAAATAAACCCTTTTTTTTAACTTTAAAACAAAATTTCCATTTTTTAAAATGTAATCCCTCCTCGTAAGTCTATAATTTGGACTCAATATATATGAAATAACTAAAACTTACCCCATCTAACACTTCCCAAAAATATATAAAACTAAATTAAACTAAAATTTATAGAATATATGAAATAACTAAAACTTACTCCATCTAACACTTCCCAAAAATATATAAAAATAACTTAAACAAAAATTTATAAAATATATGAAATAACTAAAACTTATTCCATCTGACATTTGAATATATAACAATATAATAAGATTAAGAAGGTTATACAAAATTATATGGAAATTATATATATATATATATATATATATATATATATATGATTAAAAGAACATAATAAATTATTTGGGGGTGCCCTTATTCTAACCTTGATTAGCTATTATTGTGAGTTCTACACTTTTCATTGTTCTTGTTCATTTTGTTACACATATAATGATGCGAGTAGTCATAGTATTTATAAATTCATATTTTCTTTAATAATTCGAAACTATAATAACAATTTTTTACTTTATTTTCAGAAACCATGGACTATGAAGCTAGTGAGAATTCAAAGGAAGTATCTAAGGAAAAAGGAAGTTCAAGAAACACAACACCAAATTATTTAAATGGTATGACAATTTTAGTTTATACCTTGTTACAATCGTTACACATTGTGTTAATAACTAGTTGTTGATTAATAAAACCCATGGAAAAAGCCTAAGGAGTGGGGTTTAATGAGGACAACCCATACTAACATGGGTATTTTTTTTTTGAAGCAATTATAGCTAGGTGATAATTTTTGGTGTCATATAGTAAACTTGCATAACATATGTACTCATTTATTATTATGTGTGTAGATGGAAATCATGTATTATGAGGTTGTTTAATACTATTTGTTATTTCATGTATTCCATGTTTTTCTTTCTAGAGATTGTGGAAACTGGTGTGCGCGAAATTCGAAGTAAAGTAGCGAAGAGAAAAAGAAAAACAAGTTATATGCAAATGATGCCCCCTTCAACTGGTATGGTGGTTTTATATTTTATGTACTCTTTTAGAAATGGTTGGATTAGGTGGTTTCTTTTCCTGGAAATTTTACCCAGGTGATAACTTTTGGTGTCATATGGTAAACTTGCATAACATATGTACTCATTTATTATTGTGCATATAAATGGAAATAATGTATTATAAGGTTGTTTAATAATATTTGGTATTTCATGTATTCCATAATTTCTTTTTCTAGAAACTACGGAATCTGGTGTGCCTGAAATTTGAAGTAAAGTAGTGAAGAAGAAACAAAAAAAAGTGATATACAAACATTGCCTCCTTCAATTGGTATGGTGTTTTTATATTTTATGTACACTCTCTTAGAAATGGTTAGATTGGGTGATTTTTCAATATTTATAAGAACATTATGTGACAATATTTGAAATTATATTTTCATTTTGATTAATGCAAATATTTTTTTGTTTTTATTTGTAGAATTGGTTAATCCAAAATCAAATGAAATGTTACAACCATCACTTAAGAAAAAGAAACGTTATTCAACTCAAAAGGCAACATCAATAACACCTTCTACTTTTACTTTTTAAATGATTAAAAAATACAATACATATAATAAATATGAGTTTGCGCAAGATTGGTACATCCAAATATAAGCTCCCATGAATATGTTTCTTGATATGTATCTATTTGGATCAATATATGGAAACAAACCAAATATATTAGGAATAATAATTAATTGTTATGCTTACAATGAAAATGACATTGACGTTCAAGTGGAAATGATTAAAGAAAATGACGTAAAATTAATTTCATGTCAAATGGAGTATAGAAATTTTAGACTAGACTTGATTGAAGCTTCAAGTACTAATTCAACAAATATGATAAAGAATTCAATATTCAAGTTGGATAACTATGAGAGGTTCTCTAAATCTGGACTAAATAGTTGTGCAGATCTTTTAAAACGCATTGCCACTGTTATGAGATATCGCTATGTAAGAAGTAAAAAAACATCATCTGTACTTCTTCATTTACAACAAAAAGGTAAATTTCTTGATAAAATACTAGATGATAAAATTGATTCTCAATTACTTGCTTTGAGAAGAGTATATTTATCTGATTTGGAGGAGAACATAACAGAA
Organism: Pinus tabuliformis; assembly: GCA_031772625.1. Taxonomy (NCBI): domain Eukaryota; kingdom Viridiplantae; phylum Streptophyta; class Pinopsida; order Pinales; family Pinaceae; genus Pinus; species Pinus tabuliformis. The sequence goes on along the minus strand of CM062818.1, from coordinate 145,979,323 downwards.
AGTGATTTCAAGCCCACTACAGAATTTCAAAAAACTAGGAAAGTTGAATTTGAGACAACAAACCTTGCAAATCAATGTGATGAGATTCATGAAGCCTTCAAGCATTGCTATCTATTTTCAAACTCCTTTAATAGAAAAGTGGTTGTTGAAAGATGTAAAGAAGCCCCCAAAGTGTTCAAATTAAGATCACGAGATGATTTAAATGTTCAAGTATTAGTGAAATCATTCCTAGAAAAATTTCAAACCTCATTACCCGATGCTCTTGTGATTCCATTGGAAGTCAATGAGCCTGATCCATTGGTCAACTCTATCAAAATTATAAATGAGACATATCTAAATTCTAAGAATATCAATTTTTGGATAGTTGATGATGAACATACCATTCAAGCATCAAAAGAAATTTTAACAAATCCTAAATATAATGTATCGACAGAAGCGAAAAAAAAGATATAAAAAACATATTGCTTGATTCTTGCATCCATCAGTTCAACCCAATGAGGTGATCTACATTTTTTGTCAATCAAATTCAACAAATAAGGTATTCTTCAAAACTCCATTTATTGATTGTGTGCGCTCGACAAGAAATTTCTTAATTGCCAATGACAAATTAAAGAAAAGGAGGATTGGATGTTCTAAGACAGCTAAAGACAAGGTATGTAATTTCAATTATTTTTACATTTAACATTCTATTATTGTATCTATTTTTATTGTAGACAAATGACTAAAGCTGATAATATAAGTCATATTTTCTCATATTTATAATGAATTCTCATTAGATTATAACACCTTATTTAGTTTCATTTTTACATTGAATTCTTATTAGTTTATATTTATTATTTTATCAGGTTGATGATGAAATGTTGTGCTCATTCTTTGACTGTCCAATTACAAATTTTTCTGATAAAAAAATTCTCTTATATCTCGATGAAACTATTTGGGATAAATGGGACACTGTTTTTAACTGTTACCAACTAATCACATTAAAGTGTTCTCCAAGCCAACCTGATTTTGATAACTACAAGAGAAATAGTCTACACAGTTTGACAGCAACTACACTTCGGCCCCTTCAGGGATTAACCATGGAAGAAATTGCTTCAGTAGCAGATAAACTATTGGATGGAATAATTTGGTTTTTTATTCCACTAAATCATCCAAAAAATGCCATAAAATTAAAATATTATTGTTCTAAATTGAAAACCAACATAACAATATTGGATGCAATGGTTACATATTGTCAAAGTCATGATCAAAATTTGAACAAGATGACTCTTACCACATTCAACATTCTTGAGCATTATGAAATTAATGATATCATATTTACCAATTTTTGCAACATGGTGGAGGGTTCTACTTATGTCAAAGGATCACGTAATACAAATATAGAGTCCCTTTCTCAGCAAGCATGTGGATTCCTTGTCAGAATGATAAATGGATCAACAAAGGTTCAACAGTTTAATAACAATTTTGAATTTGGTTGTCATTTTGGGGGGCCTGATCTTTTGTCAACACTTTTCCACTCTTTTCCATGTTAGTTACAACCAGTTTTACATACTGACCTTGTTGTTTTGGATACACTGGCTTTGAAAAAGTAACAATTCCACAAGGGATATTATAATGAATTTTTTCGATTTCTTATCGAAAAAGATGAGTTGAATGACTTTACTACAAATCTCTTAATAGCACTTTGGTTTTGTAATGATGTACACCAATCTTTGGAAATTTCCATAAAGAACTCCAAGTTCAACTATAAAATGACTAGTGGCATTTATGAATATAAGTCCCAAAACAATTATAGTTATGATATAGTTCTTACTATACATTTCTATACCTCAGAATTAAAAAATTTGGAGGCTATAAAATACTCTTACACATTTGATGAAAATGAGAGAGATTACCATTTCTGGATTGATTTATTGGAAAAACACCAACAATGTAGTGATGCAAAAGTGGTTATTTCTCTTTATGCGAGGAAAAATTTAATCAAGGCCTATTGTACATATGGAAGAAGAATTTCATGTGTTGTGCAAATAGAGTCACAAACGACAATCATGTTAAATAATTACCAATATTTTCAACTATCAAATCCGGGATCCATTAACTTCTTGGAAAATTCAGGTACTACAATTCATTTATTTTCTTTCTTATAATACTTTGGATACTATTCTTTTCATATTTCTTAATTGTCAAAGTGTTTAATAAAACGACTAATGACGGAGATTCTAAAACGGAGAATGATGAAAGTGAGAAGCAAAAAAATAATCAATATAGTGCTTATGTTGTTGAAAAAAGTATGGAGATGGAAATAGGAGGAGGAGGAGGAGAGGAAGAAGTTATCATACCAGGTACATAATTTGTTTGGTTTTTGCTCTTGATAATTTTTCAATTTATTTAATTTCCATATTCATAACATTTTTGGATGAATATTATAGGGAATTATGATATGAATGAAATTAGTCAAGACAATGACCATTGAACAATGGAGATAGAAATGGGTATTAATCATTGTAACTCTATCTTTTTTAATTTTATTATTATTCTAAATTATTATTTTTATTCATATCATTTAATATGTTGATTATAGCTGGAAATAAAGAGAATGAATATAATGACCAGGGGACTATCCCACATGTTGGAAATAATACTGAGAGGGAGGGTGAATCAATATTTGTAAATCAATAATATTTCATTTCCATAAACAGATTTTTATACACTACTTTTACTAAGTGAACCAGTGTGTACATGCAACTGTTCTTAAAGCAACCATCATATATGCAGATAACTTTTGATTTACCCAATTTATCATGTATTGAACGTTAACTAGTATGTAAGAGATTAATTAGACAGTGCAGTAAAAGAAAAATAAAGCATTACACATAAGAATCACACATGAACACCAATATATAAGGTGGAAACCCAATGTGGGTAAAAACCACTTGCTATTGTCGTCTCTGTCTTCTTTGAATAATAAGAAAAATCTATTTAAAATCTTGTACTAGTGCAGACTTATACTAGTACGGAGGATTCTACCTGCAGAAGGCTGCAAGCTTCTCTCATTTTCCAACTTCTACTGGAAGGGAGCTACAACCCCCTAGCTCTTGTACTAGCGAATATGTTTACTAGTACATAGGTTCCACCGTGCAAAAAGCTCCACTCTTCTTCTAGCGACCACGTTTCATAAATTTTCAGACTGGATACTCCTGGAGCACAACAGCATAATCTTTGGGCCACATTTCATCCAATTTTCATATTGGACCCATCAACAACATCATAGCTACAATACAATCATCATGTACATAAACCAATCATTGAAACTCCTAAATCTGATAATTCAGAATACTGTCACCAGAATATAGTCATCAGAACAGAACCCAGAACTCTATAACAGCAAACAGAAACAACTGAAACATTCTTCACAAGGTATATGTTACTTCCTTGTGTCTAACCAGCATGTTTATGTGCTTTTGTCAAAGCCAACCAGCGTATACATCTGTAAATTTTAATTCATAATTTTATAGCTATACCAAACTTCAGTTATACCTAAATCATAACATTTACATAATAATATATGAGTCAGTATTTAGATCTAGAATATAAATGAGCAAAACCACATAATGATAGTTCATTTTACTCCTTAAGATCTCGATTCATCATTAGATCTAATCCCTCATCATCCGCTAAAGTTCATCCTTGGTTCAAATCCAACAATGCAGCATAACCCAATAACCTGCATACTAGATCTCACATTCCATCAAATATTCGATACTTGCACACCTTGGCCTAGTGATCTTTTCTTCCTTATATAGTTTTAGGCCTTTCTCAATACCATGGATCAAAGCCACTTAGGATCAATACCTTGGACCAAATACCTAGGGTCAATACCTTGGACCAATACCATGGGTCAAAATACCTTGGACCAAATACCATGGACGAAAAGCTTAGTTTTCCAACATATACGCGCTTTTCATTGTGTGAATATGGGAGTCTGATCTGCAATTCTTTGTTGTTAACCTATTGTACTGTGATCTTTCATCTAAGTGAGTTGCCATCAAGGACAACACTTGTATCATAATGCCAAAAATCTCCCCCTCTGGAATTGATGGAAACAACAACACCAAGTACAACAACAACACCAAGTCACTCTCCCCCTTTGACATACATTATGCTGGTCATGCTCCCCCTGAGTACATGGTGAATTCTCTGATATGCTAAAATGTATTGATTGAGCTCCCATGATTAAGTCCATGCTCCCCCTGAGCACAAGAAAATTCTGCAAAAGTTTTTGTGAAAGAATGACATGACTTTATACATACATCACCAATGACCTTCCTACCACCAATGACTCATACATACATCCATCTCCCAACCAAGTGGGGATATACCAAATTTGACTCATCCACCCAACCAAGTGGGGATATACCAATTGTTTATACATGAAAAAAACAAGGAATATTACATCATCCCTCCCATGCATAGTGGGGTTACACATTAGGTCTTTTCATGACTTTTACATGACATTTATAATAAGGACAACCAATTGAAACAAGACCATGATATTCATCAGCAACTATCATATACCATATATGATCTACACCATAAACAACATCAGGATCAACAACCTGTATGCTTCCGTCATCAAAAGAGTCACCTAAGTCAAAACAATTATGTGGATCTGTACCACGATCTTCTAAGATAATGCCAACAATGCATTATTAGACGAATATGCTCCCCCTAAACCTGTGCCAAATGTTCACATTCAGATATGATTATTGCATATATCAGTAAGAAATATCAGGGCATCATCATCAATCAAATATACATCAAGTGATCAACATATTTCCACATGTTATCAATAGTTTCTAACCATCATCATAAAACAGAGTAGAAAATTGACAGAACCATATTAGACCCCCTTTTCCTAAGTCTAGCCCACTGCTTTTCCTCAAATCAGCATATACGCAATTGTGCCCACAAATACCCGCATATGTACGCGACTACGCTTCATGAAACTCGCATACAATAACCTTTCTCTAAAAAATAAGTTTTAACGGCAGGATGATGCAACAACTACTCCCAGATTTTGTCTGAGAAATTCAAATGTCTCCCTGGGTAGTGGTTTAGTGAATATATCAGCAACCTGTTCTTTGGAGGGAACATAATCCAATTTGACCTTTTGTTCAAGCACTTGTTCACGTAGAAAATCATATTTGATGGGTATGTGCTTGGTCTTGGAGTGCATGACTGTATTCTTTGAAATACTGATGGCACTTGTATTATCACACATAATGGAGATGGGTGGAGTACATGTGATCTGAATGTCTTGCAAGGTTTGCATCATCCAAAGTAGTTGTGTGTAGCAAGATGCAGTAGCCACATATTCTACTTCAACTATAGATAATGCAATTGAACTTTGTTTCTTGCTAAACCAATACACTAACCTAGAACCCATATAGAATGCACCACCACTAGTTCTTTTTATGTCATCAACGCTTCTTGCCTAATCTGCATCTGTATATGCATGAAGAGTAAGATCTGTATCTCTAGGATACCATAAACCAAAGTTCTGTGTTCCTTGAAGATATTTAAAAATTCTTTTGACTGCCTGAAGGTGTGATTCCTTTTGATTTTCTTGGAATCTTCCAACTATCCCTACTGCATGCATGATGTCAGGTTGGGTACCTATTAGATAAAGTAGACTGCCAATCATGGACTGTAAGTTGGTTGATGTAAAATTGTTGATTCATCATTTGAGCTGAGACTGCATCCTGTTATCATTGGGGTACATACTGGTTTAGAATATTCCATGTTGTACTTTTTCAAGATCTGTTTGAGATATTTGGTTTGTTAGAGAAAAATACCATCTTTATTTTGTTGAACTTGTAGACCAAGAAAATAGGTAAGCTCACCAAGCAAGGACATTTCAAATTCTTGATGCATTATTGAGGTAAAATTCAGACTCATGGATTCTTCATTGCTACCAAAAATGATATCATCAACATAAACAACGATTATTAGCAATTTATTAGTGTCAATCTTTGTATATAGATTGCTATTTGCTGACCCCTTTGAAAAACCCTGTTGGTGGAGATATTTGTCAAGGCGGTAATACCAGGACCTTAGAGCCTATTTTAGAACATAGCGAGCCTTTATGAGTATGCATACAAGTTTTGCATCATTTCCAAGAATGAATCCTTCTGATTTTTCAATACAGACTTCTTCTTCTAAGTCTCCATTAAGAAAGGCAGATTTTACATCCATTTGGTATACTTTGAATTTCTGAAAACTAGAAAGAGCAAGAAACATCCTTATAGCTTCAAGTCTAGCAATAGGTGCAAAAGTTCCTTCAAAATCTATACCTTCTTGTTGAGCATACCCTTTACAAACAAGTCTGGCCTTGTTTCTAATGACTTCTCCATTTTCATTCAGTTTGTTTTTGAATATCCATTTAGTTCCTATAATATTTTTATCACGAGGTCTAGGAACTAATTCCCAAGCATTATTATTTTCAATTTGCTCAAGTTCCTCATTTATGGCCTTGACCCAACATTCATATTTGCATTCTTCTTTTACATTTTGAGGTTCGGTGGAGGATAGTAGTGCTAGATAGCTTGAGGAATCTATAATAGTTCTTCTTGTTTGTACCCCTGCCTCGTTTTCCCCTAAAATTTGAGTTTCTGGATGATTTCTGAACATACCTGGACGGAGTCTTTTCTTCTACTATTATCTCTTCTTATAGAGCTTCATTGATTTCTTCTTTAATATCATCTATGGAAAAATACTCCCCATCTTCTTCATTCTCATATTCTTCTATTTTTGTTTGTTTTGGATTTTTGCATGTTTCATCAATTACAACATCAATACTTTCAACAATTTTCCCAAGTCTTTTAGTATAACATTTATATCCTTTACTTTGGGAATAGTAACCAAGAAGAATACCTTCATCTGCTCTGAGCTTAAACTTACCAAGTTTTTCATCAGTCCTTTTTAATACAACATTTTCTTCCAAAAACTTTAAAGTATTTTACCCTAGGAGTCTTACCATACCAAAGTTCATGTGGAGCTTGAGTGATGTTTACCCGAACATTTACTTGGTTGAGGATATTTATGGCAGCAAATACAACTTCACCCCAGAAAGTTGCAGGAGTTCTAGATTCATCTAGCATAGCTCGAGTCTTTTGTTTAATAGTTCTGTTCATTCTTTCTACCACTCCATTTTGCTGAGGAGTCCTTGCAGTGGAGAACTGCCTTTTTATTCCATGTTGTTCACAAAAGTCAAATAATTCATCTGAGGTAAATTCCCCTCCATGATCAGATCTGAGGCATTTGATTTTGCGATCTGATTCATTTTCAACCAAAGCTTTTAGGGCTTTGGACTTTTCAAATGCTTCATCTTTATGCTTTAGAATATCTATCCAACACATTCTGGAAAATTCATCAATGAACAGTATAAAGTATTCTTCTCCACGAGGTTACTTTTTCCTTGATGGTCCACATAAATCAGTATGAACAAGTTCAAGAGGCTTACTAGTTGACCCTTCTTTTTCAGTGAAGTGAGACCTGGTTTGCTTACTAAATTGACATGGTTTTCATATTGTATTTTCAAGAATACTGATATCTAGAAGATCATGAATAGCCTGGAATCTGCATGCTTTTCTTATTTGAGAAAAGCTTAGATGTCCCAATCTTCTGTGCCATAGCCAGTTTTCATCATTTTTACTTAGATAACACTATTGTTTTCCTCCCTTGAGTATGTATAAGTTGTTTGGAGTTCTTGTACCTTTGATCACGGTTTCTCATTTATAAAGCTCACCAACAACACATCCTTTTAATCGAAACACCACTTCATTTCCTTGATCACACATTTGACTGACACTCAACAGGTTATGCTTTAGACCATCTACATACATAACATTCCTAGCTTTAACCTTTTCTTTCAAGAAAACGAAGCCTTTACCTTTTCTGACAGCAGGAGTGTCATTTCCAAATGAGACATTATTTTCCTTTTCTAAGGCATTATATGAATGGTGTTTTCCTTTGTCACGTATCATGTGTTTTGAGCATCCACTGTCGGTGTACCACTAATTTTCTTGTCCTTCTGAATACAAGGCTATACCACATCATTCTACTTGAGGTTCTTTCCTTCTCCATATTTTGGGATTTGATGCAGTTTCCTCCTTTTGAGATATTTGCTGAAATTTACTCCTGCATTCAGCTTATTCATGGCCAAATTTGTTACATATTCAGCATTCTATTTCATTTTCAAGAAGAGAAAAGTTACTATAGGAACTTTTCTTGATCCCTGTCACATTCTTTTGATTTTGTGCTTCTCTAGTCATGATGGTTTTGTAAGCAACACATTGAGTAGCTTCTTTATTAGAAACCGGAGAACCCACAGTAAAAACCATTATTTCTGTCAACATTTCAAATCCCAACAGGGATCCATCATCAGGACAACTATTGAGTGTTGATAGAAGAAGAGCTTGATATCTCCCTATCAAGCTCTTCTTCTATCAACACTCAATAGTTGTCCTGATGATGGATCCCTGTTGGGATTTGAAACATTGACAAAAATAATGGTTTTTACTGTGGGTTCTCCAGTTTCTAATAAAGAAGATATTAACCACATAAGTCTTAAATCCATACATTAAGTAGCTTTGTGTCCAAAATTATTACATGAGAAACATTTACCATTAAAGAAGTTCCTACGATTACCAAATCTATTGACCTGGTGATTGTAGTTTATATTAATCCTTAAAACAAATTGAGTATGATTTACCTCACGTTGGTTGTGACTTCTGTTCATCCTTGAAGAAAATTGAGCCTGATTTACCTGGTGATCTGCTTTATGCCTTTGCTGACGATTTTCATACTGCTCACTGTTCTTTGCTACATTAAGATAGCTTTTAGTGGAGGTTGATGGCTTCTGTGTTTGAGATGCTTCTTCATAATATCCAAGACCTGTCTTTATCAGAGGAGAACACTGCATTTTGATAATTTCATCTAAGGTTGAGAGATTTTGTTTTCTCAAGATCCTTTCTTAGACCTACAATTTCACATTCTAGTTTTTCATTGTGTTTTTCTTTTTCAGCAAGTTGATATGTCAAGGTATCTATAATCATATTCTTTTCTTCTAAACAGATTTTGTGTTTAGATATTTCTTCATGAAGGTCATCTTTTTCTAAAGCATCCCAAAAATTATCATCTTCATAAGCCAATAGAAGTCTATAATCATTACTATTTTCATCTTCATCACTATTTGATAAACCATCACTATCTTCATGAGTATAGTAACTCTTTTTATTTACACTTTGTTTTCTATTCCATTTTGCAGATTCCTTCCCTTTATCATATTTATCTTTATGAGGACATTTGGCAGCATAATGATCGACTCTACCACAGGCAAAACATTTGAAAGGTAGTTTACCTCTAAATCTTCTGGAACCCCGTTGAAGCTTCTTGAGAAAGTTTGCTTCATATTCTTCTTCTGAAATATGTCCTGATTCATTGAGTTCTTCTTTTCCTTTTGCTAAAGCTTTAAATGTGGCTTCTCTCATATCTGATGGGACTCCTTTTCTCATCTCAAAGGCAGTTAAGATTCTGTGAAGCTGTTTCATAGTGGTAGTCTATAGATACTGTTTTTCTTCTATGGCAGATACTTTTGATTCAAATTTAGCAGACAAGGATCTTAAAACTTTCTCAACTATGGTAATTTCCTTACCTCTTCACCCAAATTCTTCATGCAATTAACAACCTCATCTACACGTAAGAAGTAACTAGCTAAAATTTCATCATTGTGCATCTTAAGAGTTTCATATTGAATCCTGAGAGTTTGCAGTTTAGCACCTTTTACCTGAGAGTCTCCTTCATAGCTTAGAATGATTTTGTCCCATATTTCTTTGGCTGATTTGAGTTGCATAACTTTGACAATCTCTGATCGTGATAGACTTCCCAATAATGTATTGACAACCTTGGCATTGGTTTCATCTTGTTTTTTACCTATCGTATCTGTAGGAATTGGTGATGGAAATGCATATCCTCCTTCCACGATTTCGTAGACATATGTTCCAAGTGATTGAAGATAGGCTTTGGTTCTTATCTTCCAACAAATAAAGTTACTCCCATCAAATATTCGCGGTCTGATGGAACCCTACATTTTTTTCATTACTCATGATGATGGATCTCCCTTCAAGCGATCAAGCTTCTTCTAAAGGACCTACTTTGATACCAATTATTGGAAATAATACTAAGAGGGGGGTTGAATCAGTATTTGTAAATCAATAATATTTCATTTTAATAAACATATTTGTATATGCTACTTTAGCTAAGTGAACCAGCGTGTACATGCGACTGTTCTTAAAGAAACCAGCGTATATGCAGATAACTTTTGATTTACCCAATTTATCATGTATTGAACGTTAAAAAATATGTTAGAGATTAATTAGATAGTGCAATAAAAGCAAAATAAAGCATTACACATAAGCATCACACATGAACACCAAGATATAAGGTGGAAACCCAATGTGGGTAAAAACCACATGCTGCTGTCATCTCTGCCTTCCTTTAATAATAACAAAAATTTGTTTACAATCTTATACTGGTGCAGAGTTATACCAATACACAAGCTTCTACTTGCAGAAGGTTGCAACCTTCTCTCATTTTCTAGCTTCTACTGGAAGGCAGCTACAACCCCCTAGCTCTAGTACTAGCCAATATGTTTACTAGTACATAGGTGCCACCCTATAGAAAAATCCACTCTTCTTCCAGGGACAATGTTTCATAAGTTTTCAGACTGGATACTCCTGGAGAACAACAGCATAATTTGAAGGCCACATTTCATCTAATTTTCATACTAGACCCATCAACAACATCATAGCTACAATACAACCATCAAGTACATAAACCAATCACTGAAACTCCTGAATCTGATCATTCAGAATACTATCACCAAAATACAATCATCAGAACAGAACCCAGAACTTTGTAACAACAAACAGAAACAACTTGAACATTCTTCACAAGGTATACACTACTTCCTTGTGTCTAGCTAGTGTGTGTACGCGCTTTTGTAAAATCCAACCAGCGTATACATCTGTAAATGTTAATTCATAATTTTACAGCTATACCAGACTTCAATTATACCCAGATAATAACATTTACAAAATAATATATGTGTCAGTATTTAGATCTATAGTATACATGAGCAAAACCACATAATGATAGTTCATTTTACGCCTTAAGATCCTGATCCACCCTTAGATATAATCCCTCATCATCTGCTAAAGTTCATCCTTGGTTCAGGTCCAACAATGCACAATAACCCAATAACCTGCATACTAGATCTCACACTTTATCAGATATTCGATACTTGCACACCTTGGCCTAGTGATCTTTTCTTCCTTATATAGTTTTAGGCCTTTCTCAATACCATGGATCAAAACCATTTAGGACAATTACCTTGGACCAAATACCTAGGGTCAATACCTCGGACCAAATACCTTGGACCAATACAATGGGTCAAAATACCTTGGACCAAATACCATGGACCAAAAGCTTAGTTTTCCAACATATACGCACTTTTCCTTTTTTGAAGATGTGTGTGTACGTATACGCGACTTGTATATAGTGAACCTGTGTGTATACACAGCTTGGTCAAGGTGAACTTACGTATACCTCTTTTTCTTCATTCTATGTACTCTGGTCTGCAATTCTTCGCTGTTAACCTGTTGTACTGTGATCTTTCATCTGAGTGAGTTGCCATTAAGGACAACACCTGTATCATAATTCCGACACCACAAAATGACAATCAAGACCAAAATATTATTATGGACGTTTATAGATGATTCTTTTTTTGTATAGTTGTTTAATGAATTTTGTTCATTGTCACAATTTATACCATTTTTTTATGTTTATTATAATGACAAGCAAGGAGAACCAAGACATTGATCAAATGAAAGTTAAACAAAAAATTAATCAAGAACAAAATATAACATCAGGTACTTATAATTTGTCCATTTGTTTTCCTTGTTATTTAACGATTCTATTCATTTTCACAATGCAAAATACTTTATATGTTTAATTTGGAGACAAATAAAGGTAACCAAGATGATGATGAGGTGCAGTTTTACAAATATGAAGATAATGTAATATCGGATACTTATAACTTGTCTTCTTGTTTACCTTATTATTCTTCAAACTCTAATGCTTACAACTACTGTTAGTGTCAGTGCTTTCACACTTCCATCAGTGATCAAATTGCTCTTTTGCATTTCATATTAGGTGTCCCATTCTCATGAGTTGCACTCCATTAGATCATGGATCAAGTGATGGTAGGGTTTCAATCATTTGTCCCTCATGCTATATACCTGCTGACCTATTTCACATATCTTTTCAGTCATTTATGGTCATTCTAGTTCACTTCATTTATAAAAAGCAGTCTTAGGGTTTAGTTTCACTAGGTCTTAGGGTTTTTCGCCATGGTCATTGAAAATCAATAAAAATGGTCAGCAGACACATGAGGAGGTTAACAAAGTTTAGAAGATCCTAATTTCCTTTTTGTAAGCTAAATAAAGCTCTTTAACTTCAAAACTTGTTTTGAGGTAAAATAGAACATTTGTATTTTATTGTTCCATTTCATCTAATTTGATGTAATTTTGGTTTCTATATGTAATAAATGTTCACATTTTGCTCCTGGTCACTTGATGAAATTCCCAACTCCTGCCACTACACAAATACAAAGATATTAGCAGCATTAGTCCACCTATCAAAAGCCGAAAGTTAGATATCAGAAAAACAGAGTATTTCAGGAAAGCAAATAAACATTATACAACGGGTTTTGATAAATGAAAAATCAAAGGGTTGAAAGGCTATAAAGGCCATCCATATCTTATGTCACCTCATTGTTGAAGTTTAGATTGCTAAAGAGCGCCCAAAACATGATTTTCAGTTGTCATTGAGTAAAAGGAAGAAAGTCACGATGTTTTTGAAGAAATTTACAGGCGCTATGCACCTGTCAACTGGCACTGCGCATTGCATAGGTGCTGCACACCTAGGAGCTCCTACGAGTGTAAAATAACATTGGTGCTACGCACCTGTTTGAGGGCACTGCGCCCCTATTAAACACTCCCAAAATTCTACTAATCGCTCAAAATCACCTCAAAGTGCCTCAAATCTTCAAAGCTCATCTCCTTTACAAGTAAGTATTATTGCCACTCTTGCTTAAGAAGAATTTTTGCACTTAGGTTGTGGGGAGCTTGTCTCTTAAAAAATGAACCCTATTTGTCATTAAAATATTTCCATAGTCCACCATTTTATTGTTGTCATTCCTTACCTTGTTGTTGTTCCCTAAAACCTAACCCTCACACAAGTTTCCATAAATATTATTCCCTTCATGTTTTCCCATTCCCTCACATAACACTCCTAAAACCCTACTTATATACACAATCCCTAAAACCCTATACCCTACATACAAATCCTACTCACTCCCCTTATTCCCTAAATCCCCAAATTCTTCACTCCCTTCATCCATTCATATCCCCATTTCACCTCACTCATTTCCTTCTTTTTGAAATCTTTTCATACTCGTCATTCATCCACCCTACTCCTTCCTTCCTCACCAGCATTTACAGTCATTAAAACCAATGGAAAGTGATTATGAAACTGGGAAGAGACCCTCAGTGACAGTTCTAGGGAAAGAAATTTGCAGCAGAAGAGACCTCACAAAGGGGGAAAGATAATCAGGGAGGAGCCCATCAGTTTGAGAGAATTGTGCCATCTCATGTTTCAAACATTAGTCTTGTTTTCGTTTCTGTGAAATGGTGGAGAGGGTAAAATTCCATCATCACTTAGCAAGGTTATTTGTGACACACCTAGAAAATAATGAGGTAAAACTTGCTGGAGTTACCTTCACTCTGTCACCTGCCATCATTTCAGAGGCTACAGGCATTCCAAATGTAGGTGAAAAATGGAAAAAAGGACACTACATTGATAGGGAGTAGTATGAGCCATACATCAAGGCTAAATACAATGGAAAATTGAAAAGAGTGTTTCCCTTCAAATTCTTGGAGGACAGGTTTGCTCCACTCATGAAGATCATCATTAAATACTTTACTTGTGAAGGTACGTTTTCATGGTTTTATGCCTACCACATTAGATTATTGATGCATTTTACTAGAGTGAGGATGATGGATATTAATTTCTTCATGTTTCAGAATATTGAAAAGATGGCACACTATTTTAAGAAAAATCCATATCCCCAACAGTTAAACAGCATTTACCACTTCTTTGTGATCAAAATTATTGTCTTACATCAGCTGAATCTACTGAATATACCATGGGAAACCTTCATTTCTCATGAGGTGTTCAAAGGCCCTCAAGTATTTTCATCAGTGCATCAGGAGGAAGGAGGACCTTCAGGACATGAACAAGTCAAAGAAAATGAAATTGTTGGAGTGCCAGTGTTTGTCACTTATGAGAGAGGTACTAGGAAACTTTTTGCAGCTGCCAGGTGAGTATTATCTCCACAAGGAGTGGAAGGGGTCTCACCTTCATCTACAGGCCACAGGCAAATGCTATCTCCACAAGGAGTGGAAGGGGCTTTGCCTTCTTCTTCAGCAAAACAGGTACATGTTGGGCAGCACAGCAAGGAAAAAGGTAAAGCCAAAGAAAAAATGCAAGAGGAGGATCCTAGTGATGAGCAAGAGAGGGACTTTGACCTTGTTGTTCATGAGGAGACACAGGGAATTGATGTCATTGATGTGGAGACTCAAAGTACAAAGATCACTAAGGACATCATCAAGAAACAAGAGGCTGACATTCAAGCCTTGTCAATCAATTTGGAGAGGGAAAAGTGGATCATCAATTACCTTGAGCAAGAAAACAAGCAATTAACTGATAAACAAGTTATCATGGAGTTGCAAATGATTAAGTAGAAGTATCATGAGGCAAAGAAGGCAAAGGTCAAGATGACCTCCATTGAGCAAGAAATTGAGAATGATTGAGGAACTTGGTTAGAAAGGGTTAACATACACCTTGAGAAGTTGCTTTAGAAGGAAAATAAATAAAAGAAGATGCTTTGCCACATGGCTTATCACTATATAACCCCGAACAAAATATGCAATATAAGGATAAGGAAGCTTAAGGCACGATTGAGGAAGTCTTTGAGAAGCAAAAAGGAGAAAAAAAAAATTGGAAATCCTAGCTGATGCTTCTTTAACTCATCAAAGCATTGTAAGAGTGTGCCTTGTGCCAATTTTGGGACAATTTTGGTAAAATTTTGTAATTTTCAAATTTTGAATTTTGTGACACAAGAAATCCCAATACGTTGGCACTGCACTTTTGACTGGGGTGCTTTTTGGTAGAATGGTTTGCATTTTTGGATTCAGCATGAAAAAATAAACAAACCCAGAAAGTTTCATCAAATTAGGAGCAGATATTGGTCACCTAAAGGCCAAGAAACCATCAACAAATGACATCTCTGCCAGTTTTGGGACACACAGGAAGCAGTCTTAGGAGATTATACTTTTGAGGGGGAAAATGACCTCCAAATTCAGAAATTCAAGATGTTCCAGACACTAGACAGGCAGTCATTTCCAACAAGCCATATTGGGCTCAATTTTCTTAAGGGTAAGGCCCCAAAAACTGGCTTTGAAAAAGCATTGCGCATAGGATCAATGGCATTGCACATACGATGAATTTGCCAGTTTTTCTCAAAAATCAAAATTTCGCCTAGTTTTTCTACCATTTGAATTTTGCTCTCATTTTGGATGAATCTATGAATGTATATGATGCTATGGTGTGTAAATGTAATTATAAAATGACTCTTGAGGGTAGATTCATCATTTTGAGGTGGTTTGGGTTTGATTGAATTAGTTTTCGTGGTTTTAGAGGCAAGCTGTTCCACTGCCTATTTTCCTATTCTTAGTTTAGATATGGTTGAAACCACCCCTTTTCTCATGGATTCGACCACTAATGGCTAGCATAGGTGGTTTGATGCCTATATTATGTACTTTCTTAGTCATTTTTAAAGGTTGGACTCATGTGGATGCTTTGAGCTTCATTGTACATCACTACAGCAATTTGGCAAGGAAATAAACTAGGTTTTGCAACTATTTTTGTGGGATTCTTCTGGTAATATGTCTTAGCATTGTTTCTTCTTTTTTCATTAGTTTTTCTTATGTGTTATATGTGCCAAAATCTATTTCATTCTTCTTAACTAAATGAATCAAAATAGATAGGTAGAATACATTGATAACAGTGCTCTGCCTTGGGAATACATTTAGTTTTTGATGTTTTCAGCTGTTTGAAGAGGATTCATGACTCGTGCATGTCCTCCTCAACCCCTCACTAGTCTTAGACCTACCATCTCACTCAATTCTAAGTGCTAAAACACCTACCTACCTTGCCCCACAAAACACCCTGCATTTCTGAGTTGATTTCCCATACCCAAAACTGCCTAGTCCATTTGATCAAGCAACAAAACCTTCAAAATCAACCAAAAACACTAGAACTACTTTACCTAGCCTAAAATCCAAATTCAAATCATTCATCTCAACTGAGATTGACAAGGAGAGAGCCCTCTCCCAACCTGGTAGTTCTAGCCACCAAGTTAAGCTTGGTTTGTGGTTATCCTAAGATTGCCTCCCTTTAGCCTGAGGTCGATCTAGGCTCTAACATAGTGGCGACCATACTGGGGAAGAAAGATAAATCACCCCAGTACAATTGAGAAGTTTTGAACTTTTGGATGATAAGTTTAGAATTCAGTAGGCTGAAAATTGGAAAGTTGTAAAGCAATATCAAAATCTTAAGAATTTTTGAACACACTGGCTTCAAGAAGATACACCAGGTCCAATCCTAATCCTGATCCTCCTCCCGTATTTGAAAATCCTAATCTCATTCCTATGATTCTCAGACAAGAGAGTTTATCAAGTCCTAGACCAATTTTCAGATCTCATTCATGCCCTGTGAAGTGGTTGTTCCTCGAAGATCTTCCTTTTGACGAATACTTTGGTCTATTTTTGTTTAGAACCACATCGGGCAGTGAATTGCTGGACATAATTGCAGACCCCGAATTCATCAAGGAGCTTGAAATTGAAAAGGCCAAATTGATGACTAACCATACTCTTAAAAACTATCCTCAGTCATCTATCACCACTGATTGAATTCCTGAACTCTCTGATTCGACTTCAACATCTTTTGCCTCATTATCATTTCCTCATATTTTAGAGAATCATCCGACACCTCCACTGATACATTCAATCCCTCAATAGCCTATCATTACCCCTCAAACACCCATCACTTCCGCTACATAAACTCCTCTTGTTGTCACAAATCCCTTAGTTATATCACCATCAGTTTCAAATCCGCCTCGAGTCATGGCTGCCAAATATGCACTCATAGTTCTACCTCGGAATTTGGATGCTATGCATGTTGATTACCAAAGTAAGATACCATTGTCCGATGCCACTCAAGGTATTACAACGCAGCAACATGTTGACATGATGAATGACTTCTATGATCTCCATGAGGTAGATGAAGAAAATGTGACCATGGGATTATTTGTGCAAAGTTTTGGAGTCGAGGTTCAAAAGTGGTTTAGAGAATTACCAACGAGATCCATCAATACTTTGTCGGTTCTACATAGACATGTCCTGGATCGATGGGAGGTAAAGAAAAATCCACTCCAAATTCAATCTAAGTATGAAAATATAAAAAGGAATGTAGATGAAAGTGTCCAAGATTAATGTGTAAGGTTCAATACAGTTTATAATGCTATTCCGGCTAACATTAAGCCACCAATGGGGTTAGCATTGATTAAATTTCCCAATGGCTTCAACGCTGATATGGCATATCAGTTAAGAGAGAGAGATCCTACCACACTTGAGGATATGCAAAAGAACATAGTAAGCGTAGAGGCAAATCTGTTGGCCAAGAGAAAAAGGATGAAGACTGAAAAGAAAGTAACTATAAAGGAGGAAGCATCTTCTTCAAATGTTAAAGCAGATCATATACTCCAAAAAATTGAGAAGATGTTTGATCGGTTAACAATTTCAAACAAGCCTGAGAACACAATCAGAAATCCAAATTTCAAAGGACAACAACAACCTCAGTTCCAGATTAAACAACAGGAGCAGAAGGCACAAGACCATTCATCACAGCAGCAAGTCAAAACACCTTTGCAACAAAATTATGTACACGGAACAGAAAGTGAAGATGATGATGATCTGGTGGTGGAAGAAAATCATTTCTTTACTGCTGACAGTTTGCCCATTTTTCTCACAGAAGATGAAGAATATTCAGAGGTTTCACATGTTCAAACAGATGAAGATTTCATACTAGAAAATGAAGGGGTTTTAGAGGATGAATCGAATGATTATCAAAGGGGATATATGAATGCATTGACAACACAGCAAAAACAATATTCATTGAGAAGCAGAGATGTACGAGCCATCCCAGCTCAAAAGAGAAAAGAGGCGCAACCTAAGAATGTCTCCTCAAACACTTAGAGGAAAGGGAAGGAGCCTGCTGACCCAACTTCCAGCCAAGGACCATCTGTAAATTAGAAGACCAGTCAACAAAGTGCAGTAAAGGAAAAAGTTGAAAAGAAGGACTCTTCAGTCAAAGATGTAGATAAAGTTTCAACTTTTAGTTTAGAAAATGAGATTGCTAAATTAAAGGTTTTTATTCCTTTGACTGAATTGATGAAGAACAACAGTTATAAAAACCAAGTGTCCAAAATTTTGAACATAGATCCTTTATCTGATATGGTCAATGTAGAAGATGATCACCTGGAGCTCATTTTTGGCCCTGCTTTGGAAGGTCAGTCTGAGGATAGTGAAGTACCTCCATTCTATATAAGCCTTAGATTGCACGAGTATGTTCTTCATAATGCCATGTTTGATTCCAGAGCCTCCCATAATCTGATGCGAAAAGCCGTTACAGAGAAATTGGGCCTTGACATTACTTGTAAATATCATGATCTCTATTCTTTTGATTCCGGTAGAGTCCGATGTATTGGTCTTATCAAAGACCTGGTGGTGTCTCTAGATCAAATCCCAACCAAGAATTTTCTTATGGATGTGGTTGTTAAGGACATTCTACCACAGTTTGGTATGCTTTTGTCTAGATTGTGCGGTGCAAAGCTTAAAGGAACTTTACAGCTAGATTTCTCCTATGCTACCATTCTCGTGTTTGGTCAATTGAGAAAATTATATAGGGAGAAGAAAATGAAGTACATGATCACAAGCAAGGAGAAACCGCTTAATCATCCAATTAATGATGTACATACAGATTTAGAATCATTTGTATTATATTCAGATAGTGGCTTGAATGATATTGATAGTCAATTAGTTGAAGTAGAAGATGTGCTAGATATTTCAGAGAACTTCAAAGCAGTCCTTGATCAAGAAAGACAAAAACTTGCAAGTACCTCTAAGCAGTCCGCATTTCGGCAACATCGGAAAGGTAATGAGCAGTAGTAGATTGAAGAGATCAGTCAAGGTAAGAAAGAAGACGAAACATAATTTTAGCACTTAGAGGAAGAAGTAGGCCTATGGAGCATGGATTTTGATGGAGCTATGGGTAAGGATGGTGTCGGCATTGGGATTTGGATCCACAACCCTGTTTTCCAGCCAAATAAAGTCCCTAGTAATGTTAGAATTTGTTCGTATAAATTGGCCTTTGACTATTCTAACAATGAAGCTGAATATGAAGCATTGATTGCAGGTTTGAAAATTCTCAAAAAGCTGAAAGCAAAAACGATATCAGTCTACGGGGATTCGGAGTTGATAATCAAGCAAGTTAAGGGTGAGTATCAAGACAAACATACACAGATGAGGGCCTATCATAATTCAGTTTTAGATATCCTAAAGATGTTTCCAGATTATACCTTAACATGTGTACCATGTGCACAAAATGTAATTGTAGATTCACTTGCTACTGCTGCTAGTAATTTGAAGATCTCGATGAATTCCAATAACAAGTTTGAGATCCATGTGAAGAACCACCTAGTTATTCCCAACAATCTAATGTATTGGTAGGTGTTTTTGGATGATAAGGAGATTAATAATTTCTTCCAAAATGAAGGCAACTACAAGGATGCTTCCATAGATTGTGATCTTGATGATGAGGAACTAGAAATTGAAGTGAATCAGATGGAAATATTGCAGCTAAAGGACAATTTCATTCCTAAAGGTCTTATTCCTTTAGAGGAACTCTTCGATCAAGATGATGTGGCTAGGAAGCCAATCTTGGTGCCAATAGACAAGGATGTTGAGGATGTGAATCTTGGATCAGCCAAGAAGCCCAAGTTTGTGAAAGTGTCAAAGAAATTATCTCCAAAGTTAAAATCTAAATATGTCGAATTATTGTCTGAATTTGCTGATGTGTTTGCTTGGGATTATTCAGATCTAAAGTTGTATAACAAAGACATAATTCAGCACACAATCCCCGTCAAGCCAAATCAGAAGCTATTCCATCAAAAGCTAAGAAGGATTAATCCCAAGTCGCTGCCTTCAATTGAAAAAGAGGTAAACCGATTGTACAAGGCTGGTATAATTGTTCCACTCATATTTTCTTATCGGATTTCTAATCTTGTTCTTGTGAGGAAGACGACCGGGGAGATCAGATTGGGCATTGATTTTAGAAATTTAAATAAAGTGTCATTGAAGGACAATTACCCACTACCAAAGATGGATCGCATCCTTCAGAGAGTGGTTGGAGCATCACGTATGTCGCTGCTTGATGGATATTCTAGATATAATTAGATTTTAGTGCATGAAGATGATCGTGATAAGACTGCATTCACCACCCCTTAGGGAACATTCCATTATGATAAAATTTCGTTTGGTTTGAAAAATGTCAGAGCCACATTTTAGCGTGCAATGGACATCGCTTTTGCCAATGAAAAGGATGTGTTTTTGGTTGTATATTTAGATGATTTGATAGTGTTTTCAAATTCAGATGATGAGCACCTTCACCATTTGTGGATTGTGTTTCAGCGATGTAGGAAATTTGGGATATCGCTCAATCCGAAGAAAAGTCTCTTTGCTATGGATGAAGGGAAGTTTCTTGGCCATATTATCTTGAAGGAAGGCATTCACATTGATCCATCAAGAGTAGAAGCAATTCAACAGATAGATTTTCCCAGGAACAAGAAAGAAATACAAGCATTCAATGGTAAGATGAATTTCTTACAAAGATTTGTTCCTAATCTTGTTGAACATTTGAGAGAAATTACTAATATGTTAAAGAAGGATAGTGTGGTGAAATGGACAGAGGAAGCTTTGAAATCATTTAATTTGCTAAAGTGTGCCTTATCTATAGCTCCGGTTTTTATTAGTCCCTATTATACATAAGATTTCATTTTATTCTCATTTGCATCTGAGCATACCATGGTAGCAGTTTTAATGCAAAAGAGAGATCAAACAGAAAAGCCCATTGCATTCTTCAATAGAACTATTATGGATGCAACCTTGAAGTACAACATAATTGAGAAGCAGTCTCTTGCTCTTATCAAATCCTTGAACGACTTCCGAGTGTATATTCTGCACTCTCACATCCTAGCATATTTTCCCAACGTAGCAGTTAAGTATGTGCTAGTACAAACCGATCCAGAAGGAAGACGGGGAAAGTGGATTGCAGTAATGTTAGAATACGACTTGGAGATCAAGCCTACAAAGTTGATCAAAGGACAAGACCTGGTGAGGTTTATGGCGGAATCAAATTTGCATGCGTTAGATATAAATATTATTGCTGCCATGTTCGAAGATGAAGAGGAAAGCTCCCTGATTCAAGTATTTGAAATGTTACTTCAGTCACTGTGGTATTCAGATGTTTTCTATGTACTCCAGCACCTTTCTCTACCTCCGGAATTGTCAAAAAATAAAGGTAGAACTCTTAAAATGAAAACTTCTAAATTTTGCATTTTGAATAACGCTCTTTATTGGAAGGATCAAGGTGGTGTTTTTCTGAACTGTTTAATTGAAGATGAAGCCCAACAAGTAATGAGTGACATTCATAAGGGTGATTATGGCAGTCACTTGTTTTGGAAGACAACAAAAAAATTAAAATTGAGAGTGGGATATTACGGGCCCACCTTGTTTTCAGATGTCTATAAAACGGTCATGAGATGTCATGAGTGACAGGTCTTTCAAGGCGAAAGAAAATTGCTGCCTCTTCCTTTGAAACCGGTTGAAGTCAGTGCACCATTTCAGCAGTGGGGACTCGACTTTATCGGTGAGATTCATCTAACATAATCGGCTCAGCACAAGTGGATCCTAACGGCAACGGATTATTTTACCAAGTGGATTGAAGCAATCCCAACTAGACAGGCAACGGACATGGTAATCATTCAATTTTTGGAATCAAATATTTTATCTCGTTTTGGTTGTCCTAGTAAAATCATAACAAATAATGCAGCTACATTCAAATCCAAGAAGATGATCGATTTTTGCAACAAATATAAGATTACCTTGGGTCATTCCACAACATATTACTCACAAGGTAATGGTTTGGCCGAATCATCTAATAAATCATTGGTAAACATCATTAAGAAGCTGCTGGAAACAAACAAGAAAGGCTGGCATAAGAAGTTAGTTAATGCTTTGTGGGTGGACAGAGTGAGCCAAAAGAAGTCTATAGGTATGTCTCCATTTGAAATTGTATATGGCATTGACACAGTCTTTCCGACATCCCTGGCAATCCCGATTGTGAAACTTTTACAGGAAGCTGGTAGTGAGGAAGATGATTTTCAGTGAAGAATCAATCAGATGATACATTTACAGAATACAAGGGAGGAAGTCCTCCAAAATACTTTCAAATTTCAAGAGGAGATCAAAATGATCTATGATCAGAAAAATAAAGTAGATAAATTCTAGCTTGATGATTTGGTGTTACGGTGGGATGCGAAGAATGAAGATAAAGGAAAGCATGGCAAGTTTGAAAACTTGTGGAAGGGAGCCGATAAGATTGTTGCATACAGAGGGAAAAATGCATTCCTGCTTAAAGATATGGACAAACAAGATTGTTCAAGAGGACCAGTCAATGGTAGACTCCTGAAGCGCTACTTCTTTTAAGGTGATTTCTAAAGTCATGAAGTGATCCTTGTATATACCGTTTTCTTTTCATTGCAAATGTTCAAAAGAGACAATTCATTTTAACTTTGGGCCCAAAGTGAAGGCTATAAAGTTGAGTGTTTTTTATCAGTTTGCGTTTTGCGTCAGTTTGAGTCTGGAGTCAGTTTGGGTCTTCAGGTTATTTTATAGTATCAGTTTTAATTTTCGAAGTTTATTGACCGTATTGCCCAATGGAAGAGGCACTAGTCTACTTTTTCCAAATATCTATGGTTCTTGGCACCTCCAAGGAGCTACCATTCCCATTCGAGCCAATGTTAGTGTTAGTGCTTTCACACTGCCATCAGTGATCAAATTTCTCTTTTTCATTTCATATTGGGTGTCCCATTCTGATGAGTTGCACTCCATTAGTAAATGGATCAACTGATGGTAGGGTTTAATTTCATTTGTCCCTCATGCTCTATACCTACTAACCTATTTCACATATCTTTTCAGTCATTTATAGTCATTCTAGTTCATTTCATTTATAAAAAGCAGTCTTAGGGTTTAATTTCACTAGGTCTTAGGGTCTTTCGCCATGGTCATTCAAAATGAATAAAAATGTATAGCAGAAACATGAGGAGGTTAACAAAGTTTAGAAGATCCTAATTTCCTTTTTGTAAGCTAAATAAAGCTCTTTAACCTCAAAACATTTTTTGAGGTAGAACAGAGCATTTGTATTCTATTGTTCCATTTCATGTAATTTGATATAATTTTGGTTTCTATATGTAAGAAATGTTCACATGCTGCTCCTGGTCACTTGATGACATTCCCAACTCCTGCCACTATATAAATACAAAGAGATTAGCAACATCAATCCACTTGTCAAAAGCCGAAAGTCAGATATCAGAAAAATAGAGTATTTCAGGAGAGCAAATAAACATTATAAAGTGGGTTTTGATAAATGAAAAATCAAAGGGTTGAAAGGCTATAAAGGCCATCCATATCTTATGTCACCTCATTGTTGAAGTTTATATTGCTAAAGAGAGCCCAAAACACAATTTTTAGTTGTCATTGAGCAAAAGGAAGCAAGTCATGATGTTTTTGAAGAAATTTGCAGGCGCTACACACCTGTCAGCTGGCGCTGTGCATTGGATAGGCGATGGTACCTGGGAGCTCCTACCAGTGTAAAATAACACTGGTGCTGTGCACCTATTAAACACTCTGAAACTTCTTCTAATCGGTCAAAATCACCTCAAACCGCCTCAAATCATCAAAGCTCATCCCCTTTACAAGTAATTATTATTGCCACTCTTGCTTAAAAAGAATTTTTGCACTTATTTTGTGGGGAGCTTGTCTCTTAAAAAATGAACCCTAGTTGTCATTAAAATATTTCCACAGTCCACTATTTTATTGCTGTCATTCTTTACCTTGTTGTTGTTCCCTAAAACCTAACCCCCACACAAGTTTCCCTAAATATTAATAACTTCATGTTTTCCCATTCCCACACATAACACTCCTAAAACCCTACTTATATACACAATCCCTAAAACCCTATACCCTACATACAAACCCTACTCACTCCCCTTATTCCATAAATCCCCAAATTCTTCACTCCTTGCATCCATTCATATCCCCATTTCACCTCACTCATTTTCCTTCTTTTTGAAATCTCTTCATACTCATCACTCATCCACCCTACTCCTTCATTCCTCACCAGCATTTACAGTCATTAAAACCAATGGACAGTGATTATGAAACTAGGGAAGAGACCCTCAGTGACAGTTCTAGGGAAAGAAATTTGCAGCAGAAGAGACCTCACAAAGGGGGAAAGATAATCAGGGAGGAGCCCATCAGTCTGAGAGAATTTCTTGCTTGTCCACTTGCCATCTCATGTTTCAAACATCAGTCTTGTTTTGGTTTCTGTGAAATGGTGGAGAGGGTCAAATTCCATCATGAATTAGCGAGGTTATTTTTGACACACCTAGACAATAAGGAGGTAAAACTTGCTGGAGTTACCTTCACTCCATCACCTGCCATCATTTCAGAGGCTACAGGCATTCCAAATGTAGGTGAAAAATGGAACAAAGGGTAGTACATTGACAAGGAGTACTATGAGCCATACATCAAGGCTAAATACCACGGCAAATTGAAAAGAGTGCAAATTCTTGGAGGACAAGTTTGCTCCACTCATGAAGATCGTCATTAAATACTTTACTTGTGAAGGTAGGTTTTCACAGTTGTATGCCTACCACATTAGATTATTGATATATTTTACTAGAGTGATGATGATGGATATTCCTTTCTTCATGTTTCAAAATATTGAAAAGATGGCACACTATGTTAAAAAAATCCATATCCCCAATAGTTAAACAACATTTACCACTTCTCTGTGATCAAAATTATTGTCTTACATCAGCTGAATCTACTGAATATAGCATGGGAAACCTTCATTTCTCATGAGGTTTTCAAAAGCCCTCAATTATTTTCATCAGTGCATCAAGAGGAAGGACGACCTTCAGGACATGAACAAGTCAAAGAAAATGAAACTATTGGAGTGCCAGTGTTTGTCACTTGTGAGAGAGGTACTAGGACACTTTTTGCAGCTGGCAGGAAAGTATTATCTCCAAAAGGAGTGGAAGGGGTATCGCCTTCATCTATAGGCCACAAGCAAATGCTATCTCCACAAGGAGTGGAAGGGGCTTTGCCTTCTTCTTCAGCTAAACAGGTACATGTTGGGTAGCACAGCAAGGACAAAGGTAAAGCCAAAGAAAACATGTAAGAGGAGAATCCTAGTGATGAGCAAGAGAGGGAATTTGACCTTTTTTTTCATGAGGAGACACAGGGAATTGATGTCATTGATGTGGAGACTCAAAGTACAAAGATCACTAAGGACATGATCAAGAAACAATAGGCTGACATTCAAGCCTTGTCAATTAATTTGGAGAGGGAAAAGTGGATCATCAATTACCTTGAGCGAGAAAACAAGCAATTAACTGATAAACAAGTTATCATGGAGTTGCAAATGATTAAGGAGAAGCAGCAAGAGGCAAAGAAGGCAAAGGTCAAGATGACCTCCATTGAGAAAGAAATTGAGAATGATAGAGAAACTTGGTTAGAAAGGGTTAACATACACCTTGAGAAGTTGCTTGAGAAGGCCAATAAAGAAAAGAAGATGCTTCTCCACATGGCTTATCACTATATGACCCGGAACAAAATATGCAATATAAGGATAAGGAAGCTTAAGGCACACTTAAGGAAGGATTTGAGAAGCAAAAAGGAGCAAAACAAATTTGAAATCCTAGCCGATGCTTCATTAGCTTATCAAAGTAGTGCATGAGGGTGCCTCGTGCCAACTTTGGGACAATTTTGGTAAAATTTTGTAATTTTCATATTTTGAATTTTACAACACATGAAATCCCAATAGGTGGCGTTTCACTTTTGACTGGGGCACTTTTTGGAAGAATGGTTTGCATTTTTCGATTTAGCATGAAAAAATAAGTAAACCTAGAAAGTTTCATCAAATTTGGAGTAGACCTTGGTCACCTAAAGGCCAAGAAACCATTAAAAAATGACCTCTCTTCCATTAACAATGTAAACTTTGAAACGGTAACTGATACTATTACCCGTTTCGTAGAGATAGCAAAAAAATGACCTGATTTTAAAAAGGGGTGATGCAGAACACACATGTTTTTTTAGAGCATAGTTTTTGGAACTTTAATTTTTTTCATGTGCATTACATTTAGAATGGTAGTGAATTTCATGCTGATTTAAAAAAGTGAGTATTCTGCATCACACCCTTTTTTTAAAAGACCTATTGTTTGACTTTAAATTTTCTAGTGTATGAAATGTAAATAATTATTTTCTAAATTTGATAGTTTCTGAGGTGGTCGTTTTCTTCATATTTTCTTGTTTTCTATTTTAATTTTAATTTTTTTTGTAGTGGGGTTTTTATTGTTTTGCATTTTTAAATTAGAAAGTCGATAGTTTGAATTTTAGATAATCTACATATTTATACATCCGTAATTAATTTTTCAATCCACATGAAATAATTGTTTCTAAAAAACAATATTTTTTAACAATGGACATAAAAACAACCATTTTTAACATAAAAATAACAAAAAAACTACACGTTTTGATAATTTTTTGCTAGAATTAACATGTCAAAATCACAATTTTTATACAAAAATTTCAACTAAAAATGGTCAAATAATAGTTTTTTAAATGAATTTGATGTCAAAAAAACAATAATAATCACTTTTTTTTTCAAAAAATAATAATTAACTTAAAAATAAATCCGAAAATCACAAATTACAAATATTGAACACAAAACAACTTTAATTGATTGATTATTCTTTTCATAAAATGTCAGAGTCAAAACATTGCAAAACTTGATTTCCAAGAATAACTTAAATTTAATCAACAATGTCACGTAATCCAAACTCTTCGTCCTCTAGAGTTTCATCATTTTCTTCTTCCACAATATTTTCTCCTTCATTTTGCGCATTTTCCTCTTCTAATGAGTCTTTGATGTCTGTGAATCTCCCAATGTATGTCTTTCCAAACATACAATGTAATGGTGGTTGGGGTTCCTTTTCCTTTTTTGCCACACGTGATTCACTAAAGTCCCCTTTCTTCAACCCAATTTCTTGCATTGCATCTGGAAGAAATTGAAGAGCATTAATTCTTTGCTGAATGAAATTGCATTGTAATTGATCTTTCTCAATTGTAATGCAATTTCTTCCTTTTTGAAGGCAGCATGCTAGTGTTGTACCTAATTATCAAGCACAAAAAAAATAATGAAGTAAATTAGTACAATGACATATTAATTAAAAAAAGAACATATTGAAATTCAATTCCATATAGCAAAACCTACCTGAGCCAGAAAATAAATCCAGAATCCAATCTCCTTCATTTGAACATATGTCTATAAGATAGTTAATCAATAATTGTGGTTTTTGATAAATGTTAACTATCTCTCCTTTCGTTTCTTTGTCTTCATATGTTAGTTTTCTCACAACAGCATCATAAGTCAGTATTTGCCTATGACTCTTTCCGTCCACCCAATTAAAAATCATAGACATATGGCTATCATCTTTTGCCCAACTATCAATATGAATGAACTCACAGTCATTTATAAATTGTTGATCTTCATTGTTAAGAAGATTTGACTTTTGCCTGTAACATGAAATAGTAAAAGTTCAGTTAACTTGTACATAAATGAATTTTTCAACATTAATCAAATATACCTTTTAAACGTCTTACCATGTAAGCTGCATCCTTGAATTTGTTTTCCCCTTGAAGCTTGACAATATCATTGCCAATTGTGTGTCTGAATGAAATGTCACAAATCTCCATAATGGTGATGACGTCACTTCTACAAATCCCGCAACCACTTTATTAAAAGCTTGATAAGTATAAGGGTCACTATCATAGTAAATGTTTGGAATATTGAAACCATGGGGAATATCTGCAATAACTAGGGCATAATCCCTTTTTGGTATGAGTTTAGCAATGTCTTCACAGTCGCCTTGTATTACTTGATATTGAATAGTGTCTAGCCCATTCCAAATGAAATGATTAAGAGTTGAATCAAGTTCAACATTCTTAATACGTTGCTTCCTCAGTCTTTCAATCTTTACTTTTTCAATAAAAGTCTTGAAACTGTCTGGTGCTCCATTATCTTCCTTCCTCATCTTTTATCAAATAAACAAATATATGTGTAAGTTTTAAATTAAAAATAGTACACAGATGAATAAAACTGAATGTATAAATCAAGATACCTTTTTAAATGCAAGGTAAAAAGATTTTAATGTTGATGTAGAACTTGAATCTGGATAGTTGCGTACAACATCATCCCAACTATCTTCATTCAACAATCTAACCATTTGTTCCTGAATTTTCATGTAAACTTTGTGACTGCATAGATAAAGTAACAAAAAGTTAATATAATGATATGTATAACAAACACTACCAAGAACAACATGTTTTATTTAAAAGATAACTATAATCCTAGAAATAAATAAAAATAATTCAGCAAACTTACTTTTGAAATTCTTCAGACATTTCTTCCAATGATAATTCCCCTGACCTCACACGAGATAATATTGTTTTGACAATTTTTTCATCTTTCACTCCTTGCATCGCCCTCCAAGGCGTGATGGTCATATCGTCTAGAAGTTGCTTCAGTTTAGGAGCTGATTCACTGTTGCTACATATCAATGGCTTAGACTTTTTGACCCTCTGGTTTTTAATGCCAATGTCTTCCCACATGCTAAAAATCTCATCAATCAACTTCCAAACATCTCCAGTTCTAAATGCCAATTGGAAAATGTTATCAACACCTTTGAATAAATCACTATGTCTGTTGTCTTTTCCACCTTTTGAATTGGTTTTCTCTTCAATTTGATAGCCTATTTACATACAACATTCCTTTCAGAAATCTGCAGTAACATGTATCCTATCCCCACCCCATTTTTCTTGAAATTCACTATGAATTAATCTAACCCTTTGGATGAAAGTCATAGACATCCTATATTCATTATCTGAATTATGATCCCATGCCACTAACTTTGCTTCTGTTTCATTTAAACCAGCATAAATGATACATTTCATTGTTTCAAAACGTGGGTTATTAGGATATCCCTCCATCAGTTGTCTTTGAGCTTCTACAGAATGGTTCCCCTCAAGCACATAATAATTGTATTCAAAACATTTTGACTTATCAAATGCTTCTTTGTTGGAAACTTGAAGTGGATCAACAAGAATCACATAACTAACCACATGAGCATATGGATTGTACCTCATCAATGTCTTCAAGTTGTGAACATGCAGATGATGTGGCTTTCTAACTTGATATTGGCATTGTCCTTCACTTGCCTTATAGGTTTGTCTGACATTTAGCTGAAATGTACGACCACCATCAATTAAGTTTCTTTTTGTCAAGTTCTGTCGAATGGCATTTTGTTTTGTTTTGATAATGCCATCATCTAAATCAGCACCTGGTGTAATGATTTCTCTGCTTTCCTTTGAAGTTTCACTAGGTTCTTGACTGCTGGTAATGACTACTTCAAGATCTTCAACTCTACTTTTCTTCGTCATAACATTCTCAACAGATTTATTCTTGGGCATTGTTACTTTTGGTCTTTTACGACTTTTCTCAGTTCCAATGTCATCTTCAGTAATGGCAACATATGCTTCACTGTCAATTTCAACTTCATCGTCCTCAAAAGTAACTTATTTACCCTTGCTAGATTTATCCACCAAAGACCTTTTTTTCTGATTCTTTGGATGTAGTTTTGTAGCATCATCAATTACTACATTTTCCATGTTTTCCATATCTTCTTTTGACACTGAGTAAAAATGGCTGACAACTTTCATGATATCATGCTCTATGAAATGAATGCCTCCCAACCTAATTGAACAACTTTCAACAAAATTCTGCCAAACAAAATATCATATGTCAATAAAAACAAAATTAAAAAAATATAGCGAGACACTTTCAAGAACGCAAAATAAAAATAAAAATAACAATACTTACAATGTTTTGTGTCATCTCATTTACAATTTGTTTACACAACTTTGTAGATACCTCTCTCGTGTCATATAATGAATATGATAGTCGGTATTTAATCCTTTCATGTGACTTGGGAGATTTTGTAAGTACGTAAACAACTTCAGTGTTCGGTACCAAACATATATCTATGACTCTTCCCATCACCTCCAAATTTTCATTATTATGGGGTATATCAATATATAGATATATATTCACATTTATGCTCTCTCTTTCTCTCACATATGAGGCTCTTGATGGAAATTTCACCTCTTTTGAAGTTTTCCAGTCTGAAATTATCTTCTTATCACTTAAGGCACTTGAATGATTTGTAGCCATGAGCTCAGGTGGAGTTCGTTCACCAATGTTTTTCGAAGATGCACCTTTAAGAGTCTTTGGTCCAGAAAGATTCACAGAAATTTTCCTTGATGTCGTTTTCCTAAAAAATAAAAACACATAAATTAGTAAATAAAAAAAAGCATATTAACTTAAATTAACAACGAAAATATACCATAAATTTGTTATTTGTATAATCAAAATGGCCCAGCCACCTCTAACGGGCGAGCGGCCGGGAGCTCTGGTGAGGGACGACGAAGCTAAGTGGACTGTTGGGCAAGTGAGGGCGAGCCCCCTACCCCCTTACCCATGCGCCCCCCACAACCCCCTACCCAACCGACCTGTCCCCCTACCCATGCCACCCCCCTCTACCCCCATGTCCCACGCCACCCCCCCTCAACCTATGCGCCCTCCCCCCCTTACCTCTTAGCCTCCCCCCAACCCATTACCGACCTCTCCCCCTCACCCATGCCCTCTTCACCTTCCTAACCAACCCATGCGCCCCCCCTCCCCAATGTTAGAAAATTATATATTACGGGGCAATGGAACATATAAAATATTGCAGAAATATAAACACAGAAAATGCACAAAACAAGAGAGACATAGATATACGTGGTTCACCTAGTTTGGGCTACGTCCACCCCGAACAGCCATTCCTTCCTTTCTATTATCCAGCAAAATGAAGAGACACAACCTACAGCAAATCCGCTGTAATATCCTCTGTTTTCTCTCACAGTCTCACCTCTCTGTTTCTCACTCACAGAATACACATCTATCACACAGCCTCAAATACAATACCCTCATACAAAGAGAGGGGTTGCCTTCTAGGGCAAAAAACCCTAAACTAAACATAAGTTCTATCGTCAGACCATCCGCCTAATGAACGGCCTAGATTGACTAGAAATTACTATACTTTTACAAGGCAATTTTACAGCTGTTTTTAGCAACCCCCCGCCAGGGGGGGCCTCCCAAAGGTCGCAGCCACCCCCCCTAGACCCCCCGCTGCAGCGAATATTTTACGGGCAGTGTTGCCGCCCCCATTTCGAACTGGGGTCCTATGTGGCGATACCTTTGAATATAGAAGATAATCAGGCTCCACACCCAACAATCTCCCACTTGGAGACTGATTGTAACAACTCCACCGCTGCTCCATTTGCTGGACAATGACTCCTCTTTAGACCTGGCTGTTTCTCATCTTCATCGTCATCCTTGAAGACCAACTGAAACTAATCATATTCTCAATTTCTCCCTGGTTACAACTTTTGTTAGCATATCTGCAGGATTCTGGCTAGTGTGTATCTTTTCCAGCTTCAACTCTTCATCTTCCATCACTGATCGTATGAAATGGTACTTGAGCTGTATGTGTTTAGTCCTGGAATGAAATGCTGAGTTCTTTGAAAGATGAATGGCACTTTGACTATCACTGTATAACGTGCCCATATCATGCTCCTTATCCAATTCACCCATAAACCTTTGTAACCAAATCATTTCTTTACTAGCCTCTGTAGCAGCAACATACTCTGCTTTTGTTGTTGAAAGTGCAACAACACTTTGGATTTTTGAAACCCAATTGACAGTCGTTCCTCCAACAGTAAATACATATCCTGTAGTGCTCCTCCTATTATCTCTGTCACCTGCCATATCTGCATTAACATATCCTTGTAGGGAGATGTTTGAACCACCAAAGCATAATGCTTGATTTGTGGTACCTTTCAAATATTTGAGAATCCATTTCACTGCCATCCAATGTTCCTTTCCTGGATTGTTCATGTACCCGCTTACAACTCCCACTGCATGTGCAATATCAGGCCTTGTGCAGACCATTGCATACATTAAGCTTCCAACTGATGATGCATATGGAACTTTAGACATATAATCCATGTCTTCTTGGGTCTTTGGGCACATTTCCTTGCTAAGTTTGAAATGGCTAGCAAAAGGTGTACTAATTGGTTTTGCATTGTGCATGTTAAATCTTTTCAACACCTTTTGTATGTACTCATTCTGAGACAATGTTAATTTACGGTTTTTCCTGTCTCTAGTTATTCTCATACCAAGGATATGTTTTGCTGCTCCCAAATCCTTCATTGCAAATGAATTTTCCAATTTTCTTTTGAGCACATTTATTTCCTGCATGTTAGATCCTGCAACAAGCATGTCATCTACATACAATAACAATATAATATAGCTGCCATCATTTTACTTTTTCAAATAAACACAATGATCAGAGTGACATCTAGTATAAGCTTGTTCAGACATAAACTTGTCAAATTTTAGATATCACTGCCTTGGAGCCTGTTTTAAGCCATACAAGCTCTTCTTCAACCTGCACACTAGTTTCTCCTTCCCTTTCACCTCATATCCTTGTGGCTGCTGCATATATATCTCTTCCTCCAAATCCCCATGGAGAAAGGCTATCTTTACATCTAACTGCTCAAGATGCAAATCTTCAGCTGCTACAAGACTTAAAATGGTTCTGATTGAAGTCATTTTAACAACAGGAGAAAATATTTCATCAAAATCAATACCTTTCTTTTGTGCAAACCCCTTTACCACAAGTCTAGCTTTATACCTCTGTTTTCCTCCATCTTCTTCCTTCAGCCTGTAAACCCATTTATTCTTCAATGTAGTTTTTCCTACAGGCAACTTGACTAAATCCCAAGTCTTGTTATGCATTAAGGAGTCCATCTCTTCTTCCATGGCTACCTCCCACTTCTTCCTGCTTTCAACCTGCATTGCTTCTTCATAACATTCGGGTTCACCGGAATCAGTCAACAATAAATAATATAATGAAGGAGAGTATCGTTCAGGGGGTCTACTTATCCTGGTAGATCTTCTAACACCACTTTCAGGTGTTTGGGATGCCTGTTGTTGTTGTGGTGGTTGCTGTTGTTGTGGTTGTTGATTATTATTATTTTCAGGCACCTTTCCTTTTTCAGTGATTTCATCAAGAACTGCGTATTCCTTGTTTTACTTTTCCTGTTTCTTTTCCTGCAACTGATTCTTATACAACACCTTTTCATTGAATATTACATCTCTGCTCCTCATGATTTTGTGATTTTCATAATCATATAAGCGATAACCAAAATCATTAACACCATATCCAAGAAAGGTACATTTCTTTGACTTTGCCTCAAGCTTTGTTCTATTTTCTTTATCAATATGGACAAAGGCCTCACAACCAAAAGACTTTAAAATAGAGTAGTTTACCTTTTTACCTGTCCATGCTTCCTCTGGAACACCACCATCCAAGGAACTTGAAGGCCCTCTGTTTATTAGATAAACAACAGTATCTACAGCATCTGCCCAAAACTGTAAAGGCAATCCTGCATGCAATCTCATGCACCTTGCACGCTCCATGATTGTTCTGTTCATCCTTTCTGACACACCATTTTCTTGTGGTGTTCTTGGAACTGTCTTCTCTCTACGAATTCCATGCTGTTATGTACCTAGGGGGGGTAATATGGGGTACCAAGGGAGGTACCCAAGGTAATAATGTAATAATGGGATGGGCCATAGTAATAAATAAGGTGGTTAACCCATGTCATGTAAGGGACCACAAGTAATTAATAATAATGTAATGGGCCCATGGTATTAGTTGAGGGTATGAGGAAACCATGGCAATGACCCATGGTATTGTATGTATGAGGCCTATATAGAGGCTAGAGACTCCACATAGAAGAAGATGAAGAGAAGTATTCTTGTATGAACAGGCATATGGCTTGTGGAGTGTTCTCCTTCCTTAAGGAGTGAATGTATGGTGTTGCCCTACCATAAGGGTTTTGATAATAAAGAAGCATTTCATATTATTTCTGGGTTTCTTATTGTTTCTCGGTATATTTGCATAGATCTATATTATTTTCGGGTTAGATCTACAACAAGTGGTATCAGAGCCACAACACATGCTCTGAACAGTACCTATCAAACTCTTTGTTGCAATATTCACCTCCATTATCTGATCTAAGACACTTCAATTTCTTTCCTGTCTCAATCTCAACCAAAGCTTTCCATTTCTTGAAAGTATCAAATACATCGGATTTATTCTTAATACAATAAATCCAAGTTTTTCTAGTTGCATCATCAATAAAAGTAACATAATAACGAGAGCCACCGAGAGATGATACCTGAGCAGGTCCCCATATATCTGTATGCACAAGCTCTAATTTTTCATTCTTCTTTTCTTTCCCAACTCTGAGAAGTCTGACTCTCTTCTGTTTTCCATAAATGCAATTCTCACAGAAGTCCAAATCAACATTCTTCAAACCCGGCAACAAATTCCTTGAGTGAAGAATCTTCATCCCCTTTTCACTCATGTGTCCGAGCCTATGATGCCATAATGCTGCATCTGCTCCTTTGGAAGTTAAAGCATTAACAGAGTTAGAAATACCATTGCATAAATACAATCTACCAACCTTTTCACCTTTTGCTATTACCAGGGCTCCTTTGGTGACCTTCCAAGCTTTATCTGTGAAAGTTGTCACACAACCTTCACCGCCTAACTGCCCTGTTGAAATCATATTTTTCTTTAGATCTGGAACATGCCTTACCTCCTTTAATATCCATTGGTTTCCATTCTGCTATTTTACAAGAACCTTACCCATTCCAATGATTTTACAGGGTTTATCATCACCGAGACGAACTTGTCCAAAATCTCCTTGAACATAGTCATGAAAGTATTTCTTATTAGGTGTGGCATGGAATGAAGCCCCTGAATCTACCACCCAGGAATCAGTAATATTTTCGAAAGAAAGAATCAAAGCATCTTGTAACACCTCACTTGTCACATTTGCTTCATGATTGTTTTCTTGTTGTGCATCTCCTTCTTTTCCCTTCTTAGATCTACAGTCTTTCTTTAGGTGTCCTTTCTTTCCACATTTCCAGCACACTATCCCCGATCTGGACTTGGATCTTCCTTTCCTTGATTTATTGCGATATCCTGAGCTCTTTCCTCTTTCCATTTTTCTTCCTCTAGACTCTGCACTCAAAGCATTTCCCGATGTCTCACCGGAGCTTTTCCGTCGCATTTCCTCACTAAGGATAGCACCGACAACATCATCAAACTTTAAAGTACTAGATCCAGAAACAGAGTTACTAATGGCCATTACCAAACCATTCCAACTTTCTGGTAATGAGCACAAGAATAACAGAGCTCTAACTTCATCATCAAAGTTTACCCCTACAGAACTTAACAGACTTGTAACTGTATTAAAATCATTTAAATGGTTTGCAACAGATCCACCTTCCGACATATTCATATTAAATAACCATTTCATAAGAAATACCTTGTTTGAGGTCGAGGGTTTTTCATATTGTTTCAACAACGTCTGCATAAAACCCTCTGTCGTGGTTTCCTTTGAAATGTTGAAGGTGACTGACGCAGCAAGGCACAACCGGATTGTTCCAAGTGCCTTTCTATCAAGAAGGTTCCATTCTTCATCTTTCATACCCGTCGGCATCTTTATTTTTCTGCCCAATGGTAGGTATAGATCTTTCTGATACAGATAATCTTCCATCTGCATCTTCCACAGCGAGAAGTTTTGGCCGTTAAATTTCTCGACCCTAAACTTACCATCTTCCGCCATTGCTCCCACTCGAACTAGGAACCCTTCTTTCCTGCGAGTTTATCAGCCAAATAGACCTTCGGCTCTGCTACCAGTTGTTAGAAAATTATATATTACGGAGCAATGGAACACATAAAATATTGCAGAAATATAAACACAGAAAACACACAAAACAAGAGAGACACAGATATACGTGGTTCACCCAGTTTGGGCTACGTCCACCCCGAACAGCCAGTCCTTCCTTTCTATTATCCAGCAAAATGAGGAGACGCAACCTATAGCAAATCCGTTGTAATATCCTTTGTTTTCTCTCACAGTCTCACCTCTCTGTTTCTCGCTCACAGAATACACATCTATCACACAGCCTCAAATACAATACCCTCATACAAAGAGAGGGGTTGCCTTCTAGGGCAAAAAACCTTAAACTAAACATAAGTTCTACCGTAAGATCATCCGCCTAATGAACGGCCCAGATTGACTAGAAATTACTATACTTTTACAAGGCAATTTTACAGCTGTTTTTAGCTTCGGGGGCGCTACCCCCCAAACCCCCCGCCAGGGGGGGCTCCCAAAGGTCGCAGCCGCCCCCCCTGGACCCCCCCCTGCAGCGAATATTTTATGGGCGATGTTGCCGCACCCATTTCGAACTGGGGTCCTATGTGGCGATACCTTTGAATATAAAAGATAATCAGGCTCCACACCCAACACCCAACTCCCCTCTCTTCCCTCCCCCACCCCCTAACTCCCACGCCCCCCACCCAACCCAATCCCCGTTACCCTCCCTCCCCCGGCCCACGCCTCCCCTAACACCCCTACCCCCCGCCGCCACCCCCCCCTCCCCTTTCCCCCACCCTAACTCCCCTACCCCACCCCCCTAACACCCGTACCCCCCCCAAGCGCCCACGCCCCCACCCCCCACCCCCCCCCCCCCCCCCCCCCCCCCCCGCCACTAACACCCCCCCCCCCAAACTCCCCTAACTCCGCTACAACCCCCCCCCCCGGCCCACCCCCCCCCCGTAACTCCCCTAACCCCCCCCACTAACTCCCTAACCCCCACCCCAACTCCCCTACACCGCCCCCAGCCCATGCCGCCCCCCCTAACACCCCTACCCCCCCCCCCCCCCCAACTCCCCTACACCACCCCCGGCCCAAGCCCTCCCACCCCCGCAAACTCCCCTACCCCCCACCCCACCCCCTCCCCCTGGCCCCCCAAACCCCCCGCCCACAGCCCCCCAAACCGGCCCCCTAACCCCCCCGGCCACGACCCCCACCCACCACTTCCCTGCCCATCTCCCCATCTCGCCCGCCGCTCCCCTCCCCATTGGTGGGCTCCAGTATTGTAGCAATAATTCTACAACTCCTGGAGCTTCCTTCTCTAATTTTATCAACCCGGTAGTTCGTAACAAACTTGGAAGCGACGGTGCTGTATGCACAAGTACTAGCTCTTGTCGCAGCTGTCACTTGGTCAGCTGGCACAAGTCCGCTAGGGCTCAAGCCAACTTCTATATGTTCTCACAAGAAGCTTTCTAAATGATGAACGAAGACTATCTGAAAGGAAATTAACCTACTTTGCAAGAATGAACCAAAAGCCAACCAAACATGGAAACGCTAGTAAACCCTAATCTGACTAGCTTAATCCTTACAATGCAACGATGAGAATGCAACTTCTAACAATGATGCCATTACTTCTAGTGATATGAGATGCATGAATTTAAACTACTTCCATTGAGGAAAACATGTTTTTATATTTTTGCTTAAGTGGATGGAGTTATTATGATTTTGTTTCTGATTGGGTTTTGACTGTGCAGGGGTAGTTTGAAGGGAAAGAAAGCTTGGGAAAGGTCAGGAGGGCTAGGAGAGGTTCCAGGGGATCCAAAACATCATTCCACAGAAGTCCACAATGTTCAGGTTCTCGGCAACCGAGTTTGCAGGCTTCTACAGGATGTCTGCAGGGGATCCTACAGGAAGCTCGGGATTTCTACAGGAAGTCTGCTAACTTCTACAGGATGTGCTATAGTTGGAGTTTTTGGTGATGGAGGAGTCGAGGAGTTGTATGGGTGGATAGGTAGGATGAAAAGGGAGCTTGTGATGGCTCAGGGACAGAGATATGAGATGGAGAAAGAGTGGGTACAGTTGGTTGGTGAGTAGAAGGGTGGAAGCAACGAAAGGTTAAAAAGATGGAGCTACGTGAAATGTAGAAGGGTTGGAAGGCAAACGAGCTGAACAGAGGATGGGTAGGTGACTTGGGCGTGGTTGAGAAGAAGAAGAAGATACCAGAGTGATGCAACGCAGTGTAAAGGAAACAAATCTGCACAAAACCGAGAATTCATTCACCTATTCTAACTGTGTTATTAAACCAATGAACAGCAATGTACGCTTCAGAGAAAAATCGTGCATGGTTAATGAAAAAGTATTGCTCAAGATCAGAATGCATGGACGGTTCTATGACTGAAATGATTGTGTTGTAGCTTGCATGAACATATAAGACTGCGTTTTTTTTTTTGGTGGTTGGTACGGTCTACACCCCAATCTCTAAACAGAGATGGCAGTGAGTGCACTGTCAACCTTTTCCTGGAGCTCTAATGAATGCTAATCCTCCTACTCTAATCTAAGCTATTGAAAGCACTTTAACCATGAACTAATCCTACTCAATCACATTAAAGAAATTAAATCAGCAGACTGTGTTTTTCAAATGCATGTCAAAGCAAAGAAATGAAGTGTTGAAAGGAAAGACAAGTAACAATACAAGGAAAAGGAGGTCTATTGCTCTCAGGTTGGGCCCTAACCTGAGAGCTATAGCTCCCTTAAAAACTCAGAATTGAATCCAAAGCTGCCTGCCTTTATTGAATAATCATGAGTCTAACATCATGCCAAAACTGGCTTACAAAAAGCAAAAACCGAGCTGGAGCTCGTGCTTAGAAATTGCAACAGTAGTTCAAAAGTTCAAAAAGCTCCTATCAAAGGCTACGGCCTTAATATTTATACATGATGAGGACCACGCTGGCTTCCTCAATTAGTGGAGCTTGGCTGTCCAACTGAAAGTTAAACTGCTGTTCCTGTAGAATCCGTTGGCTGCCTTTAAGCTCGGTGGGGAGAGCTGTTGGAGCTCGGAGTTAGGGTGGAAATCACGAGGAAGGTCATCAAGACTGTGGACAACCTCCCTAAAAACCCGCAATGCCACCTTGGCTGTCTCCTTGTCTCCATTTGCGTAGTATTTTGCTCCGTTTAATGCCAAAAAACCTGAAATCATCATGTATTAGCCACATGGATATAATGCCTGCCCTTCTTCCTACAAATAACATGAATATACCAAGAAATGAATGCATAAGTGATAAAAGATGAAGGGTTGAGCAAGGTAAGTAGGCCAAATGAGCCCAAATTGTTACCAAAAATTGGGGCTCATCATCACCCCCCAGCTAAAATATTTGCTCATCCTTGAGCAACTTAGTCCAACTCTTCATCCTTCATTGCTTTTACTGCTACCCTTACATCCCAAGCCTCTGTAGTAGTGTCCTCCTTGCTGATATGAAACCCAGCTTTCCTGTTCACCTCTTCCCATTGTTCACTGTCATCCTTCTCTGTGCTGCCTTCAATCAATCCTAGTAGCAGTGGTGGGTTGAGTTTAAGGCCAATCCAGCTGGCCTGGAGGTTTTGCATGGATTTCCTGTAAAGGTCTACCCTTACCAAAGCTTCCCTCATCTGAGTTGGGGTATGGTACTCTCGGATTTTCAAACTGTGTGCCAATGTATTCCACCTGCGTGTGCATGCTTGGGCAACATTTTCTCCTAACAGTCTTTCCATGTCTTCAAAATGAGCTATGGCTTGGGCCTGTTGATCCATATATCTTAATGAAGCTGTAGGATCAGTAGACAAGTGTTGGTGTGCTGAGATGAGTGCAACTGGATCCTCTGGTTCTACTCAAATGAACAATGGCTTGTTCAATTCTCGGTTCATGACCGATTTTGCTTCTGCTACTCTTTGATCCTCATGGTTCAACCATGAAGCGAACGCCATCAATTGCATATCACCCAAGGCAGTATTGGGATCCCAGGAAACTACATTAGGCAAGGCAAACTTGTGGAGGTAGAACTCCGCTAATTTAGCCTTATCCTCGGACGAACTAGTACTGCACAATTCAGAAAATTGCTGTGGGTCTTGGATCTGAGAAATACCTCTTTGTGCCAAGGTATTTATTTGGAACTGCAGCAATTGGTCTTTCAAGTACAAACCATAGGATTTTGCAGGTTGTCTGCACTGTATTGCCTCCATGGCCCAACTGGCCATGCAGGCCAATTGTGCCTCTTTTTGCTGCAGCTGTTCTTTTAGAGCTTGCACTTCAATTTGTGCTTGCTGTTCTGCTTCCTGTAGAAGTGTCATTGGCTCCTCAAGACCGGTGGTCAGCTCCTTTTTTCCTTGTTGTTCTTCTGTGGTGTCCTTGGAGGATGTACCTGCCCCTGCCCTCAGCTCCTGTAGCTGCAATCTTAGCTTCTGGTTTTCTTCCTGTAGGTACACTCTTTGGCAATTAGCCACATGTTTAGCCATGGCTAATTCACTCCTGGCCTCCTTGAGTTGCTCTTCTAAAGGACCTATGTCCGCCACACCCTTTGACTTGGCGATCTTCATCCACGTGTGTGTACGGACTCTTTCTTCCTCTAATGCAAAAAACAGGGGTACAGTAAATTTCTGCGGTATGATTTTGCCTGCCTCTAAAAAGGTGTAGTATGAACTCAGACTAGGCTGAGGGTTGGGCTCTGGTATATGTTCTTTTTCTGCCTCTTTAGGTGGCTCTACCTCACCCTCCCTTGGTGGTGATGAGGGTCCTTCTCCTTCCCTCTTCTCTGTTTCCTGTAGCCGGGCCAGAGTTTCCTGTAGAACATTTTCAGCCTCCTGTAGCCGAGCTTTTTCAGTCAACAGGTCTAACTTTTCTTGCCATGTAGTTTTCTTTGGGCTCCCCCTCTCATAGGTGACTGATATCCTCGAGGGGGACGTTTCCTTGGGCGATGTAGGGGCATCTTCAATAATAATCGGGCTGCTGGACGGAGGCTGTGGCTTGCCCGTCTTTATCCTAACACTTCTTCGAGCTTTAAAGTATAGAGGGGTCTCCCTCTCTCTCTTCTCTTTTGGCTTAGGTGGCGTGCTGAGGGCGGCCAGCACAGCTGCTGCCTCCCTTGCTAGAATGTCCGCCTTCTTCTCCTTCGGCTTCACTTTTTCAGGGCTTCCTGTAGAAGACCCTGTTTTAGTCAATTTCGGGCTTCCTGTAGAAGACCCTTTTTCTGTTTTCGGGCTTCTTGTAGAAGCCTGTTTCTGCTTTCCTGTAGACACAGGTGTCACCACCTTGGCTTGCTTTGCTGCATGAGTTTTGCTTTTTGGTTTGGTTGCGGGTGCTGATGAGGTACTTTTGCTGATGTGGACCTTCTCAGCTTTGTCCGTTCTGCCTTGCAACCTTTTCTCTCCTGCTGTCAAGATGGGTGTGTCACCTTTTTCTTTGTCATCCTTTTTCTCGTGCTTCCTCATTTGTTCTTTCTTCTGCACTGTGGTCGGGGTCTCCTGGCCTGTTTCTTTCTTTCCCGCGGCCACTGATTCTTTTTCCTCACTACTGGAGGAACCACTTTCTTTAGTCAACATCCTTATGTCTCCATCTCTTGTCAAATTTCTGAATGCTTCCCATGAGAGGGGAACCTTATATGAATGAAGCGCATCCTCCACGAGAAGTTTGATCAATCCATGGTGGGCTACCTGGTCGGGTATGCCTTCTTTTAACTTTGTGGCACACTCAATTAGAGACTGTAGCAGGAAATAAGGGATGCTCAGTTTATTTTCTACAGGAAGATCAATCTGGTGCCTTAATTCAGTGAGCAACCGAAAGTGATACCCGTACACAATGCTAAAACGGCCTTCACAGGTTATATACTTCATGATCTGCAGGCTAACTTCATTCCATGGTGGCAGCAAACTGGTTCTACGCACCCCATTTTTGTCCTCCGAGAATTCCTCCTCTGGGGGAAAGAATTCTTTCTTGGCCTGCTGGCTCAACTTCCTTTCTTCCTTATCCCATGGCAAACCCATTGGAAGTTCAGTAATTCGACTGATATATTGCGGGGTGAGCTTGAGGCTTAGGCCCCTGAAGTTCACGGTGGCCAATGTTTTAGATTTCGGCCTCAGAGCTTGTAAAAATTCTTCTGCCACTTCGTCGTCATAACCCTGCAATTTGTCACAGAAGGATATCCATTGCACCCGTGTGAAGAGC
Source organism: Pinus tabuliformis (assembly GCA_031772625.1). NCBI lineage: Eukaryota > Viridiplantae > Streptophyta > Pinopsida > Pinales > Pinaceae > Pinus > Pinus tabuliformis. The sequence goes on along the minus strand of CM062818.1, from coordinate 145,936,588 downwards.
TCCACTACCTCAAGATTTTCCCTTAACTTGGTTGAATCAGTGGGTTCCCGTCTAATAAACCCACCCGGCATGATGAAAACTGTTGCTTTAACTAGAGGTGGCAAATGCGGAAGAAATTTGGTCTACTGAGACAGAGCATAGAATTACGCTTCTGTCATGCACATAATCCACGAAGCTTATCTCTGAGGACCTTAACACAGCTTAATTACACTGACATCCTGTAGAACGATAGTTTATGCACAGCAGACAACAATTGCAACAATTTCCTACGACCAGACTGTAGACGACGATTCTGCCACCTTCAAAAGCCAATTGCATGGAGAGTTCAGGTTTACCTTTTTATTTGCCACCTTTTTACGTGAGGAACCCGCCTTCCTGTAGAAACAACTTTCCTGTAGGAGCAGCGCGCGATTTCTGGGAAAGACTGCAGTTGGTCTGCGCTCTCGGTGTTGCTTCACAGGCGTTCTGATAGCCAAAGGCTCGGTGTATCGAACTGCAGAGGGATCCAGATGATCACTCGAGTTCCAAACGGTGAATGATAAATGCATGGGGCAATCTAGCCGATTAGATTTGAATCGGCAGAATCCGTGGCACGAGGGTGAGCTGTCCCCGCCGGACCGTTGGATGATGTCATTCCATCATTTGTCTGCGAGTTCACTTACTGCCGCATCATCCCCCAGCAGATCCGCCGCCGTCTCTTCTGCTAAATACGTTTTTTCCCGACGGGATTGCTCTCACGTGTGTGCTGCCCATTCCTTTTGTCACGGCCGCCACCCAAACATCTGACTGGACCATTAACCGGTTGACGTGGCCAGTCAACTAGCCATACAGCCGCTCAACCCATTCGCTTCACACTTTGCAAACAATTCAAAGTAAAATTCATGCAATCTGACGGAAGAAAGGGTCGAGACACTTACCTGCGCGGCTGCAGCGCGATTTTTCGGTCTTTGGATGATGATGAGTGGATCTATCTGCCGTTGATGAATTTGCACAGGCCCGGAGGTTCATGTTTACAGGCTGTCGACGATTGATTTGATGCTTGGCTGCATGCGCCCGCGTTTTCGTTGCATATGGCCAGCGCTGTGATTGGTGTACACCCTAGCGGGCTTAACTGTTACAGGACTCCCGCAGGATGTCTTGTAACCGTTCTTCCTCCTCGGGTGCATGCTGCACGATGAAGGATTTGGCCTCACGATCCTGCTTCCAGAGCTCATGGATGACTGGGATGGATATGGTATGAGATCTCAGCGCTTTTTTCCATTTAAAAATTGTTTTCTCTTTGATACTTCAACGATCTGCTTTGCTAGTGCAGGTAACTTTATTGCATGTCGACAAGGATGGTAGAACGAGGTGACAACAGTGTGCAAGGGTGACAACAATAGCTTGCATGCGTCCGAACCGATCCTTAGTCGTTAGATCTCCTCATAGAATGGATTCTGGGCCGTCCCGAACTTCTACACGAAGTTTCTTGTAGAAATACAGAGCTTCCTGTAGAAAGTTTGCGTTTCCTGTAGAAAGTCTGCACCTTCCTGTAGAAAATCTGCATCTTCCTGTAGAAAACTCAAGCCGTGATGAAATTGTGCACATACCTTGGAGAAAAGGAGTATTCTTGGAGGAGGTGCTGGTGAGGTCTCCTGACAGCATGATAAGGATCCTTAGCTTTGAGTTGAGAGGCTTCCTCTCCTCCATAGAACACCTGCAACCTGCATGCAATTTCACATTATGAACTTGCTATCCTTACCTTTTTTCATTGTTTTTTCTTTTTTCTCTTTTTTTCTTTTTTTCTCTTTTTTTTTGAAAGATAACAGGGGTGCCTCAATGAGGTTTTCACCCTTGCCATCTGCCTTAAGCGCCTCAGAGAGGTTTTCACTCAAGGATCTTTTTCAAATCTCTTTTTTTTTTTTTTTTGAAAGACGATAGGGGCGCCTCAATGAGGTTTTCACCCCTACCACCTGCCTTGGGCACCTCAGAAAGGTTTTCACCCAAGTATCTTTATTATTTATTTATTTATTTATTTTTTTTTTTTTTTTTAGATCTTTCAGGGTATGCCCAAAGGAGAGGCAGAACCCTTCTCTATGACCAACACTGATTTCTCCATAGTTTTGATGAACTCTTGTCTTGAGAGACGCTTCCTGTAGATCTTCAATCGATGCCCATTGACAAGCATGGGGATGGCTTCCTCATCAATGGTCTGAATGAGAACAGATCCATTGTCATGACATTTTTCCACTGCATATGGTCCTAGCCATCTGGTTCTCAGCTTCCCCTTGAAATCTTTGTATCTGGAGTCATACAACAAGGCCCAATCTCCCAGCTAGAATTTCTTGTCATGGAGGTGTTGGTCATGCCACACCTTTCTCTAAAGTTGAACCACTTCCGAGTGAAGGAGGGCCTGCATCCGGTGCTCGTCTAGTCCATTCAGCTGCAATAACCTTTCTTGCTGTGCATGGCTGAGATCTAGGTCCAGCTGAGCTGCCATCCTCAAAGTGTTGTATTCAAATTCAATGGATAGCAAAGCTTTCTTCCCATAGACCAGCTCATAAGGTGTGAAGCCGGTGGTGGTCTTCTAGGTTGTGTTGTAAGCCCATGTGGCCTCAACTAGGCGATCTGCCCAGTCCTTTCTGCTGCTGCTCACCACCTTAGTCAAGATCCCTTCCAATTCTCTATTGGTGACTTCCACCTGCCCATTTGCTTGAGGGTGATAGGGGGTGGAAGTCCTATGCTTGATCTTGTGATGAGCTAGTAAGTCTTCAACCAGGTTGGATGTGAATTGGCTCCCTTGATCGGTGACCAGCTCTCTTGGGTAGCCAAACTTGTAGAAGATGTTTTCTCTTAAGAACTCGGCCACCTTTTCTTCTGTTGCTACTTTGATTGCTTTGGTCTCTGCCCACTTTGTCAGGTAGTCAGTACACACAATGATGTAAGACCTTTGCCTCGAAGGAGGGTTGATTGGACCCACAAAGTCCATACCCCACTTCTCAAATGGCTCAAGAGTCACTTGAGGTTGGAGAGGCATCTCATCCCTTTGAGTCGGTTTCCCCATTCTTTGGCATTGGTCACATTGGCTGATATATCTTCTGACATCTTGATGAAGTGTGGGCCAATAGTAGCCTGCCTACAGGATTTTGAAGGCAATCCTCTTTGCTGCAAAATGTCCTCCACAAGGCCCATCATGACAGGTGAGGAGGATATCAAAGACTTCCTCCTCCCTTACACAATGCCTTAAGATCTGATCGGGGCCAAGCTTGAACAGATTGCCCCCGATCCAAGTAAATGAGGCACTTTTTCTGATGATTCTGCTCTTCTCTCTTGAAGATAGGTGCGGAGGGAACTGTGCTGAAACAAGGTAGTTTGCTATATCAGCAAACCATGGAGAGAGTGCTGAGATAGCAAACAGATGCTCATCGGGCATCTGGTCATCCACTGTTCCATCCTCATTTGCAGACAAATCCAATCTAGATAAAAAATCAGCAACAACATTTTCTTTACCTGGTTTGTCAACAATGGTCAAATCAAACTGCTGCAACAAAAGTAACCATCTAATAATACGAGCATTCACATCTGGTTTATTCATTAAATATCTAATTGCAGCATGGTCAGTATGTACAAATGTTTGATAGCTAGTGATATAATGTGAGAACTTGTTCAGTGCATGGACCACAGCCAAAAACTCTTTCTCAGTTACAGTGTAATTCAGCTCAGCTTTGGACAAGTTTTTGCTAACAAAGTAAATGGCATATGGAAGTTTTTGTTCAACTTGTCCTAAAGCTGCACCTATGGCTTTGTTCGAGGCATCAGTGTGGATGTGGAAAGGTAGGGCCCAGTTTGGACCTCTCAAGATTGGGGCTGACACCAACTTGTCCTTTAATTCATTCAAAGCCCTCTGACAATCGTCAGTCCATTTAAACTCCACATCTTTTGCCAACAGACCAAACAATGGTGAGGCTAGCTTGCTGAAGTCTTTAATGAATCTCCTGTAATACCCTGCTAATCCTAGGAAACTCCGAACATCCCTTACCTTTTGAAGAGGTGGAACCTTCTTGATGAGAGCAATTTTGTTAGGATCCACCTGTAACCCTTGGCAAGAAATGGTATGGCCTAGCACGGTCCCTTCAGTCATCAGGAATTCACATTTTTCAGGACTAAGGGACAGGTTCATCTCAATGCATTTGGTTAGGACTTTTCCCAGATTGGACAATGCTTCCTGGAAGTTGGCCCCATAAGGAGTGAAGTGATCCATATAGATTTCCACTGCATCATGGACCAGCTCTGAGAAGATGCTCAAGACAGCTCTCTGGAAGGTAGCAGGAGCATTACATAGCCCAAAGGGAAGAACTCGGTAGGCAAAGGTACCCCAAGGACAAGTGAGGGTGGTCTTATCTTGGTCTTCTGGGCTGATTTGGATCTGGTTGTACCCGCTAAACCCATCCAGGAAAGAGAAGAACTTCTTTCCTGCCAGTCCATCCAACACTTGATCTATGAAAGGTAGAGGGAAATGTTCTTTCTTTGTAGCTTTGTTCAGTTCTAGGTAGTCCACACAGATTCTCCACTTCCCATTTTTCTTGGGAACCAACACTAGAGGGGACACCCATTCACTATCTGAGATGGGGTAAATGAATCCGGTGTCTAGCAGTTTCTTCAATTCTTCCTTGACAATGTCCTTAAGGGCTGGATTCATTCTCCTCTGGGGTTGTCTGACCAGTTTACAATCCTCTTTGATGTATATGTGATGGGTACAGACCGAAGGATGGACTCCTTTCATCTCCTTATAGCTCCAAGCAAAAGCATCTAGGTGACTGGCCAACAGGCTACACAGCTCCTTTTCCTGGGAAGGAGATAGGGAAGAGCTGATCTTTAACGTTCTCTCAGGGCCGAACTCCACATTTTTGACTCTGGCAGTGACAGGGTTGGTTGTACAAAGATCCACTAAGGTGCTGGCTTGGGCATCCTCCACCAATTTCTCTAAGGATAGTGCACTGGAAGGTGGATTCTGGATCAAGGTCTCAATCAAGTCATCCTCGGTTGGGGGGTCTCTTCTAGTGGTATCTAGGGTGCACAGAGGTGTTGAGTACACTTCATCCTCTTCTCCTTCCTCCAACCAAAGTGGTAAGTCATGCTCTAAGGAGGGTTGGGCAGGAGGGTATAGGACTAGCTGCTTGGACATAGGACCATTTTTTATGGTCATGTTTCCTGCACGACAACTTATGTAAGCATCTGCAGTGGCTAACCAAGGCCTTCCCAGAATAAGAGGATATCCAGTAAGCTTTGCCTTGGGTTGCAGAACCAAGAAATCTGCAGGGTATTCCCAAGAGTCGACAGAGACCAAGACATCCTCCACAATCCCTTCAGGAGTCACAATGGAGTGATCTGCAAGTTGCAGAACTGTCGAAGTCTTCCTCAAGGAACCCTGAAGATTGAGTTTGAGCATGGTATCCCTGGTCATCACATTAATGGCAGCCCCCAAATCAATCAAGGTGTGAGGTATGATGGTGCCATTGATGTGGACATCTACTACAAGACTCCCAGGATCTAGATACTTTGGGCAGATGACTTGTCCTAACATAAGGTCAGACAGTTGTCCTAAGACATTGATGGTTGAAGCATCTCTCTTTCGCCTGCCTGGGTGTTTGAAACACTTTTCCTTAACCAGTTTGTTGTATATTGGCACATCCTTGATGGCTTGGAGAAGTGGTATTTTCACACACAACTGCTTGAGCTCACCCAGAAGCTCATCCTCCTCTGGGTTGGGTTGTGTGGTGGCTGTTAGTCTCTCAGGAAAGGGTGGAATAGCCTTTGGTTCACTTTCCTGTTTATCTTCCTCATCCTCTGGGGGAGGAGGTTGGCAATCCGGAAGAGTCTTTCCAGATCGAAGATTGATCTCCTGGATCTCCACAGCATAAGTAGGGCATGATGTTTCCCTAGTGTATACCTGTTGGGCCTGTCTATAGTTGGGGTTCGGGTTCGGTTGAGGAGGTATTTGAGGTTGCCTTGGAGGAGCAGGAGGTAATGGTTGAGGTTGAACTGGTGGTGGAGGCAAAATGGCAGGAGGAGGGTTGTACTGGGGCCTCCACCCCAACTGAGGTGCATTCCACTGAGGCTGCGGCTGGGCATGTGAGTGATATGAATGAGTAGTGGGTTGATTAGGGTACTGAGGTGGGTAAGACCATGGAGGCGGCATGGACCAAGAAGGATGAGCAGGGGGACCCCAGGAAGGCATAGGAGTCGATTGGTTGGGGCTGTAATAAGCTTGGGGTTCCCCTTGCATCCCCTGCTGGTAAGGTCTAGGTCCTTGTGGCCTTCTTTGGTTGAGGAAATAGAGAGGTTCAGTGGGAGCTTCTATCCCTTGGTACATGGCTTTAAATCCAGGTAAGGTTGGACATTGGTTTGTGGGATGGTCCTCCTCACAAACGAAACACACTTCAACTGAATGCAATGGGCATTCGTTCTTAGGGTGTCTCCTTGTACATCTAGGGCAGAAGATAGCCAAGGCTCTCTCAGCTTCTTCCTTCTTCTGTTGGATCCTGAATGTGTCCAGCTGCATGGCAATGGTCTGTCTCACCTCACTCTTAAGATCTTCTAATTGATTTACAAACTCATGTTTGGAGAAAGGGACACCAGCTGAGAGGAGGTTTCCTCTGCCTCATTTCCGAGCTGCCCTAGAGTGGTTTCTAAACACAGTCTTGATGCCCTCATAAGGCAGTTGGTAAATGTCCCCCCCCAGCTAACATGTGAAGGGTATCTAAGAGGTCTTCAGGGACTCCTCGGAGCAGAACCAACTTGAGGGATTCAGGGTCAAGTGTGCACCTGGCCCGCTTATAGCTAAGTTGGAACCGCTCTTCATAATCCTCTAAGGACTCATCATTTCCCATAGTCATCCGAAAGATTTCTCCCTTGGTTTCCTTGGACCTACAGTAATCCCGGTATTTGGTATTGAAAGCTTGCTACATCTGAGCCCAAGTAGTGATGCTATTCCCAGGTAAGCCCATGAACCAGCGTAATGCTGCATCCTTAAGAGTTGAAGGGAAGAGTTTCAGCTTCTGCTCATCTTCAGTATAGTCATAGGTTCTACAAAGGACAACAAACTCAAACAGGAAGGTATCAGGATCTTCAGTAGTCAGTCCATGGAAGTGAGGTAGAGCAGAGGGACTAATGTTTTTCATTTTCATGTCTCCATTGGTCTCTCGGATGGGGAAGGCACCTTCTATCCTCTCATCTTCTCCTCTATTGTCAGCCATAGCTTCAGATGGGATGGTCTCTAATTCTTCTTCTGCTATAGGATCTTCGTATATCTCAGGAGGTTCACCTATAGGTTCTTCTGGATCACTGTCACCGAAGAAGAGAGAAGGGTGACTCAGTGATGTGGTGGGGGTGTTGGGTAAGAATTTGCCTGTTTTATCTCGATTCCTACGAGGCATGAAATGGAAAGACTTTTTTGATTGCTTTTGTTTTTCTTTTGTACCTGCAAAACTGAAACAGATTGATCTACAACTAACTATCTTACTGAAATAAAGATGTAGAATTGAATTGAAAGCAGGAAAGAAGTAATCTACTTTGCTCAAATGAAATTGCAGGAATGGAAATACTAGTCTACACTTGCAGAATTGAAAATACTACTCTACGCTTGCGAAATTGAAATTGCGGAATTGAAAGGCTAATCTATGAAAGCAGGAAATGTCTATGCTACTTTTGTAGAATGGAAATGAAATAAACTACTTGGTAGAAAGCAAGAGTAGGAAAGTAGAAGAAAAGCAACAATTACTAATACTCTGACGCTTCCCCGGCAACGGCGCCAAAAAGATGGTGGGCTCCAGTATTGTAGCAATAATGCTACAACTCCTGGAGCTTCCTTCTCTAATTTTATCAACCCGGTAGTTCGTAACAAACTTGGAAGCGACGGTGCTGTATGCACAAGTACTAGCTCTTGTCGTAGCTGTCACTTGGTCAGCTGGCACAAGTCCGCTAGGGCTCAAGCCAACTTCTATATGTTCTCAGAAGAAGCTTTCTAAATGATGAACGAAGACTATCTGAAAGGAAATTTACCTACTTTGCAAGAATGAACCAAAAGCCAACCAAACATGGAAACCCTAGTAAACCCTAATCTGACTAGCTTAATCCTTACAATGCAACGATGAGAATGCAACTTCTAACAATGATGCCATTACTTCTAGTGATATGAGATGCATGAATTTAAACTACTTCCATTGAGGAAAACATGTTTTTATATTTTTGCTTAAGTGGTTGGAGTTATTATGATTTTGTTTCTGATTGGGTTTTGACTGTGCAGGGGTAGTTCAAAGGGAAAGAAAGCTTGGGAAAGGTCAGGAGGGCTAGGAGAGGTTCCAGAGGATCCAAAACATCATTCCACAGAAGTCCACAACGTTCAGGTGCTCAACAACCGAGTTTGCAGGCTTCTACAGGATGTCTGCAGGGGATCCTACAGGAAGCTCGGGATTTCTACAGGAAGTCTGCTAACTTCTACAGGATGTGCTATAGTTGGAGTTTTTGGTGATGGAGGAGTCGAGGAGCTATATGGGTGGATAGGTAGGATGAAAAGGGAGCTTGTGATGGCTCAGGGACAGAGATATGAGATGGAGAAAGAGTGGGTACAGTTGGTTGGTGAGTAGAAGGGTGGAAGCAACGAAAGGTTAAAAAGATGGAGCTACGTGAAAAGTAGAAGGGTTGGAAGGCAAACAAGCTGAACAGAGGATGGGTAGGTGACTTGGGCGTGGTTGAGAAGAAGAAGAAGATAACAGAGTGATGCAATGCAGTGTAAAGGAAACAAATCTGCACAAAACTGAGAATTCATCCACCTATTCTAACTGTGTTATTAAACCAACGAACAGCAATGTAAGCTTCAGAGAAAAATCGTGCATGGTGTTGGGATGAAAAAGTATTGCTCAAGATCAGAATGCATGGACGGTTCTATGACTGAAATGATTGTGTTGCAGCTTGCATGAACGTATAAGACTGCGTTTTTTTTTTTTGGTGGTTGGTACGGTCTACACCCCAATCTCTAAATAGAGATGGCAGTGAGTGCACTGTCAACCTTTTCCTGGAGCTCTAATGAATACTAATCCTCCTACTCTAATCTAAGCTATTGAAAGCACTTTAACCATGAACTAATCCTACTCAATCACATTAAAGAAATTAAATCAGCAGACTGTTTTTTTCAAATGCATGTCAAAGCAAAGAAATGAAGTGCTGAAAGGAAAGACAAGTAACAATACAAGGAAAATGAGGTCTATTGCTCTTAGGTTGGGCCCTAACCTGAGAGCTATAGCTCCTTTAAAAACTCAGAATTGAATCCAAAGCTGCCTGCCTTTATTGAATAATCATGAGTCTAACATCATGCCAAAACTGGCTTACAAAAAGCAAAAACCGAGCTGGAGCTCGTGCTTAGAAATTGCAACAGTAGTTCAAAAGTTCAAAAAGCTCCTATCAAAGGCTACGGCCTTAATATTTATACATGATGAGGACCACGCTGGCTTCCTCAATTAGTGGAGCTTGGTTGTCCAACTGAAAGTTAAACTGCTGTTCCCGTAGAATCCGTTGGCTGCCTTTAAGCTCGGTGGGGAGAGCTGTTGGAGCTCGGAGTTAGGGTGGAAATCACGAGGAAGGTCATCAAGACTGTGGACAACCTCCCTAAAAACCCGCAATGCCACCTTGGCTGTCTCCTTGTCTCCATTTGTGTGGTCTTTTGCTCCCTTTAATGCCAAAAAACCTGAAATCATCATGTATTAGCCACATGGATATAATGCCTGCCCTTCTTCCTACAAATAACACGAATATACCAAGAAATGAATGCATAAGTGATAAAAGATGAAGGGTTGAGCAAGGTAAGTAGGCCAAATGAGCCCAAATTGTTACCAAAAATTGGGGCTCATCACGCATCTCCCACCGCCCAAATGGCCCTCCGCCCTGCCCAACCGGTGGGGGTCGATTCCGGGAATCGACCCCCCACTGGTCGGGCAGGGCGGAGAGCCACGCGGGTGGCGCTGGCGCGCGGCCCTCTGCTCCGCCCGACCGATGGGAATCGACCCCCCGCCGTTCGAGCGGGGCGGAGGGCCGTGCGATGGCGCGGCCGAGGCTAGCTCCACCCGCGCGGCCCTCCGCCCCGCCCGACCGGCGGGGGTCGATTCCCGGCCAGTGCCACCTGCGCGGCCCTCCGCCCCGCCTGACTGGCGGGAATCGACCGCCCGCCTGCCGGGCGGGGCGGAGGGCCACGTGGGTAGTGCGAGATGACGAGGGGAGCGGCGGGGGAGATGGGGAGGGGAGTGGCGGGGAGGGGGTGGGGGCCGTGGGCTGGGCGGGTGGGGGGGCAGGGCCATGGGGTGGGGGGGCTGTGGGCTAGGGGGGTAGGGGAGTTAGGGGGGGGGGGTCGTGGGCCGGGGGTGTAGGGGGGTTAGGGGGGAGGGGCGGGGCGGGTTAGGGCGGATGGGGGGGCCATGGGCTGGGGAGGGTGGGGCGGGGTAGTGGGGTTAGGGGGGATGGGGGGGCCATGTGCCCGGGGGGGGGCATAGGGGAGTTAGGGGGGGTCCGTGGGCCGGGGGGTGGCGGGGTTAGGGGGGAGGGGGGGCAGGGTAGGGGGGTTAATGGGGATGGGGGGGGGTAAGGTTGGTTAGGGCGGGGGGCCATGGGCTGGGGTAGGGGGGTTAGGGGGGGGGGGACGGGTTGGGGGGGGGGGCGCCGTGGGCCGGGGGGGTGGTTAGGGGAGGTGGGGTAGGGGAGTTAGTGGTGGGGGGGGTAGGGGTGTTAGGGGGGGCATGGGCCGGGGGTGGGGGGGCCGTAGGGGTGTTAGGGTGGGGGGGTAACGGAGATTGGGTTGGGCGGCGGGCGTGGGAGTTAGGGGGTGGGGGAGGGAAGGGAGGGGAGTTGGGGAGGGGGGGCGCATGGGTTGGGTAGGAAGGTGAAGAGGGCATGGGTGAGGGGTAGAGGTCAGTAATGGGTTGGGGGGAGGCTGAGAGGTGAGGGGGGGGAGAGCGCATGGGTTGAGGGAGGGTGGCATGGGACATGGGGGCCACGATGACGGCCTACTCACGGTTATTGGGCGATTGAGTTTGATCGGGCCCACCGTGCTCAAAAAAATTATTAATTTAAAAAAAAAATCTTCTTCATTAAATTAATTTAATATGAAAATTTTGAAGGAAAAAAATTGAACTTACCTTTCAATTGTGAGAATTCTTTGTTCAATATGTTGTTGATAACAATACAACTAACCACAAATTCACAAGTCTTTCAATGAACCTCAGAAAACCTGGATGTGACGTGAGTAATAGTGATAATGAAATTTAATATATAAGTGAAATTACGAAGATGTTTTTCCATACGATTAATGCGGGATAATTTGTTTTAAAATATTATAGAGTGAATATTGTAGAATTGTTTTACAACGGATTGAATGTGGGATTAATTTGTTTTAGAATATATTATAAAAAAATTAAAAGAAATCAATTGTTAGTAAATATTATATACTTTGACTATTAGAATAATTAATGTACAAGTTGTAGTTTACAATTTTAATTTTAGTGATTTATTTCATAAAAAAATTTAGTTTGCGTTTTTCAATAAATTGTAGAATAAATTAATGAAGGTAAATAAATCTAACAAACTTTTGGAGGGAAATTATTTCGCAAAAATTTTTGGAGGGAAATATTTTCGCAAAACTTTTTAGAGGGAATAATTTTGGAGGGAACATTTCATTCTTTAAGCTATATAATATCCTTAGGAGACTCCATTTGTATCATTCAACATCTCCTATTTGAAAGGGATGGATTGTTCTGATAGTGAAGTTTCGATTTATACACCATCAACATCTTCATCGCGTAACAATTCTATTCATATTGATGAATATAGCGGGAATTCTTCCACTATGAATAGAAAGTCAATTCTTCCACTTAGTCCCCATTCTAAAGACTATGAGAGCAGCACTGATGAAAGAGGGGATGGAGAATTTCAAATTAATAAAGAGTCACAGATTCCACTTAGTCCTAATTCTAAGGACTATGAAAGCAGCGATGATGAAGAGCATGATGGTGAAGTTCAAATGAATGGAGTGTCACGATGTCCACTTAGTCCTAATTCTGAGGACTATGAGAGTAGCAGTTTTGAAGAGCATGATGGTGAAGTTCAAAAGAATGGAGTGTCATGGTGTCCACTTAGTCCTAATTCTGAGGACTATGAGAGCAGTAGTTTTGAAGTGCATGATGGTGAAGTTCAAAAGAATGGAGTGTCACGGTGTCCACTTAGTCCTAATTCTAAGGACTATGAGAGCAGCAGTTTTGAAGTGCATGATGACGAATTTCAAAAGAATGGAGTGTCACAATGTCCACTTAGTCCTAATTCTAAGGACTATGAGAGCAGCAGTGATGAAGAGCGTGGTGATGAATTTCAAAAGAATGGAGTGTCAAAGTGTCCACTTACTCCTAATTCTAAGGACTAGGAGAGCAGCAGTGATGAAGAGCGTGGTGATGAATTTCAAAAGAATGGAGTGTCAAAGTGTCCACTTAGTCCTAATTCTAAGGACTATGAGAGCAGCAGTGATGAAGAGCGTGGTGATGAATTTCAAAAGAATGGAGTGTCAAAGTGTCCACTTAGTCCTAACTTTAAGGACTATGAGAGTAGTAGTGATGAAGAGCGTGGTAATGCATTTCAAAAGAATGGAGTGTCAAAGTGTCCACTTAGTCCTAATTCTAAGGACTATGAGAGCAGCAATGATGAAGAGCATGGTGATGAATTTCAAAAGTATGGAGTGTCAAAGTGTCCACTTAGTCCTAATTCTAAGGACTATGAGAGAAGCAGTGATGAAGCGCGGGATGATGAATTTCAAAAGATTGGAGTGTCACAGTGTCCTCTTAGTCCTAATTCTAAGGACTATGAGAGCAGTCGTGATGAAGGACAAGATCATGCAGTTAGTCCTAATTCTAATGATTATAAAGGTAGCAGTGACAAAGGACAGGATGTAGCATCTTCAATAAGTAAACAGTCTCATTTTCAACGTAGTCCTAATTCTATGGACTATGAGAGTAGCACTGACAATGCACATGAGGAAGAATATCCATTAAACATTGAATCAAATTTTCCATTCAGTCCGAATTCTAAAGACTATGACAGTGGCACTGAAGAAGGGGAAGATGAAGAGTATCCTCTAAGTCAATATCTGAAAAGCATATCTGATCATAGTGTGGATAACATTCCTCTTAATGATGATGAAAATCCTTATAAAAATGATGATCCAATGATGGAGATGTTGCCAAGAAATATTGTATCGAGGAGTAGGAGTAGACCTTTTCATATAAATGCAAGTTCTTCTAGTTATACAAGGGGTAGAGCAGAATATCTGACGAGAAGAAGTTCTATCAGTGCTCTCATTTCAAGTGAATGTTGCCAAAAAAATTGCTTGAAACATATGGATTTCACATTTGCATTAGAAAGTAGGAAGAGATATTTGTCAATGAATAAAAGCATGCAAAATTCATATTTAGTTGGATGCATGTAATATACATTGTCAGGTTATGATTATCATATTAGGAATTTATTATTGTGTAGAAAAGCTTTCAAAATGTTTCATTCGATTGGGAATTTTCGTCTCTCGAGAATTCAAGAAAATTTGGAAAAGGATCCCACATTTTATTCAGAAGTACGTCATAAAAGATAGTTTGGGCCATTATCAAACACTGCAATGTCATGGATGAAAGATTTCTTTTCAAAGCATGGAGAGTGTATGCCAAATAGAGAGACAATACATATTCCAGATATTTTTTCAAGACGAGAAATCTACAACTTATACAAAGAATATGCAGAAGGTGATGAGGGACATGGCCAATTTATTACCTATCAATATTTTGTGAAGATATGGAAGAAAGAATTCAATAATGTCCATATTCCTAAGAAGACAAGGATGGGGATTTGCAGTACATGTGCTTCTCTTAAATCAAAAAGGGACAAATGTGAAGGCTTAGAAAGAGGTAAGCGTTCATAACTTTAACTTTTAAAATTGTATAGTCATCAACTATGAAAACATATTTCTTAATGAATTTCTTTTATGTTGTGTAGATTTAATTGTCAAAGAACTTCAGGAGCATCGCGAAAAACAAACAAATGAAAGGAAGAAGTTGTACAAGCATCGAAAGAAGTGTTATGATAATCTGAATAAATATTTGGGTTTGATAATTGATGGTATGGACCAGAAGAAAACACTTTTACCACATTTTGTTCACACACCCAAAAATTTACATGAGGAAAATTTTATTCAGTTTCACTTGGTCGGTTGTATGGTCTTCAATGGGAAAATGTTGCCAAGGGTGTACTTCACAGCTCCAAATATTCATAATGATGCAAATCTGACCATAACCATAATTCATGATGTGATTTCTCATTGGTATGTTAATCTTCCTGAAGTTTTGTATCTACAATTGGACAACACTTGCCATGAAAACAAAAATCAGGTTGTTTTTGGATATCTAAACATGCTTTTTGAATTGAGAATTTTTCAAAAGGTAAAGGTTGGTTTCCTTCTTGTTGGGCACACTCATGACCATATTGATCAGATGTTCAGTCGCTTTTCAGTCACATTGAGGAGGAAGGAAGTTGGGAGCTTGCCATCACTAATTGAATGTATTAAGAAATCATACATGCCAGAGCCTACGTTTGATGTGTTGGAAGAAACTATTGACATGAAAAGGTTTATTCTGGGATCATATGGTGAGGGGAAATGCATTGAACAACTTAATGACATTAGCTTCCAACTTCAATTTCGTATCAAAAAAATTGATGGGAAAACACTAATATGGGGCAAGAAGTTTTCAACTATTACAGAATGGGCACTGTCATCAGGTTTGCAATTTTTGAAGTTCATTCCAGATCGTCCAATATTTGCATCAAAAATATTGTTATTACAATCAGTTGGTGAAGTTCGGAATGCACGCAGACATAATAGACATATAAATTATTCTGATTGCCTGGAAGAAATTAAAAAATGTATTAGGTATACATATGAGTACTTTGACATTGCTGATTCAGTTTGGTGGGAGTCATTTTTCAATAATCAAAGTGATATCATTTCAACAATAACAAATGAAGATATACCTTTGAAAAATCCATTTAGTTGGCCACAAAATGTGTCGAATGAACATGAGGAAGTAAACATTGTTGAACAGCAACAAAGACAAGGTATTATTAATTCTTCACTGGCAATGGAAAGAGAGATGTATATTGGTTCCAGAAGATCTCGTGAACAACGTGAAGCCATGGAAGACCTTTACAGGGGTTCAGTACAGGATATTAAGGAGGGTTTCATGATTGCAGTGCTAGCAGATGGAGATCCCAATGTCTATCCATTTTTGGTTGTTAAAGTTATAAAGGTCTTTACAGAAAATGAGGATGTTACAGGTGTTGAAGTACATTGGTATGCCACAAATACACACCCATTCAATGGTGTGTATAAGCCAGAGATGGTAGTTGACAAAAAAAATGGCGGAAAAAGAAAAATAAAGGGTACAAATATAAATCGTCGCCACATAGACATACTACAATTGGAGGATGTTGACATACTTGTTTATGAATTCAATTTAACAAAGAGAGGAACTCTTCGCTTCAAGACGATAGAGATTCTAAAAAGGTTGTTACCGGAAGGAACAGTGTTGACATGGGAATCTGCTGAAACCAGTCATAGATCTAGAAGAATTTTGAAACCTGGAATGTTCGGCATGCATGTGGACTTAGATGGGGCACTAGTTGATGAAAGAGAAGAATATGGAACATCTTCGTCAGCATCGAGTCACTCATTTGAAGATGTGAATTCTGATGGTGTGCAAGAAAATATGAGTGATTTTGAATAATTGTTTAAGACAGTTTATATAACTGATGTATGCATCGTATCTTCAAATAAAAGTAATGTTTTCCATATGGTGTTAAATGAGAAGTTATGAATCATTTTTATGTTGTTGGATTATATGTCTTAAGTATGATAAATTTTATTGTTTAAATATCTACAATGCAATATCAAATTAGAGAGATAATGTATGTTTTATTTAGTATACAAATAAAGACTTTTGAATTCATTTAGTGATGTAATTTTTTCATAATGTCATGGTTTCTTAATTTTATAGTTGAAAATTTTTCAATTTCTTTTGTATCTAGCATGTTATGGTTGAAAACATGTTAAATTTATACTTAGGAAAGAAAAATGATATTCTACCAAAAACATTAATGTGTTTTTTCCTCATAAATAAATTTGTTTGAGAAATAAAAATTTGGTTTTATTATCATTTTTAAAAAAATTTGAAAATTGACCCTAAAAAAAAATCATTGTTCCAGTATCATTACTTTCATTTTAAAGCTATTATTTGCACAAAAATTTCACAGTAAATTTCGTATTCACCGCCATTTTTAAAACATGTTCAAAATTTATGCCTAAAAAAGAAAAACATCATTCCAGTATACACACTTTTCGTTTTTAGCACTGTTTTTGATGTTTTTTTAGGGATTTTTGGCCAGAGTTCCCATTTTGAGTTTATAGTTCCCGTTTCAAAGTTTACATTGTTCATTTTTGGGACACACAGGAAGCAGCCTTGGGAGATTCTACTTTTGAGGGGGCAAATGACCTCCAAATTCAGAAATTCAAGATGTTCTAGAAACTAGATAGGCAGGCCTTTCCAACAAGCTATCTCGAGCTCAATGTGGTTAAGGGGAAGGCCCCAAAAACTAGCTTGGAAAACGTGTTGCGCATAGGATGAATTTGCCAGTTTTGCTCAAAAATCAAAATTTCGCCTAGTTTTTCTACCATTTGAATTTTGCTCTCATTTTAGATGAATTTATGAATGCAAATGATCCTATGGTTTGTAAATGTAATTTAAAAATGACTCTTGAGTGTAGATTCATCATTTTGAGGTGGTTGGGGTTGAATGAATCAGCTTCCATGGTTTTAGAGGCAAGCTATTCCACTGCCTATTTTCCTGTTCTTAGTTTAGATATGGTTGAAACCACCCCTCTTCTCATGGATTCGACCCCTGATCGCTAGCATAGGTGGTTTGATTCCTATATTATGTACTTCCTTAGTCACTTGTAAAGGTTGGACTCTTGTGGATGCTTTGAGCTTCATTGTACATCACTACAGCAGTTTGGCAAGGAAATAAACCAGGGTTTGCAACTATTTTTGTGAGATTCTTGTGATAATGTGTCTTGACATGGTTTATCCTTTTTTCATTAGTTTTTCTTATGTGTTATATGTTCCAAAATATATTTCATTCTTCTTACTAAATGAATCAAGATAGATAGGTAGAATACATTGATAACAGTGTTATGCCTTAGGAATACATTTAGTTTTTTATGTTTTCAGCTGTTTGAAGAGGATTCATGACCTGTGCATGCCCTCCTCAGCTCCTCACCAGTCTTATACCTACCATCTCACTCAATTCTAAGTTCCAAAACACCTACCTACCTCACCCCACAGAACACCCTGCATTTCTGAGTTGATTTCCCAGACCCAAAGCTGCCTGCTCCATTTGATCCAACAACAAACCTTCAAAATCAACCAAAAACCCTAGAACTATTATACCTAGCCTAAAATCCATATTCAAATCAATCATCTCAACTGAGATTGACAAGGAGAGAGCCCTCTCCCGACCTGGTAGGGCTAGCTACCAGGTTAAGCTTAGTTTGTGGTTATCCTAAGATTGCCTCCCTTCAGCCTGAGGTCGATCTAGGCTCTAACAACTACCATAACGTTGTATATTTTTATTATAGGAACAAATAACAAGGATAAAATTAACAATAAAAAATAACCTTTCCTATCCTAAGTAAGTCTATTTGTTGTTGTATTTGCCGTCTTTTTTTCAGATATTTGATCCTCCGAAAGCCTTATCATGCTCGCCTGAGCTATTGTGTATAGTGACCTTAGTTTTTGTTCCCCAGTCATGAAAGTCCCTAACTCTGCCCAGTGAAGAAAGCCTTAACTCGCTGTTGTGTTTCTTGTGACTTTACACGAAGTATGTAACTCCCGCACGTCAATAAAGTAAGGTGCATTCTCCGTAATGAAACAAAGTCTTTCGGTAGAAATCACATGAGAGAATTTTTTGGCCGAAGCGTTTCGAACCAACAACTATGGTTGTTTGTTTGAAATGCATCAGCCAAAAAATTCTCTCATGTGATTTCTACCGAAAGACTTTGTTTAATTCATTATGGATCACAGAAGCTTCAATACAAAAAAAATCAAAATAATGTTGAAGGTGTGTGTGTGTGTGTGTTTCTTTTTAAAGGTTGCATTACCAATGTTTTTCTCAGTATTGGTATTTGATTGAAGGTTTAATAAGAAGTACAATTGGTATTTAATTGAAGGTTTAATATGTTTACTCCATATCCTATCAAGATGATAAAAGAAATTATTGTTTCATCTATAAATAGTGCAAAAACCACTCAAGGTAAGTGTATTGTTTCAACAATTTTTTAGTAATTTTTGTAACATGAATAAAATGGTTTGACTATATTATTTTCCATTATGTTGCATCCAAAATAACTGAAAAGAAACTAGTTATTTTTGAACTAAAGGACATTTTTTTATCATAGCATCAATGATGAAGCAACAAAAAAAGGGCATATTGAGGAAATGGGAGCTGATGTTGATTACACAATAGAGAAAAAAATATTTTTGGATTCATCCACATGAAAAATCATTTTTTGAAATGTGTTTCAAAAATGAATATCTTGACATTACAATTTGTACGACAACTTTGAAACAAAGCACAACAATATTTCTAAAAAAGTTGGTTTCAGAAACATTACAAGATAAACTTGTGTTTAAGTGGACTGCTTCAGACTATAGACTACAAAAGGGACATAAGGTCATTGACAATCCAATGAAAGTTATCCACACTAAATCATTGAAAAAAGTCTGGGAAATGCATACCCAATATGATGCAACCAATACTATTATAGTTGATTGTTTAATTGAGAGAGTGAAAGAGAATCCAAAAGAAAATTTGATTCTTGCCCCTCCATTCATTTTAGCAAATCAAGGGGATAATTGGTTGATCAATGAGATATGGAGAATATTGCATAAACTCAACAAGGCTATGGATGCGTGAGCTATTTTGAAGGATGGTCAATTACATTTAGAAGTACCTTAAGATTACAGATGTCTATATCATGCTATTATATGTATGACATCATGAACTATTACTTTTATTTCACAACACTAATAAAAGAATTGTTGATTTGGTTTGTCATTACTAAAAACAAAATGATTTTATTTTCTTTATTTTTGGTGAGATGAATGGTCATTTAATGTTTTCATATCAAAATTTCCCATGCTATATTTTTTTTTTTAAATGGATTACATTGTATGTAAAATTAATAGATAATTGGTCTATTTGTTTTAATTAGATCATTACAATTATTTGTTTTAAATGTGGTTTAAGTTATCATTATACCTCTTGGAAATTAGTAATGTGAAGGATGGCCCATTGCATTCTTATAACCCTTTTTATTCCATATAAGTTGAAAAACTATATTAAGTTGTATGTAGCACCAACAATAAACATACAATTTGTACTCAAAGAAGGACCAGAAAAAACGAAGGTAGAAACTCAATAAATTATCATATAATTAATTAGGTTTGAAATTTAAAAATTGTATTATATTGTATGTGAAAATTAATATATAATTAGTTTGTTTACTTGCACTAGACCATTGTAATTATATTTTTCAATTGCAATTAAATAAATCATTATAAGTCTTAAAATCAATGATTTAAATGGTGGGTCAATGCATTCTTATAAGACTTTTATTCCATACAAACTAAATAAAGGTATTAGGATGTATGTATAAAGCAAACATATTATTTGTTTGTTCATTTTAATGGGGCAATTGTATTTGTATTTTGTGATACTCTAAACTCATTGTAAAATTACCTTTGCATACAAATGGAAATAATTCATAATAAATATTAACATCATTTTTAAAATGATAGGTTTTTATGTCCTTAAGCAATGAAGTGTTGAAGCCGAGATATTTTAATATCATACATGTGGTTGCAGTGTAGATGCAGATGGGAATTACTACAAGTCAACAGATGTTGTTGATATTTGAAATGAAAGGAGTATTCTTCCAAACATACACCAAAGGTGAACAAAATTTTCATATTCAAAGAGAACTAGATTGGCAGTTTGTTGATAGATCCTATTTTTTAAGGCCTTTTCAGTAAGAAGTATGAGAATTTTGCTTAAGAAAGTATGATGTCACAATATGGACATTAAATTTCCCTCACGTGTATATCCAAAAAGTACTTGAAAAATAAAATATTGATATAGAGGACTTTAAATTTTCATGGGACAAGTCTCATTGTCATTTGCAAACAAAATTGGAAGCAGGGAGAACAAGACAATTTTATGAGAAAAAGTTGATTGATGTGTGGTCCCAATATGGAGATAATTATGAAGAATCAAATGTATTTCTAATAGATACAGAAAAGCATACTTCTCAATTCATCAGATATCAATCAAACCATATCTTGATAAAATCATATACAGTAAAAGAGCAAGATACGTGGCTTATGCAAGTTTTATTCCCCTTTCTCAAGACACTTCATTATATCAAATAAAAGCATGAGTACATTCAAATGTTCAATAGAACATGTACTTCATTGTAGTTCATGGAGATAATTTCATTTATAAATTTGTTGAAAAGTACATTCCAATTTTTCAATACATTTTGTACATAGTTTTTGTTGAATCAATTTGAATGATTTTATATTTTTTGAAATATATTGGAATTGCCAATTATATTAATATCTATATTTCCTACTATTTATAAATGTTTTTGCAATGAATTTGTTGTATCGATTTTTTTATATGATGTGTGTGTGTGCACGCGTGTGTTCTTAAATGAATTGTTTGTCATTCAAATTATCTTACATGAACCATCGACACATGTTATTTTTAATGACTTATGTTTACTTATATGTATCAATAATCATATATAAATGTGAAATATAAATTTTGAAATAGAACTCCTTGCAAACAAGGGTGCTATTCTTACTAAATAAATTATAATAATTTACTTGATAAATGTTATGTGCATTATTCACTATTCAAAAAGCATTATTCACTATTCAGGCTAATGAGAAATGTGTCATAGGTAAATGATTTGATCTTTTTGAAGCATAAGATATGTGATTTCTCAATCAATAGTTTTCATAAATTTATATGCTTAAATCAATTAATGGTTGTAACTGCAATCATATCATATTGAAAATCAACAAGGCACAAAGTCAGTTATTCATTGTTTACATATAAAATGCACTAATATGAGTGCATAAATGTGATATGTAATTTTTGAGATAAAAATATATTCTAAATAATTTTGCATTTCTTAAAAAACATATATATGATGATAATGATTGATAAGTGGATTATCAAGGTTTGATTAGATACTATCATGGATGAATTATGTCATTGAACTTTTTGAACCGTAAGGCATCTAATTTCATTATTTAAAGTCATTTTTTTTGTAAATTTGTATTTTAAATAAACTGAAATCATATCACTTGAGCTATAATTATATTATTGACTTGTACTTAGTTATGTCCATTAATATGAGTGTATAAATGTGATTTATAATAGTCATATACCGTGATGCATTTTTTTGAAAAATAAGTCTTTTAATTTCTTGATAATAAGTATTAAGTGGACTATTTAGGCTAATGGGTGATGGCTCATAAGTGAATACTACTCGTTAAATTGTAGGGCATTCAATTTTTAACCCATATTTTTTTTTCATATATTCTTGAATCAACTATTTGTATATGCAATCATCTCATCTCATTTAATTTAATAAGGAATCCATTTATTGACTTTTATTTGTCTATCACGTAATCTATTAAGACTATATTAATCTCATATTGTATTGTTTTGAAACAAAACTCTATGAAAAACAAAATTCTCTTCTTAATAAAACATGGAATAATTAATTAACAATGTGTTAAGTGGACCATCTAGACTCATTAAAGAGATGGGTAAAAAATGGTTGTATTTAAACTTTTTGCACCATAAGACATTGATTTTCCAATCCATATTAGCATTTTGTCATTTTCAATTCTTAAATAGTTTATTTGTGGTTTAAATAATTTCATAGAATCCAATATGACTTGAAGAATTCTATTTGGCTATATGCATCGCTAGAAGTTCATAAATGTGATGCATTTTTTAAGTGTAACTCTTAATGTAAGTAAATATATATATTTTACAAAACAAATTATAATTAATTGATAATGAGTTTTGAGTGGTCTATATAAAGTCATTTATGGACTTTTATTTTCATATCATGAGGTTTAATCTAAGTGTGTAAATGTGGCACTTTTTTTTTTTAAATAAAACTCCACGTAATATGAAATGTTTTTCCTAACAACACATGGAATAATTAATTGGTAATGAATGTTAAGTAGATTGTTAAAGTTATTTCAAGGTAAGGGTCATAAATAAATGTATTTAAACTTTATGCAACATATGGAATTTGATTTTCCCACCTTCATTAACATTTGGTAAATTTCGTTTCGTAAATAAATTATTTGTAATTGAAATAATCTCATAGAAACCAACAACACAAGTATGTATTAAATTATATTTAGAATGTATGTATATATAAATGGAATTTATTTTTGAAATAAAGATCTCAATGTAAGTAAAAATATATTTTTTAGAAAATTAATAATTTAAAATCAATTATTTATGAGTTCTAACTAGTTTATTCTATTTTGAATTGACAACTTTTTCTAACTATGCATTATTAAATCAATTATTCCTATATGTAATCATGTCATATAAGTCAATAAGTCAAGAAATCATTAATTGATTTTTATTTAACTATCATGTGGTTTAATATGAATGTATAAATGTGAAATTGTTATTTCTAGAATAAAAAACCATGTAAAGAAAATGAATTTTCTAATGAAACGTGGATTAATGAATTCACCATAAGCATTAATTAGACTATTTAAGCTCATTCAAGAGATGGGCCATAAATGGATGCATTTAAACGTTTTACACCATATGACATGCTTTTCCCATCAATATTAACATTTTGTAAATTTCATTTCTTAAATAAACTATTTGTACTTAAAATAATCTCATAGAATCCAACAAGACTGAGAAGTTATTTATTGAATTTCATTTAGTTATATGTATTCATATAAGTTTATAAATGTAATTTATTTTTCAAATAAAGCTATTAAAGTAAGTAAAGATATATCTTATACAAAACTAATTAGAATAAATTGATAATTGCCTTTAAGCGATTTATTCAGACTACATGAAAAATCAAGTGTCATAGATGAATGCCTTTTAATACATATTTAATCTTCAAAATCAATATCTTAATGATAATTTATTTGTATTTACATTAAGTATTTAAAAATTAAAGAGCACGGGGACTTATATAAATTTCAACTAAAATACATGAGTTATGTTTCACATTTATTTCTTCCCCATTAAAAATGCTTATCATTTTCTCTTCTTAGTGAAAGTAATGGTGAATCATGGTTTTCCATACAATTGATTGACACTAAATCTACATCGAGACTATTATTGGTTTTGACAGTGTTGATAAGGAGAGATCAATATCCACACTACCGTCAACTGTGCTAATATTTGAAAACCCTTGCCTCCACTACTTACAAGAAGTCACCACTAAAGTTTCTTGTTTACTTCAATTTGTGACATTGTCCATCATAATGGAAGGACTTGAATACCCATTTAAGAACTCTCATTTGATGTACTTGGATTTGAGTGGAGATATATCGATGGTGCCTATCCTTCTTGAAATACCTAGATCAACAATGTATAACTTTTATAGTGGATGCCTGCATGCTATGAAGATGAATGATGACCCCCTCATTAGTGCTTCACAAAGGCACAATGGGACCATAGGAAACTGATCACAAGAACATTTTACTAAGGTTTTAGTATAATAGTTTCAATGCAATGCAAGGGACACCTATCCTTGTCATTTACAATAAGATCCTCACATCACCATCATTCAATCAACAAATCCCTCATAGGTTGGGGGCAAAGGGGTTAGAGTTGCCAGACATAAGATTTAAACATTGAGGAATCTAGTATGTTATCCATAACTATAATATATTTATTGGATTTTTGACATACTAATATGATTTAGCTTAAATCAATTTCTTCTAAGAGTTTGATTTCACACTCCTATTGTGTATTGATACTATTGTACATAACAACCCCATGTTTGACTTGTTCATGATCTCTAATTGGTTTGAAATTACTTGCAAATTATTTTAATGTTGAATCAAGTTAATATGGCAATTTACAAAAGAATGAATGTTGTTGGAGGCCTTGTAATAAAATACTTCCAAATTTAATGAAATATGTGTTGGGTAGTTGAACTAAATAATGAACCAAATAGTGAGGTGATTGGTGTTTTTTAGGCAATCTAAATTAATGTACAAGTGGCATGTGTAGCATATGCATTTCCATCGCAGAAGTTTTTAGATGATTGGCCATTTAATTATATGCACAAGGGGCACCAAGAAGTTGTTAGCAGTTATGGGTATGCAAGCTGGTGAAAGTGACAGAGGAGAAGAAATGTTTGTGCAAGTTGTCACCTTATGCAAATTTTTTTCATTGTGGCTCTCGAAGGATTTGAACGCTACCTTCAATAACAACATATTCCATGCTTATATTGACAAAAGAGTCTTGGTGTTAAGTTTGGGACTTGGGAGAGGTAGATGGCTAGGGACTTTAGTGCAAGGAGAATTGGGATAAGCACAGGAAGATATTTCTTAGTTGGCCATTGGGTTCGAGTCTTGGAACTGGTTCCTAAACCTTATTATCTTGGTAAGCTCCATTAACAAATTTCTTTGCTTATGTAGAGATTTTTTGAATTATTTTTATAAGAAATTGATTAGAATGTGGGAGGGTCTCTGGTTGTTATCTATGTCAAGAGTGGCCCAGACTTTCAAGTCAGTTAAGCTAATTGTTACTATATTGGTGACTTAGTTGTTTTGATACTCAATTCGAGGTCAAGAATAGGGGAGTGGGAGAAATTCCAAAGTATGTGCCAAATCTTAGTGAGAAATAGCTTGAGAGAGGGGTGGGAAACTTCGTGTGGGGTTAGCTTTACACTTTTGGTGCAACCTTTTTTTATCAGTGGTTACTAGTGTCAAGCCTACACTATTCTAGGTGGGCAGTTAGCGTCTCAACATCTTGACGATCAAACCCCTCTTCTGTTGGGGAAATCGAGTAGTCAGGACTTGCGGATATAGTGTGGAGGAAAAGTTTTGATGCCATATGGTTGAGGGGGTGTGTAACCCACAATCCTGGTACTTTTCTATTGGGTGTTAGAGGCTTTCAGACCACTCAATTTGAGGAATCACAAATCTGATTGGGAGATCACATTTTTGAATAAGAGGGAAGGAGAAGACTTTTAGAAAGATGGGTAGAGAAAGAAGAGGTGTAGGAATGCAACGCTAAGGTGCAATGCATGGTGTAGATGATGGTGTAGTGATAGGGGTAATTGGCTAGGAAGATATGATGGATGAGGTGGTATCCCCTAATCTCGCACAGTCACCTAGGCATGTTGTTTTACCTACACCTTTGGAAACCTTGGAAGTACAATTACAACAAGTTACAATGCTTCTAGAACAGTTAAATCAAAACAGGCACAACGACTGCAATGAAATTATAAATTTAATGAATGACTTGTAGTGTAACCATTGGGATACACCATATGACTTAGCATATATTCGTCGAGGATAAAGGAGACATGATGGGTGCATGGAGCACCTGGAGGGGCACATAATACATGTTAAATTCCATGTTCACGGGGAGTTTGGTCACCTTGTTCCTCTGGATTTAGGATTGAACCACCCACCTGCTCATTGATGCTTGTCGGTTGTGCATCCATCCAAGGGATCTTTTGGTTGTATTTATTTTTCTGATTTTTAGTTATGAGAAGGGTTTTACATTTTGTCAAAAAGTTTATGCGTTGTTCTTCTAACCAACAAATTTGATAGGAGTGAGATTTGAAGAACAACACATTTTGGACATGTACCCTGTATTATTTTGATGAATTAATAGAAGGTATATATATTCAAGTTGTTTAAGGCTTTTTCATTAATTTTTTTATGTGTTTTACAGATACAAGATATTGGTGGTGGTTGCTATCATTAGCATAGTATAACCCCAAAAAGGTCGAGGATAATTAATACATAACCTCCCATTAGAAAAGTGCTTTATTAACTAGAAATCGACTAATTAAACTAATTATTGAGACTCATATTTTTTGAAATCTTAAATAAATAGTATGAAATATTTTATTAATAATTTTTCTTAAATTTTTATCAAAAACAGATCCAAAAAATATATTAAATACACGAATTTAAATTATATAAATTTATTATTTTAAAAATCAACATTATTAAATACCTTTAATGCAATTAAATTATAATATTTAAAATTGATATTTATAATTTTAATACATCTAAAATAATTTTATAAAATCAATTTATATTAAATTTGAATATAAAAATACAATTTTCTATGCTATCATCTTGCATAAGAAAAACAAAATAAACAACGTTTACCCAAACTTTTAAACTAGAAATTCATAATTTAAATACATTTGAAACATAAAACAAACTATATATTTTAAATTTTGATTTATAAATATGTAATAATATTTTTTTATTTATAGATATGTAATAACAACTCAGCTACTAGCTCCAATAAATTGCTACATGAAACTTCCTTATTTCAATATTAAAATTTAAAAATGTATACTGCTTTATCACGTTCTACGTATTAATTTATTAGTTCTTAAAAAAAAACCACACTAGGTCTAAAAACTTAAATTCAATGATAAAAAAATTGATAAAAGAATAATTTTTATATTATTTAAATTACATAGATGTTAATTATACTTTTTGACAGAAGAGCTATTTAAAAAATATACCATTAAATTTAAAATATATCAAAATTGCATAATATATTTTAATATATACAGAAGTAATTATTTTATTGAATATTGTATATAGCTATTTTCAAATGTAGGTATTTACAGTGAGTCATTTAGGTGTTGAATTATTTAGAAATAAAATTTGTTTTAGAATTTTATTATTCCATATTTGAGTGTGCGCTCCACTCACAATTAAAAAACACGCAAAACTAAAAATGCTGATATATCCTCTATGAAAAATAAAATATCCACTCAATAGTTTGAACATTTTCTTTAAACACAGTTAATTTAACACTATTCTCTGAGTTAAAAAGGAAATGATCTAGATCAAACAGAGTTACGAAGTTCGAAACAATCGCTTCTTCTTGATTCCGGGAATATTGAGCTTCTGCCAATTGGCCTTCCGGGCTCGTGGAGAAACTAAACACCCGCTCCCATGAACACCACGCTCTCTGCCCCAATCTGCGAATTTAGCTTTCTGTCAGCTAAAGCTGCAAATAGACTGAATTCGTAAAAATACTACGATATAAATATCTTAATGGAATCTTATGAACATTTTCAGTGCGCAGAGCATTAGTTCTATCTACTAGAGCACGTAAACATACAAAATTTTGGGAGTCCCAAGGAAGCAGATACATTAAAGGTTATCCATAAAGGGCATAAACGCACAAAATTTCAATAACGAGGCATTTTGCTTAAATTTCATAAGTATCAACTACTACACCATTTTTATGGAAGAACACAAACCCCCAAGAGAATCAATAGTTATACACAATTGTTATGGAAGAACACAAACCCCCCAACAGAAACATACTTATGAAGGTTGTAGTGTAAAGTTCTTTTTTTATATTTTGAAGTATGGTTTGTATTTTTTATTGGATTAAATATATTTGAAAGTTGGTAAAGATGGGTTAAAATTGTAAATTGGAATTTCTTAATTTACAAAATTTAATGTTGTAAAGGTATTTCAAGATTTAAAATTTATTTTTGTAATCAAACATATATTTTAAATAACCAAAAATCAAATCTCACTTAAAATTGTATTAAGAAAAATTATAACTTCAGGCCTTAAAATAGTTAAATTACACTTTTATGAAAAGAATGTTTGCCATATAATAATCGTAATTATGAAGGAAATGATGAAGGTGTTTTCTACAGTTTAATATGAAAGCTCAGATTTTTTTTGTAAGTTAATAAAATGGAGTTGAATATAATATTTAGAAAATAAATATTTTAATGTTAATTATAAATAAAATATTTTTATTTGTTTTCATTGTATGTATAAAAAATGTTAAATATTTTAAATAGTTATTTTTATATTTGTATATATAGTTAATGTGTAATTTCATTGGTTTTAAGATATATATATATGTGTGTAACATTAAAAATATCGTTACTTCTAAATTCAAAGAAAAAATGTGGTGTGAGAAAGATTTAGCAGCTAATAGAAAATTAATATAGCCAAGATTAGAACGAACTCTCATCAGCTCCATAGTGAAACGCGTCGTTGGGCAGCTCCTAAAACACTGAATGGAAAGGTTCTGCCATTTATGTGAGAATACAAACATTGAGGATGAAAATCACTTCCTCTTAGAGTGCCCCGTGTAGAATCACATTATATCTCAGTTTCAAATCTTTTTGCAATACTGACCTTCCTAGTCTTTTACGTTGTCAAAATTACAGTGAGTTCGCGAGGTTTCTCTCCAAGCTTTTTGAGCATAGGAATAAAATCTTAAATCAAACTAAATAATTTGTTTCTTTAGGTTTAATAGACGAAAGTTTGGTCTCAGTGGACATCATCATCATCATCATCATATATATATATATATAGTATGAGTGTTAGAACGCTGGGAACTTGGGTACGGGTATTTGGAAGGTCTAGAGGTTTTCTCAAAATTTACAGGAAACAACTAATAGGGAGTAGTAATATTTAAAAAGAAAATTATATAGTCTATATAATAATCAAAATATTTGAATATTAAAAGCAATTTAAATATATCAATAATAAATATATAATCTCTCTTATATATAAATATATTGAAACAATCTGTCTTAAAAATACAAAGCAACGCTTTTACATATGTTTCTCTACTTATTCTTAAGAGGAAAAAGTAAAGCAACTCTAATGTTTAAGCATTGACTGCCCCCATACAATATGCACACACAATCTTCTACAATATATATATACATAAACAACAAAAGAAATACTCATCATCATGACATTCTAGATATCGTCCTTAGGTTGAGGTGTCATAGGCTTCCTTAACTCCAATTTCTCAATTAAGAATATTGGTGTTAAGGACGTCTTTGACATTTCTTCCTACAAAGGTCTCAACATAGGCTCATGTTTTGTGAGCAATTCATCATATTTCTCTAGAAGCTTTTTATTCCCCAACCCGAGGGAACAGCGGGATTCCAAAAAAAATAGTCTTCAAAGCTCCCAAAACCTTCCCTAGCTCCCATGTTGAAAAGGTAACATTCTCATACAGCTCCAAAGCTTTCGAGAGCACGGGAACAATTAGAACACATTTCCCACCTCTAAAAAGTGGTTTGTGTGTGTGTGTATATATATATAATATTTAAATATCAACTTTACAAAATATATAATGTATATATAATAAAACAACATAGATTTATTATAATTTTAAATTATGATTTTTTCTTATTATAACCATCTTCTCAACTTTTATACTTTTGAAAAAACTTACAATATTAAAATTTTTATCTCAATATACAATACATTTTCTCATTCATATAAATATAAACATAAATCTATTCTATTAATATTTGTTATATTAAATTAAATTATTATTAAATTCATAATAATATATATATATATATAATATTTAAATATCAACTTTACAAAATATATAATGTATATATAATAAAACAACATAGATTTATTATAATTTTAAATTATGATTTTTTCTTATTATAACCATCTTCTCAACTTTTATACTTTTGAAAAAACTTACAATATTAAAATTTTTATCTCAATATACAATACATTTTCTCATTCATATAAATATAAACATAAATCTATTCTATTAATATTTGTTATATTAAATTAAATTATTATTAAATTCATAATAATATATATATATATATATATAAATTTTAATTTTAAACCTTAAAATAAAAATACCATTTTTAGAAATTTCATCCCTCATAAACCAAAAATCTTTAATTTGGACTCAATATATATCAAAGAACTGAAACTTACTCCATCTAACACATCTCAAAAATAAATATTGGAATATGATAAACATTCAAAGCCGAAGATAAATCAAATGCAATTCATGAAATGATTGCTATCTCCATCTCCAATAGTGTAGAAACGTGTAATACACCGCAACCATGCGCTAAACGCATGAAATCCATCTGTCTCAATTATATCTCCACAACCGTGAGCTTAATTACATTTTTCCATAGATATAAGAGGTGGCCCTTTTAACTACACTACACTTCACTCGACTGGTGTGGGTTGTTTTTTATATGTAATATATTAAAGTGATTTATTAAGAATGATCCTTCCTTCAACTCCGTCTTTTATCTGCTCTACTCCTTCCGTACGCATATACACTAATTTCGGCAGCAACTCCGGTACTGACAGTGGCAATGCATTCATTAGTTAAGCCGTAATCTTGGGCACTGTTGAATTGGACAATATTCATGCCATCTTTTCCAAGGTAGACACATAGCATATGGATGAGTCGTCTTTGCCAGAAATAGGATTTCTCTTTAAAAACTTGCATAGGGAGGCCACAATTTGGTATGGTAATTTTGTAGGAATTTGGTTACATCTTTTTTAAATCGGATTGCTAGAATGTTCTCATCAATTTTTTTAATCTTGGACATGGATTCTGCACTATCAAGAACTTTGAACAATTAAAATCTTGAAATTTGACAATTATAACTTATATTGCCAAAAAAATTGCCAAATTTTATAAGAATCTCGCCATTCTTCCATTATTTTCCAAGCGAACTCCTTAGACGACTCTCCTTCTTATTGGTGAAATTCATCAACCTCTTGCGTATATTACTAACACAACCATAGACTTATATCAACCACATTTATTACTATTAATTTATGTAGGAATTTACAGGGTAAGTTCCTCAGACAGAGCACCAAAGGACACCGCTCACAAACAGATCACAGATCAATACATCAATACTTTTGACGTGGTTAAAACCCTCAAAGAGGAAAACATTCCACGGCCTGAGCCAACGCGGCCACTTCAGGCAATTTGTTAATAAAAGAATGAAAATTTACATAAGCTTCTCTCATGAACTCTTTAACCTACAAATGACCCTCCATGCTCTTTAAAGAGAGATCATGGACCAATCGGGTGTTAAGCCATAGATCAAGCGTCAGTAATATCGAGGAGAGAGTGAACCGTCGGATCACTACATATCGTGACCGTCAGATTGTAAGTTACAAAATGTACATAGTAAAGAAACGCATTTTACCTAACTCTATACTAGACCAAGTTATACTTAACTATTTCCTATGTGTCGGAATATCCTAACATCCCCCCTTAAGAACAACTTGGGAGAGGATTGAAGGATTTACAAATATGACACAATAGGAGAAGGAAGGAGGCACTAGAGCCTATCCCCCCTTAGTGACAACTTCCTGAACTCCAACCATAAATCGAAGCTTAGTGAACTTCACCTCTGTGAGAGCCTTTGTAAAGATCTCTGCAACTTGATCATCTATTGAACAATATTGCACTTCAAGAACATGGTCGTGGATGAGCTTTCTGATGAAGTGCATGTGCAGTTCAATGTGTTTGCTGCGTTGATGTTGGACTGGATCTTTGCATAGTTGAATGGCACTTTGATTATCACACCAAAGTGTAGTCGGATGCTGCTGCTGAAAGCCAAACTCTGACAGGATCTGACGAAGCGACAAGGCTTCCTTACTAGCTTCTACGACACCACGATACTATGCTTCTGCTGAAGAAAGAGAAATGGCACCTTGTTTCTTGCAAGCCCATGTAATAGATACTGAACCAAGAGTGAACACATAACCTGCAGTAGACTTCCGATCCTCAGGGTCACCAGCCCAATTGGAATTAGTGAAACCAACAAATAGAGGAGAGGCTTCGGCACTGTAATGAATCCCAAACTGAACTGTACCTCGAACATAACGAAGTATTCTTTTTGCTGCTTTCCAGTGACTTTCACGTGGGTTTTGCATAAACCAAGCAACAAGGCCAACAGCAAAGGAAAGGTCAGGATGAGTATGGGTTAGATACAAAAGTTTTCCTACATGTTGATGGTATAAGGTAGCATCAACTTGAGGAGAAGTACAAGTGACTGAAAGTTTGACTCCAGATTGAAAGGGAGAAGGGGCTGGCTTACAGTCTTCCATGTGAAAGTGGCGTAGAATATCACAGGCATACTTGGACTGGGAAAGGAAAATACCTTCCTTGGATTGCAAGACTTGAAGACCAAGAAAATAATGTAAGTTTCCTAAGTCTGTCATTTCAAACTTCCTTTTAAGGCTAGTCTTCACATGGTTTATAAGGTTGGGATCACTACCAGTCAGGATAAGATCATCAACATAAAGAACAAGAATGATAAGAGACTTGCCCACTTTCTTGGTGTAGACAGTATTGTCAGAACGACACCTAGAAAAGCCATTTTCTAAAAGAAAGTTATCCATTTTGGCATACCAAGCTCGAGGAGCTTTCTTGAGACCATAAAGGGATTTATTAAGTCGACATACAAGGCTGGAGTCTGTTTGTATAAAGCCAATAGGTTGTTCCATATAGATTTCTTCATGCAAGTCCCCATGCAAGAAGGCGGATTTAACATCCATCGGATGGACTTCCCATTTGAAAGAGGCAGCAAGGGAAAGAACAAGGCGGATAGAGTTCATTTTGGCAACAGGGGAGAAGGTTTCATTGTAGTCAATGCCTTCAACTTGTGAAAAACCCTTAGCAACAAGACGAGCTTTATGTTTATCAACATTCCCGTCTAGTCCATACTTGGTACTGAACCCATTTGCATCTAACAAGTTTTTGTCCCTTTGGTAGAGGAACAAGATCCCATGTATCATTTGCATATAATGAATGATATTCTTCATTCATAGCTGCTTCCCAATCTGGATGGCCTGAAGCTTCTGCAAAGGTGTCAGGATCATAATTCACTGAAGCTTGAGCCAGTAAAGAAGAGGCTCTCTCGAACTGAGAACGTGTATGTCGCTGATCTGTAGGATCACCAACAAGATCACCTATTGCATCCCGAGTAGCACGGACCCATTTTGGAAGCTGAGGAGCTGAAGGAGGATCCTGAGAAGGTGGGGGAGGATTTTCATCCTCGCTTTCATCATTTGAAGAAGAAATATTTTCAAAGGTAGAAGAGATAGGAAGAGATGGCACATCCGCCGAACTAGGCTCGCGGGCCGATATATTTTCAGCAAACTTTACATCTCTTCTAATGATAACATTCTTGGACTTAAGTGGAATGAGTCTATATCCTTTGACATCTTCAGAATATCCAACAAAAATACATTTTTCACTCTTAGGTTCTAAAGCTTTATGTTTCTCATCTGGAATATGGGCACATGCTTCACTTCCAAAAACACGAAAGTGACTTACATCTGGTTTGATTGAGCTCCATGCTTCTTCTGGAGTGATATTCTTTAAAACCTTAGTAGGAGTGCGATTTATTATGTAATTTGCATAGTTAATTGCTTCTGCCCAATAATTAAGACTAAGTCCTTTAGATTGAAGCATACAATTAGCCATTTCCTTTAAGGTGCGATTCTTCCTTTCAGCTACACCATTTTGTTGTGGAGTATATGGAACAATATGTTACATTTGAATTCCATTCTCAGTGCAAAAGTTGATGAATTTGTTTTTAACATATTCTCCGCCATTATTAGATCTTAGCTTAAGAATTTGATGTCCAGATTGTTTTTCAACAAAGGCCTTAAAAGCCAAGTGTCATGCGGAAAGAGTCAATTTTGCGGACAAAACCGACCTCCCTAGAAGCTAAGGCTTTCTAGTGACAAACAAGACAAGTAAACACTACCTTTCTCTAAATATGCATTTAGAATACAAGTAATCAGGTGTTTATAACATACCTTTAGTCCAACGCTTTGTAGTAGTCCAGCCTCGCCGATCCGGATGAGCTCCTCCTTCTCTTCGAAACCTGTATTCACTAACAAGCCAAAAGATTACATAGCACCTGAATAACTTATAAAATAACACATATTCATCATACAGACCAAGGAGTATATGAAACAAATCATGTATAACAATCTGTTGAGAAAAGTGAGCTTAATTGTATTAAGTGGAAACAAAAGAAACCATTACAACCTAAGCCTTGGTGTTGTGCAGGTCTCTCCTAGGGTCCAGCAAGAGTTCTCCTTTACTTTGATCAGCTCACCCACTTCCAAATAAGGCTAGGAAAGGATGGGAATCTCTCCTCTCAAGCTCTATAAGGGAGTCCTAATTCCAGCAGCATCTACCCTTAGGAATATTCAGCTTTCAACCTCTCCTCCTTCTGACCCAATGCCTGTATTTATAGTGCTCTAGGGGAAGTTAATCAGGTCCACCATCAATGGGATAAGCCCCTCTTTGAATGGGATAGCTCCCCTCTTGATGGGATAAGTTCCTCTTTCATAGGGATACATGAACCATCTGGAGGCACTCAATACACGTCAAACAAGCTTCTAGAATGCTCTAGAAATGACCACAAGTAACTTTTTTGAAGTAAAACTTGCGCCTTTTGACCTTTACAAGAGTACGCACCCACCCCTTTACAGACATAGCGTACAAGTACGCGGGTATTGTGAACTTGGGGTGCGTACACGCAGGTAAGGTTAAGAGAAACTACGTAACCAGAGTTATTTGACTTTTAAAGACTTTCTCTCTTTCTTGGAGTTTGACATGAGTAGCAGAGGTATAAGACTTCCCAAGGAGGATAGTATGATAGTTGATGGAGCCATACTAACTGCAAATAGTCATGGTGACAAATTTTAGTGTAACACCAAGAACATGTTAAATACTTCACTCTTGAGTTTTAAGAAATATACCCAAGTGCGTCTGGATAAATCATCAATGAAAGTTAAGAAATACTTGCAGCCAGAGAATGAAACAACTGGAAGTGGACCACATAAATCACTGTGCACGAGCTGTAAGGGGGCTAAGGCGTGCCAAGAGGCACGTTTTTCAAAACTGTCCCGATGATGTTTTCCGAGTACACATCCGGAACAAACACCATCTCTGCAAGATAACATTGGAAGACCTGTTACCATATTTTCTTTACATAGATTCTGAAGAGAGCGATAGTTTAAGTGACCAAATCGCTCATGCCAAAGTTTGCTCACTTCATCGTTATGAGCAACAAATACTGAGGGAAGATTTGATGACCCAAAGTTGTGTAACTTATACAACCTTGTAGAATCATCAGCAATGCCAGTAGCTAAAATCTGTGTAGGATCTCTTAGGTCCTTAATTACGACATCGTTAGGTGAAAATTCAACGATTTTACCTTCACCTAAATGAGTTATCTGATATACAGATAGAAGGTTGCAGGATAAGGTTGGAACACATAATACATCATTAAACTGACCATTGTCTATATGAACAGTTCCAGTCCCTACAACACTAAGAGATCTATCATCACCAACATATATATTTTTGGTGTTACAATCATTTAAAGAAAAAAAGTATGGCTTTTTTTTTGGCCATGTGATAAGAAGCTCCAGAATCAATGAGCCACTCATGAGAATGAGAAGAAGAAGATACATTTAGTGCATAGCCAGACCGAGATGCTTGACAACCACATGCAGAAAGTGCCATTTCTGAAGATGAAGTTGAAGTTGAAGTGATGCAGGAGCATCCAGCTCCGAGGAGACAGAAGGTGGTTGACTGTCTCATGGAGAGGACAAGAACAAGCAAAGAACACATGCATAGCTGGACAGGTTATCAAACTTGTCATTTGTTTTACTTTTCTTTATTATTTGTTTTATTTCCCAGAAGGTCGTTAGAGACCATAGAAATTGCAAAACTGTGAATTGTTTTAGTTTAGGAATTAATTAACAGTAAATTAGCATTTTAGTGAAAGAAACTGGTTGACAGTTGTAATAATTCTGGTTAGACAGTTCAACTAGAAGTGGAAGCAGTTATGCTTCCCGGATGTTAAAAACAGAGGGAAAAAGATAGTGAAAAAAAACCCCTCGCGAGAAAGAAACACAGATACATTCCTCTGAAATAAAATTGTTTTTTTTAAGAACCACTGCTAAATTAATTCATCCGGTTGATATTATCTATGATTAACATCCATTGAAATAAGAGTACCGTAAGCATACAATTACAGTGCACATATAATTGAAGATAGTAAGCTATAACGAATAGAGCACGTGCTGCTACAGGAGGCTATTTCCACACAGAAAGGAGGACCGACAACTGACATCGACAAAAGTGACCAGGTAACGAATATACAAGTTTTCATACCCTTTTTTACAAAACATATAATTGCTGGAAACGAAAGTACAGTGATTTCATTTAACTGAATTATTACAAATAAAGCGCATAACAGAGGTTTTCTGAGCATAAAACGCTCACCAAAACGAGTTTCATTTACAAACGAAACCGCTCCAAGCAAATAGATGCCACAAACAGGCTAACAGAACCGTAAACGACAGAGGACAATACAGTTCATTTGCAAACCCAAGTAACAGTGAATATTTATAGACAAGCATTAAATGACAGAGAAGAATATTGTTCGTCCATAACCCAGGTGACTGTAACTATTTACAGACGAGAACTTCAATTTCTTTACAAACTAACAAGCGAAACAACGTCGGAAGCACCCTACCCGATATATAAGGCTTGAGGGTTTCGGGTTATCTCTAGCAAACGTAGGGAGTATAAACCCTCGGCGGCCAGACACCTGAAACAACCTGCAAGAATGAATGTGGACGCGGATTAGCACAAACCGAAGTGAGAAAAACAAATAAGAAGAAAGCTAGCAAATGAACGAGCCATAACCTATGGCTCTCACCTGAAGTTGTAAAGGCAGCGTTTCAAAACCAACCGATACCCATAACCTGAAGAACAAGGGACGAATTTGTCAGAGCCTGAAAAAGAAGTGAAGACAGAGTCTGGCATCGAACCAGAGCTTACCTCCGAGACAAGGTTGAAATGAAGTGGTTTACTGAAGCGTGGAGCCGAAGGGAGCCTGTCACAGAACCAGTCACAAGTTAAGAGTTTGTGGAATGAACCCATTTGACAGAAAACAATTAAAGAAACAGTAAATAAAACGCATGACGGTGTAAGGAACCAACGACATGTCGCCCTCACAGGAATCCCAACGCGTAGAATAGCGAGAGGCCGAAGGCACCAGAGTAACTCGACGCCAGAACGAAGAAGCTGTAAGCGCAAAAACCCTCCGCAGAGCAGAGCCGGGGTTTAACACAGTAAACAATGAAATGACCAACAAAACCGAGGATTGGTTTGACAAAAGGCGGGAGTGACTTGACGGACAGAACCCACAGGTGGAGTTTCACAACTGGTACCCCCGGTTAAAACCCTCCGAAAAATCTAGAGGCCTGTACATTCACATTTACACCAACATCAATCGCATTAACTATTGCACAGTGAAACAGCTACGCCACGTTGGAGGGCTGGGCCATCAAAAGTGGTATCAGAGCAGGTTGACGAATAGGAGAAAATGGAGGGTGGTAGAGGAGGAAGAGGAAGAGGAAGAGCGATCCGGAGGATAGCAGAAGAGGGACTCCGCGAGGAGATTCGCGTTTTGCGAGAAAGATTAGCAGTGGTAGAAGCTGGGGGAAGGAGGAACCCAGCAGATGATAGTGATGAGGATGTAGCAGAACCAGAAGATGAGGTTGAAGGGGTGACACCGGAACTCCAGTTATTAAAGTCAGTTTTGTTGTCCAGTCATAAGCCAAAGCATGAGCTACCGACTTATCATGGAAGTCTGTCTGCAGATGTGTTATTGGATTGGTTGAGTGAAGTGAATAAATATTTTGAGTTTGAGGAAACCAGTGAGGATAAGCAGGTGAAGTTCGCCGCCACAAAGCTGAAAGGACATGCGTCCTTGTGGTGGGACAGCGTTCAGGCGGAAAGGAAGAGGCAACACAAACAACCTATAAAGAAGTGGGCCAGGATGGAGGCAAAACTGAAGGAGAAGTTTCTGCCGAAAGACTATCAGATCATGTTGTATAGACAGGTGCAGAATTTAAAACAAAGAGGGATGACTGTTAAGGAATTTACAGAAGAATTTTATAAGTTGAACCTGCGAGCAGGGTACGTGGAAGATACCCCAGAAAAGACAGCCCGGTTTGTAAATGGGTTGAGGGGGGAAATCCTGGATGAAATCGGTATCCTCTCGCCCAGAACTTTGGACGAAGCTTATCAGTTTGCACTAAAAGCAGAGGAGAAAATTAACAGAAAACAGAATGCCAGGAGAGGAGGCGGAACTGGCAGAGGGAAAGGTAAGGTTTTTGGCAGAGGTAGAAGTGCAGGTTCCAATGAAGAAGGCAGCAGTTCTAAGTCTGCTGGCATAGCAGAGAGGGACAATAGCACTAGAGGAGGACGACCAGCTCAGCAAGGGTGAGGAAGTGGTCGGGGCAGGGGAACTGTCCAGTGCTATCGTTGCCACAAGTTAGGACACAAGTCGTATGACTGTCCTGAAGGTGAACCGGTAGGTGGAAGAGGAGCTTATGTTGCTCAGCCAGAGGATGCTGAGGCAACACCTCAGGAGGTGGAGAACACACCAGAGACGGGTGAAGCTTTGGTGTTGAATAAAGTGCTGTTAAAACCAGCAAAGGAAAATGCAGAACCTGACCAGCGAAAAGCTCTGTTCCGAACTGTTTGCAAGTCACAGGGTAAGTGCTGCAAGCTGATCATCGATAGTGGAAGTACCGACAATTTGGTGGCAGTAGAGATGGTGGAGAAACTGGGATTGAGAAAGTTGAAACACCCCACTCCATATAAAGTGTCATGGCTGCAGAAAGGACACCAACTGTTAGTTGATGAACAGTGTGAGGTGGAGTTTCAGATAGGCAGGTATAAGGACAAAATTATCTGCGATGTTATGCCGATGGATGTCTGTCATATATTGCTAGGACGACCCTGGCAGTTTGACAGAAGTGCAGTCCATGACGGGAAAACAAATTGTTACAAATTTGTCAAAGACGGGATCAAGCACACGCTTGTACCCATCAAAGAGGAAAGTGCAGCTGAAACCAGTGGGGTAAAAGCATTGTTGATGGCAGGAAAAGAATTTATAAAACAGATTGAGGATAGTGATGTAAATTTCGCTATCATAAGAAGACCAAAAGCAGTGATATTGCATACACAGATTTCAGATTTGCCCGAGGAAATCCAAAAGATGCTGCAGGAGTTTGGAGACATTGTGGTGGATGACCTTCCGGATGAACTTCCACCCAGGAGAGGTATTAGTCACTGCATTGACTTTATACCAGGGGCAAGCCTGCCAAATAAAGCAGCTTATCGTATGAGCCCTAAGGACCATGAAGAAATCAGGAAACAGGTCCAGGATTTGTTAGACAAAGGATTGATTAGAGAGAGCATGAGCCCCTGTGCAGTACCAACCGTTTTGGCTCCAAAGAAAGGAGGAGAGTGGCGAATGTGCATGGACTCTAGAGCCATTAATAAAATTACGGTTAGGTACAGGTTTCCCTTACCGAGAATGGACGATATGATGGACTGTTTGAGTGGGGCGGCTTATTTCTCGAAAATTGATTTGAAAAGTGGATATCACCAGATCCAAATTCGGGAAGGAGATGAGCGGAAGACAGCTTTCAAGACAAATGAAGGCTTATATGAATGGCTGGTGATGCCATTTGGGTTGAGCAATGCCCCTAGTACGTTCATGCACTTGATGAATGAGGTACTCAAGGAATTCACTGGGAAATTCGTAATAGTTTACTTGGATGACATTTTGATTTTTAATAAAACTAAGGAAGAACATTTCAGGCATGTTCGTAGTGTGTTGAGGAAGCTGCAGCAAAACAAATTGCTGATCAATCTGAAAAAGTGTACTTTTTTTCAGTGGGAGTTAGTGTATCTGGGTTTTGTAATTGCAGAAAACGAATTAAAGATGGACCCAGAAAAGGTGGCAGCTATAGTTAGCTGGCCTTCTCCGGGAAGTTTATTTGAAGTCCGCAGTTTCCACGGACTAGCAAGTTTTTACAGGAAATTCATCAGGAATTTCAGTGAGATCTGCGCACCTATGCTGGATACGATTAAGAAAACAAATCAGCCTTTTCACTGGACTGAAGCAGCGGAAAGAGGTTTTCAGATTTTGAAAAGGAAGATTACCGAAAGGCCGATATTGAGGCTGCCTGACTTCAACAAACCCTTTCAGGTTCGTTGTGATGCCAGTAGTACGGCCATTGGGGCAGTACTAAGTCAGGAGGATAGACCAGTCGCATATTTCAGTGAAAAGCTGAACGAGAGTAGACAGAAATACTCAACCTATGACAAAGAGTTCTATGCAATTATACAAGCGTTAAAGCATTGGAGACATTATCTGTTAGGTAATGAGTTTGTTTTATTTACGGATAACTCTGCATTACAGTACATTATGCAGCAACATAAATTGAACCATAAGCATGCAGCATGGGTTGAGTACTTACAGAATTTCACGTTTGTACTAAAACATATTAGTGGGCAAGCAAACAAGGTGGCAGATGCGCTGAGTAGAAGGACTCTACTCTTACAGGAAGGTACGATGCAGGTTTTAGGCTTTGAGCACCTGAAAGAGCTGTATCAAACAGATGCCGATTTTAAGGAGGCCTATGAGGCTTGTCAAAACCCTCTGTTGAGAAACAACAGTCTATGGTTGGACTATAATTTACAGGAGGGATTGTTGTTTAAGGGAGGACAGCTGTGTATTCCCAACTGCTCTATGCGAGAAAACATTATTCAGGAAAAACATAGTGGAGGTTTGGCTGGACACTTCGGTATAGACAAGACAGTAGCACAGGTACGACATTTCTATTTTTGGCCAAAATTACAGCGGGATGTGCAAAGGTACGTGAGTAGGTGCAAGGTTTGCCAACTGGCAAAGGGCCACAGTCAGAATACAGGTCTGTACTTACCATTACCCGTTCTGAGCCGACCATGGGACTCCGTCAGTTTAGATTTTGTTCTGGGCTTGCCTAAGACACAGCGGGTTTCGATTCAGTAATGCCTGTGGTAGATCGATTTTCAAAGATGGCGCACTTTGTACGTTGTAAGAAGACCAGTGATGCTACTTATATAGCACATTTGTTTTTCACTGAGATTGTTCGACTACATGGGCTTCCAAGGTCCATCATTTCCGACAGGGATGTAAAGTTCACCGGTCATTTTTGGCGAACTCTGTGGAAAAAGTTGAACACCCAATTACAGTTTAGCTCCGCTTATCACCCGCAGACAGATGGCCAAACTGAAGTGGTAAACAGGAGCTTAGGAAATTTTCTTCGGAGCTTAATAGGCGAGAATTCACGGACGTGGGACCGTGTATTAGCTCAGGTAGAATTCGCATATAACGATTCACCTAATCGCAGCACCGGTTATAGTCCTTTCCAGATTATGTACGGCATGCATCCACGTGGAGTGCATGAATTACGAGATTTGGGGAAGCTCGAAAAACGAAGTGCTGATGGGGAAGATTTCGCCCAAGCAATGAGTAACTTACATGAGCAGGTAAAGCTAAAATTACAGGACAACAGTCAAAAGTACAAACAGCAGGCTGATTCAAAGCGTCGGGAAGTTTAGTTTAACGTTGGGGATGACGCCCTTGCGTATTTACGGAAGGAGCGATTTCCGAAACGGGAGTACAACAAATTGAAGTATAAAAAGATCGGTCCCTGCAAAATCATTCGCAAATTTTCTGCAAATGCCTATGAGCTGCAGTTGCCACCAGGGATCGGTATTTCTCCCATTTTTAACGTGGCAGATCTGTTTCCTTATGTCGCTGATCCGAGAGACGATACAGCAGCAAAGCCACCGCGGGACACCAGTTGTGAGGAAAGTTCATGGATGAGGCAGATGCCAGTG
The DNA here is from genome assembly GCA_031772625.1 of Pinus tabuliformis. NCBI lineage: Eukaryota > Viridiplantae > Streptophyta > Pinopsida > Pinales > Pinaceae > Pinus > Pinus tabuliformis. The sequence goes on along the minus strand of CM062818.1, from coordinate 145,894,568 downwards.
GCACAACCCCTGGAGATCGAGAAGATCCTTGACACACAGGTAGCTAGGCGCACACGCAGGAAGGAATATCTGCGGTATTTGGTCAAGTGGAAGAACCGTCCGGTAGAGGACAGTTCGTGGCTTAACGCAACGCAGATACAGAAAGCAGGCTATTCTGTCGACGATCTCATGGAACGGAGCCATGACTTTTTGCCACCCCGGAAGCCTGATGCAGGAGCATCCAGCTCCGAGGAGACAGAAGGTGGTTGACTGTCTCATGGAGAGGACAAGAACAAGCAAAGAACACATGCATAGCTGGACAGGTTATCAAACTTGTCATTTGTTTTACTTTTCTTTATTATTTGTTTTATTTCCCAGAAGGTCGTTAGAGACCATAGAAATTGCAAAACTGTGAATTGTTTTAGTTTAGGAATTAATTAACAGTAAATTAGCATTTTAGTGAAAGAAACTGGTTGACAGTTGTAATAATTCTGGTTAGACAGTTCAACTAGAAGTGGAAGCAGTTATGCTTCCCGGATGTTAAAAACAGAGGGAAAAAGATAGTGAAAAAAAAAACCCCTCGCGAGAAAGAAACACAGATACATTCCTCTGAAATAAAATTGTTTTTTTTAAGAACCACTGCTAAATTAATTCATCCGGTTGATATTATCTATGATTAACATCCATTGAAATAAGAGTACTGTAAGCATACAATTACAGTGAGCATATAATTGAAGATAGTAAGCTGTAACGAATAGAGAACGCGCTGCTACAGGAGGCTATTTCCACACAGAAAGGAGGACCGAAAACTGACATCGACAAAAGTGACCAGGTAACGAATATACAAGTTTTCATACCCTTTTTTACAAAACATATAATTGCTGGAAACGAAAGTACAGTGATTTCATTTAACTGAATTATTACAAATAAAGCGCATAACAGAGGTTTTCTAAGCATAAAACGCTCACCAAAACGAGTTTCATTTACAAACGAAACCGCTCCAAGCAAATAGATGCCACAAACAGGCTAACAGAACCGTAAACGACAGAGGACAATACAGTTCATTTGCAAACCCAAGTAATAGTGAATATTTACAGAAAAGCATTAAATGACAGAGCAGAATATTGTTCGTCCATAACCCAGGTGACTGTAACTATTTACAGACGAAAACTTCAATTTCTTTACAAACTAACAAGCAAAACAACGCCGAAAGGACCCTACCCGATATATAAGGCTTGAGGGTTTCGGGTTATCTCCAGCAAACGTAGGGAGTATAAACCCTCGGCGGCCAGACACCTGAAACAACCTGCAAGAACGAATGTGGACGCGGATTAGCACAAACCGAAGCGAGAAAAACAAATAAGAAGAAAGCCAGCAAATGAACGAGCCATAACCTATGGCTCTCACCTGAAGTTGTAAAGGCAGCGTTGCAAAACCAACCAATACCCATAACCTGAAGAACAAGGGACGAATTTGTCAGAGCCTGAAACAGAAGTGAAGACAGAGTCTGGCATCGAACCAGAGCTTACCTCCGAGACAAGGTTGAAACGAAGTGGTTTACTGAAGCGTGGAGCCGAAGGGAGCCTGTCACAGAACCAGTCACAAGTTAAGAGTTTGTGGAATGAACCCATTTGACAGAAAACAATTAAAGAAACAGTAAATAAAACGCATGACGGTGTAAGGAACCAACGGCATGTCGCCCTCACAGGAATCCCAACGCGCAGAATAGCGAGAGGCCGGAGGCACCAGAGTAACTCGACGCCAGAACGAAGAAGCTGTAAGCGCAAAAACCCTCCGCAGAGCAGAGCCGGGGTTTAACACAGTAAACAATGAAATGACCAACAAAACCGAGGATTGGTTTGACAAAAGGCGGGAGTGACTTGATGGACAGAACCCACAGGTGGAGTTTCACAACCAGTACCGCCGGTTAAAACCCTCCAAAAAATCTAGAGGCCTGTACATTCGCATTTACACCAACGTCAATCGCATTAACTATTGCACAGTGAAACAGCTACGGCACGTTGGAGGGCTGGGCCATCATGAAGAGTGCTCCAAATGGATGGTATGCTTCTTCATTGCTGCTTCCAAGGCTTCCATCTTCTTAAAGCATTTGGATTCTAAGTGGCCATCTCGATTACAAAAGTTGCAATGTCTATCAGTCTTCTTCACTTCGTTTTTATTTTTCTTAACATTTTGTTGAAATGATTTTTCATTTTGAGGCTGAAATTTCTTAGGACACTTGTTTGGTTTAGGACCATTCTTTTTAGGATACAACTTCTTAGGATTCTTTGGATTTGGTTGCTGCTGGGCGGCTAACGCTTTCTTAGAAGAGTTTCCAAGATTAAGAAGACCAAGGTGTAAGAGTTTTTCTTGTTCTCTTATTAAAGAATCAAAAAAAGAATCAAAGGAAGGGGACTTGTAGTCTTGTCCTTGAGAAATGAAGGCTTCTCTTGTAGAATGGAAGGTGGAAACAAACACAGAGTAGGTTGGTCCCAACTTAGTAGGAATGGAATAGATAAGGTTACTATCTTCTTTCTTAACCTTAACACCTTCCAAGAGAAGTCTAAGGGTCTTGAACTTGGACAAAAAATCTTCAATGCAAGAAAAATTATTGGGGTTCAATTTAAGCAACTCATTTTCAAGTTGATGGGCTCTAAGTTCATTTTTTATTCCAAAAAATTTAGTAATCTATTTCAATATTTCATCAGGAGTATCAAGTTCTGCAATATGAAATCTAAGATCTGGAGAAATAGAAATCCCTATCAACCCACGTGCTTGATCTTACCTATTTTCCCATTTAGCTGCCTTATCTTCATCTTTCGGTTTGGTTTCTTGGCCTGTGGCTATTCTGTAGAGACCTTTACTTCTAAGTAAATCTACAATGTAGGACCACTATTGGAAGTAGTTGGTGGTGTCAAGAATAACTTGGCATGGACTTTCCATTTTAACAGAAACTGAAGCTATAGATGCTGAAACTAAGTGTTCCAATGGAAAGATCTCGAAAAATTAGGCTGTTTAAAAAAAATGGTTCTGAAAACGGCTTCCGGATGAAGAAGTTATGGCTTTTTAAAGAAAATTTGACGAAGACGCCGACGAAGTGCGAGAATGTGCAGAAATGAAAAGTCCGCCCCCGCAAAAAGGAGACTTGAACTCAAGACCTCTACTCTCATAAATTAGCTTTGGACCAAGTGAGTTATACAAAAAGTTTGAGAGAGAGAGAGAGGTAGAGAGAGGGGGGGTTGAAGCTTTGGGTTGCATGCTTGCTTTGAGAAGACTCTTTTTTCCTACAAAAAAAAAAACACAAAACCCAACACGGACATACAAAAAAAAAGAACCTTGTGGCTCGAAGTTAGTTTTAGCTGGAAACTAAATATTTTCCTCAATGTTTCTGATTTTTCGAGATCACACTAAGGCGCAGCAGAAAAGAGCATACGCATGAGAAAAATCCTTCCTTTCTGTTTCTAATTTGCCCAGATTGCACAGAGTCGTGGGGCAAAGAGCATACGTAGAAATGAAAGGTATAGATCTGGTGATAAAAAAAAGCTAAATAAACCGAAACCAAAATAAACAGAGAGAAAATAACTGTAAACTGCAAATAAACATTGTATACCTCCAGATCTTAAAAATGACGTAGCTAGGGCTACCGGAAACCTTTTCGCATGAAACGAAAGGGGTTCCTCACTTGAACAGATGCTCCCAACACAATAGAGCAGTCCTCTTGGCCCAAAATTAGTCAGAAATAGTAGATCTAGGAAACGTTAGTTGGATTTAGTTCTACCGGCTTCAGATTTGGATCACCAACGGACGCGGCCCTCAAATAGCTCTGGTACCATGTAGGAATTTACAGGGTAAGTTCCTCAGACAGAACACCAAAGGATGCCGCTCACAAACAGATCACAGATCAATACACCAGTACTTTTGACGTGGTTAAAACCCTCAAAGAGGGAAACAGTCCACGGCCTGAGCCAACGCGGCCACTTCAGGCAATTTATTAATAAAAGAATGAAAATTTACATAAGCTTCTCTCATGAACGGTTTAACCTACAAATGACCCTCCATGCTCTTTAAATAGAGATCATGGACCAATCGGGTGTTAAGCCACGGATCAAGTGTCGGTAATACCGAGGAGAGAATGAACTGTCGGATCACTACATATCGTGACCGTCAGATTGTAAGTTACAAAATGTACATAGTAAAGAAACACACTTTACCTAACTCTATACTAGACCAAGTTATACTTAACTATTTCCTATGTGTCGGAATATCCTAACAATTTATATATATTAACATTAATGATTTTATTAATTATTAGTAATTTATATTTAATAATTTTAATTATTATTGGATAATAATTTCTTATTATTAATTATTAATAATTTAATTAGTTATTTTTTATATTTATATTTAAAGTATCTATTAATTGGTTAATTAACATGCTAAATAATAATAATTTATCCTTTATTTATAAAATTAGTATATTATTAATTAAAATAATACATAATATCAATATAAATATAAAAAATCATTAAAATTAATTAATAATAATAAGGAAAAAAATTATTAGTAATTAAAAATTATTGATTACTAAAAATAAAAATAAAAATATTTTTAATAATAAAAAATCATTAAATATAAATTATTAATAATTAAATAATTTTAATCAACTATTTCTTTTTGAAAGTCCAATAGATCATATTAATCTTAGTGGACGTTAATCATCCTCATCATCATCAATTAATAATAATAATAATAATTAATTATTAAAAATAATTATTAATTTAGATATCGTTTTTTGGGATTCAACTGCGTTAAGTAAGTCATTAACGTATGACCATTTCCATGAGAGGTAGTCGTAACTGACTAATTTCTCATGATTTTTGAATTGTTCACTTAGCACTCATTGCATCGGGTGATGCTCACAGGGGTGAAGAAGTGAGATTGAAACTAGTGAAATGAATCACATAGCGTCAATCGTCACTTTCGGGGCTTGCACCCAGTAACTAGGACTTCCCGGGAGGTCACCCATCCCAGATCTCCTCTAGCTCAAGCACGCTTAACTGTGGAGTTTTCCCCACAATCAAGCCAACTTAGCTTGCTACCCCATTCACAAAACTTTAACAAGTATTGTGCCTCATGAACCATTCAAGAGATCCCTTAACTCTTTTTGAATTTAAGTATTAGGGGTTTACGCAGTGCATTATATTAGATATCGTTTTTTGGGAGTCAACTACGTTAAGTAAGTCATTAACGTATGACCATTTCCATGAGAGGTAGTCGTAACTGACTAATTTCTCATGATTTTTGAATTGTTCACTTAGCACTCATTGCATCGGGTGATGCTCACAGGGGTGAAGAAGTGGGATTGAAACTAGTGAAATGAATCACATAGCGTCAATCGTCACTTCCGAGGCTTGCACCCGGTAACTAGGACTTCCCGGGAAGTCACCCATCCCAGATCTCCTCTGGCTCAAGCGCACTTAACTGTGGAGTTTTCCCCACAATCAAGTCCACTTAGCTTGCTACCCCATTTTCAAAACCTTAGCAAGTATTGTGCCTCATGAACCATTCAAGAGATCCCTTCACCCTTTCTGAATTTAAGTATTAGGGTTTTACGCAGTGCATTATATTAGATTCCTTTTTTTGGGATTCAACTGCGTTAAGTAAGTCATTAACGTATGACCATTTCCATGAGAGGTAGTTGTAACTGACTAATTTCTCATGATTTTTGAATTGTTCACTTAGCACTCATTGCGTCGGGTGATGCTCACAGGGGTGAAGAAGTGGGATTGAAACTAGTGAAATGAATCACATAGCGTCAATCGTCACTTCCGGGGCTTGCACCCGGTAACCAGGACTTCCAGGGAGGTCACCCATCCCAGATCTCCTCTGGCTCAAGCGCGCTTAAGAGTGAAGGGATCTCTTGAATGGTTCATGAGGCACAATACTTGCTAAGGTTTTGCAAATGGGGTAGCAAGCTAAGTGGGCTTGATTGTGGGGAAAACTCCACAGTTAAGCATGCTTGAGCCAGAGGAGATCTGGGATGGGTGACCTCCCGGGAAGTTCTGGTTACCGGGTGCAAGCCCCAAAAGTGACGATTGACGCTATGTGATTCATTTCACTAGTTTCAAACCCACTTCTTCACCCCTGTGAGCATCACCCGATGCAATGAGTGCTAAGTGAACAATTCAAAAATCATGAGAAATTAGTCAGTTACGACTACCTCTCATGGAAATGGACATACGTTAATGACTTACTTAACGCAGTTGAATCCCAAAAAACGATATCTAATTATTAATTATTATAATTATTGTTTGTAAAGGGATAAATATTATAAGCTAAATAGATTGATACTGTAGACAATGGTCATATTAATAATAAATAATAACAATTAATAATAATTATAATTATTGTTCGTAAAAGAGATAAATATTAAAAACCAAATCAATTGATATTATAAACTCGAGGGATGAATATTATAAATTCAAGAGATTATTCAAATTAAAAACCAAATAGATTGAAAACAAACATTGTTGACCATGGTTGATTTTCACATTGAGACAATATTTGTCACAATGCAACGTTGGACCATGGTTGACCATTATTTATTTTCATATTGAGAGAATATTTGTCACAATGCAACATTGGACCATGGTTGACTATGGTTTACCCTGATTCACCATGGTCTACCCTAAAATAAACATGGTTCACCATCATTGACCATGGTTGATTTTCATATTGACACAATATTTGACACAATGCGACATTGGACCATGGTTAACCATGATTAATTTTCATATTGAGACAATCTTTGTCACAATGCAACGTTGGACCATGGTTGACCATGGTTGATTTTCATATTGAGATAAACTTTGTCATAATGCAATGTTGGACCATGGTTGACCATGGATCACCATGGTTGTTATAATGTGACGTTGGACCAAGAGAAAATCTTCATTATAATGCGACCATGATTATTGACCATGGTTGACCATGATTAACCATGGTTAAGCAAGGTTGATTTTCATAGTGATCCAATCTTTGTCACAATGTGACATTGCACCATGGTTGACCATGATTAATTTTCATATTAAGAGAGTATTTGTCACAATGCGATGTTGGACCATGGCTGACCATGGTTGATTTTCATATTGACACTCTTTTTCACAATGTGACGATGGAGCATGGTTCACCACGAATGACCATGGTTGTCACAATGTGACATTGGACCATCAAACAATCTTTGTCACAATGTGACTTTGGACCATCAAACAATCTTTGTCACAATGTGACGCTGGTCCACGGTTGATCATGATTGACCATGGTTGGTTTTCATATTGACCATGATTGACCACGACTGACCATGATAGACCATGATTAACCATGGTTGACAATGATTGATTTTCATATTGAGATAATCTTTGTAACAATGTGACAATTGACCATGGTTGATTTTCATATTGAGAGAATTTTTCTCATAATGAAACATTGGATGATAGTTCACCACGAATGTCGATGGTTGACGATGGTTGAACATGGTTGATTTTCATATTGAGACAATCTTTGTCACAATGTGATGTTGGACCATGGTTGACCATGATTATAAACCCAAGGAATTTATATTAAACCCTATGATTAATATTATAAACTCTATGAATAATATTATACCATAGCAATATGAACCCTTAGATTAATAAACCCAAGGGATTGATACTAAAAAACCCCAACGATTATAAACCCAAGGGAATAATATTAAACCTAAGGGTTTAATATTTGTAATCCAATGTATATAAACCATAAAATAAATATTATAAACCCTAAAATAAACATGGTTGATCATCGTAGCCCATGGTTGATTTTCATATTGATACAATCTTTGTTACAATGTGACGTTGGACCATGGTTGACCATGGTTGACAACGACTGTCCATGGTTGATTTTCATATTGAGATAATCTTTGTCACAAAGTGATACTGAACCATGATTGAACATGGCTGACGATGGTTGACAATGGTTGACCATGGTTTATTTTCATATTGAGACAATCTTTGTCACAATGTAACATTGGACCATGGTAGATTTTCATATTGCGATAATCCTTGTCAAAATGCGATGTTAGACCATGGTTAACCATGTATAACAATGTATGATTTTCATATTGAGAAAATCATTGTCATAATGTGACATTGGACCATGGTAGACCATGATTATAAACACAACAGATTTATATTAAACCATAGGATTAGTACTATAAACCCTATGAATAATATTATACCCTAGGAATATGAACCCTTAGATTAATAAACACAAGGAAATGATATTATAAACCTAAGGGCATAATAAACCCAAGGGATTATAAACCCAATGAAATTAAATATTTAACCCAAGGGACTAATATTATAAACCTAAGGTATATAAACCCTAAGATAAATACTATAAACCCTAAAATAAACAAAATTGACCATGGTTGATTTTCATATTGAGAGAATCTTTGTCACAATGAAATGTTGGACCATGGTTGGACATGGTTGATTTTCATAGTGAGATAATCTTTGTCACAATGTGACATTGGACGATGGTTGAGCATGATTAATTTCATATCGAGACAATATTTGTCACTACGTAGCGTTGGACTATGGTTGATTTTCATATCGAGAAAATATTTTTCATAATGTGATGATGGAGCATGATTGACCATGATTATAAACATAAGGGATTTATATTAAACCCAAGCATTAATATTATAAGCCATATGAATAATATTATACCCTAGGATAATGAATCCTTAGATAAATAAACTCAAGAGAATAATAATAAACCCAAAAGATTAATATTATAAACCCAAAGCATATAAACCCTATGATAAATATTATAAACTCTAAAATAAACATGCTTGACCATGGTTGATTTTTATGTTGAGACAATCTTTGTCACATTATGACGTTGGACCATGGTTGATCATGATTCATCATAATTGACCATGGTCAACCATGTTAGACTAATGTTGACCATGATCCACCATGATTAGCCATGGTTGACCATGGTTGATTTTCATATAGATAAAATCTTAAGATAAACCCTAAGATAAATATTATAAACTAAGGCATATAAACCCTCTGATAAATATTATAAATGGTAAAATAAACATGGTTAGCCATGGTTGGTCATGGTTGACCATGATTGATATTATAAACCCAAAGGAATATTAAAATCAAAGGATTAATACTAAAAACCCAAGAGATTATAAACCCAAAGAAATAATATTAAACCCAAGGTATAAAAATGCTAAGATAAATATTATAAACACTAAAATAAACATGGTTGACCATGGTTGATTTTTATATTGAGACAACCTTTGTCCCAATGCGACATTTCACCGTGGTTTTCCATGATTGACCATGGTTCACCATGATTGATTTTATAAAACATGGTTGACCAGGATTAATCATGGTTGACATTGGTTGACCATGAATGATATTATAAGCCCAGGGGAATAATAAACCCTAGGGATTAATACTAAAAGCCCAAGGGATTATAAACCTAAGGAAAGAATATAAACCTAAGGTATATCAACCCTAACATAAATATTATAATCTCTAAAATAAACATGGTTGACCATTGTTGACCATGGTTAACCTTGGTTGATTTTCGTATTGAGACAATGTGTGAGAGTGCAACGTTGGAACATGCTTGACCATGGTTTACCATGATTTATTTTCATATCAAGAAAATCATTGTCACAACCACACGTTGGACCATGGTTCATTTTTATATTGAGACAAACTTTGTCACAATGTGACGTTGGACCATGGTTATTGACCATGATTGACCATTGGTAACCATGATTGATTTTCATATTGAGACAACCTTTCTCATAATGCGACGTTGGACCATGGTTCATTTTCATATTGGGACAATGTTTGTCACAATGTGCTGTTGGATTATGGTGGACCATGTTTGACCAATATCAACTATAATTAACCACAATTGACAGTGGTTAAATATGGTTTGATTAATATATATATATATATATATATATATATATATATAATTATTTTATATTTAATAATATTACTTAATTATAATAATGTTATTATTAGTAAATCTTTGATTTATAGAAATTATCTAATATTATTATAAGATAAATAATTATTTTATATAGCAGTTGTCTATAATGAGACTTTTTGGAAGTCTTTCCCGTGGGTTTTTCCGGTCAAAATCCGGCAGCAATTTATTGGAATCGCAAGTTTGATAGCTAGTTTCTGCACAATCAAAGTGTCCCAGGGGTTTTTGAGGGTGCTGAATCCAAATATGCAGTTAAAAAACCATTTTAACTGCAACAAATCAAGATTTAACCTCAATTTCTTCCGCCGGATTCCGTCACCAGAATCTCCAAAAAATTGCATTATAGACAACTTATATATATATATATATATATATATATGTTTTTTAATATTATTGTTAAAATCCACTTTTCACATCGCGTGAATCCAGAGAAAGTTAAGTAGTGTCACTTTATACAAATTTACACCAATACCGTGCACTGCATCTACAGCGTCGGTCACATCGAAAACAGTATTTGCTTTTGGTTACCTCTTCATGGACATCAATACCGCCATCATCATCATCCCTCCTCCTGCTCGGATTACAGGAAACCGTAGTCATTGAAGAGTGACAAGTAGAAGATTAATGGGTGTTTCAACCAACTCGAAGGGGAGAAATTTTGAAGCGGGCGGAGAGACTTATAATGATGGAAAGGAAAACTAATTACTTAGCGGAGAGAACTAACTCTTCGGGGAGGGCTGTCCGAATCTCTCCCGCCTTTATTTACAGCAGAACATCTGATTTATAAAGCATTAAGTCGATTTAGAAATCCAAAAACTTAAAATTGCCATCGCCAAAATTCCGCCTCTATTTCTGGCCTTAAAAGCCCCCGGAAGATGAGTATCCATGTTTATCCATGTTATTCTAAATTATATCGCTTAGATCACCTATTAAACAGCACCGGATAACCAAGAGAGTATTCTAACCATGCTATCTTTGAATTTTCCAGATTCCCAGGTTATTACTGCCCGTAAAAGACCAAGTGGATCATTTTTTAGAGATAATCCTATCCAGTGTTTTTTGGCATGTATATTTTTTTTAAAGAATAATTTGGTTTAAAATTGATAAATATTCTTAAGCATGTTGAGAAATTGTAAATATTAAATATTTTGAGAGAATAATCTGATTAATTTAATTTTAATAGAAATTTTTAAAGATATTAAATTTTGTTATATTTTTTAAAATATGCTTTAAATAATTAAAAATGGTGTAGTCTAATTTATAGACGAAATAGATTTGGCATTAAAAATAACCAAAATCCATTTCATTTATAAATTAGATTACATCATTAAAAATCAATTTTATAAAAAGTTGTACAGATAAATTTTATTTAAAAGAAAAATTAGTAATAATTTTCTTTTTCATTTTTAAAATTTGATTCTACCTATTCAAAGGTTATTCAAAATAATAGAAAAAACTTTATTTAAATTGGTATTTGATATTGGGGTAATTACTATAAAAAAAGGTTTAAATTTACAAGTAAGTCTCATCATGTTGGTTTGTTGTGGCCTGACCCAAGTTCAGAGTCAATTAGCCAAACAAATCCCTGTACTACTGACCTTTTCGGCAACAGTCCGTGGAGTGCGGACTAAGGTCTCACCAGAAGTAGTATGGGAGGGTGCAAGAACTAGGCTTCCGCACCCTTGAGATGTCTGAGAGGTTCCACTGGTCTGTTGTTTGTTCCTGCGCGCAGGTCACTTCGCGCACTTCTCTGCTCCTCACAACCTGATACACTACCTTCGTGTAGCCCTAACCAGGGGTTGTGGAGATTCTGCGTTGCTAGAGTCGCGCTCTACACTATTACCTGAGGTCTTACTTATCTTCCTATACCAGTTAATTACATTTGCGTACTTGGATGTCTTACGTTATAATTAGTTACACAAAACATTCATATAAGTTTGCGCAGTAAATAAACAGTATACTTGCAATTTATACTCAATCATATATTAAAACAGAAAAAGATGCACAGAATTATGGTAAACTTCTCTTTATTGATTCTTCCAATGGCTACAGACTCAACCTGCCATGCGCACTCAGCTGCAGGGGTCCGTGCACTCAACTACGGACTACTAGGCCTCTGCGCACTGAACTACAGAGTCTTCCCCTACTCTACGATCCAAAGACACACTTTACACTGTTACTCAATCACTTAGATTTTTCTTCCTCTTCTTCTACCCTTTTAGTTCCCTTATACACTTAGAGCCTCACTCTATTTATACAATCCCATGGTCCGCGGACCATGGGTAGGTCTATCCAGCCGACATTACATTGCAAAAAACTAGGGCAGACAACCCTGTGACTCTATTATGATATTGTACCCTGCGCTCGCAATTCGCAGAGCTTTTACAAAAGGATTCGGTCAAAACTTGGGCTTTAAGCCCCAAAACCTACCTTGGGGGGATTCCATGCCCAACAAGCCCCCAACACAAACATCGTGACTCGTCCTCGAGTCACTCTCTCGGCATGAAGATCTTTGCGGGGAGTCCTTCCAAGTCTGTTCGAACTGCGACAAGGTCGGCAGCGCATTGAGCTGCTTCCTGCTGGATCTGGTGCATGCATTGTTCTGATACCGCAGTGTCGGAAGTGCTTCTCTACATCTGTGCTTATATCCGCTACATGTGTGCGAGCTTGCCTTCAATTTTTGCTATGATGGTGAAGGCCTCATCGATCCAAGGCTGAATGCGCACCTTGAGGACTGCTTCTTTGTGTCGTGCCGCGTCCCCCTGTTCTTTCAGCGCTTTGGCCTGTTGCATCTGCGTGAGCCTCTAAGTGAGGGCCACAGTCTGTGCAATTCCTTTAACGTTGTCATACTACTGTTGGAGTTCTCACGCCTTTGTCTCTAACTGTTGGATGTTGGGGTCCTCCTGCAGATTTGTGAGGACCTCAAATGATTCTTCCAACATGGTGGTGCAGTCTCACACTTCACTTCCAATCTTGTCCAATCCCACTGTAATAGAACTAACACACTGTTCTCTGACTTTCGAAGGGGTGGATGGCTGCACCTTTAACCGTAGCTTAGCGATCTAAAGGTTCAGCTCTAACTGAACCTTTGTCATTTCCTCCCACGCCTCACGCACACCTGATGCTAACCTCTGGATGCGCGCCTCTGCTGGAGTGTCTGCTGGGACAACCAGCTCTGAGATGCTTTGACAAGCTTCATCTATTACCTGTACCAGATGTGGATTTTGTGACACCACTTTGTTGCGCTGCAAGCTCAGTTGTTCCATATTGATTTTCTGCTCGCTGAGGACTTGCAGTGCACAGCTCTCCCTAGCTCGCAGATCTGTATTTATCCCATCCTACAGAACATATAAGGTCTCCCGCGGGAGTGCAGCCATATTGATACCAAGACCCTTCAGTGCGCTAACCGTAGGCCTGTCGACCTCATTTGTTGTCACTAGTGCCCCTTCTAGCAACACTATGGTATTTGTCACCCGAGCGCGCAACATCTATTCTATTGTCGTTGTTCCGACTGCGAGGCTGGTCGAAAGGGTACCAGCCTGAGGAGGGCGCACCTGCAACTCCTGCAACTACGCTTTGAGGGTGCCCAACACAATCTGGTTCTCCTGCATGAAATTTTGGAGGGCCTTGGAGGTGACATCACGCACTATCTCGTCGATGTCCTGCGGATCACCCTCGGTTAGGGTCATCGGGTCAATAGACAACTTCAATGCCTTGACCTTCTTGCACGGCCCTATCCGCTCGGTTGGGTGCTGGCGCTTCAACTGTGTTGACGCAGTGTGTGATTCTGCGCCTCCCTCTTCTTCATCTTCTTCATGCCCATGCGAAGGAGACATTTGGTTGTCGTGCGCCTTCATGGCTGCCTCCTGCATTGCTGCTGCTGCTACGGCCTTTTCCTGTTCAGTTGTTGTTTGTGCAGTGTCTCACACCACCCGCGTTTCTGCTGCCGCTGCCTCCTTCATTCTCTTTTCTGCCAACTGTGCGATGCGCAATTTGGCCTCTTCTTCATTTCTCTGTGCCGTCGACTTCTCTATCTCCGCGATGTTTGGAGCGCACCACTCTGATGGTCATGTCTCCAATACATTAAAGATGACATCATCTGTGGCTACAAAGCATAGCTTTCTCCATTGTTTGGTCGGGTCCTTGCGCGCTCTGATGTATATGCTATGGATGTTAAATTCTGCAAAACTCTACAGGATGTTGTAGACAGTGGGCGACAACTGCGGCTTGCGGTTGATCCCCATTCTGAGATTCATCTCCATGAACACCCATAATATTTGACTATCGAAGATCCTATTGGCATCATTTGTCGCCCAGAGCAAAGTGTACTTCGCGGCCTCCGGTAGATCCCTATCAATTGTGGGGAATTGACTATCTTCCGGCAATTCCGCTGCCACGAGTACTATCAACAACAAAAGCCATGCATAGTGGAATGTTTTTCCCTATTATTGAGCTTCGCGGTAATTCTCCAAAAATTCCTTGCAGAGGAACTCAGACCAGTTAAACTGGACCCCCTCCATGCAATGTTCAGCAAGTGCTACCACCGGCGCAGGTACCTCGTCCGCGCAGCACTTGCGCATAACCATACCTGCCAGTATTTGGGTTGCCACTCTCACTGCTTTATCGTTGGTGCTGGATATGGCGTAGCCCCTTTTCTTCTTTGCCAGCTTGTATTTCTTCTTCATGGCCTCCACGATGGCCAAGTTATTACTCTTCCCCTTCGAGATGTCCGCGGGGTCCTCTCCTTTGCATGGAAGTCGGGAAATGCAGTGAATCAAGTATGTCGTGATGGGGATGGGCTCCTCCAGCCACAAACACCCATCATGCACAGGCAGAGTAGCTACCTGATGATGAAAATGGTTATTGGGGCAGGGTGGAAATGCGGCACCCAGAGCAAGTTAAGTAGCCCGGCCTTTTCCACTCCATGCAACCACTTTCGCGACTCTAATTCTATAACCCCCACCGAAGTGTTTTGCTTGGGCTTCATGAGCTTCGAAGTCTCAAGGTGAGGGAATTTCGCGTGGTCAACGAGTTCCCAATCATTAAATTTTAAGCTCGACACCTGTCCCAGGTGCGTGACCTAAAAAATATTATTGTCTGGGAGGAGCACGGTCTGGAGCGAGCTATTGGTCTTGTCAAGGTCCTTAGGCACTTTAGCCTTCCCTTTCTGCAGGGGGACATAGGCGGGCAGCTTTGTCGGGGGGTGTGCAGGCTTAGTTTCCTCTTCCATGCCTTCGTCCTCATCCTCTTCGATAATTAGGTCCTCCAGGTTGTCTTCATCTTCATCGATCTCTATGGTGACGACTTTCCCCTTGTCCTCCATTGACAGCTTGGTGCATAGTGGGTTCCGCGGGGACACACATATGGGAACCATCGCTTGTTTGTCCTTCTTGGGTCTTCGCGTGTGCGGTGATTTCGGGATTTCTACCACAGTCTCGTGGCCTTCCAGAGCATCCCCCATAGTGAGGGCCCGCACAGCCTCTGCGGTGGTCATTTCTGTTATTTCCATAACTTCCTCAGCTGCTGCCATTTTGTCCATCCAAAAATCTATCACTTGCGATCTCAGGGGCTCAATCAACATTCGGCACACAACAAACAGGGCTCTACTCAATAGCTCAATTCATAAATGACCAAGTGTTATCTACTGTGCAGCCCCTTGTAATTTATAGTGCTTTCTGAATTTGAATTCGACTGTTCCCCACAAATCCGGTTCATTAATTCTCTCTTGGCAGCAGATTTTCCCAAATATTGCCCATAAATTGCGTCTTAAAAGCTTGTCATCCGCTCCATTTGCTCTCAAGTCGAGCATCCCATCGTAAATAGACACATCAACGGTCACTTCCTGGCCAACCCACGCGGCAGCGCAACGCCCCATGGGTTGTCCCGGAACTTGTGACTCTTTGCTTTTGCGTTCATCTCCAACATCACGCAGCTCCCGGGCAGAGTAGTTTATAGTCCCACTCTTCCTTTCAACTCCTGGAGTGCTAAGACTATACTTCCCTTGGCTAGTCAAGTGGTCGCACCACTTGTGTAAAGTTTCATCCTGGCATCCATCACGTTTCCTGGAAAATACCCACCTTTTATTGTTACGGGCGACATCGCGCACTTTATCATCTACAATGCGCTACCATGGTCGATTTTCTTAGTAATGTGTCGTCCAAGCCAAGGCATCGAACTGATCAATTCACAGCGATAGGCCTCAAACCTATCATCGTGATCGTGCACATCTTGCCTTATCACCTTGGTCTTTTTACCGAGAAAATCTTCCTTTATCTCATCCTACATCTTCTTGACTTCCGCGTCCACCAGAGCACTTTTCTTCCTTAATCGTACCCTTTCTTCTTCAAGTTCTTGGAGCTTAGAATTTCCCAGTTGGATTTCTTCTTCCAAGGTTTCGCGGACCCTCGTATCTACTAGTGATATCATGCGCGGTCTAAGATTTCCATGTAATATAGGGCTTACAGCGTTTGCTTTATACGATAGCCTTGGCAGTGCCTGCGTGGTCAGGTTCTTGCACGTGGTCCTATAAGCCCATAGAACCGATGGTACGTGCAGGTCCCAGTCAGTTTGCTTCGCATTGTGGACCTTGTTCAGTGCTTCGCGTACTTTGTTAAAGGCTTCTACGTGGATATTCTTCTGCGCACTTGGTCTTTCCATACTTCATGGTCCCAACCGGGGGGGTTTTTCGTGCCATTGCCTTACCCGCACTTGCTTACTGATTGTGTTTCCTACAGCGAGGATTGTGTGCATTCATGCAGGTTTCGCACCATATGCCTGTATCCACCAGGATAGGTGGGTGCGCGGGCCATTTTGTCCAACGATATTCTCTGTTAATCGCATCGAAGGCTTCCCAAACCGTATACGCATCATCCTTTTACATTTGCGCTAGTCCTCAAAACATCTTTGGTGCATATCCCACCATCTTGCAGGTGTAGCGTGCAGTACCCATTTCAGAGTGTCGAAGCACTACTGTTCCGGCACTTCTCTTTCAAATTTGTTTAGAAAGTCATCCACCTCGCTTAACCCGTCATAGGTGGGCAGATCTATTACATCTGTTGCTACACAGTGTAGCGACCTCATCATCATGTTACAGCTGAGCGTGGTTACCTCGTGTAATTGGTTCTGCCATCGTTCTATCTCCTCATTAGAATATGACGCTTTTGCACTCCCATGAGATTCGACCATCCGCGGTTGGATTTACCCAATCTTGCTCCCATGCAGTTATCTTGTAGATGCAGTCTAGATCGTCTTTGATGTCATAGTCATGTACAGGCTCCATGTAGCGTGATCCTTCTACAGGGTCTAAAGGTACCACTACGCGTAGAGACATTTTCTCAAAGATCATCTTGCGCTTCTTCAAATTTATCACTCCATTCATGTCAGTGGCCCAATCTATTCCCAATAGCGCGGGGTAGGGATTGTTGTCATCAACAATCTCTATTACTTTGAATTCTGCTAGTGCATTTTCTCCTTCGATATCTACTGTGATTCCCTGCAATCTCCCCATAGGTAGGATTTTTTGCCGGTTCTCCATTCGCAGTTGGATAGGAGACCATTCAAAAGCAATCCTACCCATGCACTCCCATGTTTGCTTTGGCAGGACGTTCGCATCTGATCCTAGATCCAGAATCACTTCGTCCATCTCATATTCCGCAATCTACGCGGTCAATCTCATCTCCCTTCCTATTCGCATTGTGTGCTTCCTGAGCTTCCAGACTACGCACGGTTCTCCTGGAGCAATCCCAGTGCATCTAGTTATGAGTTCTTGCAGCCCCTTTTCAGCCATGATGTTGCGTAACAGCTTCATGCATGTCTCCAAGAATGTAGTGAGCATCAATGGGTCCATTTCTGCCTCTAGTCTATCTTTTCTTACTGAAGTGGAGGCATCGACGAACTCCTCTTAGCTTCCATGAAGGTATCCTTAGTGTGCTCCAAATCAAATTCACGTTCCTTCGTTGGAGCCTTGCGAACCCAGGTACTTTCTTCAGGTTGCTTGCCTTTGTCATCCCTTGTCGTAATTCCACTTCGGAGCACGATGTTTATGTTAGAGTCTTCCTCGTGCGGCTTAGACCTCATCATTTACGGGTTCTGAATTGGGGGAGGTTGGAGTGCTCCTTTATCGCGCAACATTGCTAACAGTGTTGGACAATCCTCCCTCTCATGATCAAAAAATGTACAATACAATCATGATGGTCGCATTGGATTCGTAAAATCACGGGCATAATGCACTGGCCCTCCGCAATTGTAACATATTAGCTATCTACAACCTCTTCCTGGTCCCCCTCCACCTCGTCCTCATTCGCGCCCCTGAAATTTGGTCTGCGCCATTCTTGCATTTTGATCGAGGGCTCATGTTTTGGCCTGAATTCTATAAGTAGGAGTTCGGTCCATCATCATCTCATAACTTCTATAGGTGCACTCATCATGTCCTACTGACCTACAGAAATTACAAAACAATTGTTGTGAATTCTGTGTATACTTCTGTAATAGATGGTAGTTATCTGTAGCATGCTTTCCTCCTATCTGACAAATCGCGCACCATAGTGTAGGCACCAAGCTTGGTCATGATTGTGCCTCTGGTCTTAATGGCATTAGCCCTCCTCCCACAAAGTAATTTACGAACACCGGGCAGTGGTCCTTCTCATGCCCCTCGCCCTTGCATTTTACGCACCATACATCATCGCGCATCTCTGGGCGGGTTGTACCATCTTGTTTTAGACTCTCCATCTCAAGGCACATGTTTTTCAACTACGCGTGAATCTGCTAAACTCCCAAGTTGGGATCTTTTATCGGGGTCTCGTGCAATCTCATCGCGACCTCCAAGGCTTCGGCCTGAGTGCTTAGCCTCTGTTGCAACAGTGCGTTCCATAGATGCAATGTTAACGATGCTACAAACCATTCACACTGTTGCCCATCTATTAATTTCATGTTTGCTTCGCGAATTGTGCACTTCAACCTTTGATCTAACTCCCACGAGGTCTTGCCTGGTAGCATTGTGATTTCCTTGAGCCCAATGATCGACTATGCCTCTAACTTTGGCTTGCTAAACTCTTTGTTTAGCACAGCTTGGATATCTGCGATCCCTGCATTCGGATTGTCATTGGAATGCTTAATGTACCAGGTCAGCGCGTGATCCTATAGAGCACTGACCAACATTTCCTTCTTTATATTGCCATCCATGACTCCCTGTGCTTCCCATACATCTTTTATGATGAACCAAAACTAGTCTAGATCTTCATTCCCTACTCGCTTGAACACTGGTAGCTTTATCGCACTTCCCATATTGCTTCAAAATGGTGGCAGAGGTGGTATGGGCGATGATGGAGGTGAAGACTGTGAAACTGGCAGTGGTGTGGGTGGGGGTCGTATGCATGGAATTCTCTCCCTTATCAGATTGATCGCACTTCTTGGCGAGACCTTTGTGAGCTCTTCCTTGCCCCCTCGCGGACGTGAAATCAAGGGGCTAGTTTCTAGTTCTGTGCTACCTTAATTTCTGTAGATTCTCCCACTTCACATAGCCCCAAACATCAATTTATTCGCATAACTCGTTTGTCACACAGTAGCATTTTCATCCAAGTGTTCAAAGACTTAATGTACTTACCTCGCAGTCCTCTGAGGAAGCATCGTTCTGCCTCGCTATAATTGACTGAAGTATCTACCATGAATTTGGTGATGAATCTTCCTATGATTCGATTGAGCTAGTGATCGATAGCATGCATGATGTTATCTTATGCTTCCAGTCTGTGCACCAATTCTAGAGTCCACACAATAGGGTTGTCGATTTTACACCTTCCTTGGCTATCTGCTAGCTTCGTGATCCACTCGTACAACTCAGTGGGGAAGGATGCAAAGAAAATTTCGTGGATCTCTATATATAAGTAGCAGCCTAACCACTCTCTTTGATAGTCACAGATTCCTATTTTCCTACGCCACGAACTCGTGAATCTTCATGTCCAACAAATCTTCAATTCCTTTCTTTGTTAGATTCCAATGATACAACATCAAACATCTCTATGCAGATCCTAGTCCCTGGCAATGGAACCATTTGTTGGATTGTTGGGGCTTGAACCAGGTTCGGAGTTAATTAGCCAAACAAATCCCTGTACTACTGGCCCTTTCAGCAACAGTCCACGGAGTGCAGACTGAGGTCTCACCCAAAGTAGTATCAAAGGGTGCTAGAACTAGGTTTCCACACCCTTGAGATGTCTGGGAGGTTCGACTGGTCCATTGTTTGTTCCTTCGCGCAGGTCACTTTGCACACTTCCCTTTTCCTCACGGCCTGATACACTTCCTTCATGCAACCCTAACCAGGGGCTGTGGAGCTTCTGCGCTCTACAGTGTTACCTGAGATCTTACTTATCTTCCTATACCATTTAATTACCTTCGCGTACTTGGATGCCTTATGTTATAATTAGTAATATAAAACATTCATATAAGTTTGCACAGTAAATAAACAGTATACTTGCAATTTATACTCAATCATATATTAAAACAGCAAAAGATGCACAAAATTATGGTAAACTTCTCTTTATTGATTCTTCCAATGGTTACAAACTCGACCTGCCCTGTGCACTCTGCTGCAGGGGTCCACGCACTCAGCTGCAGACTACTAGGCCTCTGCACACTTAGCTGCAGAGAATTCCCCTACTCTACGACCCAAAGACACATTTTACATTGTTACTCAATCACTTAGACTTTTCTTCCTCTTCTTCTGCCCTTTTAGTTCAGGTCTATCCAGCCGACATTACATTACAAAAATTAGGGCAGACAACCTTGTGACTCTATTATGATTTCGTGCCCCACACCCGCAATTCGTGAAGCTTTTACAAAAAGATTCAGTCAAAATTTGGGGTTTAAACCCTAAAACCTGCCTTGGGGGGATTCCATGCCCAACACATCACCAACTTGACCTATAGAGTTTTGTTGTTTGGAATCGATTTGCAAGTAGTCCCACCGGTGTTCAATAGATAACATAATGAAATTAGATATGTTCTATCAACTTTTTCAAAATAAGATGGAAACCTTATTTAAGTCAGTATGGGTAATTGTACTTATTAGCTTATATATATATATATATATATATATATATATATATATATATATATATATGATAGGGAAAACCTTATTTAAATTGTAATGAGATATTGTCATAACCCGTGGTAACTTTGGTAAAACGCTTATTTACTATTTACCACAGTAGAAAAATTTTATTTCCTTTTTATGCTATGCTGAACTAGAAATGGATATATATATATATATATATATATATATATATAAATTCATTTTTAATTTTATGATTAATGTGAAAAGGTATTATGCATGATGTTTTATGTCGAATAAGAAATAACGATGCTAAGTGAAAACCCACCCCACATAGTTGGATAGTTACAAGTGAGATTGTTACTCACTTAAGCTTATGAAAAACTTCCAAGAAGAAAGCCAAGAGGGTAATGAGAACATGAGGCAAAGGAGAGATAAAAATGACACATATAGTGCAAGATTAAAAGTGAAAAGAACTCTAGATTTGGTTAGCCAATGGAGTTGGTCGAGAGTTGGATATTCAGACCTCTTAATAGGCTAATTAAGTCTGGCAGTGATTAGATAACATGATTTTTTTCCTATAAATTACTATGGGCGTGAGGTGAGATCGGGGGGAGAACGCAGTAGAAGGACTGGTCTCAAGGTTGGTTGGAGCATCGTTCACTTGTGGATGCAATTTGGACCAAACCGGATTGATTAAAATTCTAGATAAGTACTTTGTTGGTTATGTAATTTTTCTTTTTAATATGGATAGTGTAAATGTGTCTGTGAAGAAAAAATTCATATTTGTGGCTAATTAGATAAAGAGGGTTGATACAATCAACTAAATAGGCTCTGGATTTAGGGTCATAGAACTATGCATGATAAAGAAAACAAATTAAGTAATCTATGTAGTAAAGACACACAATGAACAAGGAAAAATAAATATGTGGATGTAAAGCATTTGAATAATAAATTGTTAAACCATGACACAAGAATGTGGGACTAGGTGGACCTTATACCCCAGTGAGGGAAAAAGGTTAGTTTTACAGTATAGAGAATAAATAGGCAACTCAGAATCAATCCTTAACCCATTAGAGTCTAAGTTCTAGAAAAATGATTATGTGCATACATAGCGTAAGTGTAGAGACTAATAATGAACTGGCATTATTATCTTGAAAATAATAAATGGGAATACATAATACATAGCCAACCGTGAAGAAAAATAGTAATGATATGCGGAAACACACATATAACAGTCATAATAAGGGTAGGGAGTAACCCTAATTCATGCAAATGAAAATAAAAAATTAGATAAAGAAAATTTGGAAGTATTGTTTCGCATGTCGTAAACAATATTCACATAAAACATAGAATCCAATACCAAAATGAAATATAACCAATAATTACAAAGCCATGTGATGGACTAATAACTCCAGAAGGCCAAAATACTTAGAATAATGTTAAATCTTGGCAGGTCAAATTAGTAACTGTAAATTCCCTGCTAAAGAGGAGGGCCCTTCCTCCCTAGCAGGGTGCAAGGATTGAACGAAAACTAGTTAAAAAATCAACACGAGATATCTGTAAACATCACCATATGTGTTTTGTATTAAAAATGGCTGAAATTTACAAGATAAAAATTCCGATATTGTTCTTGTGTTTCCATCCCTTTTCATGTAACCAGACTCTTTTTATAAAGTTTTACAAGCCGTAGAAATTAGGGAATAGATCAGTCATGAGAATATCACGATTCTCATGTTGATCAATATTAGGCATAAAATAGAAATCGTTACAAACAGTTTCCAAATAAGAGACCTATCAAAATTATACCATCTTCTATAATCATAACTGCTCAGATCATTTAACCACCCGTAGATAATTTCATGATTCTCAACAGTTGTCTTTAAGACAACAACCATTGTCTTTGGCAGTTGTGGTGTAACAACATCCTCGAGGTGTAATAGCAAAACTTCATAATGTAACAACAAATATTCAAAGTGTAACAACAACAACTGTTCATCCCTTAGTACTTAGTATATGGAAAACACCTAAAAGAAACATAACCAGAAGACCTCTTCCACAATTACCCTAGTTAGTCATTCCAAAAAAAACATCACTTCATTCGATATTTAATAAAAAAATGGAAAAATAATATGTTGGAGAGAGGATTTCTCTTACAACTAGGGAAAGTGGTATTTGTGACATAAAGTTCATAGGTTTAAATAGAAAAGGATCAAAAATAGGGAAAGAGGTGTCTAAGATATGCTCAAAAATTGCACCCAACATCTCCCCCCAATTGAAGCCACTGCATGTCCTCATGCACAATCTTCAGGTAATGTTGTTGTATCACCAATGTAAATTTTTCAAACTATAAACACGAGCAGTATCTTTGTCAAATGATCTGTAACCCTAAGTATCCATAAGCTGATGCGGCCATGATTCAACTTCATAATCGCACAATTGGTAATGGGGTTGATATTCCTCGACCGACAGTATGATTAAGGGACACTTAAGTTTAAGTCCTATTCAGAAAGCTCCCATTGATTTCAAAATTTAGGCATATTCCAAGACTCGTATAACAACAACCAAAAAATTAGGAAACCCAAAAGGATCACGCTCCTGCAGACTTGCACTACCAGGCTCTGTACGTTTTAGGTATCCAGTCAATACTTGGCTTTTCAGTTGTGTAAAGATGTTGAGGCAAAATCCGACAATCCTCCTTCTATAGAGGGCTAATTTTTCCAGCATATTAAGAGCACTAAGAAGCCTTCTAAACTCACACCTAATTTTAGTGACCATGCCCAGTTCTAGTCTTATCCAGAAGGCTACCTTCTCCTCATTTGTGTCACATGACTTCATGGAAAGATGCCATTCCACTTGATTTCTCATGAAGGAGATGAAGGTGTGCAAATGCAAGTCGCCCATATAGGAGAAGATGTGTACAAACATATTCAGGCTAGCATATTCACAAATCATGCTACGTAGAAAAAGCTCACACAACAAGCTCTGATCGTTAAAATTACATGCACGAAAAACATTTCATAAAGTTTGAGTAGAATTACCCAGATAGGCTTTATTATCATATACAACTTTTAACTAAAAAAAGATAAAATATCTCCCATAGAAATATTGGATAATATGGGGAAGGAATTTTGCACCCTAAAAGGTTTAGGGTGAGTCTATACAGTTTATCTTTTTCATTTGTTAATTCATCAACATTTTGTTGTAATTGCTGCATCTGTTCTTCCTTCTCCTTCCCAATTTTATTTCTTTCCCACTTTGTCCATTCTTCCTTCAACCTCATATTGGCCCACTATTCTTTGATAGTATATATCACTTTTTGATGTTCCTCGAGAGAAATCACTCCCTTTTGCAAAGAGAGTGCCAACTGCTTCCATTTCTATGACTTTGGTACCAACAAAAGTTTCTTGGAACACCACCTTGCTTCAAAACTTTGTATTATCTCGCACGCAACATCGGTAGTGGGTGTAACAACATCTCATGATTCAAGTTGTTCTGCTTCGGCTGCTCGTTCTTGTGTAAGAAAAACTTCATTAGTAGGTTCTTGTGGATCAACTCTTACCTCTTCTTCCTCGGGAACATCTGCCTCAACTATTGGTTCTTATGTAACACTAGCGTCGTCGACAGGTTCTTGTGTTCTAGTTTCCAGGTCAAACACCATGGGATGCTCCATTTCAGCTGCTAGTTCTTGTGTAACAACAACATCATCAATGGGTTCTTGTGTAAAAGCCTCCTAGTGTTCTGTTTGGGTTTCTTCCGAGATGGTACTTGCAGCACAAACTATGTACCCTGATTTTGCTAAATTCTTAGCACATGTTGTACATATAGAACCTAGTGTATTTTTCTTTCTCATCTTGTCAATAGCCTCCACCAGAGTATCGAAACCTAGAACCCTTTCTTCCACTTTATTATCCTCTATTTGTTGCCTTAATTCTTTATTTTCTTTTCCTAACTCTTTAATTTTATGTAGTAGGGTTTGGGTCTCGTTCTTACCTGGCTAAAGAACCTCTTCTTGCTTCCTTGTGTCCTCATGCTTGCTTGACCTCTTTTTGGATGGAGGCAAGGGTTTTGGTTGGGTGCTAACTTTGACCCTCCTTTTTGATGTTCTACCACCTATTGTCCTTTCTAGCGATCTTTTCTTGATTTTTCTTCAAGAGGGTTGCCCTTTCTCCTTAGCTACCTCAGCTTCTTTCGGAGCATCAACGGGGGTTTCGGCTTGTTTCCGGCATGAATTCATTGTCTTTTTTCTCATGAAACCTTTCTAGCTTCAACCTTGGCGATCCAGGGCCTCCATTATAATTAATTTTATAAGGCCTTAATTGGTGACACAACTTTTCGAATGCGAAGAAACCTTCACAACAACAAACATACACTTCAAATTATGCAACAGAAGTAAGGAAGGTTAATCAATTGCTTGTGTCGGAGATGATTTAACAGTGGAAAATGATAGCTAAACATTATCGTCACCCATGCTTCACATGTAATATACATAATGATGAATAAAGAAACATATCTCCATGGCTGAGGAAGTGAAAGTCGGTCAATTCCCTTGCCCTTATTAACCAATTGTTACTCCCCTTGCAAAAATTCATATTTGAGGGAAGGGTCGTTGATTTTCCGGCTAAACCATCGCTTTCCTTCAGGTTGCAATGCTGATACTCTGTCAATTACCTCCTCAGTGACTTCCAAATTCAACCCTCTTACTTCCATCTAATTCCTGCTCAAATTCTTAGCAAACTCCAGGTCAATAGTTTCTTCCGACCCTTTGAGTCATTCGAAGAATTCGAACTATCCTGCCTCTTTGAAAATCTAACATGGCTCCGGGAAATTCTCCAATGTGCCTGTGGAATTAAGCTCGTGCCTTACCACTACTTCCCCCATCTCTATTTCAGGCAATACCCTTTGTGCTCTTTCTACCTTCTCTCTGAGAATTCTGTGAAATGAAGATGCAATGCTTCGTTGGGATAGATATCTAGGCAATAAAGGCAAAGATGTCAGATTAGGGGGTTGTAGATATTTGTTATTGTCTCATTTTTAATCCAGGTTCATGGAAATCTATCTTAAATGTAGTTTAAACCAATGGCACGATTGACATAAAAAGATGATAATGATTGCAGGATTTTCTAATGATTACAAGGTCTATCACTGGTTAAGTTACGAATCACGAAATGATTCACCCTCCCCCGAGTTTTAATGCGACGATTGTGCTTGGCCGTCAAGCGAGAAATCATATTAATTGCCATAATTCTTAAAATAAAGAAAACTAAATATACCTTTTGAAATGTTTTATCGACGATGATGTGGCAGAAGAGAACTGGTGATGTGATCAATTCTGGCAGCAACGTACTGATTATGTCATTTATTCTGGTGGCAACATAATCGTGATATCATTTATTGAAGTGGATAGTTGTGTCCAATTTGTTGCTACAAATTGTTAGTTGTTACAGGTGTAACAACAAATATAATTGCTAATATTACTCTTTACAGTAGAGCTCTTATTTACAATACTTTCGAAAGTACTTAAAAAACTTTTAAAAGAAGAATAAAAAAACTTAAGCTTGTAACATGCTTTTTCCATGAAGATTTTAATCTTCATCTATTAAACTTATTTTACAATACTTTCGAAAGTACTTAAAAAACTTTTAAAAGAAGAATAAAAAACCGATATCAATAAAGTTGAAGATTTCAAAATCTTTGTTTTCATCTATTAAACTTATTGAAGATTTAAAAATTTGGCAGTGCAAGATAATTTTCCCCTACCCTTGTAATTAGAAGGTCAGATTCCGAGACAATGTTGACAAATGAATCCATTGACGCTGGTTTGTGATATAACCGAAGACGATGCCCAAAAGCAAGTAATGGTTTCCTAGCACTATCGATGGTGACTAAACTCATAGTCCCATTGTCAAAGACCATATCAATTTCTTAAGGACCTAGCCATACGGTGCAGAGCCTCCCATTAAATTCCTTGAATCATGAATCGTATAGTAGAGCCCAATATCCTTTTTGAAACACCTTCTTTTTTATGAATTTGTCCTGCCACTGAGCCCTCTGTTGCTGGATGATATTTTTTTTGTTGAATGGCAGCCAAACTCTTCTCATCAATTTCATTTAGCTGATTTAACCGTTCTTTCTATGTTGCATCCAAATCTAGGTTCACTTGTAGTGTTGTTCTAAGTGTCTTTATTTCGAACTCTATGGGAAATAAATGATTTTTACCATACACTAATTTGTATGGTGAGAATCCCATAGTGTTCCTCCATGTAGTCCTATATTACCACAATGCCTCTGGAAGTTTATCAGTCCAGTTCCTCCAGTGGCTGGCCACAATCTTGGTAAGAATTGCCTCAATGACCTTATTGGTGCTTTCCACTTGACCATTTTCCTATGGATGATAAGGTCAAGTGATCCTATGACAATTTTTGTATTTTTCAACTAGCTTCTATATCAAATGAGATGTGAATTGCGGTCCTCCTTCTGTCACTATTTCCCAAGGTATCCTAAAGCGAACAAAAATGTCTTCAAACAAAATGTCTGAAACAACATGTTCTGTGGCTCTGGTTAGTGTCTTTGCTTCAACCCACTTTCTGACATAATCTGTGCAGACCAGGATGTAGGACTTTTGCTAAGATGAAGGATTAATTTCCCCTACAAATTCGAAGGCTCACTTCCCAAATGGCTTTAAAACTATCTCACGGTGTAATGAATTTCATCTAATTGGAGTGGTTGAACCATTCTCTGACAATTATCACATCCTTTCACAAACTTCTTTGTGTCCTGAAATATAGTGGACCAATAGTACTCTATTGAAATCACCATATACCTTGTTATTTTATCTTCAAAGTGCCCCCCCACAAGGTTTGTTACACAGTAATTTGTCACTGTCTTCCTACCAGTCTTCCTACTGTGTCATGAGTCCAAATCATCCATGCTCATGCTCTCTAATGTTGCCAAATGACCCATTTTGCCAAAGTTTTGCCATCATCGCGACTGTTGTAAAAATAAACGCGCTGATGAGCGCTCCAAAACAGACCGAACGCGCTGCCAGCGTGGAAGTACACGTGATTCCCGCGCTGGTCGAATTTCATGAGACAGCGCGACTGTTGATTATATTTTATCGCGCTGACATGACTTTCTTGGTTATTCAGTAGCGATGTCAGCGCTCCAGTGCAGTTAGGCACCCGCGATGATCCAGTCTGGGCGAGTTTGTTCTAACAGCCGGCCTTCCAGATGACTCCAGACCTGGTTGCTCCCCAGTATGGTCGCCAAATTGTTGTGGAGGTAAATCCCCTCTGCGGACAGAGGCGATCCCTACTAGTCCAAATAGGGTCTAGCAACAATCAAACAACGCTAACACGCAGGTTCCTAATTACAAATGAAAGACCAATGATGAAGGCCTACCTGGATTCCAACGCTAATACTTGTAAAAGAGTTGATGCTCCCGTTCCTTTGCCCCGGCTGGTCCCAATCCTCACGATCCTCGTGCACAGACACCTGCACATGCAAAGAACGATACAAACACAAGCATAAAATCCAGTAGCTGCAACTATATATCAGTCAGAAAGGATATAACTCAAATACCATCATAAAGACAATAAGAGTGGAACCATAATGATAGTCGTCTATTATTGATAAACAAAGAAGAATACAACCATAGTTCTGACGTCAAATCCTTCTCAAGAGGGTCCAGCCAACAAGTCCCTCAAGCATTCACCCTTGAAGGTAGATCTCCGAAGACAAAACTCTACCCTATCAGCTGGAAATGGTAAGGGAAAAGGGAAGATTCGACTCCCCTGTAGACTTTGTGAAGGCAATCATCCCCTTCACCTTTGTCCGCTCATGGATAAAGCCTCCATCGTATTGGAAAGTCTTACAGCTCCCTCACCCCAACTACCTATTGGCTATCAACGTCTCTCTGCAGCCGCAGATCGTTCCCCTGCTGACCAAGAGATCGACCAAGATTCCTCTCTTGTCCAGGCTCCTCTTCCCGAACCAGGTTGTGCCAAGCCTGTTCCAGACCAACCATTGGTTGAAAAGAGTGTCGCTTCGAGCTCACCACCCGCCGATCACTCTGTTTTGGAAGAGCATCATGCCCATGTTCTTCTCATCTCCTCAGATTCTCCTGAATCCAGAAATGACTCTCCTATCCCAGCTGCTCCCGAACGTCCTCCTTCGGTTCCTTTAGAGCATGGGGGCAATCATATGATTCCCCCACCAAGTAGTTTGGCCATCTCCTTCGACTGGAGTCACCTAACTGCTTTCCGCCTTCCATCCCATGTGCCTTTCCAGATTACAGTACTTGCCTATGATAAGGCAGCACCTGGCACTGTTTTGGATGAAGGTGCGTCTGTCAGTCTTATGTCGTCCACTACTTGGCAAGCTTTCAGTTCCTCGCAGCTTGGGCCGGTCGCACAGAATCTGTTAGAATTTGACGGGGGAACCAGTCAACCTCTAGGGGTCCTCACGAAGTTTCCTATTACTTTGG
Source organism: Pinus tabuliformis (assembly GCA_031772625.1). NCBI lineage: Eukaryota > Viridiplantae > Streptophyta > Pinopsida > Pinales > Pinaceae > Pinus > Pinus tabuliformis. The sequence continues at coordinate 145,865,002 of CM062818.1, read as the reverse complement.
GAGGCAAAACCGTCTATATGGACGTGCTGGTTGTCCAAGGTGCTTTAGATTTCAGTCTTCTCCTTGGCCGTGACTATGTTTATGCCATTGGGGCCCTTGTCTCTTCGCTTTTCCATGTGGTTTGCTTTCCACACAACGGAAGAATAATGACTATAGATCAATTATCGTTCTTTAGTCCCCCGGTACCTCCTGCGCAGCTGCCACCCCCTCCTGGTTTTTACCCACCGGTTGTGTCTGCCCCACCGCAAGTCAACTACGTGGCTACCTACCCCTTGCCTGTATCCCATGATGATGCCGTCGTGCATGATGTCCTGGGGGCATTGGGCCCTGACTTCCAAGATGTTTTCCTTCCACCGGGAGTGACACCCTTGGAAGAAACGACTTCCTGTTCATTATGATGAAGTTCGTTCGGAGCATAGTTCCTTTCCTGTGTCAAGCTCCTTAAAAAATGAAACTGGATCTGGCCGAGGATAGTTTTGATCTTGTGATGACCTCGTTAAAAAACGAAACAAGGTGTTTGAGCATAGTTCCTGATCTTGTGTCAAGCTCGTTAAAAAATGAAACAAGGGTTATGAGGATAGTTCTTTTCCTATGTCAACCTCATTAAAAAATGAAACAACTCCTCCTTTTCCAAATCGAGTCTTTGATTAAGATCTCGTAAAATCCAAGTCGAGTCTTTCCAAGATCTCGAAAGTGAACCTTCATTCCATCCACTTTGTTGAATGCAATGAAGCTTGGGGAGCATGTACCTCGATTTGCGTTATTATGCTGGGGGCATGCGAACTCATAACAAGCATAGTTTTTTGTTTCAAGCTTGTGTAAACATGAAACCGAATCCAAGCAAAGTTCTCCATGGTTCAAGCTTGTGTAAAAATGAACCCATACCCATTTTACATCTCGTGATTGCTGTCTTTATCCACTAAATTTTTCTAAATGAGCCTTGGTTGTTTCATTCTATTGCTACCATCTCTTTGGCCGATCATATGCTCTCGCTTGGTGGTTTTTCCTTTCTTGAGGAGCCGCAGCGATGAGTGGTTTTATTAGCCAGCCTCTTGACCATTACATGTTTTGAGCAGTTCCACCATTGCCGAAACCAGTTGCTACCCTTTATACCACTCGTTCCTCCAGGACGAGTCACCTTTAAGCTCTTTTCTGACTCATAAAATATGAAAAGATTGCCGAGTATTTTTCCCTTTTTGACTCGTTAAAGAGAATAAAAATGGAGGTCTGCTTTCAGCTCTTTTCTGACCGTTTAAAGATGAAAAGATTGCCGAGTTTTTCCTCTTGACTCATTAAACGTGAATAAGAGGCAGTCGTCTTTAAACTCTTTTCCGACCGTGTAAAGACGAAAAGATTGTCGGGCCCTTGTCGTTTCAGGCTCGTTAGCGGTTATGAAACGACGTGATTTCGGTCGCTTTTTTACTTTTTCAGGTCGAAGTCACTACTCATGAAAAGTACTCCTCGATCGTAATGGTCGGGCGGTTCTTTCGAGCATTGTTTTATACCTTTTCGGGCTCGAGAGACACAACTTTACGAAAAAGGACCCCCCTGGAGTTTACTTTCCTGCTGTCTTTTCAGACTCTCTAAACAGGAAAAGACGTCGAGTTCTTCCTTCGTCAGACTCGTTAAAACTTAATGACATCAGATTCTATCAAAATGACGCCTTTCAAGCATATGCTATCCCCGTCAAGCTTGTCATCAAAAAATAATCGGGGTACTCGCCAGAAATGGTGGGGAAAATGGAATCATAATCATTGTCGTGTCGGCAGTATGTCGCTCTTGAACATGGGACTTGTCTACATTCGTGTCTGGGTGGGAACCTCTCATCTTGTTTTACACTGGCTTCTGTGGGTTTGGGTTATCCTGTTTGACTTTTCATCTGCTCATTGACTTGTCACCATGACCCTTGATCATTTGAATATCAATACTGCCAAGTCCACTGTCGTGCCGCCGATATGTTCAAGAGAAGTTGACCCCTGCAAGAATTACAACCTCCCTCTGATACCTCACATAATTCTGATTCACCACAACATTCTTCCTCTGTCTCGTGTCAATGATGTGGGAAACATTATGGCCCACCTTTGATCAAGGTCACTTCCTGTCGACTTTAGCTCATTATCCAGGAAGCTGATCTAGAGACTCCCTTCAGGTGCCTTGGAGCCTGCATGCCTCAATGGCAGGTTCTTCGTGTTCGATGAGAGGTTTTCATCATTGGCCTCCGATCGAATGATTCTACGGGTGTTCGACACCAGCTCACTCATTCGCACGCCGTAGATTGTACCTATAGTACCTTGAGGACCATTGTCACTATTGGTGGTACCTCTCGCGTCTGTTAACAGTTTTCATCATTGACTGGTAATCAGACGATGTTCTTGCATGTTCGACTTCAACTCCCATATTCACATGCTTGAACTTGTACTTTGTTCAGGTCGAGATGGAGCACAAGACCCTGGATTTTGTCTTTTGAGATCCAGGTTGCGATTTTGTGGATTATTATGATCATTACATGACTCATTGATGGATGGTTGCGCCCATACCTGAGTCCTCATGGATGGCTGCAACCATACCCTTATTATCATCATGGTCTCTTTAGCTGGGTGGCTACGTCGATACCGCAAACCTCTTTCGTATGTCTTTTGGATGGCTGCGCCCATGCCTAGACTACATGTAATTGATTATCAGAGATATCAGTTATACTTGCATGCAGGTTCTTCCTGGTGGTGTTCTAGTTCAGCCAATTTTGGAAAGCATTTCACCCCTCCCACTCTCTCGGGCTTCATGCTTTAGGGGGCATCTGTTACACAGTAATTTGTCACTGTCTTCCTACCAGTCTTCCTACTGTGTCATGAGTCCAAATCATCCATGCTCATGCTCTCTAATGTTGCCAAATGACCCATTTTGCCAAAGTTTTGCCATCATCGCGACTGTTGTAAAAATAAACGTGCTGATGAGCGTGCCAAAACAGACCGAACGCGCTGCCAGCGCGGAAGTACACATGATTCCCGCACTGGACAAATTTCATGAGACAGCGCGACTGTTGATTATATTCTATCGCGCTGACATGACTTTCTTGGTTATTCAGTAGCGATGTCAGCGCTCCAGCGTAGTTAGGCGCCTGCGATGATCCAGTCTGGGTGAGTTTGTTCTAACAGCCGGCCTTCCAGATGACTCCAGACCTGGTTGTTGGCCTTGTATGTGTCGCCCTCCCTTCTCTGGCATGTCTGTTTCATCATTTGAGCCACCTTCCTTGGAGATAAGCTCGTCCTCCCACCATTCATGGAGACTTCTTCTCCTATTTAAGCCTCCACCATTGCTATGAGCTGCTAGTTTGGAATTCATAGTGTTTGGAATGTTGCTGATAGTGTGTGAGCTTGATAGGTAGCTGGTGTGACAAGTGTGGGATTGCTAGAGAGCTTAAGGAAGGTTGTGAAGTGTTTCTTTCTTGTGTAAACTTGTGTGAGAGAGAGTTTTGTCTTGGGAGATCTACCTTCAAGGGTGAATGCTTGAGGGACTTGCTGGCTCGACCCTCTTGAGAAGGATTTGACGTCAGAACTATGGTTGTATTCTTCTTTGTTTATCAATAATAGACGACTATCATTATGGTTCCACTCTTATTGTCTTTATGATGGTATTTGAGTTATATCCTTTCTGACTGATATATAGTTGCAGCTACTGGATTTTATGCTTGTGTTTGTATCGTTCTTTGCATGTGCAGGTGTCTGTGCATGAGGATCGTGAGGATTGTGACCAGTCGGGGCAAAGGAACGGGAGCATCAACTCTTTTACAAGTATTAGCGTTGGAATCCAGGTAGGCCTTCATCATTGGTCTTTCATTTGTAATTAGGAACCTGCTTGTTAGCGTTGTTTGATTGTTGCTAGACCCTATTTGGACTAGTAGGGATCGCCTCTATCCGCAGAGGGTATTTACCTCCACAACAAGGTTCTTCATGGAAAGCTTTAAGGATATCAAATATCTTGTCCTCCCTCACACAATGCCTAATATGATGATCGGACTAGTGTGATAGAGATTGCCTTCGATCCAAGAATATCTTGAACTTTGTTGAACAACTTTTTCTTTTCTTTTGAGGATAGGTGTTGTGGGAATATTCATGCAGCAAGATAATTAGCTATGTCTGCATACCGCGGTGAGTGAGTTGAAATAGAAAAGAGATATCCATCTAGAAAAGAATCTTCAACACACATGCATTCATTATCAATAGTCAGCCTAGAAAGAAAATCAGCCACTACATTATCTTTCCCATGTTTATCTAGGATTGTTATATAAAATTCCTGTAACATCAATAGCCAACACGTTACCCTACCATTAGTGATTGGTTTATTCATTAAAAAATGAATGGTAGAGTGGTTAGTATGCACAAACACTTGATATCCCGTAATGTAGTGTCAAAATTTGTTGATGGAACGCATTACTGCAAGAAATTATTTTTCGGTCAGCGTGTAGTTTAGTTTAGCTGGAGTCAAATTATTTATTATGTAGTAGATAGAATATGGTTTTATGTCCTCTACTTGACCCAACACAGCTCCCACAGCAGTATCAAATGCATCTGTGGCTATATGAAACGACATACTCCAATTTGGTCCTCGCAAAACAGGGGTTGTTGATACACATTTTTTAATTATGTAAAGGCCTGCTCACATTTCCCTATCTAAACAAATTCCATATATTTAATAAGAAGAGAAAATAAAGGGGATGAAATTCTTGAACTTTTTTCTATAAACCTCCTATAATACCCTGCATGTCCCAAAAAACTATGTACCTCTTTTTTCTTTTGGGGAACTGGAATTTTCAAAATTACCTCTATCTTAGCAAGGTCCACTTTAATTCCATCAGCAGAGATAAAATGTCCCAGCACAATTCGTTCATTCATCATCATGTGAAATTTTTTAGCACTTAAAGAAACATTAGTCTGTATGCATCGTTCTAGTACTTTTTCAAGATTAACTAATGTTGTTTCAAAGGCATCGCCATAAGGTGTAAAGGCATCCATGAATACTTCTAAACAATCATTTAAAAGATCTCAGAATATCCCCAATATCACCCTTTGGAATGTTCTTGGCACATTACAGAGTCCAAAAGGAAGAAATTTGTATGCAAAGGTTCCCCAAGGGCAGGTAAAGGTTGTTTTATCCTGATCTTCTGGGGAAATCTGTATCCGATTGTAAACACTAAACCCATCTAGAAATGAAAAGAATTTTTTTCTAGACAAGGTATCAAGGACCTCATCTATGAATCGAAAAGGGAAATGGTCCTTATGGGTGGCCTTGTTAAGTTCTCTATAGTCTACAAAGACTCTCCACTTGCCATTCTTTTTAGGAATGATGACAAGTGGGGATACCCAACTGACTATCAGAAATTCGATAGATGAAATTTGCATTTAGGAGTTTCTGCAATTCTTCTTTTACTACTACCTTAAGTGTTGGGTTCATATGTCATTGTGGCTAGCTAACTAGATTTCAACCCTATTTGAAATAGATATGGTGAGTAGAAAGGCTAGGATGGATTCATTTCATGCCTATGTAATCCCATGCAAACGTCGTTTTATACTTCTGTAACAACTGTAACAACATTTTGTTTTGTTCGGAAGTGAGGTTCAATTAACATTCATATTTTTACCTAGTTCTATTTCGATCGGGCTGCTCTTGATGTTCATAGTGGTCTTCATATGTTCAATGCTCAAGTCTTCCTCCACATCTTCCTCCCTCGAGTCCTCAATAGAAGTAATAGAAAGAGGATTACTGATAAAACCATTTATAATATCATCTTCTGTCTCATCCTTAAGGTACTTGGCTTTACCGAGGGTAAGAAGTGGTTGGGAGTTTTCTAATTCGGGTTCAAATTCATCCCACAAGGGATTTCCCAAATCCTTACTTGGTTTTGCATGGGGATAAAGGTTGAGCTTCTTCGTAGCCTGGCCATCTGAAATTGTCATAAAGCCCGACCTACATATTATTAATGCATCCACAGTAGCCAACCAAGGCCTTCCCAAAATCAAGGGATGTCCCCACAGGTTTGATTTGGTTTGTAAAATAAGAAATTTTTTTGGATACCTCTAGTAATCCACCATAATAACTACATCTTCTAACACCCCTTTTGGTTTAACATGGGACCCGTCTGCTAATTCTACTACTGTAGGTATTTGTCTCAGCCCGTGCAATCCTAGGGCGGTAAAGAATTCTTTAGTCATTATGTTGATTGCTGCCCCTAAATCAATTAGTGCATTTGCGATGGGAATCTCATCAATATGAACAGTAACTGTAGGATTCCTTGGGTCGTTATATTTAGTCAATGGAGACTGACCATTCATTAACTATGATAATTTTCCCATTACATGGATAGTGACAAGTTCCTTACGCTTTCTTCCAAGTTTTCTAACACACAGGTCCCTTACTGTTTTCGCATAAATGGGAACATCCTTGATAGCTTCAAGTAGGGGAATCCTTATGTGTATATTTTTCAACTCTCTGAGAAAATCAGATTCAAGTTGTGAAATCATCCAATTTTCTAATAATCTTTGCAGATATGGGGGGTCCTTAGTTACTATAACAATTGGGTCGGCTTGTACAGATGTACCAACATTATTTGGGTTAGTTGTTACAGGTGTAGCGGCATCACCTTGACCTGTTGTAGTAGTTCCGTTAGAATTTACAGGACCATCCTTAGGAGATTCACATCCTTCTTCAGTAATAACAATAGAGGTTTTTACTACTTTTCCTGATCGTAGATGTATTTCATTGCATTCAACGAGAGTAATGTAGTAGGTTTGGAGGGAATAAGGAGCTTCTAAAGCCTAATATGCCTTGTTATTTGGGTTAGGATTAGGTTGTATAGGTAATTACGGTCGTATGGGAGGTGTAGCCGCAAGTGTCGAGAGAGGTGACAACTGCAATTGTTGTTGCATCAGTAATCCAGGAGGGGTTAGACCGAAGGAATTTCCTCTCCAATTTTGGGGCCAAGGATATGGCTGAGATGGAGGGTATTGGAAAGGTGGAGAGGGAGACCATTGTTTCCATGGTGAAGGAAATTGAGCTGGAGTGGGAGAGAAGTACTGCCATGGAAATTGTTGAGCATTATATACATTATTCCGTGGATTAAAAGAAAAATCTTGAGACATACTTGGTGGTCATGGCTGTCAAGGTTTTCTAGACCTGATGATGTAGGAGTACTAAACTTCCTCACTTGATTCCTTGAGCACTGCTTCTAGTCTGGGAAGCTCTCACCAATAGCCTGTAGAATTCTCCAGATCAAAAATGCTACACAAGCTGAAGTTATCGACTCTACATTCCCTCAAGGAATGTTTCTCTTTACATTTCAGGAAGAACACAACCAAAGCTTTATCGGCTTCATCCTATTCCTTTTTCACTTGCACTATTGTTAGTTGTGTGGATAAGGTACCGAGGAGATTAGTTTTAATATTTTCGAATAGATATCTGATCTCGGCTTTGGTCACACCTCCATTTGCATATTTTTGTATTTTAACAGAGGCATCTCATACCATACTTCTTCCTCATGATGATCCTCTCGAGAATCTTAAGCAGAGTCTTATTATATCTTCAAACGATTCCTGAGATATATCTCCTTTCCCTAGTAGATTCAACGTATCGAGGCAGTCATCTCTCATTCCCCATATGAATATAGTTTTCAAGATTTCTGAATCCAAATCACTATGTTTAGATATCTGTAGATTATAGTGGAATCGTTCCACATAATCCTCCGAGATTTCATATTTGTTTTGTATCATCCTAAATATTTCTTCCCTCAAGTCCCTCGTTTGACAATAATCCTGATATTTTGATAGAAATGTGGTTTTCATGTCTCCCCATGTCCGAATAGTAGCATAGCCCAGTCCCATGAAGCATCTAGTGCTTCTCCCTTTAGAGTAGTAGGGAACAATTTCCTCTTTTGAGTATCCGAAGTATAATCTACTACAAGAAAAAGGAAATTGGTGAGGGGTGAAAAATGTCACCATAAGCTCATTGGTGACGGTCAAAAGAGTATTCGTCACCAAAGGTGGCGTCGCCAAAAGTATAGTTGTTGTAGTGACATACAAAGTCCATCACCAATAATGATTTATAATGATGGATAGCGATCGTCACTATTTCATATGAGAAATGGTGATGGACCATAGCCTCCGTCACCAAAAACTGAATGTCACCAAAGGTGGCATCGCCAAAAGTATAGGTGTTGTAGTGACATTCAAATTTCATCACCAATAATGATTTATAATGATGGATAGAAACCGTCACTATTCCATATGAGCAATGGTGACGGACCATAGCCTCGGTCACCAAAAACTGAACGTCACCAAAGGTGGCATCGCCAAAAGTATAGGTGTTATGGTGACATTCAAGGTCCGTCACGAATATTGATTATAATGGCAGATAATGACCGTCACCATTTCATATGAACAACAATGATTTATTGTGATGGATCTTTAATCGTCGTCACTATTGTTGCATATATATGGTGATGTTTGTTGACTGTCACCAAAAGCCGCATTGCCAGAAGTATCGGTGTTGTGGTGACATTCAAGGTCTGTCACGAATAATGACTATAATGACGGACAATGACCGTCACCATTTCATATCAACAACAACGATTTATGGTTACGAACCTTTGAGGGTCATCACGATTGATGTGTATATATGGTGGCGTTCGTTGACCGTCACCATTTCATATTTTTGGTGAGGGTCGAAAAATGTCACCAAATCTCATTGGTGATGGTCAAAAGAGCCTCCATAACCAAAAATTGATTGTTGCCATTCCATATGGATGTCAGGGCACGATGGAATCAAACCACCAACCTCCTTCTTGTAAAGCAGGTGCTCTTCCATTGAGCTAGCACCATTTAAAGAATTATAATTTTAAAAATTAGACCTTGAAAGTTCATAAATTGTAAATTCTACAACTTTCAATAAATTAAAGTCTCGACAATATTTTACTAAAAAAGCAAAGCAGCATCGAAGTTGCAGGTCCCTACCTAATGGTTATTAAAGTTATGAAAAGTGGTTGGAGGGAAAAATAGTTATATATAAGAGAATCGATATGTTTAGTTGAATACTCAATTAGAAGTGAAACTCTGAAGACATTTATAACCTATAAATGACCTATAACTAGAAAATGCACCAAATATTGAAAAGGAAATGTCATAAGTGGATAACATATGGAAGAAGAGGAGGCAGGGACTTGGAACCCTTGTACATCCTGGCATGTCTTAGCACTTGTCACATCTTATCTTTTGTTACATGTCTTCATACTATATGGCACATGTTAGCATGCCCTAGCATTCCCTAACACACCTTAGCAGTCATGACCTCATAACTAGCAATATATTTTCACATGACTTGGGAACTTTACATTCACTAAAACACCTTGGCACTCCCTAGTTGTCATGCCCTCCGTTATCCTCCACAATGTCCCAAGATGATGAGGAGATTGACGGAGGTAACCACAAACCAAGCTTTTAGTTTGGTAGCTAGCCCTACCAAACCAAAGAGGGCTCTCTCTATGAAATCACAACCAACAGACGACTGGAATGTAAAGGATTTTAGGCTAGATAGCTAGGCTTAGGTGGGTTTTTGGAAAATTTAGGGACTTGGAACTCTGTCCACTGTTGTCTTGTCTGGCAGGGACTTTATCAAGGATAAAGCACCTAACATGCATGACAAAATCTCCCTAGAATAGAGTACCTCTTACCTAGAAGAGTGTCCCATGCTCAAAATATAGAACCCTTCTCTACTGTGCACTTTTCTTAAAGATAAATTTGTGCATAAAAAAGTACTAAGAAAAACACCTAAATTAAGGAAAGTGAGCATCTAAGTCAAACTATAAAATTATACTAAATATGGCTCTATATAAGTTTGGGAAACACTAGACAAGCATGCTTGCATACAAAAACCATAAGATGCCTAAAACCAATGCGCTTCTTTCATTGTTGCTCTACCCTCACAACAAAACTAGAATCTATAGCATGTACCCCAAGGCTGTATGCATCTGTTGAAGGTGTAGATTGAAATGATCTGTTGAGATGAAGTACTATTAAATGAGAAACACCTTCCAAGCAATAGATAAAGTCTACTATGAATTCAACCCATTTGCACAGAGACCAAGGCTACTACTAGGTATACTTCTCTGTTGAATGGAAACTGCAAAGTATTGTAGTGTTGCTGAAGAAAAATCACCTTTAGTGCAACACAGATAAAACTCTTACATATATTGTCACTATGGCCTTGGTTTTAGATGATCTTATCAATATAGGTAACAACTTAGATAATTGAAAAACCAGAAGGTTAGCTGCATAGATCATTTGAAATGATAGATTTGGGCATAGTTTATTATTGTTTAGGAGTGTTAGTATAGAAAATGCAAAGGTAGCCTGTTGTGTCTTTATGTCACAGGCCAAGGATGCGAAGAAATACATAATATATTAAATAGCATGGTACAAGTCAAATGCAGGTTCTTTTGAAAATGGAATGGAATTCTCCTTGTGCGAGTTCTAATATAGTGGGTATAACTTTAAATAAGAAACTGATAGTTATGCGGTTGGAATTGTCTCACAATTCATGAAAAGTCCCAATTTTTTTCACTAGAAAGAAGTAGAGTGTGTCATCAAGTTTATGGAAAGGAACACCCTATTCACAAGAAGATAACTCGAAATTAGTCAGGCATATTATTTCTCATCTTCTTGTATGTGTGTGCTTTGAAAAGATAACCACATCCAAAGACTCAATAACAGCTCTGGTAAAGTTTATAGATGTGAAGCACTTCAATGCACTTTATTACAATGTTAAATGAATGAATTTCTTTTGAGGTTGTAGAATTCTGCAATAAGACATGGAAGTGTTCAGAGAATATGTCTAATGACAAGTTATATTTTGAGAGTTTATACTGACAAGGGAGCATGAACGACACCAATAAGAATAAACAGACCAGTGACCCAACATGGTCTCTTCCTTTTTTGCTATTTCTTATGATGCTTTCCTTTGATGCTTGAGATATGCCTTCAACAAAGGCACAAGTGGAAATTTTTCTACAAGTCCAAATGCAAAGACAAACCATAAAGCATCCATTTGCCTTTGACTGCACAATTTTTCCACAGCATCTACAAGAAACAAGACCAAAGATGTCATGCAAGACCAAAATCAACCAATTAGAAGCCCATAAAGTCTTGAAACAACTTGTACAAACTACAACTTTGTAAGCAATTTCAAAATAATTTAGAGCACAAGAGTTAGAAAGTTCAAGAAACCTTTCTGCTAAAGGCATATTAAGCATAATAATCATCTATGTCTGAAGAATTAAATCATCAGCCAACTAGTAAACAAACCTTTCTATTGAAGGCATATTAAGAATAATAATCATCTATGTCTAAAGAATTAAATCATTGGCAAACTAGTAAACAAACCTTTCTACTGAAGGCATACTAACCATAATAATCATCTGTTTGAAGGATGAAATCATGAAATACGGAGTATTTCTACATAAAAATACACATCAACTTGTAAACAATTGAACAAGGACATAAACCTTTGCATGTAAACTTAGCCTCATGCTTGACAAGGAGTAGATTAACATTCATTTGATCTCAGGAATTAGATGCATAGTTTGAAAAAAGATTTATGCGGATTTGGACAACTAGCCTTGAGTCATTGACATACCTTTAATAGTGTCCTTTAATCCATCTATAAAGACTGCAACTTCAGCAACCTCTATCAATCTGTTGCTTAACATTAATAACTTTCAAAATTTTGTGACTTATCATTTCGGATTTCAGATATCTTTACCTCATTTTTTACTTGAGATATTCTTCTTTTGACACTTTGTTACATTGACAATTCCCGCTCTGTGAAATCTATTTATAAAAATACTGTGTGCCATAGCAATTTATTTGACTGTAAGTAGCTCATATGCTTTGTTCTAAAGTGACACTCTAAGGATGTGAAGCTATTGTACATACATTTGAAGTCACATGGAGACAGGGAATTCGTTTTTGTTAGATGATCCAAAAATAAAATATTATCATAGGTTATAAATTTGGAATAAAATAATTATTAATTTAAGATATTAAATTAATAATTATTATTCTAGAATATTTAATTATTTAATGGAGAAATTTAGAATTAGTATATTGTTGTAACAAGATATGACTCTCCAAATGTGTCGTATCTTAGGCTCTATTTTAGGAGATTTGTTAGCTATTTGTTTTGAATAAAATTTATTGTAAATGGACACTTGTTATTTAATAAGTGATCCATAATTAGAGGTAGTTAGGACATTGAGCTTATAAATAGCTGATTGCAAGAGGGTTTGGTTGTTCGGGTGTAAACTCTTGCAAAATCAAATATGTAATTTTTTTTTTATTAATAAAATTACATGTCTGAGGACACTTCTACCATTATTGTGGTATCAGAGCTCCAGTAATGTTGTAGTGTATATGAGGAGAAGATTCCAGCTCTACATGTTTTTGGAAAAATCCATTGAATTGATCAGCGAATGATTGGTATGAAATTGTCCAGTTTTGTGTTCAATAAACAAACAAACAAAAATTCTTACTAATTTTAGATTTTTAATCTGCAAATTGATTCTGTTAATTCTTTGATGCTAGAACATATGCCCTTGCTGGAATTTAATGCAAAGTTGGATGGTATTTTTTTTATTGAGTGTAATATTGAAAGCGTTGAAGAAAGTGTAATAATGAAAGCGTTGTTGGTCAAAATTCATTAACACTGACAATCAACATCTAGTTGTTTCAGACGCAGTTGCTTCTTTTTCAGTATAGGCAAACCCAACAAAAATAAGCCTATCAAATCAAGAGATCTGGTATGAGGGCAGCCACCATGAAAAAACCACCTGCGCAACATGGTTTTGCAGTAATGTTTACAAAGAATTATACAACGCTCAACTAGCTTTAATATGGAGGTCTATGCTGGTGATGTTTCATTGGAATCTCGTTGGTATTCACATCCGATGTCAAGGTAATTGATACATATTGGTACATGCCAAATGAGCCAAGAAACCCACTGCAGGAATTTCAGAATGCATATTAGAAGTGAAGAATGGTGATGTTCTTAAATCAATTTGTTTCTATCAATTTTCCTCACCTTGGATTTCAACTTCAATTTGAGCTTTGGTTGTAGTGGTTGCATGCAATGTTTTCAATACAATATGCAAATTCTTTAATTTTTTCAGTTATATATGATGCATAAACCAAAGTATCCTGACAGTTTTGATGCAGTTGGGTGATGAATTTACTGACGTGATTCTGTTGAAGTTTCTCCAAGCATGAGACTTTTAAGGTCTCTGAAGATTTTACTATGATGAAAAACACAATTCTCGGGAGGAGACATTTTGGAAATATTATTAGAAAAGAAAATACAGCAATTGAGCTTCAACCCTAGGGGCATAAATTCAATGGTTCAAATTACCGATCTAAAGAACATGCTTGGTCCTCCAAAGTGGGGTTTGTGAAAAGTTACCAAAAAGGCATTGACAATTCTTCAAGACAACTATCTAAAGTTTGTTGCTAGGAAGGCCCTTCTCTCTTGGATAGCTATGCGCTTTGTTATATGTGATGTGAGATGATCAGCGAACCAGTGTAAGAACCAACCAGCCAGCGTTTGACATTTTGTTTTTAAAAGGTGAATCTGAAAAGTCTTTGCTGGAGAGATAAGGAATATTTTTAATTTTGTAAATATTTGGAGAGATAAGGCATATTTTATTTTGGAAGAGATAAACTATATATTTTTTATTTAATGTTTTATTGGAGTAATAAGGATTTTGTAATATTTGTGGAGTAATAAGGTTATTTATAATTTTTTGGAGTAATAAGGAGATTTTTCTTTGTAATTTGTTTCTGGAGAGATAAGTGTGACATTGTAACTCAAAGTAATTCTACTTTGAGGGGGGGTAAATTTTTTTTTTTTTTTACCAAGTTTTGCAAGAGCATCGTTGTAAAAGTCAAATTTTGAAAGTTACCTTGTAATTTTTGAGAAATTTACTAGAGCCAATTGCAAAGCTCAGTCATTTTTCTCCTATTTCAACGACTATACGAGGGTCAAGGCCAAGCCCCAATAGATCGTGTTTTTTGCGTGGTGTGTTGCATGTTATGTTGCCCATCTTGACATTTTTGTTTTGATTCTTGGTGTGAAGCTTCAACACTACAATGTCCAAGTTAATTAATTTGTTTTCTGATTCCAACAAACTTGAAGGCACAAAATCTTATAAAACATGGCATCGTCTCATCGAAAGCACTCTCATTTACAATGAATTATGGCAGGGTATATTTTATGGTGATATTAAGCCAAATAAACCCACAAATGCAGTTGCACTAGCAAAATGGGAAGTTAAGAATGCCAAATCCTTAGATCTTATTAAATCTTATGTCAATGATGAAATGTATATCCATATAGAAAATGCTACAGATGCATGGTCTGCTTTGAAAAATTTTAATGACCTCTTTGATACTCAGCCTGAATCAAAGAAAGTTGATCTACAATTAAAATTGTTGCAACAAAAATTGACTGAAGGAGGTGATGTTCTTGAATATATCTCAAGACTTAAGAATATTAGGCAGGAAATCATTAATGTTGGTTTTCCAGCAATAGATGATAGTTTTATGGTAACAATTGTAATTGCTGGACTTCCTTCTTCCTACACGCATTTTTTGGAGACTCTACAATTAACTAGGAAATTAGAGAAACTAAAGTTTGATGAGCTCTGTGAAATGTTGACCCAACATGATAAAACCTTTGGGAAGAAGAATAAAGTTGGTGAAGATGTTTTTTTCACAGAGGCCGGCACTAGTAAATCATCAGCAGACAGTTCTCAAGGCAAAGGCAGAGGTAATTTCAATCAGAATCAAGCAGCACATAATGTACAAAGTCGAGGTTGAAGCCAAAGTAGAGGAAACAACTTTAATAGAGGCAACAGTTCAGGAAGGAGTAATTTTCAAGGTAGAGGAAACAACCAAGGATGAGGCAATTTTCAAGGACAAGGAAATAATAATCAAGGTAGAGGACAATCTCAAAATAGAAGTGAAAATAGAGGTAGAGGACAATCTTCAGGAAGAGGAAGAGACTTAAGTCAAATTGTGTGTCGAAGATGTAACAAAGTTGGCCATTATGCTGCAGATTGTCAAACATCTCTTAATAAAATTCCCAAGTTTCAGTAGCATTCAATGCAATTTGCAAATGATCAAGATGATGATAACTCGGAATATGCTTTTACTTCCTCACCAACATCACAACTTTCATACCATCTTAGAAGTGATTATGAAGATGCCTGGATCTTGGATTCTGGGGCAACTCAGCACATGACTTGTCGACATGATTTTTTTTGGAATTTCCAAGATTGCCAACTTAATTCTATTTTTCTTGCAGATGATACAAAACATACCCCTTATGGAAAAGGATCATTTAAAGTTTTTCTCCATGGAATTGGAGAAAAAATGATTTCCAATGTATGGTATGTACCAACTTTTAAGAAAAATTTGCTCTCTCTAGTCACGATTCGACAAGCAGGACATCACGTGATTATGGAAGATGGTTTAGTCAAGATTAATCCAGTCAAATAGAGCTTGAAAACTATCATGATAGGTTATGAAGATGGAAAATTGTTACGGATGAAAGGGACAGTTATTCCAAGGCATTCTAATTTTGTAGGAGCAATGACTACAGGTATTTCACCTATAAGACTATGGCATGTAAGATATGGACGTTTAAATTTTGAGAGTCTTTCTCAATTGCAGAAACAAGGAATGGTTAAAGGACTTCCCACTTTCAAAAGGGAAAATGCAAAAAGTGAAGCTTGCATTTATGGCAAACAAAGTCGAGAAAGTTTTCCAACAAGTTCATGGTGTGCAAAGAGGTGGCTACAACTAGTTCACAGTGATGTTTGTGGACCACTACAAACATCCTTTGGTGGTTGCAAATATTTCTTACTATTCATTGATGATTTTAGTAGAATGACTTGGGTTTACTTCTTGAAGAACAAGTTAGAAGCATTTGAGCAGTTTAAAATTTTTGGCCAACTTGTTGAAAATGAAGTCAAAGAAAAGATAGGTACTCTCAGGACAGATAATGGGGGAGAATTCACTTCAAATGAATTCAAAACTTATTGTAGTGAAAATGGCATAAGACGACATCTTACTAATGTTTACACTCCACAACAAAATGGAGTAGTTGAAAGAATGAATCGCACCTTGTTAGGAATGGCGAGATCCATGTTAACATTCAAGAGGTTAAGTCCAACATATTGGGCAGAAGCAATACATACAACTGTCTACTTAAGAAATAGATCTCCAACTACTTCTTTGGACGGAATCACACCTTATGAAGCTAGGTTTGGTTTCAAACCTCAAGTTAAACATCTTAGAGTTTTTGGATCAGTATGTTATGCCTTAGTTCCGAAAGAAAAATGAACTAAGCTTGACTCAAGAAGTTTAAAATGCACAATGATTGGCTATTCTGATGAGAATAAAAGGTACCGTCTTTTGACCAATGGAAAATTTATTGTAAGCAGGGATGTCATTTTTGATGAAACAGAGAGTAAGAGTGCTGAAGAAATTGAAAATCAATTCTTCACACACACACACACACACATAAATTGGGAAACTGGTCCCATATCCCCAGTCAGAAACACTATACCAAACGGAAAAGGAGCTGCTAACCAAGGTCCGGACCGGGTGGGTATCCCCCTTGTTGTAGGCTTCAACATATTTGGCGCTAGAAGGAGGGCCTCGAACTGTGAATGGCAAGCAAGTCTAAATCTAAATACCATTCTGAGAGTAAATTGCCCTCACCATCTCCCCCGACTTCTCCATCGCATTTAGAATCTTTAAATCCAGAGCCAAAAGTCGCAAGAGCAACAGTTGCTGCTACCAACCCTGACATTTCAGAACAATCTACTATTGAAACTCCTGAAATTGAATCTTTGATTCACAAACTTCAGCGAGTTTCTATATCTCCTCAAAGATCTAATAAATCTCAAGGCAGCGTGACTTCGCAATATAACCCTGCTCATCCTCTTACCAGATTAAAGAGCGAGATGTAGAAATTTTGAATAATATAACGCTTATCCACAGAGATTATCCTGATTATACACTATTTGCGGAATGCGTGCATAATACATAACCTCCTCTATGTTTGATCATCAATTTGCAGTATTCAGAAACAATCGCATGCGCACATTGAAGCATCAATCACACATATCAACACGGTATATCACGGGAAAGCATACAGCTGAAAACCCCCAACTATCTGTGTTAGCCTCCTGTTCCAACAGGGTTTCATTTTTCATGATTGACATTTTCACATGCCAAATATGTCATACTTGGCAAGCTGCAGTGTTCCATATTTCCAGAAGATTCCAGGAAGTGTGCAAGTCCAAATGCCACTGTTGTGTTCCATTTTGATGAGTTGTTCCAGTTTTGAAGAGTTTTTCATTTTTAGGGAGGTCCAAACAGTCTAATCTTGGTCTCCCTAGGTTTCAATTTCCTGTTGTAGAATATAGAGAATGCATCTGTCCAAACAGTTTAATCTTGGCAGATTTGTAGATAGGTAGAGAATCAAAGGGACCCAACTGTTTAATCTGGGCCCTGGCAGAAATAAGTGCAGATCTAGATAGGAAAATTCAAAAGAAAATTGTGAATCTAGGTCTGCAAGTCTAAGTGCACCCAAAGCAAAAAGAAGAAAAAATGTTAGGACAGTAGGCTAGGTAGGTAGCTGTTCGGTGGCAGAATGATGATCGTTAATCAATTTTGTGTCTCACAATGTCTTATCTTTTCAGATCACAGTTATCATGCAGTTTTGCATTTCAGGGAGATACTCAAGCTGGAATTCACTAACCTCCCCTTCTTCTCATTTCCCCAAGTCACTTACTAACATCCCCCAAGAGGTCAAGATCTGCTTGTCCCTCTCAGTTTCATCATTTCCATACCAATCGCCTTGGTGAGGATCTGCTTCACCCAAGGATTGCTCACTCATCTTCTGTGAGCCTTCTTTACCCAACAAAGCCTAAGATCTCATACCTTAGCGCCCTCCTTTCATCTCCATATTAACTACTAACAGTATTATATAATTCCCTAACAGTTTTCCCCTTCCCTTATTAAAAATCATGTACATAAAATTCCCCTATATAAATACCCCCCCTGGCAATGTAGCCATATTTCCTATAAGTCTGGGAAATCACAGTCCATCTGGGGCTGTTTTTAGCCCATCCGAGTCATTAAGGAGCTAGTTTGACATCTGGTCAGCTAGTAACCTCATCCCTAGCCCAAAAACCCCCAAAAAACCCATGTTTTCACCTTTATCCCCATGTTTGTCATGTAAATATATACCCCCGGCGCAAGAATATCAGAAAACCCACTCTCCGCGCCTTTTCCCAAAGTCTGACCCCTAAAAATATGAAACCCGCGCCTTTAAAAACCCCATAACCCGCTAAACCATAGTTTTACCCACCCGCGCGCATTATTAAAAAAGGAATATTCTTTGAATATTCCCCCGCCGTATCTTCCCGTCGTATTACCCTTGCCGCCAACTGTTGGATCGTCCGCCCCACAGATCAACGGTGGGCGGGCCGTCCCATCTCCAAAGCGCCCGAGCTTTAGCATCCGGGAGATGGGCAGTATTACCGCCGTACTCCCGCCACGCGTCAAGCGTTGGGCTGTGGCAGAGCCCCTCCCTCTGAAACCGCTCTCCCCTAAAAGCGGTGCGCCCGATACCACTTATCGCTGCCTGCCTGGTGACGTCATCGCCTACGTCACCCCCTGCACAGTCACATCCCACGTCACTCCCCTGCCCAGTCACCGCGTCGAGTCATCTGCCTGCGTGGCCTCCTGCCACGTCACTGCCGCATGTACCTGCCACTGTATCTGCCACGTCATCGTCCGTACATGATGACATCATCCTGCCATGTCATCATGCTGACGTCATCCTGTCATCATGCTGACGTCATCCGCTGTACAATGTCACATCATGCTGACGTCATGCTGACATCATCAGCACTTTTGGCGCGAAGGGCAAAAAAATCGCACTTCGGAGCCCCGGAATTCAATTCTGAGGCAGTTTTTGATGAGGGATTTGTGCCAAAATCGCTCATCACAGGATTTTTTAGGCCGAAATGGAGAATCTTCAGGGAATCTTTCGTTATGCAGCCCCCAGGAAGCCCAAAAGGCGCAAAAATGATCCGTTTTCTTCACAGAGCATACCGGAAGGAGCAGAAAACAATTTCAGAGGATACAGAGGCCGAACAACGGCCATTAAATGATGATTTAAGCTCACAGCACGTCAGAACAAGATCGGTTTATTGCCAAAGAGTATCAGGGAAATAAGAAAAGCCAAAGAGTATCAGCCAAAGATCTTTTAGGGGCTCGAAGCACCTCTACATTAATGAAGCCCCCAGAAAGTCAAATCAAGAGGCATAAGCCCATCCTTGCCCTCAAATCACAATTAAGGCATTCAAAGCCACAGGACAGCAAAGAAGCAGAAACCCATACGCATTTATTTCAGAAGCACCTGCACCAAGCCACCAAGGACTGCATAAGTTATTCAGTTTTGATACGGCCGCCCTCAGCGCAGCCCGAGTTATTTCATGCATTTATTTCTGGTAGAGTTAGGTCAGTTAATTATGACCTGATTAGGTCAAGATGTAATAAAGAACTCTGTAGATAGTTTTGCCCTATATATACCACCCTCAGCATTGTTTTAAGGGTTGGTCAATTGAGAATTTCATTAGAGACTCGCATTGTATACCTGAGTTTTTCCATAATCAAAGATTGCTGAAAGCTTGGAGAGCAAACTGTCTGTTGCTAATCAATGTTTTGAAGATATGAAGATGGAATTCCTGTGCTGCAGCCTGAAGCAATAAGTGCATCTTACCTCTGTTTGTTGTTTATCGCCATCTAAATAGCAGAAAGAAAGAATAGCCTAGAATTAGTTTAAATACTCTCTATGCTCAATTTCTGTTGTTTCTCTGTGTTTTCATCTCAATAAATTGGTTATGAATATGAATTCCTCCTGGCTCATGTTTACCCCAATTTACCTGTGTTTGCCAATTATCTAGGGATTCTTAACTGCCCCTAGGTAGCGCTCTGTTACCTCCCCTGGTAAGTCGATTGAGAGATTCTTGATTGCCTCTCATTACTTAGCATCTCTTTCCGTTCCTAAAACCTGAGAAATTGTTTCAAATGCAGCTATCTTGCTCCATTTTCCCTCACTGTTATTAAGGAAACTTAACAGCATTTCTCTCCTCGACTCCACGCCCAATGGTTCGAGACCCTTAGACTATGCACTGCCTCTCTACCTGAAAAATCAATTTTCCCACCAAAACAAAACAAAGAACCCCCTGAACCCAAGACCTAGCCTAAAATCCTTTCAAACAAAGCTAAATCTAAAAGAGAGAGCCCTCTCTGACTGCAGGTAGGCTAGAACCTGCAGTCCAAAGTTGGTTTGTGGTTACCTCGGCCATATCCTTTTCTGGAGCTTTAAGGACAACCTGAGTGATAACATAATGGCGACTCCGCTAGGCACCTAATCCTTAGAAAGTTTTATTGATTAAGTTGGAAAGCTCCACTGGGGAATTTCCTCAATCAAGTTTCACAAAGAAGGTTGGAAAATCCCTGGAAAATCGATTTTCTAATTGCTGTATATTTCTTAAAACTACAGATGAAGCCTGAATGTCAGCTAGGAAGCCTTTGAAACTGTTTTTGTTTTACATTAACAGAAGTAAATAAAAGCTGCTTCAGTCAATCTTCATGCTAGTTTTAAGCCATACACAGCCTTTCCAAAATCTAATTCGTCCCTTGTTAATTACAATAATATTCCCATAAAATATCAAAAAACAAAAAACAATTCGGAAGCTGGCTCCCAAGAAGAATCCACAATATACAAGATCCAATCCAGATCCCAATCCTCCAGTTGTTTTTGAAAACCCTAACATAATCCCAAAAGTCCTTAGGAAACAAGAAAAATAGGAAAATTTTGTTGATTTAAGCCCTGAAACATCTTACCCTAGCTGTATTCCGACTCCTGTCAAGGTTTTGTTCCGGTCAACCCCTGTTTCCATTAGTTCATCATCTACATCCCGTAGTACCCCTTCCACACCTTCATCCACTGCACATATTCCCCTTACCACTGCTGTTGTTTCCACCATTCCAGTTATCCCTGTTGTCCCTGTAAACCCCGTTGTTCCCGTTATCCCGGCCAACATGGCTAATAGATATGCACCCCTGCAATTACCTGCTAACGCTGCGGCTTTACCTCAAGATTACCAATCCAAAATCACATATTTTGATAGTACCGGTCCCCTCACAGCCCTTCAGCATACCAAAAAGATGCAAGACTACTTCGAAAACTATGAAATAGATGATGATAGTGTAAGAATGAGAATTTTTGTTCAGAGTTTGATAGGCGATGTTAGAACTTGGTTCAGATCACTTGCTGCAAATTCCATAACCACTCCAGATGAGCTTTACCTATCCTTTACCAACAGATGGGAGAAAAAGAAAGACCCCTTGCACATACTAGCTGAATATGACACGATCAAACGAGGTCCTCAAGAGACTGTTTTGGAGTATTGTGCAAGATTCAATAACGTCTACAATGCAATACCACAGAATTTAAGGCCTCCACCTGATCTAGCCTTGTACAAATTTCCTGACGGTTTTGACCCGGATATGGCATACCAGTTAAAAGAAAGAGCCCCTACAACTCTTGAAGACGCGCAAAAGGTTGCTGTTACCGTAGAGGCTAACTTAATTGCCAAAAGAAACAGAGCGAGAATGGAAAAGAGAACCACCTTTAAGGAAGAACCCTCAGCCTTTGACCAAAAGCTTGATGCTATCATCAATGGCCTGCAAAGACTAGGAGAAAGAGTAGAAAATGTTGAGAGAAAAGCATCATGGGAAGGACAACAGTCCAATCCCATAAAAAACCCAAATTTTAGGAAAACCCAGAACACAAATGCTGCTAGGTCAAACCAAGACCATGACATTAGACCCCCTTTTCAAGACAACTATGTAGAAGGATCTACTTCTAGTCAACCCATAGAAGACGATCACATGAATTTAATGGATCTAAAGGGTGAGCATCAAACTTTCCTGACACAAGAAGACCAAAATGAACATGATTGCAGTCAATTTCAGACTAAAACTGGTGAGTCTTTTGATTTCAAACAGGGTTATGATATTGTTGTGTATGAAGTACATAAACAATATAAACTCAGAACTAGGACCATTGACACCTCTGAGCCTAGTAAAACAAAAGAAAGCAAACAGCCCAACAAGATTAGAAACACAGCTGTTGTAACCCAACCAGCTGATACAACTACCTCAAACTCAAATCAAGTGACTGTAGAAGACATAACCGACACGCAGCCTGCTGTTGAGCAGCTTCAGCCACCTCCTTTTTCAAAACAAAATTTAAACAGCGTCCCAAAAAATACTCCTGAAGTTGTAAAACCGCAAGCAAATACATCCCATGGCACTGATAAACGAGAACAGATCGCTGATAATTCAAATGAAAAGGAAAAAATTGTTGTTGTCAACACCAAAACTCCACTAGAAAAGCCTTTTAACCTAGAGGCAGAAATAGGAAAACTCAAGATAGCCATTCCTCTTTCTGAACTGGCTAAACACGATGTGTATAGGCAACAAATTCAAAAATCACTTCAAATACCAGAAGACAAAGACGATGTAAATGTTTTGGATGATTCCCCTGAACTGTTGTTTGGACCAGAAGTAAACGGAAAATCAACACATGGACCTGTTCCACCCTTTTATATCAGTTTGCATATACATGACAAGGTCCTACACAACGCCATGTTTGACTCAGGGGCTTCCCACAATCTGATGCCCAAAGCAGTTATGGAAAAACTAAATCTTGATGTTACAAGACCTTACAAGGATCTATACTCATTTGACTCAAGTCAAGTGAAATGTCTAGGCCTCATAAAAGACTTGTGTGTTTCCTTAGTCCAATATCCTAACAAAACCATCCTCATGGATGTAGTGGTCACTGACATCCCACCAAAGTACGGTATGGTCCTATCAAGATCATGGGGAGCAAAGCTCCAAGGATCCCTTCAATTAGACCTTTCCTATGCCACCATTTCAGTCTTTGGGCAACCAGAGAGACTGTACAGAGAAACGCTCATGAAATACGTGGTAAGTAGTGACAGCAAACCGGAAAATTTTCCCATTTATTCAATCCATTCCGATATGGATTCCTTCATTCTATTTAACGATGAAATAAATCTGCCCACTGATGATAAACCGCAGGTTTTAGAAACAGACACACATATCAATGAAGAATCAGTTGCCCACATAGACGAAAATGTCACAACAGCGAACGCAACCAGCATATTACAAGAACCTCCCCAAACAGAAATTTTAGATCTGCCCAATCCTGAAGCAGCTCAAACTCCTAGCACTATCCACAAGCCAGAAAACACATGGTACCTAGAGTTTGATGGCTCTGTTAACAGGTCAGGAGCAGGGGCAGGTGTCTGGATTCACAATACAAATAATAACCATGCAGAAGGACATGCCTACAGACTGAATTTCAAGTGCACAAACAACATGGCAGAGTATGAGGCTCTGCTTTTAGGCCTTAAACTCCTCAAAGCTATAGGAGTTGTTAAAATATCTATCTTAGGTGACTCTGATCTAGTTATACAACAAATGAAAGGTAATTTTGTTACCAATGACAACAGAATGAGAGCCTACAGAACTGCTGCTACTGACATACTCCAGTCATTCACCGAATTCAAGCTTGATAAGATTTCCAGAAATCACAACATTCATGCACACAGCCTAGCCACCTTCGCAAGTACGTGTAAGCTTCCGTTTGACCCAAGCCATCACTTCACGGCTGAAATAAAACATAGGCCTATGGTCCCAAATAATGTCAGAGATTGGCAAGTGTTCGAAAATGATGCCCAAATTAACAGTTTTCTGACCCTTGAGCATGAATTTTCAAATATTAACATTGATATGGATGCTATGACAGATCCACAACAGCAAGCTAGTGAAAATCAACAAGAAAATCAGCAAACTCTAACCGCTGCAACAGCCAAACAGATCCTGAAACCAACCATTTTTGACAATGAAAACATAGAACAACTGAAACAAACGCAGGTAGAAGAAATAGACAAAACAGAGGCAGAAATCATTGAGCTGAAAGATAATTTTTTGCCTGCTGGTCTAACCCCGCTAGAGGACATGTTTGACTCTAATGACATTCCCCGAAAACCAAAATTGCAGCCCATAAACACTGAGATAGAAGAACACAACATCGGGACACCAGAAAATCCGAGAATGATCAAACTGTCCAAAAATCTACCACCCAATCAAAAGCCCAAGTACATTGATTTATTCAAAGAATTCCAAGATATATTTGCTTGGAGCTATGAGGATCTGAAATCTTATGATACATCAGTGATTCAGCACACCATTCCATTAAAGCCCAACCAGAAACCCTTCAAGCAGAAACTTAGAAGAATTAACCCCCTGCTTCTTCCCCCGATTGAGAAGGAAGTAAAAAGGATGTTTGAAGCAGGCATAATAGCACCCATCAGATTTTCTGAGTGGGTGTCCAATCTTGTTCCTACAAGAAAAAAGACAGGTGAAATCAGACTTTGTGTAGACCTCAGAAACTTAAACCAAGTCTCCTTAAAAGACCACTATCCTTTGCCCAAAATGGACCACATATTGCAGAGAGTAGTGGGATCATCTAGAATCTCTTTATTAGATGGTTTTTCAGGTTTCAACCAAATACTTGTTCACCCAGATGACCAAGACAAAACATCTTTTACCACACCCTGGGGAACATTTAAGTATGTAAAGATGCCATTCGGACTTAAAAACGTCGGTGCTACTTTTCAACGAGCAATGGATATTGCTTTCGCCAAAGAAATACATGACTTCCTAGTTGTCTACCTGGATGACTTAACCCCATTTTCCAAATCTGATGAAGAACATCTCAGGCACCTCAGGCAAATTTTCATGACATGCAGAAAGTATGGCATCTCCTTGAATCCTAAGAAGTCCTTATTTGGCCTTGAAGAAGGAAAATTACTTGGCCACATTATATCAAAGGATGGGATCAGAATTGATCCTGAGAGAATACAGGCCATCCTCCAAATTCCATACCCCAGAAACATAAAAGAGCTACAAGCATTCCTTGGAAAAATCAATTTCTTAAGAAGGTTTATTCCAAATCTGGCTGAATTAATAAGACTGTTAAGCAACATGTTAAAAAAGGATGCCAAGGTAAGATGGTCCCTGGAAGCGAAGCAAGCATTTGAAAGTATCAAATCCGCCTTAACTCAAACCCCTGTCCTAACTAGTCCACAGTTCGATAAAGATTTTATCATATTTTCATTTGCATCCGAGCATACAATAGCTGTTGTCCTACTGCAGAAGGATGAACAGGGAGCTGAAAAGCCGATTGCTTTTTTCAGCCGAGCCTTAAGAGATGCCCCATTGAAGTACCCGATAATGGAAAAACAGGCCTACGCACTTGTCAAGGCCATCAAGGATTTTAGAGTGTACATACTGTATTCACACGTGATTGCCTACGTCCCACACGCTGCTGTAAAAGATATACTGACTCAAGACGGATTAGAAGGCAAAAGAGGTAAGTGGATTGCAAGTATCCTCGAATATGACATTGAAATAAAACCAACCAAACTGATAAAGGGACAAGGTTTAGCTAAACTGATATCCGAAACAAATTTTCAGGCCTTAGACATTAACCAGCTGGACAATGAACCGGAGCTGGCGACTCCACAGATCAGTGAAATATTCCTGCAATGTCCTTGGTACACTGATATATGTTATGTATTGTTAAACCTGTGTGCTCCCCCAGGATTGTCCAGAACAAAGAAAAGATTTTTGAAAATGAAGGCTTTGAAATTTTGTGTTATAGATGGTGCACTATTTTGGAGAAATCATGAAGGTATACTGTTGAATTGTTTAACCATGAATGAAACTAACAATGTCATGAAAGAATTCCATGCAGGTGATTGTGGAGGACATCTCTATTGGAAGTCCACTGCTGATAAAATTCTAAGGGCTGGTTTCTACTGGCCCACTCTTTTCGCAGATGTAAAAAAGTTTTCCATGTCATGCCACAAGTGCCAAATTTTTGAGGGCAAGAGAAAATTGTTGCCCCTGCCCCTTAAACCGATCTCCACCGAAAAACCTTTTCAACAATGGGGCCTCGACTTCATTGGAGAGATCCATCCCTCTTCCTCAGGCCAGCACAAATGGATCCTAACAGCCACCGACTATTTCACTAAGTGGGTTGAAGCCATTCCCTGTAGACAAGCCAATGATGCTATTATCATCCAATTCCTTGAGTGCAATATCCTTTCCAGATTTGGCTGCCCTGAGAAAATCATCACTGACAATGCCGCTGCCTTTAAGTCCAAAAAGATGATCAATTTCTGCCACAAATTCCATATTACACTGGGCCACTCCACAGCATATTACCCTCAAGGTAATGGATTGGCCGAATCATCAAACAAAAGTCTCATCAACATCATAAAGAAGGTGCTAGAGGAAAACAAAAAGAACTGGCACAAAAAGCTGGTGAACGGCCTATGGGTAGACAGACTGTCAAAAAAAAATCCATTGGGATGAGCCCTTATGAGCTGGTATATGGCATGGAGGCCAGGTTTCCTTCATCCCTGGGCATTCCTACTATCAAGCTGTTACAAGAGATTCAGGCTGAACCAAATGACATTCAAAGAAGGATTAATCAGACAATTCACCTTCAGCAAACCAGAGAACAAGTTTATGATAGAGCTCAAATCTTACAAGAAAAGCTCAAAAAGATGTTTGATAAGAGGGCTAAAGCTGAAGATTTCAGTATCGGTGACAAAGTTTTAAAGTGGGACTCAAGAAGAGAAGACAAGGGCAAACATGCAAAGTTTGACTTTCTATGGAAAGGTCCATATGAAATTTCTGTTGTTCAGGGAAACAACACTTATTTTCTCAGATCTATGGAGGACAACACCTTTGAAGAAGGCCCCGTGAATGGCAGGATGTTGAAACATTACCATGATCCTTGTTGTTGAAACAATGCAGATTCTGTAAATATCTCTGTACAATATTATTTGTAAATACCAGCACTCAGTTTTATTTTGTATAAACAAGACGATTTTTTGAAGAAAAACAGTAAATTCGGTGAGGACGCAGCCAATGCAAATTTCCCAGCCTCAAGAGTATCAAAACAGGGCAAAAAATTGTTTTCGTATCAGCACCTTGCTCTAAGCGAAAGCAATGCAAGCACAGAAGTTTGATCCATGTCCCTAAACTGTTTTAAAAGACACGTTCCAGTAGCATTATGCATAAGAAATCAAGCACGCAGAAGAAAGCAGGCGATGCTATACAGTTCACAGTAACTCAGTTGAGGAGGAGTTGTTCATAGTTCAAAGTTTCATATCTTTAAACAGCCAGAAAAAAGAAGAATTTCCCAGTCTACAGCAACAAACAGAAGATCAAGGCAGTCTGACCTGCTGTTCTTGACTTTTCACAAGGAAAAGCCATCCCCAAGTGGAGCCACTGTTAGCCTCCTGTTCCAACAGGGTTTCATTTTTCATGATTGACATTTTCACATGCCAAATATGTCATACTTGGCAAGCTGCAGTGTTCCATATTTCCAGAAGATTCCAGGAAGTGTGCAAGTCCAAATGCCACTGCTGTGTTCCATTTTGATGAGTTGTTCCAGTTTTGAAGAGTTTTTCATTTTTAGGGAGGTCCAAACAGTCTAATCTTGTTCTCCCTAGGTTTCAATTTCCTGTTGTAGAATATAGAGAATGCATCTGTCCAAACAGTTTAATCTTGGTAGATTTGTAGATAGGTAGAGAATCAAAGGGACCCAACTGTTTAATCTGGGCCCTGGCAGAAATAAGTGCAGATCTAGATAGGAAAATTCAAAAGAAAAATTGTGAATCTGGGTCTGCAAGTCTAAGTGCACCCAAAGCAAAAAGAAGAAAAAATGTTAGGACAGTAGGCTGGGTAGGTAGCTGTTCGGTGGCAGAATGATGATTGTTAATCAATTTTGTGTCTCACAATGTCTTATCTTTTCAGATCACAGTTATCATGCAGTTTTGCATTTCAGGGAGATACTCAAGCTGGAATTCACTAACCTCCCCTTCTTCTCATTTCCCCAAGTCACTTACTAACATCCCCCAAGAGGTCAAGATCTGCTTGTCCCTCTCAGTTTCATCATTTCCATACCAATCGCCTTGGTGAGGATCTGCTTCACCCAAGGATTGCTCACTCATCTTCTGTGAGCCTTCTTTACCCAACAAAGCCTAAGGTCTCATACCTTAGCGCCCTCCTTTCATCTCCATATTAACTACTAACAGTATTATATAATTCCCTAACAGTTTTCCCCTTCCCTTATTAAAAATCATGTACATAAAATTCCCCTATATAAATACCCCCCCCTGGCAATGTAGCCATATTTCCTATAAGTCCGGGAAATCACAGTCCATCTGGGGCTGTTTTTAGCCCATCCGAGTCATTAAGGAGCTAGTTTGACATCTGGTCAGCTAGTAACCTCATCCCTAGCCCAAAAACCCCCAAAAAACCCATGTTTTCACCTTTATCCCAATGTTTGTCATGTAAATATATACCCCCGGCGCAAAAATATCAGAAAACCCACTCTCCGCGCCTTTTCCCAAAGTCTGACCCCTAAAAATATGAAACCCGCGCCTTTAAAAACCCCATAACCCGCTAAACCATAGTTTTACCCACCCGCGCGCATTATTAAAAAAGGAATATTCTTTGAATATTCCCCCGCCGTATCTCCCCGTCGTATTACCCTTGCCGCCAGCCGTTGGATCGCCCGCCCCGCAGATCAACGGTGGGCGGGCCGTCCCATCTCCAAAGCGCCCGAGCTTTAGCGTCCGGGAGATGGGCAGTATTACCGCCGTACTCCCGCCACGCGTCAAGCGTTGGGCTGTGGCAGAGCCCCTCCCTCCGAAACCGCTCTCCCCTAAAAGCGGTGCGCCCGATACCACTTACCGCCGCCTGCCTGGTGACGTCACCTACGTCACCCCCTGCACAGTCACATCCCACATCACTCCCCTGCCCAGTCACCGCGTCGAGTCATCTGCCTGCGTGGCCTCCTGCCATGTCACTGCCATGTGTACCTGCCACTGTATCTGCCACGTCATCGTCCGTACATGATGACGTCATGCTGACATCATCCCGCCATGTCATCCTGCTGACGTCATCCACCGTACAATGTCACATCATGCTAACGTCATGCTGACGTCATCAGCACTTTTGGCGCGAAGGGCAAAAAAATCGCACTTCGGAGCCTCGGAATTCAATTCTGAGGCAGTTTTTGATGAGCGATTTGTGCCTAGCGCAAATCGCTCATCGCAGGATTTTTTAGGCCGAAATGGAGAATCTTCAGGGAATCTTTCGTTATGCAGCCCCCAGGAAGCCCAAAAGGTGCAAAAATGATCCGTTTTCTTCACAGAGCATACCGGAAGGAACAGAAAACAATTTCAGAGGATACAGAGGCCGAACAACGGCCATTAAATGATGATTTAAGCTCACAGCACATCAGAACAAGATCGATTTATTGCCAAAGAGTATCAGGGAAATAAGAAAAGCCAAAGAGTATCAGCCAAAGATCTTTTAGGGGCTCGAAGCACCTCTACATTAATGAAGCCCCCAGAAAGTCAAATCAAGAGGCATAAGCCCATCCTTGCCCTCAAATCACAATTAAGGCATTCAAAGCCACAGGACAGCAGAGAAGCAGAAACCCATACGCATTTATTTCAGAAGCACCTGCACCAAGCCACCAAGGACTGCATAAGTTATTCAGTTTTGATACGGCCGCCCTCAGCGCAGCCCGAGTTATTTCATGCATTTATTTCTGGTAGAGTTAGGTCAGTTAATTATGACCTGATTAGGTCAAGATGTAATAAAGAACTCTGTAGATAGTTTTGCCCTATATATACCACCCTCAGCATTGTTTTAAGGGTTGGTCAATTGAGAATTTCATTAGAGACTCGCATTGTATACCTGAGTTTTTCCATAATCAAAGATTGTTGAAAGCTTGGAGAGCAAACTGTCTGTTGCTAATCAATGTTTTGAAGATATGAAGATGGAATTCCTGTGCTGCAGCCTGAAGCAATAAGTGCATCTTACCTCTGTTTGTTGTTTATCGCCATCTAAATAGCAGAAAGAAAGAATAGCCTAGAATTAGTTTAAATACTCTCTATGCTCAATTTCTGTTGTTTCTCTGTGTTTTCATCTCAATAAATTGGTTATGAATATGAATTCCTCCTGGCTCATGTTTACCCCAATTTACCTGTGTTTGCCAATTATCTAGGGATTCTTAACTGCCCCTAGGTAGCGCTCTGTTACCTCCCCTGGTAAGTCGATTGAGAGATTCTTGATTGCCTCTCATTACTTAGCATCTCTTTCCGTTCCTAAAACCTGAGAAATTGTTTCAAACGCAGCTATCTTGCTCCATTTTCCCTCACTGTTATTAAGGAAACTTAACAGCATTTCTCTCCTCGACTCCACGCCCAATGGTTCGAGACCCTTAGACTATGCACTGCCTCTCTACCTGAAAAATCAATTTTCCCACCAAAACAAAACAAAGAACCCCCTGAACCCAAGACCTAGCCTAAAATCCTTTCAAACAAAGCTAAATCTAAAAGAGAGAGCCCTCTCTGACTGCAGGCAGGCTAGAACCTGCAGTCCAAAGTTGGTTTGTGGTTACCTCGGCCGTATCCTTTTCTGGAGCTTTAAGGACAACCTGAGTGATAACAATCTGTATATTATATTGATTGATAACATGTAACAATACATAGTACAATACTCCTCACAAGCACTCAGTACTATCTCCACCTGTTACACACAAACTAGCTCGGATCTGAATCAATCACAGGTTCAAATCTCCTCCACTACTTGCCTTCCTCCACTGTGCAATATTGCATGAGAATGGATGAGAATGGCTGATCCAAACTCGTATTTCCCTTGGCTGAACCACGCAATCCTCATTGGCAATACTCAATCCATGCATGTGCAAATCTCATGCACAACTATGGTCACAACTGACAGCTGTCTTGCCCTTTCACTCACCTCTAACACTTGTCTCCACTGAACTGTCCATGCACTGAGTTAACTGATGTATTCTTTAGTTGCTTTATGAGTTAATAATTAGTGAATTAATTAACAATTAATTCACATCACTCATCACTAGTGTATTCTGTAGTTAGACTAAATACAACTAGTTTAACCAAGTCAAACTGAACACAACTCCATCAACTCCTCAATCAACTCCACCAAAACTCAACCACTTGAGTTCTAACTGAAGTCCACCATGCAATAGCTCAACTGACCCACAAGTAAAGTGCATTTCCTTCTGACAGCTACATGTGCCACATCTGTAGCTCAAACTGATGTGCTCCAAGAGGACAAGATAATGTTTATAGTCCAAATATTATTATGAGCTAATAATATTCGACTGTTCTATTTTTAGCCTGGCAGTCTAAAAATAGAAACCGCCCATATGTCTAAAAATAGAAGTCCATCTATTTTTACCAACATGACCAATCATCCATAAATAGCATCCTGCAACTCATAGACCATGATCCATATGTCTAAAAATAGACATAGTCTAAAAATATACTTTGCGCCAAAAATAGCCTGCGGGCCCACTTAGTGAAGGTGACTTCTTTTCACTAAGCTCCATCATCTTGTTGCATTTTCAACACGAGAAATTTGGTGTTCAGCCAACCAAGTTACCACTACCCACAAGCAAGAGAGCAAGTAAATCACCTAAAGGGTCCGATAGCGAGACTCTCTCATCATCATCATCCATCTCAAACTCTCCACTGCGAAGTCAACCATCCACTCCTCCATTTCAGATCATTGTCTATCAGTCCACCGGTACTCCCACATCTCCTTCTAAATCATCTGGAGTCGTAATATCCTCATCTTCTCAACCGCAGGGATCATTTTCTTCACTTTCCTCTGTTAATAGATCAGTGATGGCCCAATCTCCATGGAATAACCCAGGGGCAGTCTTAATGCCTGCGCCCTTGAGTCAATTACCAGCCCATCCTCAAAAATGGTTGCCTAGGTGTAATCCCGAGGCAGGCATGCTAGAGGAAGAACATATAAATAATTTTATGTTATCCATAAATCTCAATGGAGTTACCAACGAAGATGCTATTGTTCGACTTTTTCCTTATACTCTACAAGGAATAGCCGGATCATGGTATTTCTCATTACTGTCCGTATGTATTACTAGTTGGGAAATTTTCCAAGAATAATTCCTGACTAAGTTCGGTGATAACAGGTCTACAGCGACACTGATTAATGACCTGTCTAACCTTAGGGCCAAGTCAAAAGAACCTGTCAAAGATTTCAATTTACGTTTCAATAAAATCTTAAACAAAATTCCTATTGCTTCCAAGCCTAGCGAAGAAGTGCGAAGTGAATGGTACATCACTGCTTCACCATCAAACATAGCAATCTTTGTTAATAGGGCTAACAAAACAACTTTTGTCAAAAATATGAAAGAAGCAATAGCAGTAGAGAAACGTATTACAGCCTTAGAAAAGAAAAACGTGTTAGAAGAACGAAAATCCAAGAAGGTTTCTTTCGAGGAAGATCACAAGAAAAAACAATCGAAAGATCCATTCGATTTAGAAGGATTGCAAAAAGTTTTGAAGACCATGTCTAACAAGATGGTCGACATTAAGAAACAAGTGGCAGAAACTTCTTCTAAAAATTTGTACAGACCTTTTAAAAGAAACCCTTCGACCGATTCCAAACCCCCTAACGCTATTACAAGTGTTGAATCCGAAGAAGAAGAAGAAGAAATCACTACTGAGGAACATACCGATGAAGAAGAAGTTGTAGAGTTACAAGGTATGTGGGATTTCATCCTCCCAGACGAAGAGGATCAAGAGGCATCCCCGATTAGTACTCGCAGTAGAAATCAACTTGATCCTCCTCAACCTACCCCTAAGCCAAAGAGCGCAAGCTCAATGACTAAGGATAAAGTCACAGCCAAGAAAGCTACACCTAAAGTGACTCAAACCAGCCCAGTCCAAATAGACCCATCAACTCCATCTAAAATGCTCATCGTTTCAGATGAAATGGAGTATAATATTATAGAAGACATGAAAAAGACTAGGGCCAATATCACTTTCTACGAATTGAGCAAGTTAAAACACCAGCAAAAGATACTTTTGAAAGAATTACATGTTGTACCAGTTGCACCTTTTCCCACCGCTGTAATCTCTCAAGATTCCCACGACATGGGAAGACCTCCAACTAATGTGATTAATAAAGTTGATCCAAACGATATCGCCTTAATTGGAGGAAGATCGAGATCGCATACTCCCCCATTTCTTCTTACTTATGAAATTTTCAATAAAAATTTGCATAATTGTTGAGTGGATTCTAGAGCTTCATCGAATATTTTACCAAAGTCAATAGGTGCAAAATTGAACGTTCAACCACAAAAATCCGCTGTACGCATAGTTCAATTAGATCGATCGCAAGTCGAAGTGATTGGCGAATTAAATCAGGTCACCATAAGGCTGTCATCCAACCCAAAGGTATGTCAAGTTATCGACATTTTAGTTGTTGATATTCCGGAAATTTATGGCTTAATTCTTAGCAGAGATTGATGAGAAAAACTTCATTGATACTTTGCAACTGACTGGTCGCACATGTGGCTCCCATACAATGATAAACCAAATCAAATAAAAGTTGAGCGGGAAAGACATCAGAAATACATATTAACAGAATTGGAGGGAGAAAATGAACCAGTAGCATACAACAATAACATCATTGGCAACTACTTAGTAGATTCTTTCCTAGGAAATTTTAATGCTCATACCTCACCTTACTTAGAACATTATGTTTTATCTCAAGTAGAAAATTTCTCTCAAATAGATAGTTCTAAATGTATTAATTTTATAGTTAGTCTTGTAAATAAATCTTTATTTTGGAAATTATTTTTTGACGGTTCTAATTCTAACGAAGGAGCAGGAGCAGGATGCGTGTTAATAAGTCCAGAGGGAGGTAAAACTATGCTAACTTGCAGACTCGAATTTGATTGCACCAACAATACCGCAGAATAAGAGGTTTTAGTCCAAGGATTATACAAAGCAATCGGATTAGACGTCAAATACCTTCAAGTTTTCAGAGATTCTGAAATTGTAATCAGGCAGGTACGTAATACTATACATTGTTTATCAAGTCATTTAAAACATTACCAATATTTAGTTCAAGATCTGACTGAACACTTTATAGAATTTAATATTTCATCAATTCCCAGACTCCAGAATGCTAGTGCAGACCTCTTAGCTAACGAAGCTTCCAAGCTCATTCCTTCAAGAGATTTTATCCCTGATCGATTTTCAATTGAATTAATTTTTAGACCATCTATTCCTGATAACATTACCAATCGGAGGATTTTCAACGACAATCCTGATATCGTGAGTTTCCTCACATCTGAAGGATCTTACAACAATCAAATAATTGACGAAGACCAACATGACTGACAATTGCAACAAGATAGCTCTAACAATGCCATACCTAAGTCAGTAGTCAAGTTAGAAGACCTTTATGATTTGAAAGATCGGTTTAAAAGATCTACCAATTCAAAAATCCAAAGTTCAACTTTGAACTATGAATTAGTAAATCTAGGAACTAATACCAAACCATAGAATATCAATCTAGGCCTTGGTCTAGCTCCTGAAGAAAAATTAGCGTATATTCGTCTCTTGAGACAATACAAAAGTGTCTTTGCTTGGAATTACGATGAACTCAAAACGTATGACACCTCCATCATCCAACATACTATTCCAATGATAGACGATGAAAAGCCTGTCCAACAAAAGTTGAGAAAGATCCATCCCAATCTAGAAAACCAGATCAAATCTGAACTCAATAAGTTATTGAAAGCCAAAATAATTTTTCCCATTCGACATTCCAAATGGGTTTCCAATATGGTCCCTGTTAGAAAGAAAAACAGAGACATTAGAATCTGCATTGACTTTCGAAATCTTAACAAAGCCTTCCAAAAGGATAATTTTCCTTTGCCTCCCATGGAACAAATACTGCAGGCAGTTGCGGGATCAGAATTGATGTCATTCTTGGATGCATTCTCAGGATACAATCAAGTGTTGGTACATCCCGACGATCAATTAAAAACCACATTCATAACTAAATGGGGCACATACGCATATCAAAAGATGCCATTTGGTCTGATTAACACTGGTGCCACATTTCAAAGAGCCATGGACATCGCATTCAAGGGGTTAGTTAATCAATCAGTGGTAATCTATTTGGATGATATAACTGTATATTCCAAGAAATGAAACAGTCATCTCAGAGATTTAAAACAAATCTTCTAGCGTTGTCAAAGGAAAACTTCCATTAAGTGAAGGAAAACTTCTCGGATTCATAGTGTCAAAATATGGAATTCACATTGATCCTGACAGAATCAAGGAGATTTCCACAATACCCCTACCTCACAACAAGAAAGCAATGCAATCTTTTCTTGGCCAGATTAACTTTATAAATATATTTGTTCCTGATTTTTCAAGAATCGTATCTCCTTTACAATCAACGATTAAAAAGAACTCAAACTTTAAATGGGGTCAAGACGAACATGAGGCATTCAATCTGATCAAACAAGCAATTGTTAATGCTCCATCTTTAGCAACTCCAAATTTTTCCGATCCTTTTATTTTATATACATTTTCCTCTGATAGATCATAATCTACGATACTCACTCAAGCAAATCAAGAAAAGGTAGAAGCCCCAATTTCCTTTTTCAGTTCCAATTTACAAGGCGCTGAGTTAAATTATTCAGATGTGGAGAAACAAGCTTATGCTGTTTTCAAAGCAGTTAAATATTCAGACCTTTTTTACTCAAAACACATACAAAAATCATAGTACCGTTTTCAGCGATAAGAAATCTTCTAGTACAAAAAGACGTGGGTGAGAAAAGAGCCAATTGGGTTACTACCTTACAGGAATATGACGTAGAAATCAAACCAGCAAGTACTGTAAAAGGTCAAGGCTTTTGCAAAATGTTGGCCGGAGCATCGCTTATGTCCGAAATTCCATCTGCAAAGATACAAATGTACGAGGTAAGCCTAAAGGATGTTGAGTCATTATACACTGATATCATTTATTATCTAAAGAATGGATACGCTCCTTCAGACCTCAATAATACCAAGAAAAGAGATCTAAGGTTGAAAGCCAAACAATATCAGCTAGTGAACGATGTTCTTTTTAGAATAAATTATGATTCCATTCTCCTTAGATGTCTTGAGAAATCTGAAGCTGAAAAAATCTTGCAGGAACTCCACGATGGGCCAACAGGCAGACACTATGCTGGAGACATTACTTCTCATAAAATCTTACGCGCAGGCTATTACTGGCCCACATTATTCAAAGACTCACATAACTACGTGAGGAAATGTCAAGTCTGTCAAACTGCTGTTGGGAGACAAAAGAAACCATCCTTACCACTGCAACCAGTTAACATTGAGCAGCCTTTCGATCAGTGGGGATTGGACATAATAGGTGAGATCGTTCCTCACTCTTCTAAACAACATAGATATATCCTTTCAGCAACAGATTACTTTACTAAATGGGTAGAAGCAGTTCCACTCAAGACGATAATGTTGAAAATATCATCGAGTTCATTGATCAATTCATAATCACCAGGTTTGGGTTGCCTTCTGCTTTAATGTTTGATAATGCATCATATTTTTCTGGTAATGAAATGACTGAATTTGCACTCAAAAGGGGTTTCAAGCTTAAATACTCCGCCAATTACCATCCACAGGGGAATGGATTAGCTGAATCTACAAATAAAAACTTAATCAGAATTATTAAGTGAACCATTGACCAAAATCATAAATATTGGCACAAGTCTTTAATATATGCTTTATGGGCAGATCAGATAACGCAGAAAGCCTCTATTGGCACTTCTCCCTTTAATTTAGTTTATGGGAAAGAAGTGGTTCTTCCAAGTCATTTGGCAATTCCCTCTCTAGCCTTGGTTCAATATATTGATGAAGCCCCAACTTCCTCCTTACAACTAAGGCATATGGAAATAATTATGTTAGAAGAACAGCAAGAACAGGCTAAAATAACTCATGCTCATCACCAAGAATTAGTGAAAGCTTATTTTGATTCAAACATGATATCCAAAAAATATTTTCAGATGGGAGATTTAGTTCTAAAATGGGACAAGGTTCATGAGGAAAAAGGGAAACATACAAAATTTCAAAGGCTGTGGCTTGGCCCTTTCCAAATCGTAGAAGTCATAGGTCCGTCTACTTTTATGTTACAGGATTTAACAGGAAAAAGAGATTCTTTACCTGTTAACGGATAGATCCTCAAAAAATATTTTCCATAGGAGATCATTCTTCTATTTTGTAGAGTAGTTGTTTTAGTTTCATAATAAAACCTATTGTAAATGGTTACATTAGGAATTCACGAAAAAGACACAAATTCTCTTTTAGATTTTGTTTTTTTTTTTCACTTTTATAAATGGAATTCTTTTAGGAAAATTGATCATTATTATTGAAAGATACAGTTAAAGACTCTAGGCCTAGAAATGATACTAGTTTCAACCTTGTAAATTTTGATAAAAAACGACCTTTAGTAAGAAATTGTTTTATATCAGTCCAATGAAAGGTATCAATAACAAAAATGAAGATTTTCTATAGAAATCTCTTTCCAAAAACTCTACCATTGTCGTCCAGAGCCATCTTAAGGAAACAATGACTTCCTCCCCACCTAGGAAACTACAATGTTCAGAGAATGATCCAATGATACACTTTAACTTAAAGAGTAAGAGGTCTCATCACAAGCTGGCTTATCATGATCATAGATATTATAGCTTGTTGCATACCACAACAGGGCAACGACTCAAGATTGTTGAAATTAAAAGACGAGGGGTCTCATCACGAGCCAGCTTGTTCAGCAAAGCTATAAATCAGTGAATGACTGTGTCATAAATTGGCTACCAAACCAGGACATTGTTCTTTAAGGGTAAAAAAGAAAATGAAAGCAATAAGTGTGGATGCAGATTTCTCTTTGAAAATCGTATATTTCTCTAAGTAGGATACATGATCATTGCTGGGTAACAGGTAACCCTGTCAGGGCTATGAACGCCTGCTGGCAGCAGAGGCTTTACCTACGACAAATGAGCATATTCAAAACTGATTTACAGAGAAGGCTTTGTTTTTATCTTTATAAACCAGGTAATGACTAATGTAGATACAAGGACTAGCTTGAGGGAGTAAATAATCAAAGTTGAAAATAGAAGAAACAAAATATCATTGATAGGTAAAAGCATAATATACTTTGTCTTTCTATAAAAAAAGTTTAATTTTTGGAAAATTTCCTGTTTTGGAAGTTTAGAAAATTCAAAAGAAAAGCAGAGATAACTGGTTCTTCCAAGTGAATCACCAATTGTTGTGGCCAGCAACAACCCCCCTTCTTATTTAGTGTTATTCTCAATACTAAATAAGTGGGGACCCTTAGTCAAAAAATTTAAAAATTAATTAGTTCTTGTATTTCCTTTTTAATAAAACTTACCATCATAAACTTAGGAAAATACCCTTGAAAAATCAAAAAATCCTAAGTTTTATGATAAAGTAGAATTATTCCTTAGGAAATATTGCATCGCAAAAAGATAATAAATACTTCCTTGCAAGCCGAATTCTAAGATTTAGAGATCGCGATGCGAAACTACACATTAAGAAAACATTTATCGCATCGCATGCCTCAAAAAATCACTTACGCTAAAAAACCTCAAACTGCCGATATGCGATGGCGCATATCGCAAATCGCATTTCGCAGAAAACAGATTAACAAAAATTGTCATATGCCACGCTCCTGTGATATTGCGATATTGTGATTTTGCGATATAGCAAGCAAGCGATATAGCAATAAAGCGATAAAGCAATAGATCGATATTGCGATGTTGCGATTATGCGATATTGCGAAGCAAATTGCAAAATTGCTTCATCGCAAATCTTTCGGGCTCGTCGTTCAAAAAAGTATTTTCCATAAAGTGAGACCTGGTTATGCGCTTTAATGCTAATTAATAAGTTAGTTGCCAGTCATTAATGGAATATGGTTTGTGCTTATCGTAAAGCCATTTCACGTAAGGTGGTATATTTTATACGTCTTCGGCATTTAAGACTTTCCCATCACCTTTCCTTATCATTATTCTCACTTCACTTGTAAATTGCAGGAACAGAGAATAGAGAACGATACAAAGCAGTACGCAGGATACCATGGGAAAGAAAGGCAAAGCCCCGAGCTCTGAAGAGAAAGAAATGGCGCCCTTGTATACAGACACTGCCTGTAACAAAGACGTTGGTATTTCTACTTGGGAAGGCATGTATAGTCTACTTGAGGAAGAGAATCCCATAGTAATGGAGGTTGAGGCTACTACAGGCTCACATAGTTATTCTGAGGCATCCATTACAGAGCTAGCTTGTTTGTTCTTACACAGGATAGCGACGAGGCCCAAAATTATTCCATACACGGACATGATTAAATGGATACTAGAAAACGTTGATATCAGAAATAGAAAGTTTAAAAATCAGGGTCAAGAGCTTACAGATTCGTTATTTTCACAAAATTTGAGCTTTATATCCACTAAAAGAAAATGCGCAAAAGGCAAAAAACGCACCAAGGAAGACGGGATCAAGAAACGGAGGCAGTTTCCGATGCGTGATTAGCGGCTAGCGCTAATCACGCATCGCTGGGAAAAACTTCTTGAAATGGAAATCTTCTAATTGCTCAGTCACCTGTAAGCCCGGAAATTTGTAAGAAAGCCCTAGAGGTAAAAAAGTAAAACTTGAATCCTAAAACCAGTAGTAATTGTCCGAAACTTTTTCAATATGGTATGTACATATGAACAGCAACTGCAGACAGGCTGGAGACAGAAGGCTCAAGAAAAGGCAGAATCAATCCAAAGGTTAACCAAGTTGAATTGGGATTCTTACTAGGCATATTTGGTAAAACCACACAGCGAGTGCATGACTCTCAAGTGTATCATCAATTCTGCCGAGAAGATGGTGCCAGCTCTTGCCGATTCTATTTTCACAGCACAACTAAAATCAGAAGTCGGCCAGCCGACTCTTCTCAAACAAATGTTGAACGCATGCGATTTCAAGGAACAAATACAAAAATAATTAGTTAGTAGTTTTAATTTTAGATTTAGTTTTAGTTTTAATTTTGCTTTATTTTTTCCTGAAATGAGGATGGTCATTTAAACTTCATCCTACATTTTTGTAATAAGTTATTTTTAGATTTAGTTAGTAGTATTTAAACCCTTCTCATGCATTTAGAGAAGGGTCCTGAAATTTATCAAAAACTTATCCCCAGAACATGCACTTTTGTACCCTCTGAGGAGGTTTTGATGAATGAATGGAATAGGATTTATTGATATCTGCATTTAATATCTGCTACTGATGTTGCACTTCTGTACTCTTAGTGGATGTTGGATTAAGAAGAGATAAATCATTATCGCTTGAAGCTCATGAGTAGAACTAGTTATAAATGGTACTTCTGTCTCTTAACTATTTCTGCCTTTGTGTTAAAAGTGATATTCATGTTCATCTGTTTATATATTGATGTGTGAATGTCTGAGTTATCATTTGGCACTTTTGTACCATGGTAGCTATTTATTTATGCTTAGTGTATGAGTAGTTTATTATGCGATATGCCTTTCACAACTATTTCGTCTAACTTTTTATACGAAGTGGTTCATCTTTATTGAATTCTTTTCTCATAACAGTTGAATGATCTTTATTACCAATTGTTATCTGAAATCATTTTAGATCGCATAACAAAAGGATTACACCCCGGGTTAGTGTAGACTTAGATATTTCTGCTTATTAGAATACAATTTGCATGTTATTAGATTAGAGTTAGAATTAGAGCATTTCACTTAGGAACTTTAAGAAGGGAAATATTAATTCTTCACACACACACACACACAAAAATTGGGACACTGGTCCCATATCCCCAGTTGGACCCACTATACCAAACAGAAAAGGAGCTGCTAACCAAGGTTCGGACCGGGTGGGTATCCCCCTTGTTGTAGACCCGATTTTCAGGGCTTCAACAGATCCACACTCACATCTAATATGAATTATGTCTAACCCCTTGCAGTAGAGCCACCCAAGGGTGCTAATTACTTTCCCTCCCCCACAACACTTAGCATGCAACCCTCATCCATACATTTGATGAACTTTGTAAACATAATTATTATCAACAAAGGGGAAGCTTCTCACTCCAATGTATTCTTCTCAATGTCTATGTGCTTCATGTGTTGTTCAACACCACTCCAGTCCTCTCACCTTTACTTTGTGTTATATCCCTCACAACAAAATTTTATTACATAAACATTGAAGATAAATGCAGCATCTGTCCACTTCTATTCCATTTGGCATTTCAACCCTCCATGCATTCAACACAACTCTCCAACCCAAACTTATTTTATATCATCAACGCTATGTTTTGACCCTTGTTCTATTTGATTGATGTTGGTGGCAAGAGAAATAAATGGGATTCAAGGTTGTTTTGTTGAACTATAGAATGTGAATTATCAACCAATATATTACCCAACAGCCACCCTTTCTCGTTATTATATTTCAAGAATTTGGAATTCATTTGAGGCTAGTTGATTTCTACTTGAGATACTTTCTTCATCACGCCACTCATTTAGTGTTCAAAGGAAACAATTAGCAATATTTGTAGTTGTCATTTTGAGATCTTGGGTTTCATTATCGTGGGTTACCATTCACTGGGCCTTATTTTCCTTCCTCCTTTTTCTTATATCTAGGACTTAGGGAATGAGGTTTTTATTAGTCTGGAACAACTCATATATATAACATTTACATGAATTTTCACTTCAACCTTAGGGTTTAGACTTAGATACATCATTCTAGTGTATCTTTAATGATTTTGGCTTTCGATTTTTCCTTTTCTTTCATCACAAATGACAAAAAGGGAAATAATTTGTCAAAACTCTATGAATGCTTAATTGTAAAGTTTCCATCTCACAAAAATGAATGAACATCCTTTGGAATGAAATGGGATAAAATTTGATTAAAGGAAATTAGGGGTACAATAAGATTGATGTCTATCACTAACTCAATTCACCAAGTATATTCCCAAACCATCAAGATTACACACTTCTTTGAGTAAAGTTATGAAACAACATGGAACAATCTAGCTTATAACGTATAACCAAAACATTAAGAGTTAGAATAGAGTGCTTAAGTGATCCCACATTGAAGATGCCATATACACACGGATCATATATATCAAGGTAAATGTGGTAGCTAAAGCAACGTCTTCCTACACCTAGGGTCCTAGATGGCCAAGGGAAGGTGTCATCAAACAAATGATACATCCATGAGTTACATATGGATGCATGTATCTCAGTCGAAAAATGATACTTAGCTCTCCACTCCATAAAATGTTGTGTTTTGAAGTATAGTGTTTACATCCTTGGAACTTCACCTCATCATTGTTTGAGCTTCCAGACACGCCACTATTTTGGGTGGTTCTCTCATTCTCTATGCTTTTTGTATGGAATCTATAACCATTGATTAGGAATACGTTGTACTTATTCATAAATTTCCTGGGGCCACATGCTAGCCATTTAAGTGTATCAGACACCTTTCCATCTCCTTCCACTTGTATAGATTTAGATTTTTAAATGTAGTTAGAATTCATACATTCAACCTATGAAAAACTATTTAATTTCCTACATGACAATATTTGCATATACTACATTTTAAGTACACTTATAATATAAATAATATTAGTACCTGTTATTTTAACCAACTAGTAAAATTATGGGTGTGGAGTTTCTGCAATAGAGCTTCATCTTTTTTCATTTGGGTAATTGAGTTGGAAATCTTCATTCTGTCCATCCTAATTCAAAAATTATGGACAATAGATATGGTGGTTAATGTGTTTTGATCAAATATGAATAAAATATTTTTAAAGGTAAGACATGTTAATCTATCCATGGATCTATGTTTTGTTAAACCATAAACAAACAAACAAAAAATTACA
Organism: Pinus tabuliformis; assembly: GCA_031772625.1. Taxonomy (NCBI): domain Eukaryota; kingdom Viridiplantae; phylum Streptophyta; class Pinopsida; order Pinales; family Pinaceae; genus Pinus; species Pinus tabuliformis. The sequence continues at coordinate 145,821,854 of CM062818.1, read as the reverse complement.
AGCCAAATATGTTACTTACTCTATCCATGGATCAACTTTGTTTGTGTGAAATAGAACCCACCTATGGGCTTGTTCCCAACTAATGTCATCCAGTTCTGAAGGAATTGGAGCAGATAATGGATTTCCATCAAGGATAACTTCTTCAACTTCCTCATCCCACACTTCATTTCGACCATGTGTGGATCCAATAGCTTCCATACCTTTCAAGTGACCTCCACAAAACTTTATTGATTCCTCCACAGTATAGCTTTCAACAATACATCCTTTAGGCCTATGTTTTTTTTTAACGTAACTCTTATATAATTTTATGTTCCTACAAAATGAACAAATGAGAATTAAGTAATGTCAAAAACTTTCAAAAAAAATCATCTTGTTGTTGTGCTTGATAAAAAGTAAAGATTCGCGTACCTCTCAAAGGGGTACATCCATCTATATGCAACCGGGCCACAATATTGAAGCTCACATATCAAACGTACATTCAAATGCAACATTATATCGAAGAATGAAGGAGTAAAGTGCTTTTCATGAAAGCACAATGTCTCAACAATATCATTTTCCAACTTGTCAAGACTCTCTACTGAAACTGATTTTGCGCAGATTTGCCTATAAAAGTGAATGGATAGCTCCCCAAATGTGTGGTCTTGAGGGCAAAGTATGTAAGAATTTGATTGAAGGTGAACATTAAAAAGGAATTATTGAATTGTGGTAATGGACTTGAGAGAGGAATTGGCATTCACACTTGACCTTGGAAATTATGGGTTCACTTCAAGCAGTATTTTATTTCCTCTAAATCAAGCTGCACGCATCACTGTATTAGCAATGCCTCGTTATACCTTTGTCCACGATATCTTTAGAATATTCATTCTTCTATGGTCTATGTCTCATCAAAAAGGATCTATAATGGTGTGGCAGTAACTCACTATGACTACATATCACCTCTATATGCACCTTCTCAAGAAGTTTGTTCAAACCCAAATGTCATTCTTTAAAGATCATATTTTTCTAAGGTATGGCTTATCTAAGGCTTGTATGTATCCTCCAGACATGCACTTTACACTCTGTCAATGACAATTCTTGGTCATCCTATATTAGCCATTACACAGTGAATAAGGTATTAGCGATGTATATGTCATATGGACAATAACACTCAACAAAACTCATAACAGTGACTTAAATTATGGATAATAATATATTTTAACCTCATAAATTCTAATTTTAGTGACTTTCCTAGATGAGGGCAGTAAGATATATGGACACTAATGCAGTGATAATAATATGTGTTGATAATATGAATCTTGCACTTCCTACAGTGACTTGATCAACACACATATATATATTCACAATTCAAACTACTTATATCAGGTGAGTCAACCTATGGAGATGTTGATTTACAGTGGGTTCATTGTGATCCCATAAATAGACGTCAATAAATTTTTATTGACAAGCAACGGAAGAATTTGGTTTTTGCAAAGAAAATCCTCTCAGTTTGAGGATAATTAATCTCCCTAAAATCTTCTATACCAAACATCAAGTAGCAGAATAGGAATTTTGTTGAAGTCATCTCTCAAGAAGAAGTAGTCCTCCTGGAAGTTTGCAAGACCTGAAGCTATCATAAAAGTAAAAAAAAAGGAATCCTGAGTAGTGATCTTTCTTGGTTCCCTCACAGTTATATGTACGTGGTATTGTTCTATGTATGTCACCTCAAGCTCACCACTATTTATGGTCCAACATTAAGTATGAAATCGGTACTGCTTAGTAGCAAAGGTGATACGTTACAATACCTATAAATTGATGACATCGTTATAGTCTTTTTCATAATCAAAGTTGTGAACAAGACAGATATGAACTCTGGAAAGTTTGATTGTCATCCTTTCAAAGGTTATCTTCTATAAAGAAGTTGCAGGGATCTCTCAGCTAATGAGATATTGAAGCTTATGTCTTCAACAAAGAACATGTGATCCTAAATTTAACATGGTATCAAAGCCAGGTTGAGAACACGCCCAAGCAGCAGTGAACGTAATTATGACAAGTCTCTGTCACCAAGTAATCCTCCCGGAGATAGAGTTTTTGGTCCCCCTGAAAGACTACACTACACATGAAGCAACTCTATCAAGTATTCAATCTCTGAGGCCTTGTTGACATAGATATTCACTTGTTCTGAAATTTCAATGCAATTTGGAAGTGGATAGGCCGAAGTGTCAATGATTGTTTTTGGTTTATTTTTTTTCTTTGGTTCGATATGGTTTACTTGATGGGCTATTTCAGACTTCTGGACACACACTTCTATGTTCTTTGTGGTATGGCTCGACCCCTTATCCAGGGAAGTCAACTGTACAAAGATAGCTTAATTTCTGGAAGTTGGCTTGTATATAGTGCAACACTAATTTACATACCTGTATGCTAATACTACTAACTCCGACAATCGTTTGGCATACACACTAATTTGCAAACCTGAGTGCTAACATATGGATTTTAAGTTGTGTTCCAGAACTCATATACTTTTGAACGATCTTGGGCACACTAGTTATGTTCTTGTGAATTCCTCTGTCATGACAATGTTTCGCTCAACTGTTTTGATGCTTAAGTTATGATATCAATTTCTGAGGCCAACACCATCTGAGGATTTTTTTAAGAATTTTCATACTTGAAAAAGTGTTGAAAAGCGTTATGTTGAAAATAGACCTTGAGGATCTAGACACAAGCTTAGCTCTGTGGCATCAAATGCAAGAAACAGTTCGGTCCAGTCTATGTATTGTGTACAAATTTGTGTTGTATTCCTAAATTAATACAACAGGTCGGATCCCTTATATAGAGACCTATAACACAAGTTTGGTTGACCTGAGCGTATAACTAAGTGGGTATGAGTCATCTAGTTTAGTGATTATGACTTGATCTAAGGACTCGGTCTCCGTATATGTTGGTGCAGAGAATCTGATCCTTAGTTGTTTTATGGCCATGGTTGGACGTGAGCCTTGAATTGGTAACTTATTAAGTGGGATGAGTTAAGATTGGGAATGAGTAGCCTAAGATGACTTATAGGCCATTCTTAGGTGAACAAGGCATAGTATAGTTGTAGTAACTGTAACTTGGTCAAGATGTTGTAGTCGAGGTAGGACTTGGCTAGTTCCCAAGTCTTAAATCCAATAAGGGTAGTTATGAGGGAAAGATAGCTAAGGAATTCAAGGGCATGCCAAGGAATGAAAAGGCATGATAACACATGCCAGACAGTGTCAATGCATGTCGAGGAGTGTTGGGAGTGTGAGGGCATCACAATGGAGAACTAGGTCAAAGTGCATGGAAACGAATGAATAAGAGTGTCTTCTAGGTGTCCCAAGGACGAAGTGTATTAGGAGAATTTCATAATAGGAATTGCAATAGGTAAGCCTACGATTACGATAAGGGGATGGAAAAATAAATTTTATACAAAGGGAGACTTTTGTCTAGGGATAACACTATTTTTTCAATGACTTGGTTAGGTTCCCAAGTCATAAAAAAAGTAAGGCTATCTATGAGGGCATGACAATTAGGGAGTGCCAAGGTGTGCAAGGAATTCCAGGAAGTGATAGCACATGCTAGAAATTTCCAAGGCATGTTAGGCATTCCAAGACATGCCAAGTGCTAAGGCATGCCAATAGGTGTTAGGTGTTAGGGTGTGGTGCCAACACATGCTAGGGAGTTTCAGGGAAACACAAGGGAGGAGTAGTTTCAATTGCATGGAACTGAATGAATAAGAGTGTTTGATAGGGAGTGTTAGCAAGTTCTGGGTGTGCTAAGGAGGCATTGACAAGGTATGCTAGGTAGTGCAAGGGAAACATAAGGGAGGACTAGTTTCAATTGCATGGAAATGAATGAATAAGAATGTATGATAGGGAGTTTTAGGAAGTTCTGGGTGTGCTAAGGAGGGATTGACAAGGTATGCTAGGTAGTGTCAATGCATGATATGTTGAAAAATGTGCAACAAGAAATGTTAAATTTAGAATGTGCTAAAAATATACCTGCTAAAAATAGCATGTCTAAAAATAGCAGTTTGGCCAATGAGGTCATTGGCCACATTGGGTGAGAGGTGAAACTGCTAAAAATAGAAAGCTCTAAAAGTAGAATTTCAGGGTCCCTTCCTATTTATAGTAGTCCCTATTCTATCTATAGGAAGTAAAATTAATTTTGGTCTTAACAGCAGTTGGAAATATTAATTAATTAATTCAGTTGAGTTAATTAGTTAAGGAAATTCGAATTTGAAGTCTTTGTGAGCATGCACATGATTTGTCCCACTAATTGAGGAATTTATCCTTAATTTCCTCCACTAATTGAGGGAATAAGTATGAGTTCTATAATGAGAGAATAAATTGACTTAGTTCTAACTAGTCAAGTCCAGTTATATTATTTTAACAAGTTGTTAAAATAATAAAATATAGTCTATTAATGCTTGCATGCATGTGACAACTATTATTTTAGATAACTGTGAATTCACTTATGGATAATTGTTGCATGTCAGTGTTGTCATAGACCCAGTTGAGATCAGATGTGGGACAGTGTACTATCAGATGCTTGACTATTTCTAGTAAGTAGTTTTTCCACGGTTGAGGAACTAGTGTCCTCAAGGATTGCGTAGTTGGACCATTGGTTAACTTAGTATGTTTGGAATTAATTGCATATGCTTTTGCTATTATTTCCTAAGCAGAATGCACAAGGAAATAGGGATTTGACCATAGGTAAAGCCTTTATATATAGGGCTTGGTTGGCTCATGAGACATATCTTCATATCTTCATAGTTCATTGAGAAATGGATAGCTTTAGAGCTGATTCTTTTTGTATTGTGAAGAGGATTTCCACTTGATTGATAATACATGGTTGGGGTTTTATGTTGGTGCTTTCCCCTGGATATATCTTGTGTTATGTGTGATTATTTCTCTTGATCAGTTATGCATGTTTCTACTTGATGTTGCTCATGAATTTCATTATTCTTCCACTTAATGTTTTGTAGAAGTAGAACAAGTAATATGCTTTAGGACATTGCATATATCGGTTTGTTCTACAGGTGAAATTTCTACATGGTATTGGAGCACAGGTGATCAAGCAGGAATAGTATACTAGCAGGAGAAATTCGAAGTTTATTATTCGGGATATAGATCTCAAGTTCTTATCACATCTATTTCATCGATGGCGTTCTATGGTTTGAGGCTTGAGTATGCCCTTGATGGCAGCTCAAACTATATAGCTTGGAAGGATCGCATCGAGGCAATTTTGGAAGATAATGGCCTTAAGGATTTGATTGATCAAGAAATTCTTAAGCCTACTGACAAGACTGAGCAGGTGGGATGGAGGAAGTGTGTGGCTAGAGCTAGGAGAATTCTCTTGGAGGGAGTACGAGATCACATTGTCTTGAGCCTCCATCGGAAGGAGACTCCGCATGCAATGTGGAAAACATTGAAAGATTTATATCAGAATAGTAGTGATCAGAGGAAGTTGGCACTGAAGGACAAACTTCGAAAGATCAAGTGTGAAAGGGATGAGATGATCTCTATGTATCTAACCAAGCTCATCACATGCAGGGATGAGCTTACAAGTGTAGGGGTCATGACATCGAATGAGGATATGGTGAGTCTAGCACTCCTTGGCCTTCCTAAGAGCTAGCATAGCTACCAGGACTCGGTGAATGGAAGGGAGAAACTGCCAACTTGGGAACGAATATGGTTGGATTTGATGCAGGAGGAGATCAGACGGAGCACCAGAGACAGTTCTTCATCTATGCATGATGAGGAGAACTGTGCCTTAGTGAGTAAGGCACAGAAGGGGAAGGAGAAGGCTTCTCTTTCCGAATCCAGTTCTTCCAATGATGGGAAGAAGGTTGACAAATCGAAAGTGCGATGCTTTCGTTGTCATGAGGTGGGCCATTATGCTGCAAATTATCCACGGAGGAAATCCAAGAAGGGATCCGGGGAAGGATCTGAAGGTGAGGCACTTGCTTCACAGTTTGAGTTGGATTTCACACTTTTCGCATGCATGGTTTCATCCATGGTGGGAAATGGTTGGTTTCTTGACAATGGAGCTTCTTTCCACATGACCGGTGACAAGAGTTTGTTCAGTACTTTGGAGGAGAAAGATCTCCAGATACTCATAGCGATGGGTAATGATGAGAAGTATAGTGTATCAAGTGTAGGCACAGTTATTTTTCGGAGGGAGCATGGATCTTGCCTTACCTTGACCGATGTCAAGTATGTACCAGGAATGAAGAGAAATTTGGTGTCGATCGCGATTGTGGAAGACAGAGGCTATGATGTAGTCTTTAGTAAGGGAAAGGTTTTCCTTAGAGACATCATCACTAGACAGGAGAAGCAGATTGGTTCACAGGTCAAGAACTATATGCTCTTGAGGTTCAAGATGCATGCAAAGCCTTGAGTAGCAAGGAAAATGATGGAGACTTGGTGGTTGAGAGGGAGGGTATATTACCTCTCAACATGCAGAGCCAGAAGAAGTCTCAGATGATTGTGAAGGAGCCACGATTGGTGCAGTAGCTTCAAGAGATTGTGGAGCAGCCACAACAAGGGAAGCTGAGTGGAGATCGAGTAGAGACATCTACTGATGCAGAGACCTCCAGTAGGGGGAAACTTCGAGCCAGTTGGGCAGAGGGATTGCATGCAGCCATACCTATAGGTAGGAGGTGGGGCGATATAGAGTGATCGTCCCAAGGAGGAGGGGTAGGATCCTTGATGTACCCAACCTCTTGGATGAGACCTTGCTACAGGAGCCCCAATGTGGAGTAGCAGGAACTGACTGATTAGGTAGAGACAGATGCGGATGGAGCGGAAGAGAGAGCTACAGTGCAGGGAGTCCTAGGACAGCGCATAGCTAGCAGGCTGCAGCAATGCGAGAGGCACAAGTGTTTTGCACAGTGCTAGGTGGCACAGAGAGGTGTGCAATGGTGCCAGATGCATGGAGATGTTGCAGTAGTGTAGATGTCAGAGAGGGAGCACTTGTCAGCAGCAAGTAGAGCTTCAGCATCAGAGTATGTTCCTATCCCAGCAGAGTGGTCAGTTGGGAGTGTTTTTGTTCTAGGTTTTGTTGGAGCAAGTGGACCAAGTAGATGTGTTGCATGCAGAACATTCTAGAGTTACAAGATCGGGTTTGAGAGGAAGCCTTTGTTGTTGAGAGGGAGTGTTGAAAAATGTGCAACAAGAAACGTTAAATTTAGAATGTGCTAAAAATAGACTTGCTAAAAATAGCATGTCTAAAAATAGCATGTCTAAAAATAGAAAGTCTAAAAATAGCAGTCTGGCTATTGGGGTCATTGGCATTGGGTGAGAGGTGAAACTGCTAAAAATAAAAAGTTCTAAAAATAGAATTTCTGGGTCCCTTCCTATTTATAGCAGTCCCTAGTCTATCTATAGGAAGTAAAATTAATTTTGGTCTTAACAGAAGTTAGAAATATTAATTAATTAATTTAGTTGAGTTAATTAGTTGAGGAAATTCAAATTTGTGAGCATGCACATGAGTTGTCCCATTAATTGAGGAATTTATCCTTAATTTCCTCCACTGATTGAGGGAATAAGTATGAGTTCTATAATGAGAGAATCAGTTGACTTAGTTCTAACTAGTCAAGTCCAGTTAAATTATTTTAACAAGTTGTTAAAATAATAAAATATAGTTTGTTAATGCTTGCATGCATGTGACAACTATTATTTTAGATAACTGAGAATTCACTCATGGATAACTGTTGCATGTCAGTTCTGTTAGAGACCCAATTGAGATCAGATGTGGGACAATGTACTATCAGATGCTTGACTATTTCTAGTAAGTAGTTTTTGCATGGTTGAGGAACTAGTGTCCTGAAGGATTGCATAGTTGGACCATTGGTTAACTTGGTATGTTTGGAATTAATTGCATATGCTTTTGCTATTATTTCCTAAGCAAACTGTGCAAGGAAATAGGGATTGGACCATAGGTAAAGCTTTTATATACAGAGCTTGGTTGGTTCATGAGACATATCTTCATATCTTCAAAGTTCATTGAGAACTAGATAGATTGAGAGCTAATTCATTTTGTATTGTGAAGAGGATTTCCACTTGATTGATAATACATGGTTGGGGTTTTATGCTGGTGCTTTCCCCTGAATATATCTTATGTTATGTGTGATTATTTCTCTTGATCAGATATGCATGTTTCTACTTGATGTTTCTCATGAATTCGATTATGCTTCCACTTAATGTTTTGTAGAAGTAGAACAAGTATTATGCTTTAGGACATTGCATATATTGGTTTGTTCTACAAGTGAAATTTCTACATGATAGAGTGCTAGGAAAGAATATAAACATGTGCCAAGTGCCACGGTGTGCGAATGTGTGCTAAGGAGTGTTAAGTAGTGTGAGAACTAGGTCATAATGCATGGAAATGAATGAATAAGAGTGTGTGATAATGAGTGTCAACGAGTTCCAAGTGTGTTAATGAGGTGTTAGAAGGCATGCTTTGCAGTGCTAAGGAATGTTAGAGTGCTAGGGTGGCAACCGACCAAGATGTGCCAATGCATGGAAGGACCTAGTGCCTAATTTCCTCTCATTTTACTTCAATTAAATGGAGCAACTAGGCCTTGAGCCCCAAGCCCACACAACTAAGCTTTGCACACTACAGAATCCTAGTACTTGCAATAGGTAAGCCTATGATTGTGATAAGGGGATGGAAAAAGTAGTTTTAGACAAAAGGATACTTTTTCCTAGGGACAACACTATTTTTTCAATGACTTGGTTGGGTTCCCAAGTCGCAAAAAATGTAAGGCTATCTATGAGGGCATGGCAACTAGGGAGTGCCAAGGTGTTCAAGGAATGCTAGGAAGTGATAGCACATGCTAGAAAGTTCCAAGGCATGTTAGGCATTCCAATACATGACAAGTGCTAAGGCATGCCAATATGTGCTAGGTGTTAGGGTGTGCACCAACGCACGCTAGGGAATATGAGGGAAGCACAAGGGAGGACTAGTTTCAATTGCATGGAAATGAATGAATAAAAGTGTGTTATAGGGAGTGTTAGCAAGTTCTGGGTGTGATAAGGAGGGGTGGACAAGGTATGTTAGGTAGTTCCAAGGCATGATAGAGTGCTAGGAAAGCATGTCGAGATGTGCCAAGTGGGAGGGTGGGCCAATGTGTGCCAAGGAGTGTTAAGGAGTGTTAGGGAAGCACAATGGAGTGCTAGGTAACAATGCAAGGAAATGAATGAATAAGAGAGTGTGATAGGGAGTGTCAAAGAGTTCCAAGTGTGCTAAGGAGGAGTGACAAGGCATGCTTGGTAGAGCTAAGGAATGTTAGAGTGCAAGGGTAGCATGCGACCAAGATGTGCCAAAACGTGCAAGGAAGTGTTATCTAGGAGTGCCAGGGAAAAACAAGGGAGCACTACGTCAAAATGCATGGAAATGAACAAATAAGAGTTTGTGATTGGAAGTGTCAGTGAGTTCTAGGTGTGTTAAGGAGGGAGTGACAAGGTATGTTAGGCAATGTTAAGGCATGATAGAAGCCAGGGTGACATTCCAATATGTCCTAGGTGCTAGTGTGTACCAACACATGTCAAGGAGTGTTAAGGAGTACTAGGGAAACACAAGGGAGAGCTAGGTCAAAATGCATGGAAATGAATATTGAATAAGAGTTTTTGACTAGGAGTGTCAACAAGCTCTAAGTGTGCTAAGGAGAGAGTGAGAAGGTATGCTAGGTAGTGCTAAGGAATGCTAGAGTGCTAGGGTGACATGCCAAGATGTGCCAGGTGCTAGCGTATGCCAATGTGTACTAGGGAGTGTCAGGGAAACACAAGGAAGCACTATATCAAAATTCATGGAAATGAATGATTAAGAGTGTCAGACAGGGAGTGTCAATGGGTTCTAGTTGTGTTAAGGAGGGAGTTACAAGGTTGTATGCTAGGTAGTTCCAAGGTATGCTAAACTACCAAGGCGTGTTAGGAAGTGCTAGAGTGTGTTAGGGAGTGTCAAAGCATGCCAAGGAATGTAGGGGATGCTAGCACATTCCACATAGTGCTAAGGCATTCTAAGACATGTCAGGTGTTATGGCATGTCAAGATGTAAACTGTGTTACTTAGTTGTTTTATGGCCACAGTTGGATGTTATGAGCCTTGTCTTCGTAACTTCTTAAGAGGGATGAGTTGAGATTGAACATGAGTATTTTAAGATGAGTTACGGGTAGTTCTTAGGTGAACAAGGCATATGTTGAATTTCCACAACACATAAGAATCTGGGTTTGGTCTCAGAATATTTGATGCAAACACACTCAAGTGCCATAACATATCTACTTTACAAAACAAAATCTACACACATCAAGGAATAAACTAATGCACATGACAATTTTTAAGTTTTTCAAACTCTTCTTAGTTATACTACAAACTATAATAGAATAGGCTAGAGCTCACGTACCAGGGATCATGTCCCTTTACAATCACATTGATACAATGAATACAACTAAGGCTTGTTGTTAGTCCTTTAACAACCAATCTAAATTGAATAATACAACACTTGACCTACTCGTTGATGGTGGCCACACACAACCCTTTCATTCCACGTGTCCTGCACGCATCTAGTAGGTCCTCTTGCCTCCCATTTTGCAACTCCTCAATATTCCTTTATCAATGAACTCAACTCCTTTATGTTACTGAACTCGACTCAACAAAATTTTCCCTCTAGCTACCTCCTTTTTTCTTCAAGGTCTGCAACACTTAGGGTCTTCGATCAGTTGTTCACAACTCCATTGTGAAAAACTCTTTGGTTTACCCATTTTTTCCATATTTATGATCCAAGATGACAAGCTTAGGGCTATGGTGGTCAACCTTCTTCTCACTAACTCAATCCTCTACAATACAGTGAACTAGGGCTAGTTGGCTAGCCCACTTGAGTGCTACTTTAGTTCTTAAAAGTTTGCACGCCCATAGGCCCAATACACTTGCCCTTCTACCTGTCTTGTTGTCCTTCACAAGTACAAGACTTAGGGATCTTCTTTGACAATCACCTAACAACCCTCCAACTATACTAGAACTACCATCAATTTTCCCAACTATAGTCAATTATTTTATCAATCTAGGGCCCACAACACTGTCCTCATCTAGGGCTCTTCAAATCTACCACCTAATGGTGATCTGAGTCCTCTCAAAATCACTATTCTTGTGTACAAATTTCTTTACTGTCCAATCTATGAAAAAATCTGAACTACTCCTCTTATCATCCTTCTAACAATTTGTAGATGACTAAAATAGGGTCACAAATCATCCACTAATAGTCGATTGACTAATTTTTTATAGGTTTCTTCAAATATTTGTCCAAAAATCTATGGACAATCCACCAAAATCAACTCCTCTTCATGTCAATCCATTCCTCATATGGCACATTTCTTTTGTTGAATCTTCTACTCAGGTTCCACCCTCCTTTGGATCTATTATCTCCACACATACTTCTGCAAACCATCTTCCAGATCTTTGGTCTATATTGTAGAGATAAAACTCACTCTAAGGGTCATGACCCCTCTTCTTCTACACAGATTTGTCACAATATTAAGGGCAACCTTATGGACTAAACATGCTAGGAAACCACCCTAACTAGGGCATTGTACTTATATTATAATTTCTTTAGAACAAATCCTATCCACCCATAGCAGAAAAAACAACTCTTGCCTCCATAAGAGACTCAACATAGCTCATATGGATCCATAGATTCTGGGCATTTCTTTTACTGAATCTTGACCTGAACTTCATATCTATATGACACTCAAACTACGGCTACCTCAATCAATATTACACTTGAAACTACTTCCATTCTGGCCCTAAATTTCAGTGTAGGGCCTCCTCCATTTGTGTTGTTCTTTATCACAGACCATGCAACCTACTAACAACCACAAGACAGGGTCAACCCTCTCTACTCTTTCATAATTTGATGCGGCCTTCACATAAAAACACCACTAAAATCACATGCCCAAATTCTCATGAGTTGCCTCTCTTGAGCTCAATCTAGCAGAAGAGAACCAATGGTATGCCATCCTACTTCCTAGCTCGAACCCATTAAGGTATGCGACATTCTTGTGAACCCTCACATGATGATATTTCTCTTGGTGGATGATCATGGCCTCCCTTTAGCAACCCTTACTCATCCCTCTAACTCGGCCTACTTTAGGACTACATCTCTCCTGGCCTCCTTGATCAAATGATCTCCTTCTCACTTGATGTTCTTGCCTTCATAATAATTCATTCTTAAATATAATTTCCTAGCTAGGCCTCTTAGGAACCCTCTAGAACTTATGAGTTTTATCCACTTAGACCTTAGGAAATATTAATTTTCCTTTATAATTTTCTTTTAGATTTTAAACCCCATCTTGGGTCCAAAACCCCTTCGCTTGGTTTCTTTTCCCACAAATACTTTTGTGACCAAACTCACACAAACCCATCTCACTAGGCTTGTGGAGTACCTCCCAAGCTACACAATTCAAGAACATAGTCTAGTTGTAGTAATTGTAACTTGTTCAAGCTCTTGTAGTCAAGCGAGGACTTGGTTCAGCTCCCAAGTTGCAAATTAAGTAAGGGTAATTGTGAGGGCATGATAGCTAGGGAGGGTCAGGGCATGAAAAGGAATGAAAAGGAACGCTAACACATGCTAAACAATATCAATGCATGTTGAGGAGTGTTAAGGAGTGTCGAAGCATCACAAGGTAGAACTAGGTCAAAGTGCATGGAAATGAAGAAATAAGAGTGTGTGTCTGGGAGTGTTAGTGAATTCAAGTGTGACAAGGAAGAAGTGTGTTAGGAGAAGTTCATAATAGGATTTACGAGAGGAAATCCTACGCTTGTGATAAGCGGATTGACAAAATAGTTTTAGATAAGGGAGACTTTCTGCTAGGCACAACACTTTTTTCCTTTAGCTATTATTTTTATATGACATGTGGCACATTTTTGCCAAATGCTAATGTTTTAAACTATTTTAGACAATTGCATATTGTACATTGTTGTGTATAAGTTTTGGGGCACTCAGCTTGTGCTGGCTTATATCACGTGTGTCTTGTGCATATTGTGGTTCTTGCAAACTCTTAGTTAATGCTCTATTGTTTATATGAACTGGATATACACGTGAAATATTGTGTGTGTAAGCTATGTTGCTTATTTATTTTATGGTCGTGGCTATACTAGATGTGATCCTTGTCTTGGTAAGTTCTTAAGTGGGACAATTTGAGCTTGGACATGAGTGGCCTAAGATGCGTTATAGGTAGCTCTTAGGTGAACAAGGCACAATCTACTTGTAATAGTTGCAATTGGTCAAGCTATTGAAACTAAACCAGGCCAATGTCACATGAACTGTAGTAGTTAAGGACTTGATTTGGTTCCCAACTCGTGAGAAAATGTAAGGCTGATTGGGAGAGTGTGAGTGCTAAGGCGTGCTAGGGAATGCTAACAAGTTCTTGATAATACGAAAGCATGTCAAATATGTTGATATGTGAAAGGGTGTCACAATACATGTCAGGGACTGTCAAGGCAACAAAAAGAAGAAATATTTTAAACTACAATGAAATGAACACATAAGAGGGTACTCAAGTCATCAATTTACCTTTTCCAAGAGGGTCATGGTAGGCACACCAACACTAGGTTCCGATAGGTGCCACGTGCCAAGTGTTAGTGCATTTTAAGTGCCAAATAATCCTCTGTTACTTCTTATCTACTTTCAAATAGTTAATCTCAAATAAATTTTAATATTAAACCATTCCAAAGCATACCAAGGCATCTAAACGAATGCTAGACATGCTAAGACTTTCCAAGCGCCAACATATGACAATGTGTGTTAGGGAGTGATACACACATTATGAAGTTGCAGGGCATGTCGAAGAGGCTAACGTGTGCCAGCGAGTGCTAATCCATATTGAGTGTTAGGGAGTACTAGGGAAACACAAGGGAGAATTAGGTCAAAATGAATGGAAGTTGATGAATATGAGGGTGTGTCAGGGAGTGTCAACGACTGCCTGGCATGCCAAGGAGGGAGTGACAAGGTATACTAAGAATTGATAAGGCATGCTAGGGAATATCAGGTCATTTGAAGAAGTGCCAAAGTGTTGTAGGGAGTTCTAGTGTGTGTTACCATGTGTCAAATAGTGCCAAGGCATGTCATGACATTATAGATGCTAAGGCATGCTAGGATGTATAGGGTGAAAGGGTATGCCAATATGTATCAAGGAGTGTCAAGGAAACATAAGGAAGAACCAATTTAAAATGCAAGGAAATGAACACATAAGAGGGTTAATAAGTCAAAACTTTATTTTTTTCAAAAGGGGCATGCTAAGCACACTAATAATAGGTTCCAATACATGCTAAGTGTCAATGTGTGCCAAGTGATAATGTATGCTAATGCATGACAAAGTGTTCTAGTGCATGATAGGGACTACAGGGCATAGTTAATTATGATCACTAGTGCATTAACATGGTTACCAATCTGTCGTAGATTTCCTTGGAGGTGTTTAGACCGAAGATGTTGGCCACCAGACACTTTTCAATGGAATCTCTGATACTCTTCTTCGCTTTGAATTCACCCTTGGTGTTTTATTTGTAGCAGCCAGTGCATTTGATGGAAGACATGTTTTTTCTTGCCGTTCACAGGTATATTTTCCCTCACCTTGAAGGAAGACAAGATCACCATTTCAAGGACTGATTTTATGTTTTCATTGGATGCCATATCTCAAGCTACTGGCATACCAAACCATGGTGAAAACTGGTTCAAAGGAATGAACCTAGACCTAGAAGAGTACAAACCCTAATTGACATCATAATACAAAAGAGCTCACTCACATGTTTTCCCATTCAAATACTTTTTGGAGAGATATGCACCATTGATGAAGGTTGTCATGAAGTTCTTCACATGTGGGGGTAGATTTTCTAGGCTATATCAATACCACATAAGACTGCTCATGCACTTTACAACTGCCAAGTCACTAAATTTGTCTAGCTACTTGTATTGGAGCCTAACCAAAATGTCTGAAAAGGTGAAATTGAAAGGAAAAGTGCATTATCCTAGCCTCTTTCACTATAGCCTGATAAAGGTTATAGTACTTCATTAGTTGAAAGTGAAGAACATGACATGGGACACCTTCATTGAGGCAGCCTTGAAAATGCATATAACCACTTCACCAAGCCAGTACCAAACCATGTCAGTACAACCCATGGAGGTGGGATCATCAAGAAAACATAATGAGGTTTCCAAGGTACCTAGGCTTGAGGTGACCAAGACATATCAGAGAGGTAGAAGCCTTGTGTTTTCTCCTCAAATTGAGGAAGGGGTCAAGCCTACTACATCAGCAGAACAAGGATCACCATCACATCATGAGGGTTCTTTGGATGATGAGGAGCCCACTGAGCATAAATTTAACCTATTTTACTTGGAGGTACATGATGAGAATTAAACCCTGTAACAAGTCATCAAAGAGAAGGATTCTCAGATCATGGAGCTTAAGGAAAATTTGGAAAGGGCCAAATTCAACATTTCATTCCTTGAGCAAGAAAATGGTCAACTTAAGGCAAAACAACTAGTCATTTCAAGAAAAAGCAAAACAGACTAGTCATGTGAGATGAAAGGAAAGGAAGTGGTGGAATCAAATTGCCAAGGTCAAAATCAAGCAGTTGAAGGAAAAACTCGAGGAAACCCTAACTAGCCAAGAGGAGAAGGGTAAGTTAGATTTTCTTGCTGATGCATCCATGATTTCATAACATACCTCATCAGGTATCTCTAGACAAATTTTAGGTGGATTTGGAGAAAATTTTGTGTTTTTGTGTAGACTAGTGCAAACTTGCAATTTTTTGGCATTTTTTTGTCTAGGAGCGCAGCGAGCTGATGCTGCGCTTCTTCCTTAGGGCTCCAAATTATGGAAACTCGGCATTTTTATAAACATTGTGACCCCATCTCAGAACCCATTTGCCCACTTTCCTGGTCTGGGGCTCAGTTTTTGAGAAATTTGCAAAAAAGAGGCCAAAACTCACCTTTCTGCCCCTCTTTTTCCATTTCGCTGCACACCTGGAGACACCTTGGGGGAATGGCCATATCTCAGACAAAAATGGGTCATTTTGAGTGAAATGTACTCTAAAGACATACAAACTCTCCCAAATTTCCAGAAAAGGCTTCAAGTCTGGATTTGGACTTCAAAAAGGCACTCAAAAATGGCCTCCAACAATGTGTTGTACACTTGGAAATTTCTGAGATTTTTGTAAAATTTTCAGTGTTTAATTTTTTGTAATTCCTAGTTTGAATTTGGTAAAAGTAAAAATGGTGAAGTAGATGAATGTGAGGGGTAAAATTAAATGTAAATAATGGGTTGTTAGTCTTTGTAAGCTATTTTTATGTAAATTTGACCTCATTTATGAGAGAGGTTGGAGTCAAAGTTAATTGTAGAAGTTTTTTTTAACTTTCCTAGACATTAGGGTTTGGTTAGAACACCTCATGGATGAACAGTTCCTAGATTCATGGATTCGACCCCTGAGAGTGGGGATATGTTGTTTTTGTCTTTATGTATCAGTTTCTCAGTGATATAATGGGTTGTATTTCAGAGGAGATAACTATTGTAGCTTGTACTTGGACATTTTATGGAAATCAAAGGACACAGTTTGGAAGTGTTATCTAGGAATTCATGTGCAGTAAGTTTGTGATGTTATTTTTCTTTTTTATAGCTTTGTATGAAATGTATTCATATTCTCTTTCCATTCATCAATTCTTCAATGGTTTTCCTTAGATTTTATAAACAAAATTATTTGCATAAAGCTTTGTTTTGATGGAAAAATAATTATGTGCTACTTTATTTCTTGCTTAATGAATTCATGTTTGATGCTCATTAAGACCTTTTTCTTATTATGAACACTACACTATACCGACAAACCCTAAGATCCATCACAAAAGTAATGCTACCTTGATCCTTTATATCTTTGTTGTTGTAACCCTTTGATCCTCTGACATAGCTACCTGGTTTTTCTCCCTTATCGAGGAACAAAACCTTAAATTTTCCAAAACCCACCTGAGCCTAGCTATCTAGCCTAAAATCCTTTACATTCCAGTCATATATTGTTTGTGATTTCATAGAGATATCCCTCTCTAGTTTGGTAGGGCTAGCTGCCAAACTGAAATCTTGGTCTCTGGTTACCTCTGTCGATCTCCTCATCAACCTGGGACATTGTGGAGGATAACAGAGGGCATGAAAACTAGGAAGTGCAAAGGTGTTCTTGTGAATGTAAGGTTCACAAGTCATGGAAAAATGTAATGCTATTTGTGAGGTCATGACTTCCAAGGTGTGTTAGGGAATGTTAGGGCATGATAACATGTGCCAGATAGTATGAAGACATGTCAAACAAGATAAGATGTGCCAAGTGCTAAGGCATGCCAAGATGCACAAGGGTGTGAAAATGCATGCCAGGGACTGTCAAGGAAACAAAAGGGAGGAAAAAATTAAACTACAAGGAAATGAGCACATAATAGGGTTAATAAGTCATAAATTTACCTTTTCCATAAGGGGCATGCTAGGCACACCAACACTAGGTTTCAATAGGTGCCAAGTGCCAAGTGTCAATGCATTCTAAGTGCTAAATCTTCCTCCGTTTATTCTCATCTAGTTTCCAATAATTGATCTAAAATAACTTTAATATTTAACCATGCCAAAGCATACCAAGTCATCTCAATGCATGCCAAACATGCTAAGAATTTCCAAGTGGCAACACATTCCAAGGGCCAATGTGTGTTAGGGAGTATGATGCATGCTATGAAGTGGCAGAGCTTATCAAAGAGTGCTAAGGTTTGCTAGAGAGTGCCAATGCATGTTGAGGAGTGTTAGGGAGCACTACAACAACACAAGGGAGCACCAGGTCAAAATTCATGGAAGTGAATGAATATGAGAGTGTGTCGAGGAGTGTCAATGAGTGTTAGTTGTCATGCCAAGGAGGGAGTGACAAGGTATGCTAAGAAAAGGTAAGGCATGCCAAGGAATATTAGGGAATGTCAAGAAGTGATAGAGTGTGCTAGGTATTGCTGGGGTATGCTAACATGTGACAATTAGTGCCAAGGCATGCCAGGTTCTAAGACATGCTAGGATGTGCATGGTGCCAAAGTATGCCAATATGCATCAAGGAGTTTCAAGGAAACAAAAGGAATAACCAAGCTACAATGCAAGGAAATGAACACACAAGAGGATTAATAAGCTGGGACTTTAGTTTTTTCAAAAGGGGCATGCTAGGCACACTAATAATATGTTCCAATACTTGCCAAGTGCCAATGTGTGCCAAGTGCTAATGTCTGTCAATGCAATATTATGCCAAGGTGTTCTAGGGCATTCTAGGGACTACAGGGCATGCCAACAAGTGATAGGGGAGTGCTATGCTATGCTAGGGAATTCCAACATGTGCTTGGGCATCCTACTCATGGCAAGATGTTCTATGTACAAAGATGTTCCAAGGCATGCAAGCTGCCAAGGAATGTTAGTGTACTATTCCAAAGCATGTTAAGGTGTTCCACGAGTGTTGAGGAGTGCTAGGTCTCTATCATTAATAGAATTCAAAGAGCTTGATTATGTATTAAATAATATAGTTCCCACACACACTAATGGAACTTTATTTAAAGGAAATTTGCTAGAAAACAACCTAATAGAGATGAATCATGTGTTGACTCATAGGAAAACTATATTCTTATGACTTGAGGGAAATGATAAACACTAATTACTTATTAACAAATTGACTGACTATTATAACCACTATGACCTTGGACACATAATGAAAAATACTCCACAACAATGGTCTTAAATCGTTATATTTTGACAAAACATATAGTAACAGTTACATAGTGTCATCAAAAACTCATTGGAATGATCAATGATGACGAACATTTTTTGACCATCACCAAAAGTAACCAAAAAGAGCGTTGGTGAGGGTCAATAAAAGATCGTCACTAGAAGTGTCACCAAAAAGAGAATTAGCGATGGGCCTTTAATGACCCTCACCAAAAGTGTCACCAAAGAGAGAATTAGTGACGGGCCTTTAACGATCCTCACCAAAAGTGTCATTGAAAATGGCTTTGGTGACAAACCTTAAAGGATAATCACTATATACACTTACAACAATGATTTTTTAAAGACCATCACCATATGCGACATTGGTGATGGACCTTAAAGGTCCATCACAGGCATGAAGCGTCATCAAAAAATCATTGGAATGATCAATGATGATGAACATTTATTGACCATCACCAAAAGTAACCAAAAATATCATTGGTGATGGTCAATAAAAGATCGTCACTAGAAGTGTCACCAAAGAGAGAATTAGTGGTGGGCCTCTAATGACCCTCACCAAAAGTGTCACCAAAGATAAAATTGGTGACGGGCCTTTAACGACTATCACCAAAAGTGTCATTGAAAATGTCTTTGGTGACAAACCTTAAAGAACCATCACTATATACACTTACAACAACACTTTTTTAAAGACCGTCACCATATGCGATATTGGTGACAGACCTTAAAGGCCTGTCACATGCATGACCCTCACCAATGACATTTTTTCTTCTAGTGATCATATCTCCTACACAGAACCTCAAATTCAAACAAAAAAGTATCAGGATCTTCTACAGTAAATCCTTGAAAATATGGAAGGGCTGATAAGGGAATGATTTCCATGGGAGCTTCGCCCCTTATATCACATATTGGAAATTCAAAGGTGGTAACAGTGGCATATTTCCTATCATTGTTATTTTTATTGTTGTCTCCCATTGTAGATTCTCTTGATCTCTGTTTTGATGAGTCTCCTCCTAGAGAATTTTCAGGTGGATTTCCTATGGATGAAGATTCTTGTGATGATTGTCGAGGTTTCTCCAGGGTTGGTTGTTTCACTGCACTACCTAAATCTGGGTATTAATAAGTAAAATAATACTCTTCCAATTCTGGCTCTTAGTGCTCCCCACTGGTTTCCCCTTGGCCTTTGAGTCCAAAGTCCTGGCCACTAGTTTCTCCTTGTTGTTCTCGAATTGAATCTACAATTTTTGGAGAATGTATACTATTTTGAGGGTGATGAGGTCCTAAGACGAAGGAGCCAGATACTTCTAGCCTTAATATGCGGGTAACAACTTTCTGTGGTCTTATTTTTCTTGTATCCCTCTGTGAATTTGACTGTTCTCTCTTTGCTTTTGAGATTAATTCCTAAATGAATGTTCTCCTCCCTAAATCTGCACCTTTCTTGTTCCTTTTATGACTCATTTTTCCTGTAGATTTATTAGAGTTACTATGTTCCGTGTCTATTTTATTCATACACCCTACACATGGATCCTATGTGTAATTATTTCACACTCCGAGTGCCTCAGTTTTTACAGTGGTGAGCCCACTCAGATATGTTAGAGCGATGCATAGGTTCTTACCTCTCGTTTTACTACCCAACGTTTGTAAAACTGAGGACACTTCTAAAAGGAAAACTCAAAAGTTTTTAAACACCCTAAGTGTTCTAATGATCACAATGTTTAGCCCACTCAGGTGTGTTAGAGCGATGCACAGGTTCTTACCTCTCGTCTTACCACCCAACATCTGTGCACTAGAAACATTATACTCACAAAAACACATTGGATGATTCTATCGTCAACTGCCTTCCCCGGACATGGCACCAAAATGTTCAGATGATTTAATCACTTTTTAATTTGATTGAACCAAAATCTTTTAGTTGTCAACTAGGGTAAGTCTCTTTATTTGAAAGGTGTCTACACTATCTGTGCTGATACATAATATCTAGGGAAAGAAATGAAAGAAATGTCATTGAACACAATTGTAGAACTTAAATCACTCATGCAGAAATTAAAAAGGCATTCTACAGAAATGAAATCCACTCATCACACTTCATGTTTTCCTCAGAGAATAGGCACGCCACACATTATTAATGAAAAATGTATCACCTGATTAAATATTGTTGTTCTATCCAACCTTGTGTAACAACATATAATGAATCCCAAAATAGAAGTGCATACGCGGCACAATTTATACAATGACAGTAATAAATACACAAAAAAAGGAAAGAAATTATTCTACTGATGTGATCCTTGCTAAAGAGGAGGCCCCTTCTTCCCTAGCAGGGTGTAGGGATAGAACAAAAACTAGTTAAAAAGTCAACACGAGATCTGTGTAAACATCACCAGATGTGTTCTATATTAAAAATGATTGAAAGTTACACAATCAAAATGCCGATAATTTTCCTATGTTTTTGTCCCTTTTCATGGAACCAAAACCTTTTTATAAAGTTTTACAAGCCCCAGAAATTAGGGAAAAACTCAGTCATGAGAATCTCACGATTCTCATGCTAATCAATATGAAGGGTAAAATATAAATCGTTACAAACAGTTTCCAAATAAGAGAGCTATCAAAATTACGCCATCTTCTTCAATCATAACCGCTTAGGTCCTTTAACCGCTCGTAGATAATTTCATGATTCAAGTTAAAGCAAAATGTAACAGAAAATCTTCAGAGTGTAACATCAAGTAACAACAACAATTGTATCACTTATTCCTTAGTATATTGGAAACATATGAAATAAAAATAACCAGAATACCTCGTCCACAATTACCCTTGTTAGTCATCAAAAAAGACATCACTTCATTAGATATTTAACAAAAAATGGAAAAATAATATGTTGGAGAGAGGATTGCTCTTATAGACACAGAAATTGGTATTTGTGACATAAAGTTCATAGGTTTAAAGAGAAAATGATCAAAAATAGGGAAAGAGGTATCTAAGATATGCTCAAAACTGCACCCAATAGTAAGCGGAGGTAGAACCTAGATAGCGGCGACATGCAAATGATAATCGGAGACGATACATGAAAGCACACAATTACTCAATAAACTGTCTAGGGTAATTTGGATCTTTCGATGAAACCAGATCTGGAGGACCATCGACGGCACAATGCATCCCAAGAACTCATCACCAAGTGGACAATGGTGAGAACCCTTAAGGAAAGTTTGACGAGGAGCCAGAGTTGGGCCGCATATTGTATACAACATAGTTCATAAATGAAATTAAACCAAGATCAAATGCAAGGAAAAATTACTGAGCATATATGTCCAACGAATAGTAGTCATCGGCTATACAAATTATAAGGCTTTGCAATTGTATGGTTCCTACATAAAACTAAGTTATGCCTTCATCTAGAAACTCAATTCATTTACTTGTTTTACTTTGTTTAAATATTTAAACTATAAGTCTAGTACTCTTAGTGTTATATGGTCATGGTAATCACATTTTTTCTTAAATCATTTTGTTTAGTTGTTCTTATCTCTGTATCTAGTAAATGTAAATGAATAGGGCATGTGACAAGTGGCATCAGAGTGCCTAGGTTGCAACACTATGGCCTTTGGGTGACAATCAATAACATAATGTATTTGTGTTAATAGTGAGTGGATAAAATACATTACGAGAAGAGTTGGATAGACACCAACATGAAGGCCAGTGGTGGGAGCTAGCCCAAATCCAACTATTGAAGTTAATCTAGAAATGTGGGTCCAATTGGGTGAGGAATCCCAAAACACTAATGTTGCATTGTTTGAAACAGTTCAATGGCTGAAAAGTGAAATGGCAAGGCTAAGAGATAACAATGAAAGGTTGATGCAAGAGCAAGAAAGAATAATTAAGAGTCTTTCTAAAAAAAAGAATCATCGACCCCCTAATCCAAGTTCTAACCAAGAAAATAGAACTGGAAGGCAAAGAGACGCTAGCCCAGAATTAGAAGCAGATCAGGAGAATAGTGAAGATTAATCTGATAATGAATATGAACATAAAGGACCAAAAAGACAGAAAATGGAGCTACAATGTGAGTTTAAGAAAATTAAACCTCCAATGTTTGATGGGGAGCATGAAGAAGCTTCGAAAGCTTGGCTCATCAACATGAAAAATTATTTCAAGATTTACAAATACATTCACAATTTGAAGGGCTATCTTTCAATTTACCAGTTACAAGGTAAGGCCATGCTATGGTGGGAAGAAGTGAAGAGAGTATGAAAGATTGATGAACAGGAAGTGACCTAGGAGGATTTCCAGAGTTATTTTTGAGACAAATATCTTATAGAACGTTTCTATGATGAAAAGGCCAAGGAGTTCCATGATCTCCAATTGGGGTAGCTAACAATGGATGATTTTATAAAAAAATGTACCTCGTTACTGAGATATGTCCCATATATACAAGAAGAAAAAGAAAAATTTCAGTGATTCATAAGTAGTTTGCTTGTTTTTATGAAGTAACGATTAGAATTTGACAATCCTAGTATGATGGATAAAGTGATAAAAAAGATTGAATATGTTATCAGCAAATGAAACAAAAGGGTGATAGCGGTTAGAGATAGTTGGAAAAGAAACGATTGAAATAGGGAAAAAATCCAAAGGGGATTAGGTCCCCAAGTTATAAAGGTTCTTACAAGAATTCACAGAATATAAATTCCAGAAAAAATAGAACACAAATTCAAAACATATATCAAAAGGTACTGAACCACATAATAAGCCTGAACCTGAGATGGTGAATAGATCATTGTTACAATGTTGGGGATGTGGAGGGCCGCATTACGTCAAAAAAATACCTTATAGGAAAAGAACAAAACCGGTAGCTCAGATCCAATAAGCATCTGCAGTAGGGGATTTATCGAGGAGTCTCCCTAGAATTAATGCAACATTGGAGGATCACTGGGCGGAATACCAACCAATCATGATAGAATTTGAAGGTGCAATTTTTAACCATGATGTGTCTATTTTTATTGATCTAGAAGCAAGCTTAAGTTATATCAGCCCCAAAGTAGTGGATAAATGTCAATTGCAAACAATGAAATTTAAAAAACCATTACTGGTACAACTAGCTACGGGGGCTAAGAGAAGGATGACAACAAACATGGATAACTACCCAATGGTATTGACTGATCAACCAATAACTGCAAACCTAACTATTTTACCCCTAGGATCCTATGATATTTTAATTGGCATGGATTGATTGGAAAAACATTGGTCTCTTGTAGATTGTAAAGATAAAACAATTAGTTATCTAAATAAGGAAGGTAGAAGACAGGAGGTGCAAGGGGTAAAAATATCCTTGAAATTGAGACCTATTACAACATCTCAATTGGCTAAATGTATAAGGAAAGGGTGTTAAATTTACGCAGTACAAGTGGGATATACCAATTCAAAAGAAAATATTACCACCTTGTGTTAGAAAAATATTATATATGACAGAGAAATGCAAGACATATAATATGCGGAAAAAACACAAACACATAAAACCAGAGAGACACAGATATACGTGGTTCACCCAGTTTGGGCTACGTCCACCCCGAACAGCCAGTCCTTCCTTCTATTATCCAGCAAAATGAAGAGACACAACCTACAGTAAATCCGCTGTAATATCCTTTGTTTTCTCTCACAATCTTAGCTCTCTGTTTCTCGCTCGGAGAATACACATATATTACACAGCCTCAATACAATACCCTCATACAAAGAGAGGGGTTTCCTTCTAGGGAAAAAAATCCCTAAACTAAACATAAGCTCTACCATCAGATCATCTGCCTAATGAACGGCCTAGATTGACTAGAAATTACTATACTTTTACAAGGCAATTTTGCATCTGTTTTTAGCTTCGAGGGTGCTGCCCTCGAAACCCCCGCAGGGCAACCGCTGGCCCCCAGACCCCTTAGCCGAGGGGGATTGGCCCCCCCGAACCCCTACGAGGGGGACAAGTCCCCCCCCCCCCCGCACCCCCCCGCGTGGAGGGGTGTACAATCTTCCTGGGGTATACATCGGGCTGAAACAAAGACCTCTAAATAATCATTCTCCACACCCAACACCTTGGAGAATCTTCCCATTGTACAAGAGTTTGTAGATGTATTTCCTAAAAACATCCCATGATTACCCCCTAAAAGAGACATAGATTTCATTATTGAACTTGTACCTGGAGCATCTCCTGTATCTAGAACACCTTATCATACTAGTGTTCTGGAATTAACATATTTAAAAATGAAACTACAAGAATTATTAGACAAAAAATATATTCATGCATGTGTATTGCCTTGGGGAGCTCCGATGTTGTTTGTTAGGAAAAAGGATGGCACTCTGAGAGTGTGCATAAACCATAGGTAGCTGAATAAATTAACCGTTAAAAATAAATAACCCTTGCCCTGTATTGATGATTTGTTTGAACAAGTAAACAATGCAATGATATTTTCTAAAATAGGTTGTGATTCGGGTATCATCAAACAATTATAAAAGAGGAAGATATATACAAAACAACCTTCCATACTCATTTTCTGGTTTATGTTGCAACAATCTTAAACCAGAAAAGTGAAAGTGTCCAAACCAAAAGTGCCATAACCAATAATCATTGGAACATCCAACTATAAACGAACTACCCTGATCACTGTAATTCATAATTAGAGGAAAAATTATGTTCCTAATCATCTGCACCTTTTCTATCAGTTGCGTTCTTGGGGGCTTGTCATATAGCACATTGTTGTCCTTAGAACATAACATTGTATCCTTTCTGTGTCAATTAACCAACACTTATTAAATTATGTTTGAGACCAGGGAAATAATATACATCTGAAATTGTCTTTGGCTCCCCTCTCTTGGTTAGAATGTTTACCACTCCTTTTCCATCTACATCCACAGTCTTTTTAGTTCCCAACTTTACCTATGTCTTCACAGATTGATCGAAATTTGCAACCAAATTCTTGTTGCCTTTCATTTGGTTACTGCAACTACCGTCTAATAGCCACACATTATCAGAAGGTTCATACATGCTATGGAAAGCTAGGAACATGGATTTAGTACTCTCTGTAGTGACATTAGCTCTATGGTTTCCTTGATCAACTATTCTCTTCCTGCAATCACAAGCATAATTACCAAATTTATTGCAATAATAACATCTCACCTTTTATTTGTCAACTCATTGATTTTTATTGAAGATTCTATTGTTTCTTCCACTTTCATGTTAATTCCCTTCTCAAACATCGCTCTGATGACCATGTCTTCTACATCGTCCTCTGCCTCTCGATCTACTTATGCCTCCACCTCTGTCGCTTGAAATAGAAATTTGGCTTTTGAAAAGAATTTCTAAAGTGGAATCCTTATTTCTATTAATGATCCCATCAACTCATCAACTTTTAAAGATGTCAAATTCTTGGGTTCTTTTATGGTTGCTACCACAACATACAATTTGGTAGACAAATATCTGAGGATCTTCTCAACTAGTGTTTGATCTTTAATTTCATAACCATAATTTTTTAACTCATTTACAACAGCCATGAACTGATTCATAAAAGAACCGTTGTCCTTTGTCTCCTTCATCTCTATGTTGGAAATACTACTGAGAGGGGGGGGGGGTGAATCAGTATTATTAAGTTCTTTTTAATAAATCTTCCTTATTTATACTTTTGAATTATTCTTGTATGTCAATACCATAAACAATGAGCATGAAAAAGAAAAATAGATAGTCACACCAAAGAACACCAGATGTAAGGTGGAAACCCAATGTGGGTGAAAACCACCTGCTGCAATATGTCTCTATCTTCTTCCAATTAGAAACTCCTTTTACAATGATTTTTGACTGGTGCAGTCCTTTACCAGTACGCAGGCTGCAACCTGCAGAGAGCTACAACTCTCTCTCATTTTCCAGTCTCTCCTGGAAGGGAGCTACAACCCCCTACTTCTTTTCTTTCAAGAACCACTTTTCATAAATTTTCAAACTGGATCCATGAATATCAAATGATCATCAAGTACAAGAAAGTCACCCAGTCAACTGCAGTAACCAGATCAATAGTAACAGTAAACTAAACCCAGAACACCTTATCAACAGAGAAAAGTCAGTCAAATAAATGCCTTAAGACAGATACGCAATTTTTCTTTATCTGGACTGCGTGGCTACGCACTTCACCTTATGCGTCTCTGCGTATCCCCGCAGAGAGCCTTCCACTGCACTGCATACCCACGCACTGTTTCTTCAATCACACCACGTACTATTACTGTGGCCACACACCCTCAGATGCTATCGCGCCGCGTACCTACGCACCTGCATCTTCTGTAGCGCCGCGTACTTTCACTATGCCTCCGCACCTGAACCTCTATTGTGCTGCGTACCCACGCACTGTGCCTTCTTCTGCTGTGCGTACCCACGCACTGCGCCTTCTTCTGCTCTGCGTACCCACGCACTGCGCCTTCTTCTGCTCTGCGTACCCACGCACTGCGCCTTCTTCTGTTGTGCGTACCCACGCACTTGCACTGTTAATCACCTGCGAACCTCTGATTAGGGCCGAATTGGCAGTCCACCAGTGTGCCACTGATAGTCAGATGCCCAGATCTGAACATGCGCTCGAGAGACCACACTTCATAGATTCACTTTCAACTTCTCTTTTACATAGATCAAGCTTTTAAACTGATAACCCAATATTTCAGATCTTAAGATATACAATTTGCAAAGATACTTTGGCCAAGTGATCTCCTTCTCTATTTATAGTCAAGCCCTTATCCACACCATGGGACAAAACCATCAATAACCAATACAAGGGATTCAAACCGGGGCTAAATTAGATCCTATACCACGAGCCAAAACCATAGAATCAAGAACGGCGAGCTAAAATACCATGGGCCAAACATAAGAAACCCCACGTGAGCGCGCTTCTCTGCCTTAAAGTGAGTGAACTGGGGTCCGCACCTCATGAACGAGTAACCTGTGGGTATGTGCGCACTTTATCTATGATATTCTTGTGGGTCCGCAGCTTTTGTACGGTGTACCTGTGTACCTCTTATTTTCCAACATTTTGAGAGCCTGAATAGAGCATTGCCACATAAGAGAGTTGCCATCAAGAACAACACCTGTAACATAGAGCCATACTAGAATCATAATGCCAACAATCTCCCCCTTTGTACTTGATGGCAACCTCAAGATCTTCAACTTCATTCTCCCCCTTTGACATCAAGGGCAAAGGGTTATGCTCCCCCTAAGAACATGCTCCCCTGATTATAAACCAGATCTGCAAAGAAGAACCATAATCCACCAGACACCATTAATGATCATGAAAGAGATAGAGACATATGGTAGCAATATTCAGACTAGCATCCATGATCTCCTTCTGTACTTCCTCCATAATGCCAACAATGCATTATATGCTCCCCCTGAACCTGTGCCATTCGATCTTTGACCAATCCGCAACCCAGCACATGTACGTATTGTTAGGATTCAGAATTGACCATTTTTGACCTTATATTTTGGCTATAATATTATCCTTTTTCAGTTCAATAGTTGTAAGCTTTGATTATGTAATGACTCAATCTCCCCAAGGTACGAAGTAACTCTCCGCATATCTATATGTTTAATTGTTCATTGCATATTCATGAATATCTTTATATTTGTCTTTGGAAAGGCTAATTAAGTTGCCAAGTAATCGCTCGACTGTCTAAAGTCTGCAGGAACCCTAATTCATAGTTGTTGTAACACCAGAAACAGCAACTACGCAGTTGCTGCAACACCGGAAGCAGCAACTACGCAGTTGCTACAGCCAGCAACGACAACCATCTAAAGCAGGGGAATGCTATTTTTGCAACAACTGGAAATAACAAACGGCAACTATCTGGAGATCGTCAGAATTCCACGTTGACGCGGCATGATCAGCAACTGTCCAAAAAGGGCAAAACACAGTTACAGTTGCTAAAGTATCAGGAACAGCACGGGTTTACTAAATCAGCAACCATGGGGAAACGGCGAAGGATAATATGAGGATCCCAAGAAGACGGTCAAAGTTCGGTTACCAGCTGTAACAGCAAGAAGCCCAAGAAAGAATACATTATTGTAACAGTATCCTGTAACTCTTATTTTTGACAGAAAGATCTAACTGAATGAACTGTGATCATCTATTGTAATAGATGTCTCCTCTATAAAGAGGAGACATCTACATTGGAAAGGGGGGGATAATAGTTTTGTAAAAGGGAATTTTTGAAGACAACAGCAAAGTCTGAACTCTCATTGTAATTTAATCTTTTGGCAGATGAATAGAAGACTGTCTGAGCATTTAATCTAGTATTTGCGCTCTGGGGAATCTTGTGAGAGGGACTGGGCCCGCCTTCCTCACAAGATTCACCCTTTTACTTTTCTGTCAAGTGTGTAAGTGTGTTCTGTAATTTCTTTATGCTGGTACTCTGTTTTGGATTCTGTAGCATCATCTCTGATAGTTTCCTTTTTGCTGGCACTCTGTTTTGTTAATCATTTGAAACTGTACTTCACCGGTGAATTAGAATTGCAGCGTGTGTTAGCAATTTGGTTACAGGGGTAGGTGCTGAACGTCCTTGTTTGGAGGATAGGGTCCTGATCCTCTGATAACAGAGCATCCATCACTTTTCTTTTCAGATTTATAATCTTAATTAACTACTTTCATTTTATCTTTACAGTACATTGTTATGACATAACGTGAGAATTACGTATACTACAACTTTTTAATGCTTTTAGAGTTAAGTACATACAGTACGCAGTAGCCTTTGAAATAAAAGACTTTCCTAGGTTGAAAATTTAATGTGGTACTTGATTGTTAATCAATAAACAATTCAACTAGTCAACATTTTGGCGCCATTGCCGGGGAAGGCAACTAAAGATTTCTAAAAGCATTGATGATTTCTTTTTGAGAATAATAGGTGCATGAGAGGACGCAAGAAACCTAATTTCACAGGCGGCAAAGGTGGAGGAGGAAGAAAAACCTTTATTGACGAAATCATCTCAAAGGCCGAAACATCATAGAGGACGAGTTCCCGAAGGCCTCAGATCCAGCATTCCTCACAAACAGATCGACAGACGGAGGAAGTACTGGGACCTGAAAGGAAGCTGGAAGTACCAGAATACATTGAGGAACCTGAAGAAACAGAGGATACAGAAGATAAAGCAAGTGATTCGGGAAAAAGACCAATGGAGGATAACAGAACAGAAGGAAGAGGGGAAAATTCGCTCTCTACCCTAGAATTCCCTATTGGGGAGCTCCCGAGAGGAGCAACCCCCATGAAAAACATTCCACTCTCAGCATTACCCAACTTTCATGGGTTATCCTCTGAAGACCCGGATGAATTCCTCTTTGAATTCAACATACTATGTAGGAGTTATGATTATGTGAGTGCTAATCAGAAACTAAAACTGTTTCCAGCAACACTGAAAGGGAATGCGTTAAGGTGGTTTATGAGCTTAGGAGCTCAGGAAATCACTACCTGGGATCAGATGAAAGAAATTTTTCTGGCCAAGTATCAAGATTACTGCTGGACAAGAGAAAGGAAGGAAGAATTGTTTAAAATGGTTCAGAAGGAGGACGAGAATCTGGAAGATTTTGTGGAAAGATTGCAGTATAATCTGCAACGGTCTGACCACCCTAATATGAGTAAAGACATTCTGAAAACTATATTGCTGAAAGGGGTCCGAGATGACTGCTTGGACATGTTGAATATGTTAGGAAAAGGAGACATTTCTAAGGAGCCATTTGATGAAATTGTTAACCTCTGCATGAGATGTTCAAGGGGAGCATTGAGCAGATCAAAAAGCAGGGACAATGTATATTCAAGAGTTCAAAAGTCAGCAAGTGGAGGAGCAACAAGGGCTGAAATAGGTAATTTATTAGAAGAATTTAAAACTGAAATGTTAAGCTCTTTTGCTTCACAAATTGATGCTCTGCAGGTAAAGAAGAAACAGGCAGAAGCAGAAGCTGCCCTAGCTATTTTTTGTTCCAAATGTAGAGAAAAACACCCACTCAGAGAGTGCCACGAGATAAGGTACCAATCTGCACAATCTGCGAAAAGGACCATGAGACCCAGCAATGCCCCTCTCTGCCTGGAATTAAAGCAGCATTGCAGTCAACTGAAGAAGAGGCTGAAGCAGTATACCTGATGACACAGAGGAGGCAATGGCCACAAAGACAAGGTATGAATTCTAACACAACATTTAATTGTTGGAATAATCATTCTCCTTTTCAAACAAATTACCCACCCATGAACCAAATGCAGTACCCACCCTTTAACACAATGAATTTTCCACCTATGCAACAACCAAATCTTCCTTTTCCTGATCCTACCATATGGAATCCTTGGGCTCCCCAGCAACCGTATTTCAATCAATGGAACCCAGGCTGGGCAGCCCAACAGATGCCATTTCCTCAACAACAACAATCTCTTTCCTTACCATCCAATACTCCTCCAAATAACCAGGCAATTAGACCGCAGCTGCCTGTGCAACCCAACCCCAACCCAAATAATAATAAAGCCTTGCAAGTAATTGATATTCAAAATCAGCCTGTCTTCCCCATGCAATGTAACGATATCCATCTTCGTTCAGGGAGAATTGTTGAACCCATCATCGATGACATCACTGACTCTGATAAAGAGGAAGTTAGAAAAGAAAAACCAGCTAACAATAATGTTGAAACAGTCGAATCAACACCTAACATCAATGATCAAACAGCAGATCCACCATTCCCTGAACGATTGGCTCTCACTAAAACACTGGAGCAACCTGCTTTTAACCTTTTAGGTGAGCTACAGAATTTATACGTTAAAATCCCATTGTTGCAAGCATTAAGAGATGTTCTTATTTATGCTAGGACTGTTAGAGATATTTGCATAAAAAAACCTGGAAGAAAAGCCAAGGACCCCCTCACAGTTCATGTGATGGGAGAATTGACTGCTTTAATGACAGAAAAAGATCATCCTATGAAATATGGTAACCCTGGCCACCCTACAGTAACAGTTCAGGTTGGAAAAACCCTTGTCTCTAAAGTTCTAGTGGACTTAGGAGCTGCAATAAATATTATGACACTGGAAACAGCACAATTGCTTCAGTTAAAAAACTTTATTAGGGAAACACCAACCATCCTAGAATTGGTTGATCGCTCTACAATTAAACCGGAAGGGGTCATTGAAGATTTAATAATTTCTGTAGAATCCTGGAATTACCCAGCAGACTTTGTGGTGTTACAAACTAAAACAAAGTTGGGGGGTCATACGCTGATTCTAGGAAGACCTTGGCTGGCTACAGTAGATGCTTTCATTAGCTGTAGATCAGGATCAATGACCATCTCTAATGGACAGGAAACCAAACAGCTTACCCTCTATCCTCATGCTACACCCATGATTAATAATGATAATTCTGTTTGGGTAGATTATGAGGATGAAGAAACCCAACCTATATTGACTATCGGACAAGCCTTAACTTTCAAAGATTCTACCGAAGATGAATTAATCAGCAGCTTCATTTCTGAACCTTCTTCGGTCAGCCTAGAAATGTATAGTCACTTCACTGCAATCTTAGAATTTGAATCCTAGCAGGACCTGAAAAATAAAAGTTCATTTCAGACAACAGTAGGTAGCCCCTTCAAAAGTACAACAATAGAAATTGAGCCTGGAAAAACATTAAATATAAATCCTAACTTAACTGATAATGAAAAACAACAGTTAATAAAGTTACTCCAGGAAAATAAAGAAGCATTTGCATGGGACTATACAGACATGAAAGGGATCTCCCCTGAGCTATGCACTCACCGGATTTATATTAAAGAGGGATCCCGGCCAGTCTGTCAACCCCAGCGGCGAATGAATCCCAATCTAAGGGAAATTGTGAAGGAGGAACTTCAAAAACTCTTGAATGCAGGATTTATATACCCTATATCTGATAGTGAGTGGGTTTCCCCACTTGTAATTGTACCCAAGAAAAATGGTAAATGGAGAGTATGTGTGGATTACAGAGCACTGAATAAAGCCACTCAGAAAGACCATTTCCCTTTACCATTCATTGATCAGGTATTGGATAATTTGGCAGGTAAGAAATTCTTTTCATTTTTGGATGGGTTTAGTGGATATAATCAGATTAAGATTGCACCCCAAGACCAGGACAAGACCACGTTTACTAGCCCATGGGGGACCTTTGCTTACAGGGTACTTCCATTTGGGCTATTTAATGCTCCAGCAACATTTCAGAGAGCAGTGATAGGGATTTTTTCTGATATGCTAAATGATTCATTAGAAATATTTATGGATGACTTTACTCCTTATGGAGTGACTTTTGAGGATGCACTGCAGAATCTTGAAAAAGTACTTAAGCGGTGTATAGAAGCACACCTTGCCTTAAGCACTGAAAAGTGTCATATGATGATGAATCAAGGTATTGTATTGGGTCACTTTGTCTCATTCCTAGGAATTCAAGTCGATCCAGCTAAAATACAGGTAATTCAGACCCTCCCTATCCCTAAAACACAAACTGATGTAAGAAGCTTTTTAGGACATGCTGGATACTATAGAAGATTTATTAAGAATTTTTCCAAAATAGCTTCTCCTCTATTTGTGTTATTAACAAAGAATGCTGAATTTAAGTGGACTGATGATTGTGAAAAAGCATTTAATGAACTCAAACATCAGTTGTCTGCAGCTCCCATTTTGAGAGGACCTAATTGGGCACTACCCTTTCATATATCCTCTGATGCCTCAGACACTGCAATTGGAGCTGTCTTGGGTCAGGAAGAAAATAATCTTCCCTATGCCATTTATTTTATCAGTAAGAATATGACACCAGCTGAATTGAATTATACAGTTACTGAGAAGGAATTTCTAGCAGTTATTTATGCTATCAATAAATTTCGACATTATATCACTGGCTACACTACTTTTGTGCATATTGATCACTCGGCCATTAAATATTTGATGAATAAATCAGTTACAAATGCCCGAGTCACCATATGGTTGTTATTATTACAAGAATTTGACATCACAATTGTAGATAGGCCAAGGAAAGAAAATGTAGTTGCTGATTTTCTTTCTCGATTAAAAACTGATGAAAATGCTCCAGTAGATGATTCTTTTCCTGATGAATATTTATTTGCAGTATCTGCTCACTCACCGTGGTATGCAGACATTGCCAACTATCTAGTTGCAGGAAAACTACCATCACACCCATCACACAGGGAAAGAAGAAAGATCATTCAGCAAAGTGCTAGGTACAGCTGGATAAGTGGGTGTCTTTTCCATATAGGAATCGATCAGGAAATCCAAAGGTGCATTGGCGAAGATGAAATTTATGATGTACTAAAAGCTTGTCATGATGGCCCTTGTGGAAGACATTTTGCAAATAAAAGAACAGCACACAAGGTACTCAGAATGGGTTATTATTGGCCATCACTCTTCAAAGATGCTCGAAAATATGTCAAGGCCTGTGATAGCTGTCAAAGAATGGGCCAACCTAATCACAGGGATGAAATGCCACTCAATCCCCAGGTAATTCTTGAACCTTTTGAGAAATGGGCATTAGACTTCATAGGTCCCATTAATCCTCCATCCAATCAAAGAGTGTACATATTAGTATGCATAGACTACATGACTAAATGGGTAGGAGCTAAGGCACTCATTAAAGCTAATGAAGAAGCAGTACTAACATTTTTATTTGAAGAAATATTTGTTAGATTTGGACTGCCTAGAGAATTAGTCACAGATGGAGGACCTCCTTTCAACTCTCATGGCTTCAAAAATATCATATTAAGCACAAAATGACTACACCTTATCACCCCCAAGCAAATGGGCAGGTAGAAAGCACCAATAAAGTCATAGAAGCCATCTTAACAAAAACAATAAAGGAGAATAGAAGGGACTGGTTTCAAAGGTTTCCCGAGGCATTATGGGCCTATAGAACTACTTGGAGGAATACCACAGGTTTTTCACCCTATGAATTAGTTTTTGGAAAGAATGCTATTTTCCCTGTAGAGTTTGAGATCAAAACTTTAAGAACTGCTTTAGCTGTTAACCTTGATTTGACTGATGCACAGACAGCCAGGTTACAACAACTTCAAGAATTGGATGAGAAAAGACTGGATGCCATCCATCAGAAAACCATGATACAGCAACAAAGAAGCAAGTGGCATGACAGAACCATCAAACAAAAGCAGTTTCAGAAAGGTAACTGGGCTCTACTTTATGATTCCCGTTTTGAGAATTTCCAAGGTAAGTTAAGAACAAGGTGGTTAGGGCCTTATGAAGTGGATGTTGTTTTTCCAAATGGGACAGTTAGACTTTTAACAATTGATGGAAGCAGAACACCATTACTAGTGAATGGCTATCGACTCCATTTATATTAGAGGCCTGTTTCTAAAGAAGATTTTAAAGCCACTTGCATGGCAATTAAACAGTATTCTTTTCCAGGGGAACTTGCTGTTCCTCAAAGCACTTAAATTTCTGTTTATTTATGCTTTTTTTAAGGATAGATATTCCTTTTAATTACTAATAATCCCTGCCAAGGGTTACCATATTATATTTCAGTATTTTGCAGATTGGAGCTGTGGAAAATAGCTGAGAATGAAAGTTTTAAAGGAATCACTTTGCGGACTTGGAATTCCTGTTGCTGCAACACCACTCCTGTTGCTGCAACACCATTCCCGTTGCTGCAACACCAATTCCCGTTGCTGCAACACCAGTTCCCGTTGCCGCAATACCTTTTCACGTTACTACAACATCCTTTCCCGATGATGTAACATCATTTCCAGTGGCTGCAACACCAAATCCCGTTGCTGCAACACCACTTCCCGATCCCGTAATACCTTTTTAGCAATTCTCTCATTTATAAAAACACCAGTCTCTCCACTTCAGCCCCAAGAAACAAATTTTCTATAAAATACACCACTTCTTGTGATGATTACGATACTCCACTATCACTTCCCGTCATTATTATCAAAAATTGCCGGTATTCTCATGCTATTAGATCTGCGGTAATCATTATGATCCATCAAAAGATAAGACAAGACTTTTTGACGCAGCAACCAAAAAGGTAAAACATAAAGGTACGCATGATTATGTATGGACATTAAATAATAGTTAATGCGGAGAAGCTGATAGGACTACCAAATAATTGTACTTCCAATCATATCACTTACGCATAGAAGGGGGGGGGATTACCAAAGCGCTTTCATAATTGCATATTAAGCCAACTGCCGCCGCCCTTAACTCTCCCGGTAATATGTAAAAGTCACCTTATCACGGCATGTTACCATTTGCAACGGTTTACTCTGAACTGAATTCGGAAACTCGGCTCTGAACTGTGAAATTCACTGGAACAGCAGCTATGGGAGGAAATCTCATCACACATGAACCTGGCACAACAACACTTCTTGAGCTCTATCCCGAGGTTTATCAAATCTTTCTGCAAGTGGGATGGCTAGACTACTTCAGGAGACTTCCAGATTTCGACGAGCAGCAAGTCCTCGAATTTGCATGCAATTTAACAGAAGGATTCTCTGTTGTTCAAGGAGTCCAAATTCCAGTCACGGAGGAAGTCATAGCCCAAGTTACCAGGCTACCAGCTAATGGCACACAGTGGTTCAGTAGAAAGCACTTGATCCTTAATGTGCAGCAGGATTTTCTCCAGCCTGGCGAGTAGGTGGAACCGAAGGGCAGAGGTGTAGCACTTCAGTCATTGCCTCAACCGTGGCCGAAAGTTGCTGAATTTGTAAAGCAATACCTGACGTGCGAAGGCCGGTACCAGGTAATTTACCAGCACGATTTCATCTTGTTGAATCATTTGAGAAATCGTCAGTTGATAAACATGCCATATTATTTATTGGGATGTCTTAAAAATATGTCACATTATACTGTTAATGCAAAGCGTCCGCTTCTTTCCTTGAAACACCACCATCTAGCTCAATTGCTGATAAATAGAGGCCTCGCTTTAAATAACCCTCCACCCCCCATTAATCCCCATCAAGAGGCAGAAATTCCCCAGCCAGAACATGAAGTTCCTCATCGAGAAGTGGAAATCCTTCACTAAGCTGAAGATATACCTCAGCAAGATGAAGAAATACCTCAGCAAGATGAAGAAACCCCTCAGCA
Source organism: Pinus tabuliformis (assembly GCA_031772625.1). Taxonomy (NCBI): domain Eukaryota; kingdom Viridiplantae; phylum Streptophyta; class Pinopsida; order Pinales; family Pinaceae; genus Pinus; species Pinus tabuliformis. Next base: position 145,785,004 of record CM062818.1, on the reverse strand, counting down.
AACAGAGAATATTCCTGAGAAAATACCTAAATAAATCCCTCAGCATGCAGACGACATCCCAGAACAAATTCCCAAAGAAGTCCTCCAGCAAACACCCCCGCAAGTTGCTGAAAATGAACAATCAGCAGTAGAAATACCAGCGGAAACAACCCCATCCCCTGATAGAACCAATCCATCCATTCCCATACTTGGTATTTCTACCGATGACTCGGATGATAACATCCCCATTACCTTACTCAAACGAAAAATGCAGAGGAAAATAGAAACCCCACCAAAAAGAAGAAGAACTAGGGCTTCGGCTAAAGCAGCTGCTACTTCTACCACTGTCCCTATCTTAAAGAAAGCCGGTCTGAAAAGAAAAAAGCCTGAATTCCCTGCTTCTCTACCCAAGCAAAGGACTCGGTCGTCTGCAATAGCTGAATCTCCTAGCCATACCCCTCCCAGTTCACCGCCCATCACCCTGAAAACCCGCATTCCCACTAGCCCTCGAAACTCCTCTCCCTCACCCTCGGAGGCTGAGATGCAGAGTGTTCACAGTTTCGTGACATCATATTTTAAGGCAGCTGACACACAAGAACCAGCTGCCGACACCCAAGGTAATATTGGCCAAGAAGCTGCAACACAAGAAACAACCACTACCCCAGGTGACACACAAGAACCACCTGTCGAGGGTATAAAGGATCAAATTAATGTTGAAACACAACCTCTGCCTCCACTGGAACCTGCTGCTCCACAAGCTCAACCCACCATATCGGCTTTGCAGGAAGAAATTGAATTTTTAAAAGCTCAAATTCAGGACTACCAGGAGGAAATTATAAGGGTCAAGGAAGCCTATCAAAATGAATTTAGCCTGCATATTTTAGCACGAGTAGCATCTGCAGCAGAAAAGAGTAAGGACAATGAATATGTGTGTACCAGTTGTGGTGACATATATACTCAAGCAGGATACAAGATAGTGGCAGAACCAATGAATGAAGACCCTGCTGTTGTGGTTGAAACAAAGGAACCTGTTGAAACACCATAACCATCCACTCAGAAACAAGAACCTGTTGTCACACAAGAACCAACAGGCTCTCCAGAAAAGGTGCAAGAGCAGACATAAGAACCTGTTGTCACACAAGAACCAACAGGCTCTCCAAAAACGATGCAGGAACAGAATGAAGAACCTGTTGTCACACAAGAACCAACAGGCTCTCCAGAAACTGCACCAAAACAAACAGAAGAACTTACTGACACACAAGAACCAGTAAGCTCTCCAGAAACTGCACCAGAACAAACATAAGAACTTACTGACACACAAGAACCAGTAAGCTCTCCAGAAACTGCACCAGAGCAAATAGAAGAATTTGCTGAAACACAAGAACCAGCAAGTTCTCTAGAAACCATGCAGGAGGTAATAGGGAATAAAGAAGAGGAAAAGTCACCACGGCCTACCCAAATTGCCATGGAACGAGAAGAAAAAGAAGTTACAGCAGGAAATGAGGAAAAAGGCATAGACTCACCACGGCCTACCCAAATTTCCATGGAACGAGAAGAAAAAGAAGTTACAGCAGGAAATGAGGAAAAAGGCATAGACTCACCACGGCCTACCCAAATTGCCATGGAACGAGAAGAAAAAGAAGTTACAGCAGGAAATGAGGAAAAAGGCATAGACTCACCCCGGCCTACCCAAGAGGAAGAAATGGTTACAGAAGAAAACAAAGGAGAAAACAGGAACTCACCCAAGCCTATTCAAACTGCCATAGAAACAGAAGAAAATGAAGAAGAAAATATAGACTCACCCCGGCCTACCCAAATCGCCACAGAACAAGAAGAGGAATCAAATACACAGGAATCAGTACAGAATCTAGAACATGAGGAAGAAACAGTAGCTGGAAATGGAAAGGAAGACATTGGATCATCCCGGCCTACTCCAATTATCACAGAGCAAATTACCCTTGTTGATGCCTTTACACAAATAGAACTTCCCTCTGTTAGTGATGCATGCACAGAAACAGATAGTTTTCAAGAATTAAAAGGAAAATGGTGGAGAGAATATGAGCTGTCTCAAGGCAAAGCATTCCAATAGCAAAAGGGGATCTGGTTCAATTATGCATATAAGAACTGGGAAGCACTTGAGCAGTGCAGAGCCCAGTACAAAGAAATTAAGGAACTAAAGGCCAGATTGTCCCAGATGTTTGAGTTATTCCAAAGAATACTTGGCACAAGGAAACACTCTTTTAATTATGCAACATTTTTGAGGGAAAGACTCACATTTTTACAGATAAAGGCTATCAAAGAAGGTAGACCTCATCAGGTAGTTACATCGGAGCAATTTATGCAAACCTTTGCAGAGGCACCTAAAAATGATCAAAATTTGTTATGCGAACTATATCTCCATAATGAAGCCATGACCGAAGAAAGAAACATGAATATGCTACCTATGGTTGGCAACATACAGCTGAGAGCTTTCATCTCCTTTTTAGCAAATCAACTTACATGGCAGAACGCTTTTATCTCAGCTCAACATAATGAGCAGAATTGCCTTTTGTGGATTAGGGCTGAACCTCAGAACGCAGCCACCTTCATTGCACAACATCAGAGAATGATAAGTGATCCTGAAATGAAGGACCACGTCAGGAAACTACAAGCAGTAGTCCTGAGAGACTGTCAGCACTATGTGAGAACTAAGGCACCATTGGCTGTCAAGGCAAATAATTTGTTTTGGGAAAACTGCCCCAAGGAGAGGCAGGAATACCACCCTTATAATCCACCTAATTTACAAGCAGCACTCTCAAGGGTACCTTATTATGTTAGATGCATGCAATACTGTGCTGAGAATTGGATTGGATACAGATTTAAATTTCCACTTCTATGGTTATCTGGTGAACAATACAGGGGTCAATTTGGATCATCCAAAAAGGAAGAAGCAGCAGCATGGAGGCAAATACAGACTGTCTGTGGGTTCAGAGCTAAGTTTGATGCCACTTCCTATAACTATTGTCTCAGTAATCTACACTGTTCATCCCAGTACTCCGACTCAGACTCAGAGTAAGCATTGCATCAGGACATGCAATCTCTTCAGTTGGGGGGGATGTTAGGATTCAGAATTGACCATTTTTGACCTTATATTTTGGCCATAATATTATCCTTTTTCAGTTCAATAGTTGTAAGCTTTGATTATGTAATGACTCAATCTCCCCAAGGTACGAAGTAACTCTCCACATATCTATATGTTTAATTGTTCATTGCATATTCATGAATATCTTTATATTTATCTTTGGAAAGGCTAATTAAGTTGCCAAGTAATCGCTCGACTGTCTAAAGTCTGCAGGAACCCTAATTCATAGTTGCTGTAACACCAGAAACAGCAACTACGCAGTTGCTGCAACACCGAAAGCAACAACTACGCAGTTGCTACAGCCAGCAACAGCAACCATCTAAAGTAGGGGAATGCTATTTTTGCAACAACTGGAAATAACAAACGGCAACTATCTGGAGATCGTCAGAATGCCACGTTGACGCGGCATGATCAGCAACTGTCCAAAAAGGGCAAAACACAGTTACAGTTGCTAAAGTATCAGGAACAGCACGGGTTTACTAAATCAGCAACCATGGGGAAACGACAAAGGATAATATGAGGATCCCAAGAAGACGGTCAAAGTTCAGTTACCAGCTGTAACAGTAAGAAGCCCAAGAAAGAATACATTATTGTAACAGTATCCTGTAACTCTTATTTTTGACAGAAAGATCTAACTGAATGAACTGTGATCATCTATTGTAATAGATGTCTCCTCTATAAAGAGGAGACATCTACATTGGAAAGCGGGGGATAATAGTTTTGTAAAATGGAATTTTTGAAGACAACAGCAAAGTCTGAACTCTCATTGTAATTTAATCTTTTGGCAGATGAATAGAAGACTGTTCTGAGCATTTAATCTAGTATTTGCGCTCTGGGGAATCTTGTGAGAGGGACTGGGTCCGCCTTCCTCACAAGATTCACCCTTTTACTTTTCTGTCAAGTGTGTAAGTGTGTTCTGTAATTTCTTTATGCTGGTACTCTGTTTTGGATTCTGTAGCATCATCTCTGATAGTTTCCTTTTTGCTGGCACTCTGTTTTGTTAATCGTTTGAAACTGTACTTCACCGATGAATTAGAATTGCAGCGTGTGTTAGAAATCTGGTTATAGGGGCAGGTGCTGAACGTCCTTGTTTGGAGGATAGGGTCCTGATCCTCTGATAACAGAGCATCCATCACTTTTCTTTTCAGATTTATAACCTTAATTAACTACTTTCATTTTATCTTTACAGTACACTGTTATGACATAACGTGAGAATTACGTATACTACAGCTTTTTAATGCTTTTAGAGTTAAGTACATACAGTACGCAGTAGCCTTTGAAATAAAAGACTTTCCCAGGTTGACAATTTAATGTGGTACTTGATTGTTAATCAATAAACAATTCAACTAGTCAACACGTATATGCCCCAGATGAGCCTTGCGTACAACCAACCATCAGAAGAGATTCAACAACAAGATGATGCATCAACAACCCCCAGCTTTTGCCTGAGGTATTCAAAGGTCTCCCTGGGCAATGGTTTGGTGAGTATATCAGCAACTTGTTCCTTAGAAGGAACATACTCCAACTTGACCTTTTGTTCAAGTACTTGTTCCTGGAGAAAATGATACTTGATCGGTATGTGCTTGGTCTTTGAATGCATGACTGGGTTCTTTGAAATGTTGATTGCACTTGTACTATCACATAAGATGGAGATGGGTGGTATACAAGTGATTTGAAAATCCTGCAAGGTCTGCATCATCCAAAGGAGTTGAGTGCAGCAAGATGCAGCAGCAACATATTCCGCTTCAACTGTAGACAAGGCAATCGAACTCTGTTTCTTGCTGAGCCAAGATACTAATATGGAACCCATAAAGAATGCACCACCACTTGTGCTCTTCCTGTCATCCACGCTCCCAGCCCAATCTGCATTTGTATAAGCATGAAGTGTGAGATCTGTATCTCTAGGATACCATAAGCCATAGTTTTGAGTTCCTTGAAGATATTTGAAGATTCTCTTTACTGCCTGAAGATGAGTTTCCTTTGGATTTGCCTGAAATCTTCCAACTATTCCTACTGCATGCATTATGTCTGGTCGGGTACCTGTCAAATAAAGCAGACTTCCAATCATAGATCTGTAAGTTGGTTGATGCACTGCTGCTGATTCATCATTTGCATTGAGGCTACATCCTGTGACCATGGGTGTACATACTGGTTTTGCATCTTCCATGCCATATTTCTTCAAAATCTGCTTGAGATACTTGGTTTGAGACAAAAGGATCCCTCCTTCTTTTTGTTGGATTTGCAAACCAAGAAAATATGTCAGTTCTCCCAGCAAGGACATTTCGAATTCTTTCTGCATTACCAAGCCAAAGCTTTGACTCATAGCTTCTTCATTGCTGCCAAAGATAATGTCATCTACATACACTACAAGTATTAGCAATTTGTCGTTTTCAGCTTTTATATAAAGATTGCTATCTGCTGATCCTTTTGAAAAACCTTGTTGATGAAGATATTTGTCCAAACGATAGTACCAAGCCCTTGGAGCTTGTTTGAGACCATAGAGATCCTTTTTCAATCTGCATACAAGATTTGGATCATTTCCAAGAATGAAACCATCTGGCTGCTCAATGAATACTTCTCCTTCCAAGTCTCCATTCAGAAAGGCTGATTTCACGTCCATTTGAAATACTTTGAAGTTTTGAAAGCTTGAGAGAGCAAGGAACATTCGGATGGCCTCAAGTCTTGCAACAGGAGCAAAAGTTTCTTCAAAATCTATTCCTTCTTGCTGCGCATACCCTTTACAAACAAGTTTGGCCTTGTTTCTAATTACTTCTCCATTTTCATTCAATTTATTTTTGAAGACCCATTTTGTCCCTATAACATTCTTATCCTTTGGTCTAGGAACCAATTTCCAAGTGTTGTTCTTTTCGATCTGCTCAAGTTCTTCATCCATTGCTTTGACCCAACATTCATCTTTGCATGCCTCTTTCACATTTTGTGGTTCAGTGGAAGAGAGTAATGCCAAATAGCTTGAAGCTTCTGCAATTGTTCTTCTTGTTTGTACACCTGCTTCTTTCTGCCCCAAAATCTGAGATTCTTGATGATTCTTCTGAACATATCTGGATGGAGTCTTCTCTTCTATCCTTATCTGCTCCTCTGGTTCTTCTTGAGGTTCTTCTTCTTCATCATTCTGTCTTTGAGGGTAGTCTTCATCTTCTTCGATATCTTCATGATTTACTTGCCTAGGAATGTATCCCTTCTCATCAACCACTACATCAATGCTGTCAACAATTCTTCCAAGTCTTTTATTGTAGCACTTGTATGCTTTGCTGTGTGGAGAATAACCAAGAAGAATGCCTTCATCTGCTCTAGGTTCAAGTTTTCCAAGTTGCTCATCAGTGTTCTTAATATAGCATTTGCTCCCAAATATTTTGAAGTGCTTTACCGAAGGAGTCTCACCATACCAGAGCTCATGAGGGGTTTGAGTGTTGTTCACTCGGAAATTTGTTTTGTTGAGAATAACAACCGCAGCATATGCAGCTTCACCCCAAAAAGTTGTGGGAGTTCCAGACTCATCAAGCATAGCACGAGCCATTTGTTGGACTGTTCTGGTCATTCTTTCCACCACTCAATTTTGCTGAGGAGTTCTAGCTGTAGAGAATTCTCTTCTTATCCCATGTTCTTCACAGAAATCAAAAAATTCATTTGAGGTAAACTCCCCACCTCTGTCGGATCTGAGGCACTTAATTTTGTATCCTGATTCATTTTCAACCAAGGCTTTAAAGGATTTGAATTTTTTGAATGCTTCATCTTTGTGCTTCATAAGCCCTAACCAGACAAACCTGGAGAAATCGTCAATGAATAATATCAAGTATTCTTCTCCTCGAGGTGTCCTTTTCCTGAATGGACCACATACATCTGTATGTACTAGCTCAAGAGGCATGCTATCTGATCCTTCCTTCTCCGGAAAGTTAGTTCTGGTTTGCTTTCCAAACTGGAATGATTTGCATATGGTGTTGTCTGGAATTTTGATATCTGAAAGACCGCGAACTGCCTGATATTTGCATGCTTTCCTTATTTGTGAAAAGCTTAGATGCCCCAACCTCCGGTGCCATAACCAGTGTTCATCATCCTTGCTTAGATAGCATTGTTGTTGTCCTTCTTCAAATATGTATAGATTATTTGGAGTTCTTTCACCTTTGATCACTGTTTTACCTGTATCAAGATCACGAACAAGACATCCATTTGATCTAAATATTACCTCGGTTCCTTGATCACACATCTGGCTGACACTCAGAAGATTATGCTTCAATCCATCAACATACAAAACATTTCCAGCTTTGACCTTTTCTTTTAACTGAGGAGTGCCTTTTCCTTTTATAGCTGCAAGAGTATCATTTCCAAAAGAAACTTTCTTTCCCTTTTCTAAAGCAGAATATGATTCAAGTTTTTCTTTATCACCTGTCATATGCTTCGAACATCCACTGTCAATGTACCATAGATTTTCCTGTCCCTCTACATAAAATGCTATCCCACATCTTTCTGTTTGTGGTTCCTTTATTCTCCATGTTTTGGTGCTTGAGGCTTGTTCCTTTGTCTGCTGAAACCTACTCCTGCATTCAGAATCTTCATGACCAAGGTTATTGCAAATAGAACATTCAACTTCATTTTCAAGAGCCGAAAAGTTGTTATAGGTCCTTTTTGTAATCCCGGTCATACTTCTTTGTTTTTGAGCTTCTCTAGTCATGATTGTTTTATATGCAACACATTGAGCTGCTTTGTGACCAAAGTTATGGCAAGAGAAGCATTTTCCATTGAAGAAACTTCTGCGGTTATTGAATCTTCCGGCCAAATGATTGTAATTTCTATTGTCATCCATTCTTGAAGCAAATTGAGAGGATTTTACCTGTGGCTGGTTGTAGCTTTTGTTCATCCTTAGGACGGATTGCCCCTGGTTTACCTGATAGTCTTTGTTTGTTCTTGATGTAATTTGTCCCTGCTTTACCTGGTGATATCCATTGTGCTTTTGCTCATTCCTTCTTGCTGCATCAAGATAACTCTTTGAGGTGGATGCTTGAGAAGTTTCTACATTATACCCCAGACCTGTCTTGTTTAGTGGAGAACGTTGTACATTGATGATCTCATCCAGAGTTTCAGATCCTTTGACAAATTTAATATTAATAGCCTTTGTTTTCTCAATTTCTTTTCTAAGACCAACAATTTCACCTTCTAATTTTTCAAGATATTTTTCCTTTTCATCAATTTGAAATTGTAGAGTATCAATGATCATATTCTTTTCTTCTATACATCTCTTGAGTCTAGAAATTTCTTCATAAAGGCTATCCACATCTATAGCATCCATGTAATCATCATCTTCAAATGCCATTAAAAGTTTATAGTCATTACCTCGTTCATCTTCATCACTATTTGATAGACCATCACTATCTTCATGAGTGTAGTAGCTTTTTGCTTTCTGTTTCTTGTTCCATCTAGCAGGTTCCTTTCCTTTGTCAATCTTATCCTTATGAGGACATTTCACAGCATAATGACCTACTCTTCCACAAGCAAAACATTTAAAAGGTAACTTACCTTTGAACCTTCCAGTACCCCGTTGAAGATTTCTGACAAAATTTGATTTTTCTTCTTCTTCTGGCGTGTGACTTGCTTCATAGTAGTCTCCTTTGCCTGAAGCCTTGAAAGCAGCTTCTCTCCTGTCTGATGGACCTCCTTTTCTCATTTCATAAGCAGTTAGAATTCCGTGTAGCTGAGACATAGTAAGAGTTCGTAGATTTTCCTTTTCTTCTATTGCAGACACTTTAGATTCAAACTTGGGGGACAATGATCTTAAAAAATTTTCAACCACAATAGCCTCTTTTATTTCTTCACCCAAGTTTTTCATGCAATTAACAATCTCGTCTACCCGAAGGAAATAGTTAGCCACACTTTCATCATTATACATTCTGAGATTCTCATACTGAATCCTGAGGGTTTGAAGTTTAGCGTGCTTTACCTGTTCATCTCCTTCGTAGCTCAAGACAATCTTGTCCCATATTTCCTTTACGGATTTATATTGCATAACCTTCACGAATTCTGTTTGAGATAAGCATCCCAGCAGAGTATTGACTGCTTTAGCATTTGTTTCATATTTCTTCTTCTTGGCCGAATCTGTAGGAGTAGCTGAAGGAAAAGTGTAGCCTGTATCTATGATATCCCAAACTTCTGTACCAAGAGATTGAAGATAGGCAGTAACTCTTACCTTCCAATAATTGAAGTTTGTCCCATCAAAAATTGGTGGCCTGATTGATGCTTCCCTCTCGTAATTGCTCATGATGAATGATCTTCCTTCAAGCGATCAAGCTTCTCTGAAGGACCTGCTCTGATACCAATTATTGGAAATAATACTGAGAGGGGGGGGGGTGAATTAGTATTATTAAGTTCTTTTTAATAAATCTTCCTTATTTATACTTTTGAATTATTCTTGTATGTCAATACCATAAAACAATGAGCATGAACAAGAAAAATAGATAGTCACACCAAAGAACACCAGATGTAAGGTGGAAACCCAATGTGGGTGAAAACCACCTGTTGCAATATGTCTCTATCTTCTTTCAATTAGAAACTCCTTTTACAATGATTTTGTACTGGTGCAGTCCTTTACCAGTATGCAGGCTGCAACCTGCAGAGAGCTACAACTCTCTCTCGTTTTCCAGTCTCTCCTGGAAGGGAGCTACAACCCCCTACTTCTTTTCTTTCAAGGACCACTTTTCATAAATTTTCAAACTGGATCCATGAATATCAAATCATCATCAAGTACAAGAAAGTCACCCAGTCAACTGCAGTAACCAGATCAATAGTAACAGTAAACTAAACCCAGAACACCTTATCAACAGAGAAAAGTCAGTCAAATAAATGCCTTAAGACAGATACGCAATTTTTCTTTATCTGGACTGCGTGGCTACGCACTTCACCTTCTGCGTCTCTGCGTATCCCCGCAGAGAGCCTTCCACTGCACCGCGTACCCACGCACTGTTTCTTCAATCACGCCGCGTACTATTACTGTGGCCACGCACCCTCAGATGCTATCGCGCCGCGTACCTACGCACCTGCGTCTTCTGTAGCGCCGCGTACTTTCACTGTGCCTCCGCACCTGAACCTCTGTCATGCTGCGTACCCACGCACTGCGCCTTCTTCTGCTGTGCGTACCCACGCACTGCGCCTTCTTCTGCTCTGCGTACCCACGCACTGTGCCTTCTTCTGGTCTGCGTACCCACGCACTGCGCCTTCTTCTGTTGTGCGTACCCACGCACTTGCACTGTTAATCACCTGCGAACCTCTGATTAGGGCTGAATTAGCAGTCCACCAGTGTGCCACAGATAGTCAGATGCCCAGATCTGATCATGCGCCTGAGAGATCACACTTCATAGATTCACTTTCAACTTCTCTTTTATATAGATCAAGCTTTTAAACCGATAACCCAATATTTCAGATCTTAATATATACAATTTGCAAAGATACTTTGGCCAAGTGATCTCCTTCTCTATTTATAGTCAAGCCCTTATCCACACCATGGGACAAAACCATCAATAACCAATACAAGGGATTCAAACCGGGGCTAAATTAGATCCTATACCACGGGCCAAAACCATAGAATCAAGAACGGCGGGCTAAAATACCACGGGCCAAACATAAGAAACCCCACGTGAGCGCGCTTCTCTGCCTTGAAGTGAGTGAACTGGGGTCCGCACCTCATGAACGGGTAACCTGCGGGTATGTACGCACTTTATCTATGATATTCCTGCGGGTCCACAGCTTTTGTACGGTGTACCTGCGTACCTCTTATTTTCCAATATTTTGAGAGCCTGAACAGAGCATTGCCACATAAGAGAGTTGCCATCAAGAACAACACCTGTAACATAGAGCCATACCAGAATCATAATGCCAACACTCTAGACTTTCAAAATCTCTACTAGTATTATGCAACTTAACAATATTGACTTTGGTCATACCTTTATAGCTTGTCTCCAAGGTCTTCCATGTCGTCCTTGTTGAAGACGTGATGTTAATCTTCAAGAGCACTTCTTAGTCCACTCCTTGTTGAATAAGTTGCAATGCTCGTGCATTCTTCTTTTTGTCTTTCTTCCATAGTTCCCTCTCTAGATTAGTGAGAAATAATTCTTTTTCTTCATCTTTAGGTTCTAAAAATCCAAACCGAACATGCTCCCAAACATCATGAGCCTTCAACATGGTCTCCATCTTAATGGCCCACACATCATAATCCTTCCCTTTAAACGATGGGAACTGGTGCTGGAAATTTGAGAAAACCATATTTCTTCAAAACTACTCTTCAAAAACCTTAAATTTCTCCTTTTTATAAAATAAACTCCTTATAAATTATTTTTTTTATAAAAGAAACTTAAACAAAATACTTTTTACAAAGCCTCCTAATAAATCTTTATAATTCAAAATCCAATCCTTTAAAAATATCCAAACTAAACCTTTTCGTAAAACCTTATAAGAACTCATTTTGAATCTTTATGAATCTTTTACAATCTTTTTGAAATCAGGTTCTTAAAAAAAAGTGATATGAGTCATAATAAACCACACACTCCTCTCACTTGAAACTCCAAGGCGCTCCAAGGAGCTCCTTTGACTTTAGTGAAAATAACCCACGCACTGCACCTTTTGATAGTCTTGGGAAGCATTGCATTTCCAAAAATCATGAAACTATAAGTTTGCCTTAAACAACGCAGGTTATCACAAAGCGGAGATACGGTGATCGATTTTATTTAATTAAGCAACAAATTTTCCACATAACTTAATTATTAAACAATTTTGTAATTTGAAAAAACCATCGACCTTCTTTACTTGGCCCTCTTTTTACTGCCTCTGTTGGCTCCACATATCTTGTGATCCTTCCTTGGCTTTGAGACCAATTTGTTGGAAAAGAAGAGAAGACAAGGCACAAAATAACACAAATAAATAAGACACAATAACACGATTTGTAGCTATTCTATTGATCACACAAAAAATTGACAATTACAATGAATTCGGTGATGGGTATTTGATGATGATGATAATCATGATGATGGTTAACGTCTGCTGAGACCAAACTTTGGTCTATCGAACCTAAAGAAACAAATTCTTTATTTTGATTTAAGATTTTATTCCTATGCTCAAAAATCTTGGAGAGAAGCCTCCCGATCTCACTATAATTTTGACATTGTAAAAGGCTAGGAAGGTCAGTATTGTGAAAAAAGATTATGAAACTGATCTCTAATGTGGTTGTACCTGGGGCACTCTAAGAGGAAGTGGCTTTTTATCCTTGATGTTCCTATTCTCACATAGATGGTAGATCCTTTCCATCAATGGTGTTTTAGGAATTGCCCAATGACCTGTTTCACTACGGAGCTCATGAGAATTCGTTCTAATCTTTGCTATATTAATTTTATTCTTTGAGCTAGTTAAAATAGAGAGATACCTTTGATCTTCTAGGGTGGGGTTGATACCTTCTTATCATAACTTAATTTTCTTTTAGCTGCTAAATCTTTCTCACGCCACATTTTTTCTTTTAACTTAGAAGTAACAATATCTTTAATGTTATTAATGTTTTGCAATGCATCATTCTCGTTGATCTCCCAATAGTTTAACCAAGCCCTCGTGTCTTTATACCACCCACGCTTGAGCCTTAGGTGGTTTTGGCTGGAATTTAAAGCTAGCTTAGGAAGTCTATGATCTCCTATGTTATTGAGTTTGTGCTTGTACAGCAGAAGCCTAATCATAGCTAGGCTCTCGATAGGGGAAATACCTACTTATATAAGGAGAATAGGATAGGGTGTATTACTTTTAATTTTCAGGTTATATGTTAAAAAACGCTTCTGGATTTGCTCAATCTTTCTCTAGGATTCTCTAGAGATGTTGCAACCGCAAACCTCACATCCATATAAGATAACAGGAGTGAATAAAGTTTCAAAGAGGAACTTCTTTTTATCCCACATTACGAGGTTTTCCGTTTTACAATTATTTTCAAGACCAAAATAAGCTTTCCACCCCCCCATTAATCCTTTTCTCAATGCTATAGTTCCAATTGAGCTTGTAATGAATATCAATTCCTAGGTACTTGTAAGAATACATTTCCTCCAAGTTATTATTGTCATACATAAAATTAGCCTAAGTTTCCTTCTTGGATATGATAATCATAACTTTTGTTTTGTCACTGTTAACAGTCATACCCATGGTAGAGCATAAATCCTTAAGAAACCTGAGTTTCTTATCAAGATCGGATGGGCACCTTGCGAGAAGAACAATATTGTCAGCATGGAGAAGAAGGATGACGACTATCCCAGCTAAGATCGTGCCAGCACATCCTGCGTCCTGTAAATAGCCTTCGAGCTTGTCGATGTAAATGCCAAATAGAGTAGTGGAGAGGGGGCAACCTTGTTTAACTCCGATATTACACTTAATATTTGTTGACCACCCCTCATTGCTCTTTAGCTTGGCAATTACATTCTCGTATAACCTTATAGTGGTAGATATCAACTCGAAAGGAACCTTTAGCTCTTCTAATCTATTCCAAAGGTTATATCTAGTCATAAACCTTTTATGATTAGCGACCCACCTAAAATAAATTGACATGCAACCACACGCTAAATTTGACTTTACTTAATTCGGCTCTCTAAATTCAGCCAACTCTTCATGTGTGAGTAATTAACTTATTTTAACACTTTATTCATTCTGTAAATAACCTGATCAATTTTGATAATACCTCACCCATAATCAGAAGGATTTGAAGGCCAAAGTGGAAACATTTTGTCGAGGGGATGATAATAGTGCTTCAGAAAATCTCTCCACCAGAAAACTCGATCTCTCAGGTGATTGAAACTGGTGACGTATCTCACTTGCTTCGTCTTGTCTTCAGAAATGAATTTGTTCCTTTCTTCCATGGGAAGCAAGAAGAACCTAGTCACCACTCTCATCATCTAAACCATCAACGAATCATGACCACTTTGTTTAATCACCTGCAAATTAATTAAAAGATCAACTTTTCACATTGTGTGCATACACAAAAAGTTAAGTAGTCTCATTTTATACAAATTTACGGCAATCAATATTTCTAGATCTATAGCTTCATCTATTAGTGCATCCAAGTAACATATTTCATTTTGTTCAATTTTATACTGGTTTAAATTTAACAAGTAATATATATTGCCATGTGCATTAATGCAACTATAACTCTAAAAATATTAGTATCCAAAATTTAAAACAATATCCTATATTAAATTTATAACTTCGTTCACATAAAAACCAATATTCAAATCATACTAATTTACAAGTATCCAAACTTGGCAATTAAATACATAGATGATAATAATAATAATAATAACTAACTTTCTTTATAAACTATTGAGCTTTCTTCCTCTAATTTATATATATATAGAGTACAAATCAGACAGAGATTTTAAGTCAATTGTTTGACTTATATTTAATTAATGTAATGATATAAAGGCTCATTTATTTTTTAATATTTAGAATTAAAATCTAACTTATAAAATATATAATTGAATAATTTAAAAATTAAAATATGTATCAGTTCGATTATCTAATGCAAAGTATAAAGATTTATTCAAATCACGAATATCCAAAAATTCAGAGTTACGATATAGCATCGAGTAGCTTTCTAGAGTAAAAATCGAAATTCAAATTTTTATTTCTACTACTTTTTATTTTCATTTTTATTGAAGGGGACATTTTTATTTATATTGAATGACACACTTTCTAGTGAACTTAAATGTAATTGGATTTTAAATTTTAAAATATGATAGTGATATATAAAGTTAAACAATTGATTTTATTTATATTTATCAAAGGTCTAAAATTTTATAAAAACAATAACTAATTTAAAATATACTCTAGATTTATTAACGTATTAAAATTTACGCAAAGTAAAAAAACAACATGAATCAAAATGGGTAATTTTTAATAGTCACATTTTTTTTCGGAAAAATATGATAAAATTGGAATAATACATAGAAAATTAGTGTGGCCATTGCTCAAGAATAATATGCACATATCATATATATATTTGTGTACAATAACATAGACAATATATATTTTTGTGTACAATAACACAGACAACAATAGTTACACTAGCAGCAAAACCACCATCAGCACCAGCCAACACTTGAAAAATTACAGCCTCTTGGCGCAGACGTCCAATAGGCCTAACAACTTGGAGGCGGCAACTGTCTTCCAATCCAAAAATGGCGATAATAGGAGGATCATATTGTGGAATTCTAATTATTATATTGGAAGTTAATCTTATTCACATTTAAATATATAACAATATAGTGAAAATAAGAATGTTACATAAACATAATTGAAAATGATACGGAAATATAATAAGTGGAATGGCTAGGTGATCTCTCTTCTCCATGCAAACCAAATTTATGTATAGAGGGCATGTGTGGCACATGCATTTCCATCATGGAAGTTTCAATATGGTTGGGCATGTAATTATCTGTATAAGGGGCACCTAGAAGTTGTTGTTAGCAGTTCTTGTTATGGGAGTTATTGAAGGTGGCAGAAGAGAAGAAATGTTTGTGCAATTCGCCACCCTCTACAAATCTCTTTGGGTGTGACTCTCAGAGGATTTAAATGCTACTTGCAATAATAGATTTCATGGTCATTGTTATCACCCTAAAATTTTTGTTTCTAAACTTTGGAAGGTTTGCCTTGTTTCTAGTCATAGTCTTATAATAGGTTTTCAGTCATCTCATCTCAATAGTGTCATTCTCTTTTCCAAATAAAGTTGGACAGCCTCATTCCATGTCCTAGAAGCCTCACCATGTGTTTAGAAGTCATATCTCACATCATTTGGAAAAAGAAAATTGAAACTAGCTACGAATCCACGTTTTTGTAGCGCAGACAGTGTAAAAAACCAATTTTGCGCTACGAAATCACTGAAGCAACCTATTTCAACATAAAAGACTCTGTTTTTTACTTTTACTAGTCAACTTCCAGAAGGGTTCTTGAGCAGCTGAGAACTCAGTTTTGAAGACTGAAAGAGGCTTTTCTTCTTAGCATACTTAAATTCAAAAAACTCTTAAGGTTTCTTCAAATTCGTTATGAGGTGGGAGAAATTTGTGGTTAAACTTGCGCTACGAAACTGCTGAAAGCCAAGCTTTGTATTCTGGTTTTAGCAGTCTTTTTCAAGACCAATTTCTGGTCACAGGAAAAGGTATTTTGGAATTGTGAAGGAGGTTTCTCTTCATAAACTCTCCATATATAATAACCTATCTCACTTTCTTAATAAGTGTTATCAGTTAGGAGATACTAATATTTCTTTGAAACCCTAATTTCAGAGAACATATTTTTTCTGTTTTACACGTGTTTTTCAATGACAGATTTTGGACAGCTGGAGAAGTGTTTTAAAAAACAAAGAGAGGTTTTTGTTACAGACAGAATGTACTACAAAAAACTCCTTTAGTTTCATAAAATATGTCATGGATGAGAAGATAAAGGCTCTGTCCCACGTGCTAATTTTCAAAGATCCTAAACCTAAAAATAGGGAAATATGTTCCCTAATTTCTAGGGTTTACCATCAGCAGTAAGGTGACAATGTGGGAGGCTTCATCAAATTCGACCTCATTAGGTTTCAGTTGTTAAAGAATGCATTCAATGTTTAGTTAAGGTGGTTTAGTCATAACAAGGAGTTGTACTCCTAATTGTATTAGGACTCTAAGACTGTTAATTAGCTATCAAATGCATTTAAAGGTTTGTTTTATGGTTAGAATAGGTGTCACTCATATGAAATTCGAATTCTCTTCATGAGGGATGAGGTAATCCATGTTGTAAATTCTATATATAAAGCAAGAGGTTGAATTAGCAAAGGGTTGGAGACTTTTTGGCTCAGCTGCTGCTCTATGTGCAAATTGTGTATATTTTTAACCTAATGCAGAGTTTCTACTTAGAAAACTCAAGATTCATGAAAATTTCTTGTATGTTCTTGTTTTCATGGCATCTTCCAATACTTACATTGCAGTGGTGTTTACTTATGATACTCAGAACTCATCAATGATGCTATGACTTCCTTCATAGATAAACTAATTGTGTTTCACTATTTTATATTTGCATTTCTGCACTTGAACTCTATAATGTCTTGACTTCCATGCTAGGTAGAATGTTTTGGCTTCACTACTCAGGATTCAAAGAGAGTTTTTAATGTCCTATTGTCTCATGGCTTTCCTCTTTCACTTACTTGTAGTGGTGTGAATACATGTTACTTAGAACTCATCAATGATGCTCTAACTTCCTTCATGTATTTATAAACTGTGTTTCCTTGCATTGTATCTTTGTTTTGTTGATGTATAAAAACTCTCTATGCCCTAAATTTCATGTTAAACTGATCTTTTTGTCGTACTAAAACATAGTTTGACTCCATAGCCCAATGGTAGCCAGCCTTCATCTCTCAATCTCATCTTTCAACCTATAAACCTATAAAATCACAAACCATAGAGTTAGCCATCTAATCCATATCTTTAATCAATATCATTAACCCTTTGAGAGAGTCCTCTCAGGCTAAGGAGGCTAAGCCTTAGCTAAAAGATTGGTTTGAAATAGTTACACTGAGATAGTCTGATCAGCAGCCTATCAGGGTCCTATTTTGGTGATAACATTTTGGTGCATCTACCGGGAGTCTGAAGATTATTCATTCCCGAAGAAGCTAAACTTCTGAAGGTAGAAGGAGCTCAGAAAGTTTTTGAGGCTGTAATCTACCTTGGTGACTCCACACATGAAATAACAAATTGGAAGGTGACTCCACTGCTAGAAGATCAGTAGCTTGATGAAGTTTTAGGATGACTGCCATTGCAAGAATGAATGTCAGGTATGCCCTTATGAATCAGTCTCACATCCCTGGTTTTCCAAATCCTATGCCAAAGATCGATTAGTTAGATGATCTTCCAATATTCAAAGATGAAAAGAAAGACAATGCTACTCTTCATTTGGTTAGGTTCCATATGCATGTACATGGTCTTAAGGTTCAGTTCCCTGAAGATTGTCTCATGAAGATGTTTATGACCACTTTAGAAGGAAAAGCATGGTCTTGGTATAAAAGCTTGGAAAATGGTTCATTATATCCTCTTGCTGATTTCCATGATGTATTCTATGACATGTATAAAGAGTGTCATCCCTCCTTATTGCTGGTCAAAGATTGTTGTAAACATTCTGCGAGTTTTATTCAATATTTGCAGGATTGTTATGATGATGATGAATTCATGGATGAAGAAATTTTAGAGGCTCTTCATAACAATACATTTCAACACCAAGAAGAAAGGATAACATCCCATGAAATGCAGCATGTAAATCAGCAGGGTTTTACTTATGAAAATCATATTACATCCTCTGAGATTGATGTAGAGATGCAGCAGAATTGTCAGTCTTCGGATCATAATGAAGATGAAAATAATTGCAAACACCAAGAAGAAATACTGGAAGAAATTTTTTATAACCCTCAAGCAGAGGAAAAGGTTGATCATTTATGTAATTCCTTGCAGCAGATTACTTCAAAGAATGATCATAATAGTGAGGGAAATTACATTGTCTATGGGAATCATGTAGAAAGCCAGTTGGATAGCATATCAAAGGAATTTTGTGTGGCTGAGAATCAGTTTTCTGAAGATATAGAATGTTATGAGAATCATCAAACTAATCATGTCTTTTTTGACCCTATAGCTGATTACATGGAAAAGATTTGTTGTTCAAATTTCCAGTTATATTTTTATCTTGAATATCAATTACATCTCATGCTGACTCGGTTATTCTTGTATCATCTTTATTTTTGCTTCAAGCACAACTAAGAGATTCAAGAGTCAGATCAGATCGATGACTGGCTTCATTGGAAGTTTCATGTTCCTTGAGCTACAAGTGGAGATTGCAGCTGATAGGGTAGGTAGGAATGTGTAAATGAGCTTACAGTAGGTTGACTGAGCATCTGTTCAGTAGGTGCAGTTTGAATTCTTCTTACAGAAATCATTGAAGGCTTGAGGAGCAGATTGGGTAGAAGTTCAGAGTTTTATTCTAGAGGATGGATAGTGACACTGGAGCTACAGGTTCTTAGTGTACCACAAGGGCACACTATCCCTAGTGGAGGCACTGTTATCACACTAAAATTTTTGCTTCTAAAATTTGGAAATTTTGCCTTATTTCTAGTCATAGTCTTATAATAGGTTTGAGTCATCTCATCTCAATAGTGTCATTCTCTTTTCCAAATAAAGTTTGACAGCCTCATTCCATGTCCTAGAAGCCTCACCATGTGTTTAGAAGTCATATCTCACATCATTTTGAAACAAAAATTGAAACTAGCTATGAATCCATGTTTTCATACCACAGACAGTGTAAAAAACCAGTTTTGCACTACGGAATCACTGAAGCAACCTGTTTCAACATAAAAGACTGTATTTTATGCTTTTACTAGTCAACTTCTAGAAGGGTTCCTGAGCCATTGAGAAGTCAATTTTGAAGACTAAAAGATACATTTCTTCCTAACATACTAGACTACAAAAACCTCTCTCTATTTCTTCAAATTCGTTATGAGGTGGGAGAAATTTGTGGTTAAACTTGCGCTACGAAACTGCTGAAAGCCAAGCTTTGTATTCTGGTTATAGCAGTCTTTTTCAAGATCCGTTTCTGGTCATAGGAAAAGGTATTTTGGAATTCGTAAGAAGGTTTCTCTTCATCAACTCTCCATCTACAATAACCTATCTCACTTTCTTCATAAGTGTTATTAGTTGGGAGATACTAATCATTTTTTGAAACCCTAATTTCAATGAACAGATTTTTCCTGTTTTACACGTGTTTTTCAATGACAGATTGTCGACAGCTGGAGAAGTGTTTTAAAAAGCCAAGAGAGGTTTTTGTTCTAGACAGCATGTACTACGAAAACCTCCTTCAGTTTCATAAAATATGTCATGGATGAGAAGACAAAGGCTCTGTCCCACGTGCTAATTTTCAAAGATACTAAACCTAAAAACAGGGAAACATGTTCCCTAATTTCTAGGGTTTACCATCAGCAGTAGGGTGACAATGTGGGAGGCTTCATCAAATTCGACCTCATGAGGTTGCAGCTGTCAAAGAATGCATTCAATGTTTAGTTAAGGTGGTTTAGTCATAACAAGGAGTTGTACTCCTAATTGTATTAGGACTCTAGGATTGTTAGTTAGCTGTCAAATGCATTTAAAGGTTTGTTTTATGGTTACAATAGGCGTCACTCATAGCAAATTCGAATTCTCTTGATGAGGGATGAGGGAATCCATGTTGTAAATGCTATATATAAAGCAAGAGGTCAAATTAGCAAAGGGTTGGAGACTTTTTGGCTCAGCTGCTACTCTATGTGCAGACTGTGTATATTTTTAAGCTAATGTTGAGTTACTACTTAGACAACTCAAGATTCATGAAGAGTTCTTGTATGTTCTTGTTTTGATGGCATCTTCCAATACTTAAATTGCAATGGTGTTTACTTATGATAGAACTCATCAATGATGCTCTGACTTCCTTCATATATAAACTAACTATGTTTCACTGTTTTATATTTGCATTTCTGCACTTGAACTCTATAATGTCTTGACTTCCATGCTAGGTAGAATTTTTTTGCTTCACTACTCAGGATTCAAATAGAGTTTTTAATGTCTTATTGTCTCATGGATTTCCTCTTTCACTTACTTGTAGTGGTTTGAATACATGTTACTTAGAACTCATCAATGATGCTTTAACTTCCTTCATGTATTTATAAATTGTGTTTCCTTGCATTGCATCTTTGTTTTGTTGATGTATAAAAACTCTTTATGCCCTCACTTTCATGTTAAGCTGATCTTGCTGTGGTACCGAAACGTAGTTTGACTCCATAGCCCAATGGTAGTCAGCCTTCATCTTTCAACCTATAAACCTATAAAATCACAAACCATAGAGTTAGCCATCTAATCCATATCTTTAATCAACATCATTAACCCTTTGAGAGAGCCCTCTCAGGCTGAGGAGGCTAAGCCTTAGCTAAAAGATTGGTTTGAAATAGTTACACTAAGATAGTCTGATCAACAGCTTATTAGGGTCCTATTTTGGTGATAACAGTCATACTGATCAAAAAGCTCGTTTGGAGATGTGGTCTGAAAATATGAGGGAAGGAGAAGATGTTTAGATAGAGGTAGAGCGAGAAGAGGTGTAGGATCATGAGGCTAGGGTGTAGTGCATGGTGTAGATGATGATGCAATGAAAGGGTTAAGGGACTAGGAACTGGATATGGATGGGGTGGTATCCCCTAACCCTGCACAGTCACCTAGGTAAGTTGTTTTACCTGCATCTTTGGACACCTTGGAAGTAGAACTATAGCAAGCTACAAAGCTCCTAGAATAGTTGAATCAAAACAAGAACGAGGACCAAAATGAAATTATAAATTTCATGAATGAATTGCAATGTAACCAATGGGATATGTTGGATCACTTAGCATCACTCCACCAGGGACAAAGTAGACATACTGGTTGCATGGAGAAACTAGAGGGGCACATAGCAAATGTTTAATTCAATGTTCATGGGGATCTTGGTCACCCTGTTTCTTCGAATTTAGGTCCAGACCACCTACCTACTAATTGATGCTTGTGGGTAGTGTATCATCTTGGGACCTTTTGGTTGTATTGGTCTTTCCGGTTTTCAACTATGAGAAGGTTCTTGCAATTTGTCACAATTTTTTGGGTTGTTCTTCTAGCCAAGAAATATGATAGGAGTGAAGCTGGAAGAGAAACATATTTTGGACATGTATCCTAGATGAATAAATAGAAGGTTTATGTATATATATAAAAGTTATTTAGTTTTTTTTCTTTATGTGTGGTTAATAAACGCCACATTAGTGACCACTATCATTAGTAGAGTCTAAAAAGACTATCCATTAGTAAAGTACTTTAATGAATTAAGCTAATCCTTGAAAGTCATATTTTTTAAATCTTAAATAAATAATATTGAATATTTCATTAAATATTACCAATAATTTTTTTTCCATAATGATTAATTATATCATGGAATGTAATAAATATCATTTAAGTTTTTGAAGAAAATAATTATATTAAATAGAAATATGATAAGGAAATTATTAAAGATATTAATTATGAAAAATTATATGGTGAATTAAATATTTGATGTAATTAATATTACAATATTTATCATTATCAAATGACAAGTATTCGATGTAATTAACAATAAAATAAATCAATTTAGAGTTAATTATATAATCAATTAATTTTCCAAAATATTTAAAAACCCATCATTAACGAGTTATCTTAAAATCTAATATAATTCATAATATTATTTAAATAAATTAATGTATAGTTAATCTTATATTTATAAATATAATATTTATATTTATATTTATATTTTTTTTGTTTTAGATCTAAGTCTTTTGTGATCCATAATGTACATATTAGTCTTTTGGATTAATCACATCATTAGGATTTGGTCGAGGTTTGAACCAACTAATGTGGTTCATCCTTCTAAGGTCGACCAAATCCTAACTATATGATTAATCTGAAAGGCTGATATCTATATTTTTTGTTTGTTTGTATGGATGATAAGTTACATCAATTTGTTCAAAATTTTGACCAAATATTAATGATATGATTAAAAAAATAAAATTATATTTATATAGAAATTATAAAATTAAATACGTTTAATAAAATTAAATTTATTTTATTAATTATATATTTATATATTAAATAATATCATAAAATATAGATTATAATTATTTAATTTTATTAAATTATATTTATATTATAATAATATAAATTACATAATTAATAATATTTTTTATAAGTTATATGATTAAATTACATTTTATTTTATTTTTTCATTATTTTATGGGAGGGTGGAGTTGTACTTGTGTCATATTTAACATGATATGGATATAGTATAATCAAAATTTGTACAACAAAAATCTTTATAATGAATATATACACTATGCAACAGTGATAAACATCCCAAACATGATTGAATGATTCTTTATAATGAATATATACACTATGCAACAATGGTAAACATCCCAACATGACTGCAACATGACTGAATGAATGTGTATTAATACATATTGTGTTACATGTTATATTTCATTTTCAACTATCATTTCTACATTATAATTATTAGATAATAAGGATAATGTTAAATAAAATATTTAACATATTGTGGACCCAGTATGTTAGAAAATTCCTGAAAAAAATCTCCATGATAAAAATATAACATAATAATAAGCATAGACACCCAGTAATAGATGTAACCACTCTCACACTTTCAAAATTGAGTTAATGTGTGCCGTGTTTCCCTATAATTCTTAAAACGCAACTTTAAACACATTAATATAATCATCCCCACCTTTCGAAATTTAATTTTCAATTTTATATTATAATGTTTATAAAAAAATACATTAATGCTTATATTTTAAAATATTGTTCTATCATTATTTAATCATAGATTTGATTTTGGGAATGGTTAGGAAGTCTAATTTTTCCCCCTTCTCCTTTAAACACCGGCTTTATTATCTTCGGAAACTTTTCAACATTTAAGTAGTGGTTTCTTGTTCATTCAATTAGTTAGTCGACATTCAAAAATGTTAGTGAAATTAATGATTTCAATATAAATTGAAAAGTTTTAACTTTTATTATTAATTAAAATAAAATATAGTAAATAAATTATGGAAAAAAGTTTTATTAATTATTTAAAAGTATTTATGTGAAATTTAGAAATATAAATTATTATTATTATTATTATTTATAATATATTTATTTTGTATTTATATTTTATGTGATTTCTATCCAAAAAAACAATTAATTATATTTCTATTTATTATGGATAATGATTTATAGCTTAAAAATATTAATAACCATTTAAAAATATCATAATGTGATTTCCCAAAAAAAATTCTTGTGATATACCGTTTTATCTTTGAAGTTTTAAGCATCAAAACTGTGTCATTGTTTCTCATTCAATTAATTATTCACTATTCATTATGAAGCGAGAACTTGCATGGTTTATACCATTTTATCTTTGAAGTTTTAAGCATCAAAACTGTGTCATTGTTTCTCATTCAATTAATTATTCACTATTCAATATGAAGTGAGAACTTGCATGGTTTATAATGAAGACTTCAATATGAAGCGAAAACTTGCATGGTTTATAATTGATAAATACGATTCATAACTTTTTATGTACAGAAAATGTAGATTTTGCAAACAAACAGTTTCCATCTATGTCGGGCTGTACCCGTACTCAAAATATAGTACGATGATTCGTTTGTGATCATCATATTTGAGCAAATCATCTCATGAAATAAAAACAAATGTCTGTCAAATTTCATCCTTAGACGTGGCCATGACAAGACCAGGAAGTTTTATAGAATCCACGAATGCCTTGTCTTTGTACTCTTTGGAAGTCAGAAGATTCGTAAACTCGGCGAAGTTTGTGCCCCTGTACAGGGCTGGGTGGTGTTCATCAATGAGCTCGGGCGCAGGACCAATTTTTGCTTCGAAGGGCAAGCTCATGAAAGCCGCCACCGAAACTCGGGATTTCTCCGAGTTCACCACTGCTCGGTGCACCACGTTTTTGTATCGCCCATTGCTCAGAATCTAAATATATGAACCAGCCCACTGGTGAAAATTAGTCACTGGTTGGCTAGGTTGATCAACATATTTATGAAAAGGAGATCATTTTT
Organism: Pinus tabuliformis; assembly: GCA_031772625.1. Taxonomy (NCBI): domain Eukaryota; kingdom Viridiplantae; phylum Streptophyta; class Pinopsida; order Pinales; family Pinaceae; genus Pinus; species Pinus tabuliformis. Next base: position 145,760,228 of record CM062818.1, on the reverse strand, counting down.
TTTGGTTAAATCGGACGTTAAATTCACCTAAAGCTTGAGGAAAGGAACCTCTTTTAACACATACATCTACCGACACGAGAGGCATTAATTAGTTAATGTATTACTTAAGAAATTCATATAATTTAAAGAGTATAGTTACCTCTATATGATCGCCTATGTTTATTGTTAAGCATTTGGGCATTGGTCGTACTGCCTTCCATTGGCCTTGATGGAATATCTGAAACCCTCCGATCGAGTCTTGAGCGAGAACGGTAATGCAGCCATAGTCTGAATGTGGTGGTATCCCTAAGGTAAGCTCAGGTTCTGGACAAGCAGGATAGTAATTGAGAACCATAACTTGGCTGCCCTCATCACTAAAACCGTTTTCTACAATATATTTGTTGTGGGGCAATCCCAAGCTCTCCACTATCGCGCTCATTATCCTCACACACAACCGCCTCACATCTTTGCTATACGATGACGCCACGCTCCTGCAGGTATGACATCATGACAATCAGAGTATAACATCAACTTTACTCATTCTGTAAATAATCTGATCAATTTTGATAACGGCTCACCGATAATCAGAAGGATTTGAAGGCCATAGTGAAAGCATTTTGTCGAGGGGATGACAATAGAGCTTCAGAAAATCTCTCCAGCAGAAAACTCGATCTCTCAGATGATTGAAACTGGTACCATATCTCACTGCCTTCGTCGTGTCTTCAGAAAGAAATTTGTTCTTTTCTTCCATGGGCAGCGAGAAGAACTCAGTCACCACTCTCATCATCTCGCTCATTAACGAATCCTCAACACCGTGTTTAATCACCTGCAAATTAATTTAAAAATCGACCTTCACATATCGTGTATTCTGGGAAAGCTTAGTCTCACTTTACACGAATTTACACAGCTAGCGTGCAGTAAATCTAGAGTTGCGGGCACATAAAAAAATTATCATATACTTATTTATAAGCGCATAGTAGAACTTGGCAACCTCAGTAAGTATAGTCTAACATTGCTAAACTTATGTCAGGGATGGTAATGATAGATTTTTGGGAATATTTTGGAATTTGTCCGTTAGTTTAATATTGTTAAATTTATATTATTAATAATTAATAATAAATTTTTAGGATATTTTGAAATTTATCTATCAAAAAATGAAATAATTAAAATTTTTAAATTATCAAATTCCAAAATATTTCTCAAATCTACAATGAACATAAAAAAATCAGTAATATAATTTTATAAACTATTTAACTCTTTTAGATTTTTTTGGGATTAAATTTTGTCCAGTTTCAGGGGGCGTCAATCTCAATTTCCAAAATATCTTTGAATTTGATAGTAAGGAACCATATTAATGGTTTTATTTTTGTTTTTAACCACTCAAAATTTACCACTTACATAAATTAAACAAAATTTAAATAGTATATATATTCAATATAAATTTTCAAATTTTTTTAAAAATATTGTAAATATATTTTAAATTTACTTAATAATAAGAAATTATAATCTAACCTAGAGTTTAAATATAGTTAAGTTTAGATTTAAAGAAATTACTATGTAGCCTATACTAAAATTTAGATTTAAAAATTATACTAAAATTTAGATTTAAAAATTCAAAATTACTATTAGCGAGATTATCTATTGGAAAGTATATAAATGTATTCATACCGTGAATATTAAAAAACTAAGAGTTATCATATAGTGATATCGAAGTTCAAGTTTTTATTCTTAGCTTTTTATTTTTACTGGATGACACAATTTCGGAGTGCTTGAATGTAATTTGAATTTTATGAAATACCAATAAATGTAAATAGCTAATCTTCATCAAATTTCTAAAATAACCCACAATCACTGACCAGCATTCAATTAGAAAAAATATGGATAACTTCTAATAGTCGCACCTGAAAAATTCCGACCTCTTGGCACGCACGTCCAATAGCTCTAACAACTTGGAGGCGGTCAGGGCCTTCGAGGCCGGAAATGTCGATAACAGGAGGATCATATTCCGGAATGCCAACTGTTCTACAGGCAGTTGGACGCTCGTCCGCAGGAAAAATATAGTTGTCGGGAAGTACCTGCACACCCACCACCTCAGCTAGATGTTTGACGCTTCTGAACTTCAAACCGGTTTTGGTTACCTCTTCAGGGACCTCAATACGGCCAGCACCATCCCTCCTCCTCAGATTACACGAAACGGTAGCCATTGAAGAGTACATTGAAGAGGAACATTAATTGATGAGGCAACCAACTGGAAGGAGAGAATTTTTGAAGCGGGCAGAGAGACTTGAATAATGAATGGAAACGAGACTTGCAATGATTGGAAACGAAAACTAATGACTCAGCGGAGCAAAATAATTCTGAGGGGATGTCTCTCCCCCACTCTCCGGCCGTTATTTATAGCAGAACTTGTGATGTATAAAGCGTTAAATCGATTCCGAAATCCAAAAAAAAAAAAAAATTGCCACCGCCAAGATTCCCCTTCTATTTCTGGCGTTAAAAGCCCCAGGAAGACGAGTATCCATCCATGTAATTTTCGAAAATTTTCAGGTTTCCAGCCGATTTCTGCTGTAAAAGACCCAGGAAGTTGATGGTTTTAAAGAGAATTGTCACACTCCCTTCTATAAACCAAAAATTACAGTCATAAAAAAAAATTTATGATACGGTTAACCTTACCTTTGCAATCCTATATTTATTACACACTTATCGACTAAACCATCTACTACATGATCAGGTAAAGGTTTGGTGTCAATTGTAATAGTTAAAGTTCAATACCTTAACACCACGGTTATACATATGGTGTTTAAGATCAAACTATACGTGCTGCAAATCCTTTATTAATGATATGTATTGGCACTTGTGAGTTGACGGCGTTCAATTGGTGTTTACTGCCAATTGGCAGAGTAAGCACGCCAGCTCACTGCTACCGTAGCCAAATGGCCCCTCATCACGTGAAGGCCATGTGGTCTGAGAGGGTTGACCAACCCCGGGATTCACGCTCGGCCTCCCGCCCAAACTCAACGGTGGGGATTGCTTGGCTTGATCGGACGGTCCTGCCTTGGTTAGGGTTTGGACTTGGGTATAAAGGTTTAAACGTCTTCGATTATGGTTCATTTGCCATTCTCAGCTAACGATTTCCTCCGCTGGTTCACACTACATCCGCTGGTTCATACTGCATCCTCCAGACTCTCTGTGCTGTTCTGGCTCACCGTTCTTCTGCCTTTCCAGGTTTGTTACACCTCCTCTCCAGTTTCATTACCGGTTGTGTTTCACTGATTCTAATTTCCTGCAACTCCATAACTGGTTATGACTTTCTGTTCAATCCGAATTGCATCAGGGTGTGTTCGAACGATGGAGGAGTTGGAAACATGCTGCGGTTCACCTGCTTCGACCGCTAAGTACCCAGATAATCCAGGTAAGCCGTTCCCTCCTTATTCTCTTTATTTGCATTTGGTTATGTTTCAAGGGTTTGTTACATGGCTGAGACAGCCTGTCTCTACCTCTGTCTCAGGTTGATGAATGGTTCAAACCCTCATGCAGCTACGCATGGCGGCCTTTACTGGAATGGTAGTTCCAGCTGCGCCTAGGTTATGGCTTGATGCCTTTGTTTCGGTTTATTGTTAAATGTTTGTTCAGAACTTTGTGTATCGAATACTTCCAGTTCTAGCTCAAATCTGTACTCTTAATAGTTTGAACAGCTATACATATTTGCCATTCGGCGTTGTCCGGCTTATCTGGTTTTGTGATGGTTTTGGCCCGACTTGGGTTCTGAATGTTATTAATTTCCAGTTGAACTTCAAATAATTTATCTGCTTCTATTTATATGTTCAATGCCGTCCTTTGTCAATAGCTTCGTCTATTGTGTTGGTTATAATTTCTTCCATACAGTTAATACACCTAGTAGCAGCAATAGTATTTGTCTTTCTGTAACGCATAGTTTACATCTGTGGCCGTATTCAGAGTTCCTTATTTGTCTTGCTAGCGGACACATTCACATCTCAGATTTGGTTTTGGTTAATATTTGTTAGATATATTCCACGCCAAGATTTGTTAAACTTATAATGAGTTCCAGCTACGCGCTGTCTTTTCCCCTGTTTACCCGTTTCATGGATATATTACTTTCTTGATTTAAGGTTCTGGTTTATGAGACTATAATGTTCCGCGACACTGCTATCGGTTTAACGATATAATACAGCGTAGAGGGCAGACTTGCATTCGGCCATGAATGTATAGTCCAACCCTTTTCCGCGCACAGTCTCGTCCATGCATGACCTACAGGTTATCTTTTTGTTTGATTCCGGTTTATGATTAATTTCTTGGTTGGTAATATACAGTTAATCTCATTCCCTTCCTGGAGTTAGGGTTTACTGAATCTTTATCTTATGGTTTATGAACACTCTGATTTCCCTTTCGTTATATGTCAATAGTTAAGATACTGGCAACTGAGAGTTATTCAGAGTGTTTAAAAGTTGTTCTCGGAATATTACTGTCTTCGTATCGTGCACACGAACTGGTTCGAAAGGTGTAAATGTTCTTTCTTGGTATTCCGCCTTGTCTTTCTTTTTGTTTACACTGTTGAGGTTTGCATACCGAGCAGGGTTGCTATTTCGGCTTGATGTTTACAGGTGTATTCTGTGTCATTCTACCTAACCTTTTAAGATTACACAGCCACCTCGGCTTTCCATAGCAAATAGGTCTCTACAGAATAAAACTATATACTTCCCTGATTATATTGTCGCAGAAACTAATCTATCTGCTCTTACTAACTAATTACAGAGCCACTGTACAGGCTGGGTGACTGCTTCCCACCCGATTTGTCTATGTCACAGTTTTCATTCCTAATACTTAACAATAATAATAATCTTATTCTACTACCCACACACAGCAACTTTAAAAGTAAAAATACAACTGAGTACATTCAGTACCTGAACCTTTCTTAACTAAAGTTAAGGAAGCGTACCTGGTGTCGGGTCACAAGAATGCTTTGATTTCGGTAGTCACCTGTAGAGTTTACGCTCTTAACCTCCCAACCATGAGATCCACTGCACTGGATTCTCCCCCCGAGCCGTCTTGCAGGCCTGCAGCCCTCAACAAGACTTATGCACCACGGTGCTGGGTCATCTGATCACAATCAGACATAACCCTTTTCTTTCGCTCTGCACTCTCTTTTCTCTGGAATCTCTCCTCTGCCTGTTCCCGAACAGCCCAGAGGTTTTTCCTTCCAACCCTCTTCAGGGTGAGAGGCAGTTTCTTTCTTTTTCAGTTCCTTAACTGATTAATTTCTTTTAATAGAAAAGAAAACCTCCTTTTGGAGACTGCCAGCATTTCACTCAACACATGTGTAAAATAGTTCATTATATTTTCTTTAAAAATTAATAATGTCTTTTTAACAACAAACTGTCACCCATATTGTTTTTACCACAGCATTTACTGGAATTACAAGTTACCAGGGTTATTACATCTTCCCCCCCTGGGATTGGACGTCGTCCCGATGTCCATCCTCATTAAAAAAATTTGGATAGGCTTTTTTGAAGAGTTCCTCATCTTCCCATGTAGCCTCTTCAGGGCCGTAATGCTGCCACAGCACCTTAATTTGGGTAATAGCCCGTTTCCGCAGCCGCACTTCTCTCCGGTCGAGAATGCTCTGTGGTTCGACTAGGACCCCGCCTTCCGGTTCGACCTGCAAACAACCAACACTTAGTCAATTTCCATTAAGTTTGGTTGTATAATCAAACCAATCGAGTCAATTCTTACCCGTACATCTTGCCATTGGATGACATGTCTAGGGTCATACACATATTTCTTTAGAACAGAAACATGAAACACATTGTGAATTTTAATGTGACTGGGTAAAGCAAGTTGGTAAGCCACCGGCCCCACTCTAGCTAGAATCTGAAATGGTCCAACATATCGGGGAGCCAGCTTGGCGCACCCGCTCCACTGCAGTGTGCTCCTTCTGGTTTGAATCCTTACAAACACATGGTCACCCACTTTATATTCTGCAAATCTTCTTTTCCTATCTGCGAAACTTTTTTGTCTGTCTTGTGCAATTTTTAAGTTTGCTCGCACTTTCTTTACCATCTCTTCCATGTCTTTTAACATTTCCGGACCCAAACTCAATTTATCCTCTAGCCCACTCCAACTTGAGGGTGTGCGGCACTTCCGCCCATACAAAACCTCAAAGGGACTTAACTGGGTGGAGGTATGATACCCGTTATTATAAGCAAATTCCACTAAATGCAAATATTCTTCCCACTGATTAGGCTTGAGCATCACATTTGCCCTTAACATATCTTCCAATACCTGATTGACTCGCTCCGTTTGGCCATCAGTTTGCGGGTGATAAGCTGTGCTGAAGTTCAGCTGGGTACCCAACTCAGCAAACAATGTTTTCCAGAAAATAGATGTGAACTTCACATCACGGTCCGATATGATTACCTTTGGCATTCCATGCAAGCGGAACACATTCTGCATAAAGAGATGTGCAATTTGTACCGCCTTGTAAGTAGACTGCACAGGTATAAAGTGTGCTGCTTTACTTAGTTTATCAACTACGACCATAATAGAATCATTACCCTTCTTTGTCCGTGGTAAACCGGTTATAAAATCCATGGAGATGGTTTCCCATTTCCATTCCGGAATAGGCAAAGGCTGTAACAGTCCTGCTGGATGTTGGTGTTCAGCCTTAATTTGCTGACATTCCAGACATTTTGCCAAATATTCCACCACTTGCCTCTTCATCCTTGGCCAGTAATACTCTTTCCTGAGTGCTGTAATCATCTTTTGGTAACCTGGATGACCAGCATAATGACTGGTGTGAAATTCGTCTAGGATCAGCTTCTTAAGATCATCGGAATTAGGTACATACATTTTCTTATTGAAATACAGCAATCCAGCATTATCCAGTGTGTACTCTTGCTGTAACTGTCCATGGTCAGACTGCTGTAGCTGCTGCTTCAACTGCTGATATGCTGAATCGCTGTCCGCTGCTATTTTTATTTCTTCTACTAACGAACTCCGCCACCGGCTGGCTGAAAGTTCACACAAACAATGAACTTTCCGACTTAAGGCATCTGCCACCCGATTTTCCTTGCCTTTTAAATGTTTTATTTCGAAGTCAAATCCACTAAGGAAATCTGCCCAACGGCCTTGTCTCGCATTCAAAGTGGGCTGATTGAAGTAATGCGTTAAACTATGATGGTCAGTTAACAGCAGAAATTTCTTTCCGAGAAGGTAATGTCGCCACATCTTAAGTGCATGAATTACAGCAGTTAATTCCAAATCGTAGGCAGAGTATCTCTGCTCGTGTTCCTTCAATTTTCTTGATTCATATGCAATTACCTTACCTTCCTGCATTAACACTCCCCCCACGCCCTCTTTGCTTGCATCGGTACATACCACGTATTCCTTATTAGGATCTGCGATTCTTAAAATGGGTGCGGTGGTAAGTAGGTGTTTCAAGCGGTCGAAACTCTGCTGGCACGCTGCTGTCCACTTAAATGCCCTTCCTTTCTTTTGCAATGACGTAATAGGGTAGGCTATTCTTGAAAAGCCCTCCACAAATCTCCTGTAATAGCCAGCTAGCCCCATGAAAGACCTGATGTCCGAAACATCCTTGGGCGTAGGCCATTCCATAATCGATTTTATCTTCTCGGGGTCAACCGCAATTCCCTCATTTGTAATTACATGCCCCAAATACTGAATTTCCTCTTTAAAGAAATCACATTTGCTAAATTTAGCATAAAGCTGATGCTCCCGGAGAGTTTGCAACACCAGTCTAAGGTGCTCCTCATGTTCCTGCCGGGAACGAGAATATATCAATATGTCATCGATAAATATCAGCACAAACTTGTCCAAAAACTGGTGAAACACGCTATTCATCATGCACATGAAAGTGGCAGGTGCATTGGTTAAACCGAAAGGTAGCACTACGAATTCGTAGTGCCCGTAGCGTGTTCGGAAGGCAGTTTTGGCAATATCCTCATCTTTGATCCTGATCTGATGATAACCAGATCGCAGATCAATTTTGGAGAACAACTTTGCTCCTTTCACCTGATCAAAGAGTTCGTCTATTCTGGGTAGAGGGTACTTGTTTTTGACCGTGAGTTTATTCAGCTGTCGGTAATCTATGCACATGCGAAGGGTCCCATCCTTCTTCTTCACAAACAATACTGGAGCCCCCCAAGGTGACACACTAGGTCGAATGTACTGCTTATCCAGCAATTCCTGGAGCTGCATCTTCAATTCCGTTAACTCCGGTATGCTCATCCGATATGGTGCCCTTGATACTGGGGCTGCCCCAGGTATCAACTCAATAGTGAAATCTATGTCTCTTCTTGGGGGCAGACCCGGGATATCTTCAGGAAAAACATCCGTGAATTCCTGCACCACTGGTATGTCATTTAATGCAGACATCTTATCTTTCTGGTTCACATAACCAACCTGTACGGCGTAAATCTGGCATTTCTTTCTTACACATTTGGCCAGCTGAGTTGCAGTGATAGGTCGGATCTGAACAGGATGTTTAATTCCCTGTAATTCCTGCTGCTGTCCCACATCATCTTTATAGTATATGGTCTTGGTCTTGCAGTTCACCAGTGACCAGTGCTTTTCCAGCCAATCCATGCCAATAAGAATGTCATAGGAGCCCAATGGAAGTACATTCAAGTCCGCTGTCACAGGCTGTCCAGCTATACTGAAAGCGCAGTTATTAACTTTCGCTAGAACTCGCCTTTTGGCTCCCGTAGCTAACTGGACTAGCCATGGGTTTTTGAATTTTTCTGATGGTAACTTACAATGTTCCACTACTTTTGGACTAACATAACTTAGAGTAGCTCCTGGATCAATAAGTACAGCTACAGCAAGGGTTGAAATCTTACCTTCGAATTCCACCATGGAAGGTTGATATTCTGCCTGTCGGTCCTCCAAGGCTGCGTTGATCCTCGGTACGCTGCGTGCCACATCCCCTACAGTGGAGGCTTCATGGACTTGAGATATCTGATCTGTTCTTTTTCGCTGTGGACAGTTCCTAGCATAGTGTGGCCCCTCGCATACCCAACATTGAACTGGAGGTCTGGTTCCTTCAACCTCTGATTTAGCAGGGAGCTCACTCATCCTGCTCTCGTTGGGCTTAGAACGGAAGGTACCCTTACTTGTGCTTCTGTTCAACTGCCCTTTTCCAACCCCTTTGCTACCATTTCCGCGGCTGCCTTTGTTGCTTCCGACATTTCTGCTACCTTTTCTCTCATTCCATTTCCTGCTTGGAATTTCTCCCTTTTGTTTATTCTGCTGGTAGCAAATTCTGGCCTTCCTAATTGCCTCATCCATGGTTCGGGGGTTATCAAATTCAATTCGTTCTCTTATGTAAGCTGGCAAACTACTCACAAACCTTTGCACCTTGGCCTTCTCCTCCTTTATGTAGGGCACATAACGCAATAGCGAAGTAAAGCGATTTATGAATTCATCCATGGATTGTTGTCCTAGTCGTAAATCATGAAATTCTCGCGCCTTCTCATCATAAAAGCGCTCAGTTAAATACCTCTCCTTAAAATATTTCTGAAACTTTTCCCAGGTTATACTCTGCTCAGTTACACCCTTCACAATTTTAATCTCTTCCCACCACAGGGTGGCTTTGCCCTGCAACTGGAATATGGCCAAACGTGCCTTCAGGTTTTGATCATATTCATACAGTTGAAAATATTTATTAATGTTGATCAGCCATGCTTCCGCCGCTTCCTCCTGTTCTCCATCAAAAAGCGGGGGTTTGATTTTACGAAATTCTCCCTGTAATTCCGTTTTCTGTTTCTTGGTAGCCTGCTGCTCTTGCACATTGTCAGAATGGTCTTCCTGTTCTTCTGAAAACTCAGGTGCATAGTTCCGTTCCTCAGTGCCCCTTCGTTGCTCCGCACTAGGACTGGGTAAGGGTGGATTTTGTTTTTCAGATAGGCTCTTCAATATTCTTTCTTGTTCCATGGTTAATCGTGCATTGTCTTCCCGTAAGCGTGCCATCTCACCCTTCAGTTCTTGAACTGTTTGAAGTATTGCTTGATTAGTACTGCGTGTCTCAGCACCAAGCTGAACCCACAGTCCTGTATTGTCTGGTGGGATGCCGCCAGCTCCCGGCATTTCCTCCATCTTACTGTATAACTGTCAGCTGTTGAATGTCTCAATATATTCCTGGTTACACAAGAAACATGATTAATGACATTGTACTGTACACATGTATAAGATAATTGTTCTTTCTGTTCCCATTGCTGTTCCAGAGGTCTCAGTTTTGGAACTTGGGCTCTGATACCACATTGTCACACTCCCTTCTATAAACCAAAATTACAGTCATAAAAAAAAAATTATGATACGGTTAACCTTACCTTTGCAATCCTATATTTATTACACACTTATCGACTAATCCATCTACTACATGATCAGGTAAAGGTTTGGTGTCAATTGTAATAGTTAAAGTTCAATACCTTAACACCACGGTTATACATATGGTGTTTAAGATCAAACAATATTCGTTGCAAATCCTTTATTAATGATACGTATTGGTACTTGTGAGTTGACGGCGTTAGTTGGTGTTTACTGCCATTTGGCAGAGTAAGCATGCCAGCTCATTGCTACCGCAGCCAAATGGCCCCTCATCACGTGAAGGCCATGTGGTCCGAGAGGGTTGACCAGCCCCGGGATTCACGCTCGGCCTCCCGCCCAAACTCAACGGTGGGGATTGCTGGGCTTGATCGGACGGTCCTGCCTTGGTTAGGGTTTGGGCGTGTGTATAAAGGTTTAAACGTCTTCGATTATGGTTCATTTGCCATTCTCAGCTAACGATTTCCTCCGCTGGTTCACACTACATCCGCTGGTTCATACTGCATCCTCCAGACTCTCTGTGCTGTTCTGGCTCACCGTTCTTCTGCCTTTCCAGGTTTGTTACACCTCCTTTCCAGTTTCATTACCGGTTGTGTTTCACTGATTCTAGTTTCCTGCAACTCCATAACTGGTTATGACTTTCTGTTCAATCCGAATTGCATCAGGGTGTGTTCGAACGATGGAGGAGTTGGGAAACATGCTGCGGTTCACCTGCTTCGACCGCTAAAGTACCCAGATAATCCAGGTAAGCCGTTCCCTCCTTATTCTCTTTATTTGCATTTGGTTATGTTTCAAGGGTTTGTTACATGGCTGAGACAGCCTGTCTCTACCTCTGTCTCAGGTTGATGAATGGTTCAAACCCTCATGCAGCTACGCATGGCGGCCTTTACTGGAATGGTAGTTCCAGCTGCGCCTAGGTTATGGCTTGATGCCTTTGTTTCGGTTTATTGTTAAATGTTTGTTCAGAACTTTGTGTATCGAATACTTCCAGTTCTAGCTCAAATCTGTACTCTTAATAGTTTGAACAGCTATACATATTTGCCATTCGGCGTTGTCCGGCTTATCTGGTTTTGTGATGGTTTTGGCCCGACTTGGGTTCTGAATGTTATTAATTTCCAGTTGAACTTCAAATAATTTATCTGCTTCTATTTATATGTTCAATGCCGTCCTTTGTCAATAGCTTCGTCTATTGTGTTGGTTATAATTTCTTCCATACAGTTAATACACCTAGTAGCAGCAATAGTATTTGTCTTTCTGTAACGCATAGTTTACATCTGTGGCCGTATTCAGAGTTCCTTATTTGTCTTGCTAGCGGACACATTCACATCTCAGATTTGGTTTTGGTTAATATTTGTTAGATATATTCCACGCCAAGATTTGTTAAACTTATAATGAGTTCCAGCTACGCGCTGTCTTTTCCCCTGTTTACCCGTTTCATGGATATATTAATTTCTTGATTTAAGGTTCTGGTTTATGAGACTATAATGTTCCGCGACACTGCTATCGGTTTAACGATATAATACAGCGTAGAGGGCAGACTTGCATTCGGCCATGAATGTATAGTCCAACCCTTTTCCGCGCACAGTCTCGTCCATGCATGACCTACAGGTTATCTTTTTGTTTGATTCCGGTTTATGATTAATTTCTCGGTTGGTAATATACAGTTAATCTCATTCCCTTCCTGGAGTTAGGGTTTACTGAATCTTTATCTTATGGTTTATGAACACTCTGTTTTCCCTTTCGTTATATGTCAATAGTTAAGATACTGGCAACTGAGAGTTATTCAGAGTGTTTAAAAGTTGTTCTCGGAATATTACTGTCTTCGTATCGTGCACACGAACTGGTTCGAAAGGTGTAAATGTTCTTTCTTGGTATTCCGCCTTGTCTTTCTTTTTGTTTACACTGTTGAGGTTTGCATACCGAGCAGGGTTGCTATTTCGGCTTGATGTTTACAGGGGTATTCTGTGTCATACTACCTAACCTTTTAAGATTACACAGCCACCTCGGCTTTCCATAGCAAATAGGTCTCTACAGAATAAAACTATATACTTCCCTGATTATATTGTCGCAGAAACTAATCTATCTGCTCTTACTAACTAATTACAGAGCCACTGTACAGGCTGGGTGACTGCTTCCCACCCGATTGTCTATGTCACAGTTTTCATTCCTAATACTTAACAATAATAATAATCTTATTCTACTACCCACACACAGCAACTTTAAAAGTAAAAATACAACTGAGTACATTCAGTACCTGAACCTTTCTTAACTAAAGTTAAGGAAGCGTACCTGGTGTCGGGTCACAAGAATGCTTTGATTTCGGTAGTCACCTGTAGAGTTTACGCTCTTAACCTCCCAACCATGAGATCCACTGCGCTGGATTCTCCCCCCGAGCCGTCTTGCAGGCCTGCAGCCCTCAACAAGACTTATGCACCACGGTGCTGGGTCATCTGATCACAATCAGACATAACCCTTTTCTTTCGCTCTGCACTCTCTTTTCTCTGGAATCTCTCCTCTGCCTGTTCCCAAACAGCCCAGAGGTTTTTCCTTCCAACCCTCTTCAGGGTGAGAGGCAGTTTCTTTCTTTTTCAGTTCCTTAACTGATTAATTTCTTTTAATAGAAAAGAAAACCTCCTTTTGGAGACTGCCAGCATTTCACTCAACACATGTGTAAAATAGTTCATTATATTTTCTTTAAAAATTAATAATGTCTTTTTAACAACAAACTGTCACCCATATTGTTTTTACCACAGCATTTACTGGAATTACAAGTTACCAGGGTTATTACAAGAATACTCTAACCATGTTATTTTGAAGAGAGTATTCTAACCATGCTATTTTTGAACTTTTCAGGTTCCCACCTTATTTCTGCCAAGTAAAACACCAAGGAAGTGGATCGTTTTCCAGAGATGCTCCAACTATCTTATTTTTTATTCTTTCGATGTTTATTTTTCAGATTATTGTGGTTAGAATTTCAATATTTATAACCATGTTCAGAAATTGTAAATATTCATTATTGTAAAATAATAAAAATTGCTAATTTTATTAGAAATTATATAAATATATTATTACTATTATTATTATTTTTAAATATTGATTCTTAATAATAATATAATGAAATTTATTGAATAATCTATCAAAATAATATGGAAAACTTTATTTAAATTGGTATTTGACATTGACATTTTTATTATTCAGTAAGAAAAATATTTGAATTTCTTTTATAGGTATTCAATAATAATTGAATAACATAATTAGATTAGATCAATCATATAAGCTTATCCAAAATAACATGGAAATCTTGTTTAAAATAGAATTGGTAATTGTAATTATTATATAACCATATAATGAGATTAAGAAGGTTTTACATAATTAGATTATATGAATTATATAAACTTCTCCAAAATAACATGGAAATCTTGTTTAAATTAGAATTGGTAATTGTAATTATTATATAACCATATAATGAGATTAATAAGGTTATACAAAACGATATGGGAAATTATCTATATATATATATATATATATATCTTCATGGGGTTGTTGAACTAAATAATGGGTGAAACAGTGAGGTGATGGAGTGGTTGAACCAAATAATGGGTTAAACGGTGAGGGGATATGTATGGTCCATGTGATCTAAATTAATGTGAGGTGGTATGTAGAGCACATGTATTTCTATTGCATAAGTTTTGAGATGGTTGGTCATTTAATTATATGCACAAGGGGTACTGAGAAGTTGTTGTTAGTAGTTTTGGGTATGAGAGCTCGTGAAAGTGGTAGAGGAGAAGAAACGTTTCTGAAGGCCATCACTTTATGTAAACTTTTTTCGTTATGGTTTTGGGAGGATTTGAATGCTACTTGCAATAACAGATTTTATGCTCATATTGGTGGAAGAGTTTCATACTAAGACTGGTTCCTCGGAGAGGTAGATGGCTAAGGACTTTAGTGCGAAGAGAATTGGAGTAAGATCAAGAGGATTTTTCTTAGTTGGCCACTAGATTCGAGTCTTGGAACTCGTTCCTAAACATTGTTATGCTAGTAAGCTCCATTAACAACAGTAGTGATTTTTTGAATTATTGTTGTAAGAAGTTGATTAGAAGGTGGGAGGGCCTCTGGTTGTTATCTTTCTATGTCAAGAGTGGCCCAAACTTTCAAGTCGGCTAGGCTTATTGTTACTGTATTGGCAGATTAGTTGATTTGATACTCAATTCGAGGTTAGTAATATGGGAGTGGGAGGAAGTCTGAAGTATGTGCCAAATATTTGTGAGAACCAGCTTGAGAGAGGGGTGGGAAAGTTGGTGTCGAGGTCTTTTCAGACTTTTGGTGCAACTTTTTTATCGGTGTTTACCAGTGTCGAGCCTACACTAGTCTAAGTGGACGATTACCGTCTCAATGTCTTGATGATCAGACCCCTCTTCTGTTGGGGAAGTCGAGCGTTCGGGACTTATGGATATAGTGTGGAGGAAAATTCTTGATGGCACACAGGTGAGGGGGTGTGTAGCCCACATTCTTGGTACTTTTCTATTGGGTCCAAAAACTTGCACTAAAGACTACTATTTTTTTTTAAGATTACATTTATTTGAAATTTAATAAAAATTTGTTAAAATTGTAAACTAGAATTTCTTAATTTACAAAATTTAATATTGTAGAGGGTTTTCAAGATTTAAAATTTATTTATGTAGTCAAACACATATTTTAGGTAACAAAAAATCAAAATCTCAGCGAAAATAACTATAACTTCAAATCTTAAAATAGTTAAATTAAGCTTTTATGAAAAGAAGGTTTGACATGTAATAATAGTAATTATCAAGGAAATGATGAAGGTGTTTTATACAGTTTAATATGGAAGCTCACACTTTTGAACTCCATAAAATAGAGTTGAATATAACATTTAAATAATTTAAAAGACAAATATTTTAAAGTTTATTATAAATAAAATATTTTAAATATATTTTTACGATATGTATAAAAAACGTCGAATATTTCAAATAATTATTTTTACATTTGTATATATGTTTAATCTGTAATTCCATTAGCTTTAAGATAGAGGCAAGCCATGATATTTAAAAAATATTTCAAAATTAATATTTTATATATATATATATAACATGGAAAAATAATATAATATGTAACATAAACAAAATATTTTCATATTAGCTTTATATCTATATATATATATATATATATATATTAAAAATAAAAATAAAAATATTTTTTTTTCAAAATATTTCAATAATGTATATATATAATAAAACAAGATAGTCCGCTTGTGGTAGTTCAATTGGCAATGACTATGGAAATGATGGCTCAACGAATTGGAAGCCTTGAATTCAAATCTTGTGCTATCCCCTGATCAGAGTGAGAAATTAGAAGTTAGACAAAAAAGCTTACAAAATTAAAACATTAATCTCAATATATAATACATTTTATAATTCATAGAGATATAAACATAAATCTATTATATTAATATTTATTATATTAAATTAAATTATTATAAATGTTCATAATGGAAAATAAACCCTTTTTTTAACTTTAAAACAAAATTTCCATTTTTTAAAATTTAACCCTTCCTAGTAAATCTATAATTTGGACTCGGTATATATGAAATAACTAAAACTTACTCCATCTAACACTTCCCAAAAAATATATAAAACCAACTTAAACTAGAATTTATAAAATATATGAAATAACTAAAACTTACTCCATCTAACACTTGCCAAAAACATATAAAAATAACTGAAACAAAAATTTATAAAATATATGAAATAACTAAAACTTACTCCATCTGACATTTAAATATATAACAATGTAATAAGATTAAGAAGGTTATACAAAATTATAATTATATATATATATATATATATATATATGATTAAATTTTTGGATAGTTATTTAGTAATAACAGTTAGATCAATTTTATAAACTTATCCAAAATAATATGTAAACCTTTTTTGAATTAGCATTAGTAATTGTAATTCTTTACTTTTTGGAAAAAAAATTAAAATTTTAATATAAAAAATATTTAAATGTACTCGCATTAATGTATAACAGTATAATAAGATTAAAGGTTATACAAAATTATATGGAAAATTTATTTAAATTTATATATATATATTGATGGGGGTGGTTGAATTAAATAATGGGCAAAATAGTGAGGTGATTGGTATTTTTTAGGCAATCTAAATTAATGTACAAGTGGCATGTGTAGCATATGCATTTCCATCCCAGAAGTTTTTAGATGGTTGGCCATCTAATTATATGTACAAGGGGCACCAAGAAGTTGTTAGCAGTTTTGGGTATGCGCGCTAGTGAAAGTGACAGAGGAGAAGAAATGTTTGTGCAATTTATCACCATATGCAAAAAAATTTCATTGTGGTTCTCGAAGGATTTGAAAGGTACCTGCAATAACAACATATTTCATGCTCAGATTGATAGAAGAGTCTTGGCACTAAGTTTGGGACCCGGGAGAGGTAGATGGCTAGGGACTTTAGTGCAAGGAGAATTGGGATAAGAACAGGAGGATATTTCTTAGTTGGCCATTGGGATTCGAGTCTTGGAACTGGTTCCTAAACCTTATTATCTTGGTAAGCTACATTAAAAAATTTCTCTTCTTATCTAGCAATTTTTCGAATTATTGATGTAAGAAGTTGATTAGAAGGTGGGAGGGTCTCTGGTTGTTATCTTTCTATGTTAAAAGTGGCCCAGAATTTCAAGCCGGCTAAGCTTATTGTTACTATATTGGCGTCTTAGTTGGTTTGATACTCAATTCGAGGTTAGTAACAAGGGAGTGGGAGAAAGTCCAAAGTATGTGCCAAATCGTAGTGAGAAATAGCTTGCGAGAAGGGTGGGAAACTTGGTGTGGGGTTATTTTTACACTTTTGGTGCAACTTTTTTTATTGGTGGTTACTGGTGTCAAGCCTACACTAGTCTAGGTGGATGGTTAGCGTCTCAAAATCTTGATGGTAAAACCCCTCTTCTGTTGCGGAAGTCGAGTAGTCAAGACTTGCGTATATAGTGTGGAGGAGAAGTCTTGATGGCACATGGGTGAGGGGGTGTGTAACCCACAATCTTGGTACTTTTCTTTTGGGTGTTAGAGGCTTTCAGACCGCTCAATTTGAGGAATCACAAATCTCATTGGGAGATCATGTTTTTGAATAAGAGGGAAGGAGAATACTTTTAGAAAGAGGGGTAGAGCAAGAAGAGGTGTAGGAACACCAGGCCAGGGTGCAATGCATGGTGTAGATGATGGTGTAGTGATAGGGGTAACGGGCCAAGAGGATAAGATGGATGAGGTGGTATCCCCTAATCCCACACAGTCACCTGGGCATGTTGTTTTACCTACACATTTGGAAACCTTGAAAGTACAGTTACAACAAGTTACAATGCTCTTAGAACAGTTAAATCGAAACATGCACAATGACTCCAATGAAATTATAAATTTAATGAATGACTTGCAGTGTAACCATTGGGATAGACCATATCACTTAGCATATATTCCTCAGGGACAAAGGAGACATGCTGGATGCATGGAGCACTTGGAGGGGCACATAACACATGTTAAATTCCATGTTCACGGGGAGCTTGGTCACCTTGTTCCTCTAGATTTAGGATTGAACCACCCACCTGCTCATTGATGCTTGTCGGTTGTACATCCATCCAAGGGATCTTTTGGTTGTATTGTTTTTTCTAATTTTTAGTTATGAGAAGGGTTTTACATTTTGTCAAAAAGTTTATGCGTTGTTCTTCTAACCAACAAATTTGATAGGAGTGAGATTGGAAGAACAAAAAATTTTGGACATGTATCCTATATTATTTTGATGAATTAATAGAAGGTATATATATTCAAGTTGTTTAAGGTTGTTTCATTAATTTTTTTATGTGTTTTACAGACACAAGATATTGGTGGTTGCTATCATTAGTAGAGTATAACCCCAAAAGGGTCTAGGATAATCAATACTTAACCTCCCATTAGAAAAGTGCTTTAATGACTCGAAATCGAGTAATTAAACTAATTATTGAGGCTCATATTTTTTGAAATCTTAAATAAATAGTATTAAGTATTTTATTAATAATTTTTTAAAATTTTTTATAAAAATAAAATCCAAAAATATATTAAAGACACGAATTTAAATTATATAAATTTATTATTTTAAAAATCAACATTATTAAATACCTTTAATGCAATTAAATTATAATATTGAAAATTGATATTTATAATTTTAATACATCTAAAATAATTTTAGAAAATCAATTTATATTAAATTTCAATTAAAAAAAAAACAATTTCTATGCTATCATCTTGATTAAGAAAAGCTAAAAAAAAAGAGTTTATCCAAACTTTTAAACTAAAATTCATAATTTCAATACCTTTAAAACATAAAACAAACTATATATTTTAAATTTTAATTCATAATATCTAATATCAATTTTTTATTTATAAATATGTAATAACAACTAAGCTACTCGCTCTAATAAATTGCTGCATGAAACTTCCATAATATCTAATATCAATTTTTTATTTATAAATATGTAATAACAACTAAGCTACTCACTCTAATAAATTGCTACATGAAACTTCCTTATTTGTGGAATAAAAAATCCTCTTTACATAATGATTTCAATATTAAAATTTAAAAATGTATACCGCTTTATCAGGCTCTACGTATTAATTTATGCGACTGTATTGGGCTGCTAATGCACGTTCCACGTTACGAGCTATCTTGCAAGCCTCCATCCATGTGGGAGGGTGGTGCAGTAGGACTTGAGCTTTGATGGCTTCTTTAAGACCACTGATAAAACATTTCGTGTAGAACGCATCTAAGAGACCCCAAGTGCGGAAGGCTAAGGCTTCAAATGCTGTAATATAGTCATCCACTGTACCAGTCTATCGGAGCTTAGTAAGACGACCCAAAAAAGAGTCCTCCTATTCAAAGCGGCCTTGAAGAGCTTTTGTAAATTGGGTCCAAGTCCTAAAAGGTCCATTGCAACGTTGATGCCATTCCCACCATTGCCACCTTTCATTGTCCAAGTACATGCTCCCCAACAAAAGCTGAGTCGCATCATCTAAGATACGATTCAGTTTGAAATACTGGTCCATTTGTGCTATCCATGCCGACGGGTGAGAACCGTTAAATTTATGCATATCCAACTTGGGAGGTCGCTGACTGGGTGGTTGGTGGGTGTGCCAGACGTGAGGAGAGTGGCTAGAATCACCCTCATTGTATCCATTGCCATTATACGCCTCCTCGTGGGCTTGCTCCTTATCCTTCGGGATGAGTTGCGCGACCTGGCTACTTAGTCCGTTAAGCTGAAGGCTGAGGGTGTGCATGGATTCTTCAAGTTTGTCCATCCTTTCATTGGCCATCGCTTGAGCTTGAGTTTCTACCATACACCAACCTGATGAAAATTTGGGACCCCAGTATAGGAACCCTTCACAACGACTCCGATCTGGTGGATCTAAGAGATCTGAATGGCGGATCTGATGGCAGAACAGACTGCTTCTGCGGATCTGATGGATCTAATAGATCGGAATGGCTGATCTGCGAACTCGAGACTGCGGGATTGATGTCTGCTGCTGCTGCACCCTTTTGCACAAGCGGGTCTGGAAGAGATGCTGTGTGATCCCCTGATAGAAAAAGGGAACTATGGTCTTGAGGAGTGTCAGGTGCTACAGATCGCAATATACATAAGGGTCTGGCAGTAGTACTCGGCCCAATGTTTCAGGGCTCTAACTAAGGAGGATCGACCGTACCCTTAGCCGTACAACTCGACTACCCTATCGTATGGGCAAGTAATCTCCCCGAGTGCTGTTCTCGGTGTACTGTAGCCGCAAGACGGTCGATGGTTTATCTATGGCGAGGTTTCAAGGGAGCCTAGGGGCCTTCCGATATACCCAGAGGGTACGTGGAAGACAGTCCGTGCGTGGTTCTGTCTAATGTGCTACTACTCGAAGGGGTACCCACAGGGGTTACAAGGGAGTCCAACAGACGTGACCACCTCTTGTATTTCCTGCGTGCATGCCTCCCCAAATCCGCAGGTTTATGCGCTCAACGACAGATCCCGTGGTTTAAAGACGTCGGAACACGTCTCTAGCCAAAAAAAAAAAATTGCTAAGAAATAGAGATCCCACCGGCCCTGGAAAGTGATCTGATACCACTTGTTATGCTCTTAACCTGCAAAATGATACCCAAATACAGAATATGCGAAGAAAAGATACCCAGAACACAGAATAGCAATGATTTTATTATTTGGAAAGTAATGTTCACTTGCCTCTTCGAGGGGGCAACCTCCAATAGAGTAGAGCTCGACTACAAAATAAGACACGATGCTCCTCGCAGGGAGTCTCTATCCTTTATATATGACTCATACATGCAATACCACAGGCCAATACCATGGGTTTTATTAATACCATCTATCTAATACTACGGCCCATCTGCAACTAACTGTGGTTCCGTCATTAATTGCGGATTAACCACTTACAATTATTAATATGGGCTTTATTGACTCTTGACTATGACGTGATCCCATTACATAAATAAGGGGGTTAGGGTGGGACCCTAACAGGACATGTATCCTAGATGAATTAATAGAAGGTTTATGTATATATATATAAGTTATTTAGGTTCTTTTTTATGTGTGGCTAATAAACGCCAGAGATTTAGTGACCACTATCATTAGTAGAGTGTAAAAGACTATCCATTAGTAAAGTACTTTAACGAATTAAGCTAATCCTTGAAACTCATATTTTTTTAAATCTTAAATAAATAATATTAAATATTTCATTAAATATTACCAATATTTTTTTTTTTCATAATGATTAATTACATCATGGAATGTAATAAATGTCATTTAAGTTTTTGAAGAAAATAATTATATTAAATGGAAATATGATAAGGAAATTATTAAAGATATTAATTATGAAAAATTATATGGTGAATTAAATATTTGATGTAATTAATATTCCAATATTTATCATTATTAAATGACAAGTATTTGATGTAATTAACAATAAAATAAATCAATTTAGAGTTAATTATATAATCAATTAATTTTCCAAAATATTTAACAACCCATCATTAACAAGTTATCTTAAAATCTAATATAATTCATAATATTATTTAAATAAATTAATGTATAGTTAATCTTATATTTATAAATATAATATTTATATTTATATTTATTTTTTTATTGTTTTAGATCTAAGGCTTTTGTGATCCATAATGTACATATCAGTCTTTTGGATTAATCACATCATTAGGATTTGGTCGAGGTTTGAACCAACTAATGTGGTTCATCCTTCTAAGGTCAACCAGATCCTAACTATGTGATTAATCCGAAGACTAATATCTATATTTTTTGTTTTTTTTGTATTGATGATAAATTACATTAATTTGTTCAAAATTTTGACCCAATATGAGGATATGATATATATATATATATATATATATATATATATAAATTATAAAATTAAATACATTTAATAAAATTATATTTATTTTATTAATTATATATCTATATATTAAATAATATCATAAAATATAGATTATAATTATTTAATTTTATTAAATTATATTTATATTATAATAATATAAATTATATAATTAATAATAGTTTTTATAAGTTGTATGATTAAATTACATTTTAGTTTATTTTTGAGGGTGGAGTCGTACTTGTGTCATATTTAACATGATATGGATATAGTTTTGTACAACAAAAATCTTTATAATGAATATATACACTATGCAACAATGGTAAACATCCCAAACATGATTGAATGATTCTTTATAATGAATATATACACTATGTAATAATGGTAAACATCCCAAACATGATTGAATGAATGTGTATCAATGCATATTGCGTTACATGCTATATTTCATTTTCACCTATCATTTCTACATTATAATTATTAAATACTAACGATAATGTTAAATAAAATATTTAACACTATTGTGGACCCAATATGTTAGAAAATTCCTGGAAAAAATCTCCATGATAAAAATATAACATAATAATAAGCCTAGAAACCAAGTAATAGCTGTAACCACCCTCACACTTTCAAAATTGAGTTAATGTGCGCTGTGTTTCCCTATAATTCTTAAAACCCAACTTTAAACCCATTGATATAATCATCCCCACCTTTTGAAATTTAATTTTCAATTTTATATTATAATGTTTATAAATTTAATTTTCAATTTTATATTATAATGTTTATAAAAAAAATAGAATAATACTTATATTTTAAAATATTGTTGAATCATTATTTAATCATAGATTTGATTTTGGGAATGGTTAGGAAATCTAATCTTTCCCTCTTCTTCTTTAAACACCGACTTTATTATATTCGAAAACTTTTCAACATTTAAGTAGTGGTTTCTTGTTCATTCAATTAGTTAGTCGACATTCAAAAATGTTAGTGAAATTAATGATTTCAAATAAATTGAGAAGTTTTAATTTTTATTATTAATTATAATAAAATATAGTAAATAAATTATGGAAAAAAGTTTTATTAATTATTTAAAAGTATTTATGTGAAATTTATATATATATATATTTTATTATTATTTATATTTATAATTATATTTATTCTGTATTTAGATTTTATGAGATTTTTACCAAAAAAATAATTAATTATATTTATATTTATTATGGATTTAAAAATATTGAATACTATTTAAAAATATTATAATGTGATTTCCAAAAAAAATGCTTCTCATATTACCTTTGAAGTTTTAAGAATCAAAACTGTCATTGTTTCTCATTCAATTAAATTATTCACTATTCAATATGAAGCGAAAACTTGCATGGTTTATAACGCAGACATCAATATGAAGCGAAAACTTGCATGTTTTATAATTGATAAATACGATTCATAACTTTTTATCTACAGAAAATGTAGATTTTGCAAACAAACAGTTTCCATCTATGTCGGGCTGTACCCGTACTCAAAATATAGTACGATGATTCGTTTGTGATCATCATCTTCTATGGGTTATCTAGCTAGGTTGATGGACATGGAAAAATCTTCACATTCTTTTAACTATATTTGAGCCAATCATCTCATGAAATTAAAAAAAAAAAAAAAAATTCTGTCAAATTTCATCCATAGACGCGGCCCTGACAATACTAGGAAGTTTTATAGAATCCAGGAATGCCTTGTCTTTGTACGCTTTGGAAGTCAGAAGATTCGTAAACTCGGCAAAGTTTGTGCCCCTGTACAGTGCTGGGTGGTGTTCATCAATGAGCTCGGGCGCAGGACCAATTTTTGCTTCGAAGGGCAAGCTCATGAAAGTCGCCACCGAAACTCGGGATTTCTCTGAGTTCACCACTGCTCGGTGCACCACGCTTTTGTATCGCCCATTGCTCAGAATCTAAATATATGAACCAGCCCACTGGTGAAAATTAGTCACAGGTTGGCTAGGTTGATCAACATATTTATGAAAAGGAGATCATTTTTTTTGGTTAAATCGGACGTTAAATTCACCTAAAGCTTGACGAAAAGGAACCTCTTTTAACACATACATCTACCGACACGAGAGGCATTAATTAGTTAATGCATTACTTAAGAAATTCATATAATTTAAAGAGTATAGTTACCTCTATATGATCGCCTATGTTTATTGTTAAGCATTTGGGCATTGGTCGTACTGCCTTCCATTGGCCTTGATGGAATATCTGAAACCCTCCGATCGAGTCTTCAGCGAGAACGGTAATGCAGCCATAGTCTGAATGTGGTGGTATTCCTAAGGTAAGCTCAGGTTCTGGACAAGCAGGATAGTAATTGAGAACCATAACTTGGCTGCCCTCATCACTAAAACCGTTTTCTACAATATATTTGTTGTGGGGCAATCCCAAGCTCTCCACTATCGCGCTCATTATCCTCACACACAACCGCCTCACATCTTTGCTATATGATGACGCCACGCTCCTGCAGGTATGACATCATG
Source organism: Pinus tabuliformis (assembly GCA_031772625.1). Lineage (NCBI taxonomy): Eukaryota > Viridiplantae > Streptophyta > Pinopsida > Pinales > Pinaceae > Pinus > Pinus tabuliformis. Next base: position 145,735,944 of record CM062818.1, on the reverse strand, counting down.
ACAATCAGAGTATAACATCAACTTTACTCATTCTGTAAATAATCTGATCAATTTTGATAACGCCTCACCGATAATCAGAAGGATTTGAAGGCCATAGTGAAAGCATTTTGTCGAGGGGATGACAATAGAGCTTCAGAAAATCTCTCCAGCAGAGAACTCGATCTCTCAGCTGATTGAAACTGGTACCATATCTCACTGCCTTCGTCGTGTCTTCAGAAAGAAATTTGTTCTTTTCTTCCATGGGCAGCGAGAAGAACTCAGTCACCACTCTCATCATCTCGCTCATTAACGAATCCTCAACACCGTGTTTAATCACCTGCAAATTAATTTAAAAATCGACCTTCACATATCGTGTATTCTGTATTCTGGGAAAGCTTAGTCTCACTTTACACGAATTTACACAGCTAGCGTGCAGTAAATCTAGAGTTGCGGGCACATAAAAATTAGCATATACTTATTTATAAGCGCATAGTAGAACTTGGCAACCTCAGTAAGTATAGTCTAACATTGCTAAACTTATGTCAGGGATGGTAATGATAGATTTTTGGGAATATTTTGGAATTTGTCAGTTAGTTTAATATTGTTAAATTTATATTATTAATAATTAATAATAAATTTTTAGAATATTTTGAAATTTATCTATCAAAAAATAAATAATTAAAATTTTTAAATTATCAAATTTTTATAGTAATCACATCTTGAGGTTTGCAAAGGTAACTTGGTATATCTATCATATGGTCATTGACCCAGATATGTCCATGATTCACTAATTGTCTAGCTCCGGGAATGGTGGGAGCCATACCCAATCGAAAAAGAATATTATCCAAATGCATTTCAAGTAATTGCAATAGGACCTGACCCGTTGAGCCTTTATCTCTTCTAGCAATACGAACCTATTTCAGCAAATGCTCTCAGGCATAACTTTTCTCCATCTGCTTCGTATCAGCTCAGCAAAATATTTCTCAAATCTACAATGAACATAAAAAAATCAGTAATATAACTTTATAAACTATTTAATTCTTTTAGATTTTTTTGGTCAGGGGGCATCAATCTCAATTTCCAAAATATCTTTGAATTTGATAGTAAGGAACCATATTAATGGTTTTATTTTTGTTTTTAACCACTCCAAATTTACCACTTACATAAATTAAACAAAATTTAAATAGTATATATATTGAATATAAATTTTCAAATTTTTTTTAAAATATTGTAAATATATTTTAAATTTACTTAATAATAAGAAATTATAATCTAACCTAGAGTTTAAATATAGTTAAGTTTAGATTTAAAGAAATTACTATGTAGCCTATACTAAAATTTAGATTTAAAAATTATACTAAAATTTAGATTTAAAAATTCAAAATTACTATTAGCGAGATTATCTATTGGAAAGTATATAAATGTATTCATACCGTGAATATTAAAAAACTAAGAGTTATCATATAGTGATATCGAAGTTCAAGTTTTTATTCTTAGCTTTTTATTTTTACTGGATGACACAATTTCGGAGTGCTTGAATGTAATTTGAATTTTATGAAATACCAATAAATGTAAATAGCTAATCTTCATCAAATTTCTAAAATAACCCACAATCACTGACCAGCATTCAATTAAAAAAAATATGGATAACTTCTAATGGTCGCACCTGAAAAATTCCGACCTCTTGGCACGCACGTCCAATAGCTCTAACAACTTGGAGGCGGTCAGGGCCTTCGAGGCCGGAAATGTCGATAACAGGAGGATCATATTCCGGAATGCCAACTGTTCTACAGGCAGTTGGACGCTCGTCCGCAGGAAAAATATAGTTGTCGGGAAGTACCTGCACACCCACCACCTCAGCTAGATGTTTGACGCTTCTGAACTTCAAACCGGTTTTGGTTACCTCTTCAGGGACCTCAATACGGCCAGCACCATCCCTCCTCCTCAGATTACACGAAACGGTAGCCATTGAAGAGTACATTGAAGAGGAACATTAATTGATGAGGCAACCAACTGGAAGGAGAGAATTTTTGAAGCGGGCAGAGAGACTTGAATAATGAATGGAAACGAGACTTGGAATGATTGGAAACGAAAACTAATGACTCAGCGGAGCAAAATAATTCTGAGGGGATGTCTCTCCCCCACTCTCCGGCCGTTATTTATAGCAGAACTTGTGATGTATAAAGCGTTAAATCGATTCCGAAATCCAAAAAAAAAAAAAAAAAAATTGCCACCGCCAAGATTCCCCTTCTATTTCTGGCGTTAAAAGCCCCAGGAAGACGAGTATCCATCCATGTAATTTTCGAAAATTTTCAGGTTTCCAGCCGATTTCTGCTGTAAAAGACCCAGGAAGTTGATGGTTTTAAAGAGAATACTCTAACCATGTTATTTTGAAGAGAGTATTCTAACCATGCTATTTTTGAACTTTTCAGGTTCCCACCTTATTTCTGCCAAGTAAAACACCAAGGAAGTGGATCGTTTTCCAGAGATGCTCCAACTATCTTATTTTTTATTCTCTCATGTTTATTTTTCAGATTATTGTGGTTAGAATTTCAATATTTATAACCATGTTCAGAAATTGTAAATATTCATTATTGTAAAATAATAAAAATTGCTAATTTTATTAGAAATTATATAAATATATTATTACTATTATTATTATTTTTAAATATTGATTCTTAACAATAATATAATGAAATTTATTGAATAATCTATCAAAATAATATGGAAAACTTTATTTAAATTGGTATTTGACATTGACATTTTTATTATTTAGTAAGAAAAATATTTGAACTTCTTTTATAGGTATTCAATAATAATTGAATAACATAATTAGATTAGATCAATCATATAAGCTTATCCAAAATAACATGGAAATCTTGTTTAAAATAGAATTGGTAATTGTAATTATTATATAACCATATAATGAGATTAAGAAGGTTTTACATAATTAGATTATATGAATTATATAAACTTCTCCAAAATAACATGGAAATCTTGTTTAAATTAGAATTGGTAATTGTAATTATTATATAACCATATAATGAGATTAATAAGGTTATACAAAATGATATGGGAAATTATCTATATATATATATATATATATATATATATCTTCATGGGGTTGTTGAACTGAATAATGGGTGAAACAGTGAGGTGATGGAGTGGTTGAACCAAATAATGGGTTAAACGGTGAGGGGATATGTATCGTCCATGTGATCTAAATTAATGTGAGGTGGTATGTAGAGCACATGTATTTCTATTGCATAAGTTTTGAGATGGTTGGTCATTTAATTATATGCACAAGGGGTACTGAGAAGTTGTTGTTAGTAGTTTTGGGTATGAGAGCTCGTGAAAGTGGTAGAGGAGAAGAAACGTTTCTGAAGGCCATCACTTTATGTAAACTTTTTTCGTTATGGTTTTGGGAGGATTTGAATGCTACTTGCAATAACAGATTTTATGCTCATATTGGTGGAAGAGTTTCATACTAAGACTGGTTCCTGGGAGAGGTAGATGGCTAAGGACTTTAGTGCGAAGAGAATTGGAGTAAGATCAAGAGGATTTTTCTTAGTTGGCCACTAGATTCGAGTCTTGGAACTCGTTCCTAAACATTGTTATGCTAGTAAGCTCCATTAACAACAGTAGTGATTTTTTGAATTATTGTTGTAAGAAGTTGATTAGAAGGTGGGAGGGCCTCTGGTTGTTATCTTTCTATGTCAAGAGTGGCCCAAACTTTCAAGTCGGCTAGGCTTATTGTTACTATATTGGCAGATTAGTTGATTTGATACTCAATTCGAGGTTAGTAATATGGGAGTGGGAGGAAGTCTGAAGTATGTGCCAAATATTTGTGAGAACCAGCTTGAGAGAGGGGTGGGAAAGTTGGTGTCGAGGTCTTTTCAGACTTTTGGTGCAACTTTTTTATCGGTGTTTACCAGTGTCGAGCCTACACTAGTCTAAGTGGACGGTTACCGTCTCAATGTCTTGATGATCAGACCCCTCTTCTGTTGGGGAAGTCGAGCGTTCGAGACTTATGGATATAGTGTGGAGGAAAATTCTTGATGGCACACAGGTGAGGGGGTGTGTAGCCCACATTCTTGGTACTTTTGTATTGGGTGTTGGAAGCTTCTAGATCACTCAATTTGAGGAAACACAAAGTGCATTGCGAGTTGGGGTTTTCGAATAAGAGGGAAGGAGAAGACTTTTAGAAAGAGCGTTAGAGAAGCAAGAGGTGTAGGAACGTGAGGCCAAGGTGTAGTGCACGGTGAATATGATGGTCTAGCGGTAGGAGTAATGGACCAGGAAGATAAGATGGATGAGGTGGTAGCCCCTAATCCTCACAGTCACTTGGCCATGTTGTTTTACCTACACTCTTGGAAACCTTGGAAGTACAATTACAACAAGTTACAACTCTCCTAGAACAGTTAAATCAAAACAGGCAAAATGACTACAATGATATTATAAATTTCATGAATGACTTGCAATGTAACCAATGGGATATGCTAGATCACTTAGCATAACTCCGTCGGGGACAAAGGAGACATGGTGGGTGCATGGAGCACTTGGAGTGGCATGTAGCACATGTTAAATTCCATGTTCACGGGGAGCTTGGTCACCTTGTTTCTCTGAATTTAGGATTGAACCACCTGCCTACTCATTGATAATTGTGGGTTGTGCATTTATCCCAAGGATCTTTTTTTTGTATTGGTCTTTCTGGTTTTTATCTATGAGAATTTTTTTACATTTTGTCAAAAGTTTATGTGTTTTTCTTCAAACCAACAAATTTGATAGGAGTGAGATTGGAAGAATACCAAATTTTGGACATGTATCATGTAATATTTTGATTAATTAATAGAAGGTATATATATATATTCAAGTTGTTTAAGCATTTTGTTTATTTTATTTTTATGTGTTTTACGAACACAAGGTTTTTTTGGTCACTATCATTAGTAGAGCATAACCCCAAAAGGATCAAGGATAATTAATCATTGATCTCCCATTAGCAAGGCGCTTTAATGACTAGAAATCAATCTAAATAATTTATTTTTTAATTATTATCAAAAATGAATCCAAAAAATTATTAAAAACACGATTTTAAATTATATAAATTTATTATTTTAAATATAAAAATAAAGTCAACATCGTTAAATACCTTTAATGCAATTAAATTATAATGTTAAAGATTGATATTTATGATTTTATTACATCTAAAATAATTTTATAAGAATAATCTATATTACATTTCTATTTAAAAATACAATTTTCTCTACTATCATCTTCAATATCAGGAAAAATAAATAAATAAATAAACAACATTTATTAAAACTTTTAAATTAAAAATTCACAATTTAAACACATTTAAAACATTAAAAAACCCCTATATTTCAAATTTTAATTTATAAATATCTAATAACAACTTTTTATTTACAAATATGTAATAATAACATGTAATAACAACTAAACTACAAACTCTACATAAAACTTCCTTATTTATGGAATAAAAAATTCTCTTTACATAGTGATTTCAATATTAAAATTTAAAAATGTATATATGCTTTATCACTCTAGCTATTAATTTATTACTTTTTATAAAATAAACCACACTGTGTCTAAAACTTAAATTCAATTGTAAAAATTATCAAGGATAAAAAAGTTTATTGGGAGTAATTTAATTGATAATGGTTTAGAAATGAAATCTCACTCTGCCAAAAACCTTAACCAAAAATCTTGAATTTGAATTTTATGTTATCCTCCAATCGAATATCATTATAATATAAAAATATGATATTAAATTATTTAAAAAATTTAATATTCCATATTTGAGTGTCCGCTCCACTCACAATGAAAAAAGCGCACAAAACTAAAAATGTTGATGTATCCTCGTGAAAATTAAAATATCCACTCCCTAGTTTGAACATTGTTTTTTAAACACAGTTAATTTAACACTATTCTCTAAGTAAAAAGGGAAATCATCTGGATCAAACAAAATTACGAAGTTCGGAACAATCGCTTTTGCTTGATTCCTTGAATATTGGGCTTCTGCCATTTGGCCTTCCGGGCTTGTGGAGAAACTAAACAGCCGCTCCCACGAACACCGCGCTCTCTGCGCGATACTGCGAATTTAGCGTTCTGTCAGCTAAAGCTGCAAATAGACTGAATTCGTAAAAAAACGACAATATAAATATCTTCATGGAATCTTATGAACATTGATTCGTAAAGTCTCCTGGTTCATTTAAACCTAATTATAAAAAATTACAGTGCGCAGAGGATTAATTCTATCTAGAGGACGTAAACATACAAAATTTTGGGATTACCAAGGAAGCAGATAGATTAAAGGTTATCCATAAAGGGCATAAATGTACAAAATTTCAATAAGCGAGGCATTTTGCATAAATTTCATAAATATCAACTACTACACCATTTTTATGGAAGAACAGAAACCCCCCACAGAAACAGTAGTTATGAAGGTTGTAGTGTAAAGTTTTTTTTTTTAATATTTTGAAATATGGTTTGTATTTTTTTTTTTTGTTTTTTTTTAGAATTTTTGGAAGATTTTTTGGTCTAATGTTTTAAAAATTTGGCAATAATTTATTGAAATCAGAAATTTGATAGGTAATTATCGAAGTGCTCTAGGGGTTTTCCAGAGTGATAAATCCATATATAGTTTTAAAAAAACCATTTTAAATAACACAAATCAAGATTTCACCCTAAAATTTTCCACCGATTCCTACACCAGAAAGTCCAAAAACTTGCACTAAAGACCACTATTTTTTTTTAAGATTACATTTATTTGAAATTTAATAAAAAATTATTAAAATTGTAAACTAGAATTTCTTAATTTACAAAATTTAATATTGTAGAGGGTTTTCAAGATTTAAAATTTATTTATGTAGTGAAACACATATATTAAGTAACAAAAAATCAAAATCTCACCTAAAATTATATTGCCAAAATAACTATAACTTGAAATCTTAAAATAGTTAAATGAAGCTTTTATGAAAAGAAGGTTTGACATATAATAATAATAATTATCAAGGAAATGATGAAAGTGCTTTATACAGTTTAACATGGAAGCTCACATTTTTGAACTCTATAAAATAGAGTTGAATATAACATTTAAAAATTTAAAAGACAAATATTTTAAAGTTTATTATAAATAAAATATTTTAAATATGTTTTTATGATATGTATAAAAAACGTTGAATATTTCAAATAATTATTTTTACATTTGTATATATGTTTAATTTGTAATTCCATTCACTTTAAGATAGAGGCAAGCTGTGATATTTAAAAAATATTTCAAAAATAATATTAATTTTATATATATAACATGGAAAAATAATATAATATGTAACATAAACAAAATATTTTAATATCAGCTTTATATATATATATATATATATATATATATATTCAAAATATTTCAATAGTGTATATATATAATAAAGCAAGATAGTCCGCTTGTGGCAATTCAATTGGCAATGACTATGGAAATGATGTCTCACCGAATTGGAGGCCTTGAATTCAAATCTTAAGCTATCCCCATCAAAGTGAGAAATTAGAAGTTAGACAAAAAAAACTTACAAAATTAAAACATTAATCTCAATATATAATACATTTTATAATTCATATAGATATAAACATAAATCTATTATATTAATATTTATTATATTAAATTAAATTATTATAAATGTTCATAATGAAAAATAAACCCTTTTTTTAACTTTAAAACAAAATTTCCATTTTTTAAAATTTAATCCCTCCTCGTAAATCTATAATTTGGACTTAGTATATATGAAATAACTAAAACTTACTCCATCTAACACTTCCCAAAAAATATATAAAACCAACTTAAACTAAAATTTATAAAATATATGAAATAACTAAAACTTACTCCATCTAACACTTGCCAAAAATATATAAAAATAACTTAAACAAAAATTTATAAAATATATGAAATAACTGAAACTTACTCCATCTGGCATTTAAATATATAACAGTGTAATAAGATTAAGAAGGTTATACAAAATTAATTAATTAATTAATTAATTATATATATATATATATATATATATATATATATTTTCATGATTAAATTTTTGGATAGTTATTTTTAATAACCATTAGATCAATTTTATAAACTTATCCAAAATAATATGTAAACCTTTTTGAATTAGCATTACTAATTGTAATTCTTTACCTTTTGGAAAAAAAAATAAAATTTTAATATAAAAAATATTTAAATGTACTCGCATTAATGTATAACAGTATAATAAGATTAAAGGTTATACAAAATTATATGGAAAATTTATTTAAATTTATAAATATATATATATATATATATATATTTATTGATGGGGGTGGTTGAATTAAATAATGGGCAAAATAGTGAGGTGATTGGTGTTTTTTAGGCAATCTAAATTAATGTACAAGTGGCATGTGTAGCATATGCATTTCCATCCCGGAAGTTTTCAGATGGTTGGCCATCTAATTATATGTACGAGGATCACCAAGAAGTTGTTAGCAGTTCTGGGTATGCACGCTCGTGAAAGTGACAGAGGAGAAGAATTGTTTGTGCAATTCATCACCAAATGCAAATTTTTTTCATTGTGGTTCTCGAAGGATTTGAAAGGTATCTACAATAACAACATATTTCATGCTCATATTGATAGAAGAGTCTTGGCACTAAGTTTGGGACTCGGGAGACGTAGATGGCTAGGGACCTTAGTGCAAGGAGAATTGGGATAAGAACAGGAGGATATTTCTTAGTTGGCCATTGGGATTCGAGTCTTGGAACTGCTTCCTAAACCTTATTATCTTGGTAAGTTGCATTAACAATTTTCTCTGCTTTTCTAGCAATTTTTCGAATTATTGATGTAAGAAGTTGATTAGAAGGTGGGAGGGTCTCTGGTTGTTATCTTTCTATGTTAAGAGTGGCCTAGACTTTCAAGTCGGCTAAGCTTATTGTTACTATATTGGCGTCTTAGTTGGTTTGATACTCAATTCGAGGTTAGTAACATGGGAGTGGGAGAAAGTCCAAAGTATATGCAAAATCTTAGTGAGAAATAGCTTGAGAGAGGGGTGGGAAACTTGGTGTGGGGTTATTTTTACACTTTTGGTGCAACTCTTTTTATTGGTGGTTACTGGTGTTGAGCTTACACTAGTCTAGGTGGACGGTTAGCGTCTCAACATCTTGATGGTAAAATCCCTCTTCTGTTGCGGAAGTCGAGTAGTCAAGACTTGCGTATATAGTGTGGAGGAAAAGTCTTGATGGCAAATGGGTGAGGGGGTGTGTAACTCACAATCCTGGTACTTTTCTGTTGGGTGTTAGAGGCTTTCAGACCACTCAATTTGAGGAATCACAAATCTCATTGGGAGATCATGTTTTTGAATAAGAGGGAAGGATAATACTTTTAGAAAGAGGGGTAGAGCAAGAAGAGGTGTAGGAACACAAGGCCAAGGTGCAATGCATGGTGTAGATGATGGTGTAGTGATAGGGGTAACGGGCCAGGAAGATAAGATGGATGAGGTGGTATCCCCTAATCCCACACAATCACCTAGGCATGTTGCTTTACCTACACATTTGGAAACCTTGAAAGTACAATTACAACAAGTTACAACGCTCCTAGAACAGTTAAATCAAAACAGGCACAATGACTCCAATGAAATTATAAATTTAATGAATGACTTGCAGTGTAACCATTGGGATAGACCATATCACTTAGCATATATTCCTCAGGGACAAAGGAGACATGCTGGATGCATGGAGCACTTGAAGGGGCACATAACACATGTTAAATTCCATGTTCACGGGAAGCTTGGTCACCTTGTTCCTCTAGATTTAGGATTGAACCACCCACCTACTCATTGATGCTTGTCGGTTGTACATCCATCCAAGGGATCTTTTGGTTGTATTGATTTTTCTAATTTTTAGTTATGAGAAGGGTTTTACATTTTGTCAAAAAGTTTATGCGTTGTTCTTCTAACCAACAAATTTGATAGATTTTGATGAATTAATAGAAGGTATATATATTCAAGTTGTTTAAGGTTGTTTCATTAATTTTTTTATGTGTTTTATGGACACAAGATATTGGTGGTTGCTATCATTAGCAGAGTATAACCCCAAAAGGGTCTAGGATAATTAATACTTAACCTCCCATTAGAAAAGTGCTTTAATGACTAGAAATCCACTAATTGAACTAATTATTGAGGCTTATATTTTTTGAAATCTTAAATAAATAGTTTTAAATATTTTATTAATAATTTTTTTTAAAAATTTATCAAAAAAAATCCAAAAATATATTAAAGACACGAATTTGAACTATATAAATTTATTATTTTAAAAATCAACATTATTAAATACCTTTAATGCAATTAAATTATAATATTAAAATTGATATTTATAATTTTAATACATCTAAAATAATTTTACAAAATCAATTTATATTAGATTTCAATTTAAAAAAACAATTTTCTATGCTATTATCTTGAATAAGAAAAACTAAAAAAGAAATAAACAAAGTTTATCCAAACTTTTAAACTAAAATTCATAATTTAAATACCTTTAAAACATAAAACAAACTATATATTTTAAATTTTAATTCATAAATATCTAAGATCAATTTTTTATTTATAAATATGTAATAACAACTAAGCTACTAGCTACATGAAACTTCCTTATTTGTGGAATAAAAAATCCTCTTTACATAATGATTTCAATATTAAAATTTAAAAATGTATACTGCTTTATCAGACTCTACGTATTAATTTATTACTTCTTATAAAAAACCACACTAGGTCTAAAAACTTAAATTCAATTATAGAAAAAATATAAAAGAATATTTTTTATATTATTAAAATACATAGATGTTAGTTATAGCTTTTGACAAGAGAGCTATTACTTAAAAAATATACCATTGAATTTAAAATATATCAAAAGTCCATAATATATTTAATATATACAGAAGTAATTATTTTATTGAATATTGTATATAGCTATTTTCAAATGTAGGTATTTACAGTGACTCATTATGATGTTGAATTATTTAGAAATAAAATTTATTTTAGAATTTTATTATTCCATATTTGAGTGTGGGCTCCACTCACAATTAAAAAACACACAAAACTAAAAATGTTGATATATCTTTTATGAAAAATAAAATCCACTCAATAGTTTGAACATTTTTTTTAGGAGTTGTCTAGAATGCGATTTTTTGGAAATTCCGGTGACGGAATCCGGCGGAAGAAAATGAGGTTAAATCTTGATTTGTTGCAGTTAAAATGGTTTTTTAACTGCATATTTGGATTCAGCACCCTGAAAAACCCCTGGGATGCTTTCATTGTGCAGAAACTAGCTATCAAACTTGCGATTCCAATAAATTCCTGCCGGATTTCGACCAGAAAAACCCGCCAGAAAAACTTTCAAAAAGTTGCATTATAAACAACTGCTTTTTTTTTAAACACAGTGAATTTAACACTATTCTCTGAGTAAAAAGGGAGATGATCTAGATCAAACAAAGTTACGAACTTCGAAACAATCGCTTCTTCTTGATTCCGGGAATATTGGGCTTCTGCCGATTGGTCTTCCGGGCTTGTGGAGAAACTAAACACCCGCTCCCATGAACACCACGCTCTCTGCCCCAATCTGCGAATTTAGCTTTCTGTCAGGTAAAGCTGGAAATAGACTGAATTCGTAAAAATACGACGACATAAATATGTTAATGGAATCTTATGAACATTTAAACCTAAGCATAAAAAATTCGAGTGCGCAGAGCATTAGTTCTATCTACTAGAGCACGTAAACATACAAAATTTTGGTAGTACCAAGGAAGCAGATAGATTAAAGGTTATCCATAAAGGGCATAAACGTACAAAATTTCAATGACCGAGGCATTTTGCTTAAATTTCATAAATATCGATTACTACACCATTTTTGTGGAAGAACACAAATCCTCAAGAGAAGCAATGGTTATACACAATTGTTATGGAAGAACACAAACCCACCAACCGAAACAATAGCTATGAAAGTTGTCGTGTAAAGTTTCTATTTATATTTTGAAGTATGGTTTGTATTTTTTTGGATTAAATATATTTGAAATTTGGTAAAGATTGGTTAAAATTGTAAATTGGAATTTTAATGTTGTAAAGGTTTTTGAAGATTTAAAATTTATTTATGTACTCAAACACCAAGTAACAAAAAATTAAACTTGAGATTTTAAAATAGTTAGAATATACTTTTAAGAAAAGAATGTTTGCCATATAATAGTCGTAATTATGAAGAAAATGATGAAAGTGTTTTCTATAGTTTAATATAAAAGTTCATATTTTTTAAAGTTAATAAAATTGAGTTGAATATAGCATTTAGAAAACAAATATTTTAATGTTAATTATAAATAAAATATTTTCTATTTGTTTTTTCTATATGTATAAAAAATGTTGAATATTTTAAATAGTTATTTTTACAATTATATATATCGTTAATGTGTAATTTCATCGGTTTATAGATATATGTATATATATAACATTAAAAATATTGTTACTTCTAAGTTCAAAGGAAAAATGTGGTGTGAGAAAGATTTAGTAGCTAAAAGAAAATTAAAATATTATAAGGAGGTCATCAACCCCATATATATATATATATATATATATATATATATATAACATTAAAAATATTGTTACTTCTAAGTTCAAAGGAAAAATGTGGTGTGAGAAAGATTTAGTAGCTAAAAGAAAGTTAAAATATTATAAGGAGGTCATCAACCCCACCCTAGAAGATCAAAAGTATATCTCTGTTTTAACTAGCTCAAAGAAGAAAATTAATATAGCCAAGATTAGAACGAACTCTCATGAGGTGCATAGTGAAACGGGTTGTTGGGCAGTGCCATCTCTGTGAGAATACAAGGATGAAAATCACTTCCTCTTAGAGTGCCCCGGGTACAATCACATTAGATCTCAGTTTCAAAATCTTTGTTGCAATACTGACCTTCCTAGCCTTTTACGTTGTCAAAATTACAGTGAGCTCGGGAGGCTTCTCTCCAAGCTTTTTGAGCATAGGAATAAAATATTAAATCAAACTAAATAATTCATTTCTTTAGGTCTGATATACCAAAGTTTGGTCTCAGTGGACGTTAACCACCACCACCACCACCACCATATATATATATATATATATATATATATATATATATATATATATATATATATATATATATATATGAGTGTTGGAACACTGGGAACTTGGGTACGGGTGTCTAGAAGGGCTGGAGGTTTTGTGGTGTCTGGAAGCAATAGAGGGTTTCTCAAAATTTAGAGGGAACAACTTATCGAGAGCAATAATATTTAATATATATATATATATAAAATCAAAATTAATATTGATCAAAATATTCGAATATTAAAAGCAATTTAAATATATCAATAATAAATATATAATCTCTCTTATATATAAATATATTGAAACAATCTGGCTTAAAAATACAAAGGAACAATTTTACACATGTTTCTCTAGTTATTCTTAAGAGAAAAAAGTAAAGCAACTCTAATGTTTAAGCATTGACTGCCTCCATACAATATGCACCCACAATCTTCTACAATACATAAACAACAAAAGAAATACTCATCATCATGACATCCTAGATATTGTCCTTAGGTCGAGGTGTCACATGCTTCCTTAACTCATCAAGAGATTGCTCTAGTTCCTTAATTAAGAATATTGGTATTAAGGGCATCTTTGACCTTTCTTTCTACAAAGGTTTCAACATAGGCTCATGTTTTGTGGGAAGTTCATCATATTTCTCTACAGGCTTTGTATTCCCCAACCCTAAGGAACGGCGGAATTCCAAAAAAAATAGTCTTCAAAGCTCTCAAAACTTTCCCTAGCTCCCATTGCAACTCCCGCTGAACAAGTAACATTCTCATACAACTCCAAAGCTTTCGGAAACGTGAGAACAATTAAAACATGTTTCCCACCTGTAAAAAGTGGTTAGTAGATATATATATATATATATATATATAAAATATAATATATAACATAAACAAAATATTTAAATATCAACTTTAATATATATATATATATATATATATAGATATAAATTAAAAAATATTATTTTCAAAGTATTTGAATAATTTATATATATAATAAAACAACATAGATTTATTATAATTCTAAATTATGGTTTTTCCTTCCTATTATAATCATTTTGTCAACTTTTATACTTTTGAAAAAACTTACAATATTAAAATTTTTATCTCAATATATAATACATTTTATCATTCATATAGATATAAACATAAATCTATTTCATTAATATTTATTATATTAAGTTAATTATTATTAGATTCATAATAATAATAATAAAATATATATATATATATATATAATAATTTTAAACCTTAAAATAAAAATACCATTTTTAAAAATTTAATCCCTCACAAATCAGAAATCTATAATTTGGACTCTATATTAAATAACTAAAACTTACTCATCTAACACTTCCCAAAAATAAATATTGAAAGATGATTAACATTCAAAGCCGAAGATAAATCAAATGCAATTCATGAAATGATTGCCATCTCCATCTCCAATAGTGTACAAACGTGTGATACAGCACAACCATGCGCTAAATGCATGAAATCCATCTGTCTCAATTACATTTCCACAACCGTGCGCTTAACGCATGAAATCCATCTGTCTCAATTACATTTTTCCATAACCGTGCGCCTAACGCATGAAATCCATCTGTCTCAATTACATTTTTCCATAACCGTGCACCTAACGCATGAAATCCATCTGTCTCAATTACATTTTTCCATAGATATAGGAGGTGGCCCTTTTAACTACACTACACTTCACTCGACTGGTGTGGGTATTTTTTTTTTTATATTTAATATATTAAAGTGATTTCTTAAGAATGATCCTTCCTTCAACTCCGTCTTTTATCTGCTCTACTCCTTCCGTACGTATACACACTATGGTGTGGGATTTTTTTTTCATATTTAATATATTAAAGTGATTTCTTAAAAATGATCCTCCCTTCAACTCCGTCTTTTATCTGCTCTACTCCTTCCGTACGTATACACACTAATTTCAGCAGCAACTCCGGTACTGACAGTGGCAATGCATTCATTAGTTAAGCCGTAATCTTGGGCGCTGTTGAATTGGACAGTATTCCTGCCATCTTTTCCAAGGTAGACACATAGCATATGGATGAGTCGTCTTTGTCAGAAATAGGATTATTTTTTTCGAAACTTGCACAGGGCCACAATTTGGTAAGGTAATTTGATAGGAATTTGGTTATTTTTTTTTTAAATCTTGTTACTAGAGTGTTTTAATCAATTTTTTTAATGTTGGAAATGGATTTAGCACCATCAAAAACTTTGAGCACTTAAAATCTTGAAATTTGACAGTTACAACCTATATTTCCAAAAAAATTGCCAAATTTTATAAAAACTTGGTCATTCTTCCATTATTTTCCAAGTGAACTCCTTAGACGACTCTCCTTCTTACTAGTGAAATTCATCAACCTCTTGTGTATATTACTAACACAACCATATTAATAAATGTAGATGATAAACAACCATACACTTATGGAGTCGTCTAACGAGGCGGAGGAATTCCCCAGATGGCCAAAAGTCGCTGGAATCCGGGTAAAAAATTTCAAAAAATCTTGTAGAGGTAGTGTTTAAATCGTGTTTTTGATGGTGGAAATGGATTCAGCGCCATCAAAAATGTCTAGAACAACTAAAATTTTGAAGCTTAACAACTATAAGTTGGATTTACAAAAATCCTTGCCAGATTTTCTCTAACTAGAAATTGTCCCCAAAGGTACAAAGAGAGGCCGATAGGATTATTAAATTGGAATTATTGAATTTTTCTAGAATAGTTAATTCGTTTGTGGAAAAACTCAGCGGTTACAATGAATTCTTACAGTAATGCTATATTATTAAATTGGAATTATTGAATTTTTCTAGAAGAGTTAATTCGTTTGTGGAAAAACTCAGCGGTTACAATGAATTCTTACAGTAATGCCACTGCATAGCAATTTGCAGTACAACTGTTTTTCATGCCACATAGGTAATGGTAAGGCAACCTTACAAGTGGTAAAGAGGGACACACGAATCTGAACATTTGAGAATATCAAAGATGAGATCTACATGAACTTGCAGAAGGGCCTCCCCTGGTCTGCCGGGTGTTATAAGAGTTGCAAGTTTGACACTTGTGTGCAACAATGTGAAAATTTACTTCAGAAGTTACTCACAGTCATTGCATAAGATCCAAACCTGCTCAAATGACTGAAGAGAAAGTGGTGAGGTATTTTCGCTCACGCTACTAATGGGCTCTAAAATATGCCTCCAAATTATACCACATTAACATCAGACAACTTACCATTTTGTTCTTGTAAGCTTCAGGCATTGGAGTCAAAGCAACCTACATGACAAAAAAAAATATCAGAATCCACTCAAGAAACTTAAAAAATCAATTGCCATTGGATGAAAGAAAATTTCAAATATGAGAAATAAAAATTAGCAAAAACACATATAATAAGCTACTCTTTATACAACCCATTGCAAGTTGACTTCAAGATGTTCATCTTGTCGAAAATATCAAGTTTCTCCCACAATTTAGGCATATCACAGACAGATTTGGAGCACACTGGACAAGCAAATCTGCAAGGAAAGAAACTCACTGATCATTACCTTTTTATAATAATCACCAAAACAAAACAAAGTAGCTTCTATTCAACTACTTGCAACAGCTATGGACATAACCTTCCAGAGAGTCCATTTTCAAATCTTAATGGATCCAATCGTATTAAAACGGTATTACATACTTCAGAGAAAACAGTGGGGAACATGCCCACTATTTCCAAAGCTTTAACACAAGCATCATCAACATCTGTTATCGATAAGGAACTTACTTGTTCTATATGCCTGTGTACTTAGAATATTCGTTTTTTTTACATTGTTATTTCAATGATTTCTCTGTATTCTAACAACAGACAACAAAATCCGAAACTTCTACCTATAAATCTATGTGCAGATGTCGTTGTGGAGCCGAAGCAATTAGCGTGTAGCCACTTCTTTTGTTTGAAATGTGTGCCAAAGGTGAGATAAACAAAGCACTCATTTGCATTATTAAATCAATATATTTTTGAAAGAACATATATAATTGATTCAGGCTGCCATTTCTGTGAATTCTGCTGGTGCAGGTAATTACATTGTCTGAGGAGTGCCCTATCTGTGTGCAACACAAGGGCAACCAGGTCTTTAAACTTTCTGGAAGGAAAGATTTATAATTTGATTATTACCCTTGGGAAAGAGAGCCAGTCCCACACCAAATGTGTGGTAGTTATACAAAATATACATCATGATACTCAGCTTGGTCCATTTCTCAGATGGCACTGGGTCTAATATATAAAACAATTTGAAAATGGTGCAAATGCAATCCTTTGTATCTATATGAAGATACAGATAATGTACACAGTGCCCTGGGATGCATCAAGGTTCTGCCCTGGGGCCTGATTTATATTTTGTTTTTTTCGACTGAGATCTGCATCCCCACTGAATTGGGATTTTCAAACTAAGCAGGCAGCCAGGAAATTTGTCTACATATAACTATAGAAAATTCAGAAGATACCAAAAAAAGTATAGTTTACAGGAAAAGTGTTGGGTATTTTAACCTAGGGAATAATTATTACCTAGTCTAGTGAACTACTGCTTCTACTACTGCTATTACTTGCAGTTATAGAAAACAACTATAGCCGTGATCAAGTTGTAATTCTTCAGTATAGAAAAATGTGTATAGAAAACAAAAAAGCATAGAAGAATTATGGGCGAGCTCCCTTTCATTGTGGCTCAAAGTATCATTTGTTATAAAAAGTCTTTGAATAGTACAATGAATGACGAGAAGATTTTTCACATTATGTGTATACAGCTTTCATACATTTGGTGCTGATGGTGATTTTTATGTGGATGAATCATATTTGGTGATATATTATTTGTTTGATTGGACTTTGTAGGACACATATATATAGAAATTAGATTCTTCAATTCACAGACCAATTAACACACGTACAGTTATAACATGCTAGGTTGACCTGCAGGAGGCCCGCAGGCACCACAATTTGTAGTGCAAGAAAAAGACATTGTTCTGCATGGTTCTCTTTTGAAACTTTCTGTCCTTGGGTTTGCTGCAGAAACTGAATGCGTTAGTAGTTACAAGTATTGTCATGATATTTATCAACAAGTGAGTGTGTGGTGGAAAAGGCATAGTTGAGTTGAGACTTTAGACCTCCCTCTGGCTGTCACAAAACACCCCATGACTAATGCACATTGAGCACCTTTGTTACATGGTTAAAACGATTGGTAAATTAACTGTCATCCACTTTTTGCAACCACTGAAGGGACAGAATGAATCTCAACGTCTCTTCTGCGTACCATCTGGCCCACCTTCCACAAAGCATTCTTACCTTGATGATACCGCACACTGGCACTTCTGATAGGGTGGCCAACTTTGTCCTTGATGACAGACAGGCCCACTCTGGACAAGCATCTTAATGAGGGACCAAGGAGTCGGATGGATGGAGAAAGAGATGCTTGGAAAATAGTTAATCAAGGCGCCAGTACTTTGTATTCATAAGTGTCACTCTGGTGAGGCGCTCACAGTGTTTTGACAAAAATATGCAACAAATAATTACACACCATTCTGGCAATCCTTTGCTGTAACTTGGTGTAACAAATCTTTTGGCTTTATCAATTCAATCAATTTTGGATTTCCTTTTTAGGCCATAAATCTGTTCAGAGAATTAAAAAACCCCAAGACAATTGAAATCGGCCGGTAGGGAAGGTTTCCAATGCGATTTATCGTCAGATTCGAGGAGATAAGTCGCTTTAAATGTGATAGAGAGAGTTCAATTGGTTGCATTTTTATCTAGTCCTTTTCAGTTTCTCGGTAATTAGAGCTGGGCATGGAAGGATAATGTGGACTTGGCTAGCCATGGTGAGAAATGTGTACCTTTCTGGCTCAGGCGTAACAAACTCTTGTGTTTCTGATCAACGCAATAGGTTTTGGATTTTTTCCAAGTTACAGATCGCTTCAGATACTCTCAAAATCCAGTATAGTTGTGTGTGAACGGGGAAAGTTTTCAATGTGGAATGGGAAATTTATGGCCTACAAATCGGTATATAATGAAATATTGTGGAGTAGGTAACATAAATTTTTGGCCACAGATTTAGTTTGCAGGTTGAACAGGACAAAAGATATCAACAGAGCTTCATTTCAGAACATATTTCATGGAAAAACAAACTAAAATGTCCACTGCCTGGAGTTTCTGTTGGGGATTTTACTGGGGAAAAAGTAAACATGCATATATGGGATTTACATAGCCTTGCTTGTTATGAATTTTATGGTCAGTAGACATATCGACTGCTATAATTTTATGGTCAGTAGACATATCAACTGCCTCATAGCAAAAACAGTGTAAGCAAAAGAGATCTGGAAAGAGACATTCAAGTTCTGTAGGGCTTTGATGATCATATGTAAATTGCTGTTACTATCTCTTGTGTAAATTGCTGTTACAAAGGAAAGAAAGTTGAAATCAAATTCTAGCAATCTTGTTGAACAATATGGAATTCTGCTCAATACCATATGTCTGCAGTTGCAGTACAATAGATTACAGACCAATAGGGGTTGAACAAAACTTCAAAGCACCCAGCCTACAAACGTTACTATTGCAAAGAATTTCAACAAAACAGAATCAAGTTAGATTTAACATAATCAGTTGATGCATGATAGAATAAACAAACACCAGTCTTTTTAATAAATACCCACAGAATTGGGGTCCTCTCTAAAAAAGTTTGTCCCAATAAAATAAGATAATTTTATTAATGTCCAATGAATCACCATAAATAGGTCAATGGGATTTAAGGATACAACCAGTACGAATACAATGTGCGAGTGCAAACACTGCAAAATCTAAATCTATAATAAAATGAAATGCAATTTAAAGAAGAATACAATAATTGGATAGCCTCATAAACGTATATATAACCGGATCATGTAGAAGGCTAAATGAATAAGTCCAGGGCTGGAGGTTGACGATGTCAAGAATGGCAGAGTCTGATAGCCGACAGCTAGGGGGGCAACAGTGGCACTGGCTCGCTATCACAGTCCCCTGGATCCAACAAGGACTCTGGCTGCATGATCCTGGGAGGGATGTAGAAGCGAGGGATACTCCTAACATCCGAGGCCAATCTAAAATCGATACCAATAACCAAACAAGGTAGTGACTTCACAAACAATATGCTTGTAGATTGACCATGGAAGTATATTATTTGAAAATTCTCCTAGGCGGACCATTATTTTCTAGGTCTTTTAAGATCCAATCTACAAGTTATTGACTAAGTCAATAAAAATCTATGTGGCTTTGTCACTAGAACCCCAAGTGCTATCAAAATCACACATTTAAAAGAAAAGATTACAGGATCTAAAGACAGTAAACCAAGTACCAACAACAACTAGACATCAGAAGAAGAATCACGGGATCTAAAGACCAGAACTTGGGAGTGACAAAAGGTATACATAATCAATTTTCCGTCCTCCCGCATCTGTAGATAGATTTAAGGAAGACCAGAACCAGTTTTAACAGGAAAAATACAATATCTAACAATCAGAACCTAGTACTCACAACAATTACATGTTTACACCATCTCCCATATGTAGACACTAGATAGAATCAACTTATGTTTTAGCAACACATCTGAAAAAAAAAAAAAAAAAAAAAAAAAAAAAAAAAAAAAAAAAAGAGGTCAATCATAAACTCAGTAACAGTCTTCAAACACAATATGTGAGTTTTGTAACTTCACTGAATTAGAAGCGGAAAAAAATGGTCAGAAACATTGAAACATTGATAATCAAAACAAGATAAAGCAAATTTTTGAAACAACACTGGATCATATTTACTGCAACATAACTTGTGAGCAGTATGAGGCATAGAATACACCTCAGACACTGACTGGACACTAATTCAATTATTTTTCAGTTAAGCATACACTAATTTTATCATTTTTCAGTTTAGAGTGCCAAGCTAAGTCATTTTTTGAATGGAAGAGGGACAAATATCCAACATTGCAAGCCTCCGGGTCAGCTCGCTAACACCTCCAAAAGAGAGAAAAAGGCCCAAATAAGTAGTACCGCAAGTACACTAATCCATACCCCATTCAGTCAATGTGTATGGGATGACAGAACAATGGAGAGAGATGAACAATCTCACAGATTCAATTGGGCATAACCCACATTCTAGCCAGAGTCTAAAAAGAGAAGACAATGAAAATAAAAACCGACATTGATTCAGGTAGCTGCAATGGATTTTACCTTTACAAGAACATCAGACATTTGGAATATGGTACCCCGTTAAATATGTTGCCTATTCCAGCTTGGATGGAAAGAGAGCCATGCCTCGTACAGTACTTGACCTTTTTAATATGCTAGTATTTTTTCAGTAACAACCTAAAAAAATCCACACCATAGATGATCTGTCAAAAAATTGTAGCCACCTAATCACTGAAGCCACATTGGCAAAAGGAGTCATCAAAAGACAGTTTGAAGGAAATGGGTCGAAAATTTCCGTCTTTGATTTTGATAATGTCTGTTCCCTGGAGGGAAGAGAGTGGGGACGAAGAGCAGATAAAGCTGCAGTCGCACAGAACTGCAGACACAGACGGAGCACTGAAACCTTGCTGCCAGTGGCAGAGAGCAAGGACTGTAAATCTGTGAAACACTCTGTACCATCCCTCTCGATAAAGCAATCAACAATTTTT
The DNA here is from genome assembly GCA_031772625.1 of Pinus tabuliformis. Lineage (NCBI taxonomy): Eukaryota > Viridiplantae > Streptophyta > Pinopsida > Pinales > Pinaceae > Pinus > Pinus tabuliformis. Next base: position 145,714,152 of record CM062818.1, on the reverse strand, counting down.
CACTTTACAATAGATGTTACTGTTCGTGCTTTGATTTGCTGCTCCTTATTTCTGGAGCATGGTATACTGAAAATTAAATAAATAAAAACGGACAGTTCCATGTTTCTGGGCTTCTTCATAAACCTGTTTGCCGTTTGAATGTTGTAATGTAATCTCCACTAACAGTTTTATCAAAGCATCATATAATCGTGTTATTAGCTCGGATTTCTTGTTGTTAGAAACCCTCTATTAGCAGTAGCAAAGGTTTCCCCACTGTAGCTTTTGTTTGTCTAACAGATCAATACAATATCTGTCTAGTATCATTTTATGCTTCACCTATAAATGAATAAAAAAGCACAAAATGCAATAAAAATAACAGTTGTGAACACATGAAACAAATCGAAATTGCAAATCTAGTGTTATGTAGCCTCTGTTCTAAAATACAGAACAAAACACGCGCATTGTTGCATAATGTAGGTTGAGGAGACTAAAAGAACCCACATTGCAGTACAAAAGCTTAGGCTTACGCTTACCTCCATCTCGTTACACATGGGAATCTGAACCAGAACCATCGGATAGTCTGCTGATGCACCTTTTTCCAAATCCGCTGCTGAACTTGGGAATTCGAATTGGGGCACCGGCTTAATCTTTTTGATGTGGATCCACAGGCACCCCATTGCCAACACCAGTCTATCTGCCGACTGGATAAGAAACAGCACAATACAGATGTTGGCCAATGTCTGAAGAGGAGGGGCAAGATAAGTGGCCCTAACAAATACCCATTCAGAATAAATGGAATGCAAAACGCCCTGCAAGTCCAGCGACGGAGAAAAGTCGAAATGAGGGCGGCTAAAGTGCCAGCCTTTCATATAAGCCGCAATCTCAAACCCTAGCATCAAAATGGCAAATAACAGAAACCCTCTAATGACTCTGTACAGTTTACTTTTCCCTGGTTTGTCCTCCTCTGTCACACGATTTTGATTCTTGTTCAAAGTGACCCTTCTTTTTACGGCGGAGAGAAGGCTCCATAGCCCCTGCGCGAGCCAGGCGACACAGCCCGCGGCGCGATGGGCTTTCAGCAGCCAAACCCAGGTAAGTTGCCTGGCATTTTTGCACCGACCCTGCTTGATGAGGAGGAAGAGCACGCTCTAACCCTAGCCCTGCCGAAGAGGAAAGGATTCGAACCTGGTGCTGGGCATCATGGGCGCCACCATTATAGAGTAGCGTTCGCTGAGTCTACACACAGCCAGCGACCCGTTCCCCACAGTCAAATTAATCCAATCCAAACAACATACACAGAGCGAGTGAGAGCAGTTCAGTTGAGTTGGGAAGCTACCATGTGCAATCTTTCTCCGAAAACACAATGCGCCATTACTACAATGCATAAGCTTCCGAAGAAAACGGAACGAATTTAGCAGCACAACCGCCTTCGTCCATGAATACACGACGCACGACGCCGCTCGCTTGCAGAACTCTGCGGTTATGCCCGCTCTTTTCCCGATACCACGTGTCAACGTGAGATTGCAGAACTCTGCGGTTATGATCACTCTGTTTTCGACGCCACGTGTCAGCATGAGAAACAAAGGGACGACGAAAGTCCCTTTCAAAGGAAGGCCTATCGGCCTAAATATAACCGGAATTTCCATAACTTTCCAGTCAACTCCTTTACCTTGTTAGACTACACGTAGACTTATATCAACCACATTTATTCCTATTAATTTATATATATTAACATTGATAATTTTATTAATTATTAGGAATTTATATTTAATAATTATAATTATTATTTGCTAATACTTTCTTATTATTAATTATTAATAGTTTAATTAATTATTTTTTATATTTATATTTAAATTATCTATTATTTGGTTAATTAACATGCTAAATAATAATAATTTATAATTTATTTATAAAATTAGTATATTATTAATCAAAATAATAAATAATATCAATATAAATATAAAAAAATCATTAAAATTTTAATAATAATAATAATAAGAAATTATGAGTAATTACAAATTATTAATTACTGGGAAAAAAAATTGATAATACTTTTAATAATAAAACATTATTAAATATAAATTATTAATAATTAAATAATTTTAATTAACTATTTATTTTAGAAAGTTCAATAGATAATATTGGTTTTAGTGGACGTTAATCATCCTCATTATCATCAATTAATAATAATTATAATTATTAATTAATCTTAATAATTATTAATTATTATGATTATTATTTGTAAAGAGATAAATATTATAAGCTAGATAGATTGATATTATAAACAATGGTCATATTAATAATAATTAATAACAATCAATAATAATTATAATTATTGTTCGTAAAAGAGATAAATATTAAAAACCAAATGGATTGATATTATAAACTCAAGGGATGAATATTATAAATTCAAGAGATTATTCAAATTAAAAGTCAAATAGATCGAAAACAAACATTGTTGACCATGGTTGATTTTCACATTGAAACAATATTTGTCACAATGTGACATTGGACCATGGTTGACCATGATTTATTTTCATATTGAGAGAATCTTTGTCACAATGCAACATTGGAGCATGGTTGACTATGGTTTACCCTGATTCACCATCGTCTACCCTAAAATAAACATGGTTCACCATCATTGACCATGGTTGATTTTCATATTGACACAATATTTGACACAATGCGACATTGGACCATGGTTAACCATGATTAATTTTCATATTGAGACAATCTTTGTCACAATGCAACGTTGGACCATGGTTGACCATGGCTGATTTTCATATTGAGATAATCTGTTTCACAATGCAATGTTGGACCATGATTGACCATGGATGACCATGGTTGTTATAATATGACGTTGGACCAAGAGACAATCTTCGTCACAATGCGACCATGATTATTGACCATGGTTGACCATGATTAACCATGGTTAAGCAAGGTTGATTTTCTTAGTGGTCCAATCTTTGTCACAATATGACATTGCACCATGATTGACCATGATTGATTTTCATATTAAGAGAATATTTGTCACAATGTGATGTTGGACCATGGTTGATTTTCATATTGACACTCTTTTTCACAATGTGACGATGGAGCATGGTTCACCATGAATGACCATGGTTGTCATAGTGTGACATTGGACCATCAAAAAATCTTTGTCACAACGTGACGTTGGACCATCAAACAATATTTTTCACAATGTGATGTTGGTCCACGGTTGAGCATGATTGACCATGGTTGACCATGATTCAACATGGTTGACCATGGTTGATTTTCATATTGAGAGAATTTTTCTCACAATGAGACATTGGATGATAATTCACCATGAATGTTGATTGTTGACAATGGTTGATTTTCATATTGAGACAATCTTTGTTATAATGTGATGTTGGATTATGGTTGACCATGATTATAAACCCAAGGAATATATATTAAACCCTAGGATTAATATTATAAAACCTATGAATAATATTATACCCTAGCAATATGAACCCTTAGATTAATATACCCAAGGGATTGATATTATAAACCCAAGGGATTGATACTAAAAATCCCAAACGATTATACACCCAAGGGAATAATATTAAACCCGAGGGTTTAATATTTGTAATCCAATGTATATAAATCATAAAATAAATACTATAAACCCTAAAATAAACATGGTTGACCATCGTATACCATGGTTGATTTTCATATTGATACAATCTTTGTTACAATGTGACGTTGGACCATTTTTTACCATGATTGACAATGACTGTCCATGGTTGATTTTCATATTGAAACAATCTTTGTCACAATGTGACACTGAACCATGATTGAAAATGGCTGACGATGGTTGACAATGGTTGACCATAGTTTATTTTCATATTGAGACAATCTTTGTCACAATGTAACGTTGGACCATGGTTGATTTTCATATTGAGATAATCCTTGTTAGAATGCGATGTTGGACCATGGTTAACCATGGATAACAATGTTTGATTTTCACATTGAGAAAAACATTGCCACAAATGTGACATTGGACCATGGTAGACCATGATTATAAACGCAACAAACTTATATTAAACCATAGGATTAGTATTATAAACCTTATGAATAATATTATATCCTAGGAATACACACCATTGGATTAATAAACACAAGGAAATGATATTACAAACCTAAGGGGATAATAAACCCAAGGGATTATAAACCCAATGAAATTAAATATTATACCCAAGGGACTAATATTATAAACCTAAGGTATATAAACCCTAAGATAAATACTATAAACCCTAAAATAAACAAGATTGACCATGGTTGATTTTCATATTGGGAGAATCTTTGTCACAATACAATGTTGGACCATGGTTAGACATGGTTGATTTTCATAATGAGATAATCTTTGTCACAATGTGACATTGGACCATTGTTAAGCATGATAGATTTCATATCGAGACAATCTTTGTCACAATGCGGCATTGGACTATGGTTGATTTTCATATCGAGAAAATATTTTTCATAATGTGACGATGGAGCATGATTGACCATGATTATAAACCTAAGGGATTTATATTAAACCCAAGGATTAATATTATAAGCCATATGAATAATATTATACCCTAGGATAATGAATCCTTAGATTAATAAACCAAAAAGATTAATATTATAAACCCAAAGCATATAAACCCTATGATAAATATTATAAACTCTAAAATAAACATGCTTGACCATGGTTGATTTTTATATTGAGACAATCTTTGTCACATTACGACGTTGGACCATGGTTGATCATGATTCATCATAATTGACCATGGTCAACCATGTTAGACTAATGTTGACCATGATTCACCATGATTGGCCATGGTTGACCATGGTTGATTTTCATATAGATAAAATCCTGAGATAAACCCTAAGATTTAAATATTATAAACTAAGGCATATAAACCCTATGATAAATATTATAAATGATAAAATAAACATGGTTAACCATGGTTGGTCATGGTTGACCATGATTGATATTATAAACCCAAAGGAATATTAAACTCAAAGGATTAATACTAAAAACTCAATAGATTATAAACCCAAGGAAATAATATTAAACCCAAGCTATCAAAACCCTAAGATAAATATTATAAACCCTAAAATAAACATGGTTGACCATGGTTGATTTTCATATTGAGACAACCTTTGTCCCAATGCGACATTTCACCATGGTTTGCCATGATTGACCATGGTTCACCATGATTGATTTTATAAAACATAGTTGACCAGGATTGATCATGATTGACCTTGGTTAACCATGAATGATATTATAAGCTGAGGGGAATAATAAATCCTAATGATTAATACTAAAAACCCAAGGGATTATAAACCTAAAGAAATAATATAAACCTAAGGTATATCAACCCTAACATAAATATTATAATCTCTAAAATAAACATGGTTGACCATTGTGGACCATGGTTAACCTTGGTTGATTTTCATATTGAGACAATGTGCGTGAGAGTGCAACGTTGGAACATGCTCAACCATGGTTCACCATGATTTATTTTCATATCAAGACAATCGTTGTCACAAGCACACGTTGGACCACGGTCATTTTTATATTGAGACAAACTTTGTCACGATGTGACGTTGGACCATGGTTCATTTTTATGTTGAGACAAACTTTGTCACGATGTGACGTTAACCATGGTTATTGACCATGATTGATTGTTGGTAACCATGATTGATTTTCATATTGACACAATCTTTCTCATAATGCGACGTTAGACCATGGTTGATTTTCATATTGGGATAATGTTTGTCACAATGTGCCGTTGGACTATGGTGGACCATGTTTGACCAATATCAACTCTAATTAACCACAATTAACAGTGGTTAAATATGATTTGATTACTATATATTTAATAATATTAAATAATTATAATAATAATATTATTAGTATATTTAATTATTTTATATTTAATAATATTAAATAATTATAATAATATTATTATTCGTAAATCTTCGATTCGATTTTATAGAAATGATCTAATATTATTAGATAAATAATTATTATTTAATATTATTATTAAATTCCACTTTCCACATCGCGTGAATTCAAAAAGGTAAGTAGTGTCACTTTATACAAATTTACACCAATACCATGCACTGCATCTAGAGCTTCGGTCACACCAAAAACAATATGTGCTTTTGGTTACCTCTTCATGGACATCAATATCGCCATCATCGTCATCCCTCCGCCTGCTCAGATTATAGGAAATGGTAGTCATTGAAGAGTGACAAGTAGAAGATTAATGGGTGTGCCAACCAACTGGAAGGAGAGAAATTTTGAATCGGGCAGAGAGACTTATAATGATGGAAAGGAAAACTAATTACTCAGTGGAGCGAACTAACTCTTCGGGGATGGCTCTCCGACTCTCTCCCGCCTTTATTTACAGTAGAACTTCTGATTTATAAAGCATTAAGTCGATTTAAAAATCCAAAAAACTTAAAATTGCCACCGCCAAAATTCCCCCTCTATTTCTGGCCTTAAAAGCCCCTGGAATTTACAGTTGAACTTCTGATTTATAAAGCATTAAGTCGATTTAAAAATCCAAAAAACTTAAAATTGCCACCGCCAAAATTCCCCCCTCTATTTCTGGCCTTAAAAGCCCCTGGACGACCAGTATCCATGTTTATCCATGTTATTCTAAATTATGTCACTTAGATCACCTATTAAACTGCACCGGACAACCAAGAGAGTATTCTAACCATGCTATCTCTGAATTTTCTGGATTCCCAGCTTATTACTGCCCGTAAAAGACCAAGTGGATCATTTTTTTAGAGATAATCCTACCAATTTTTTTTTTGGCATGTATATATATATTTTCGGAATAATTTGGTTTAAATCAATTGTTTTTTTGGCATGTATATATATATTTTCGGAATAATTTGGTTTAAAATTAATAAATATTATTAAGGATGTTAAGAAATTGTAAATATTAAATATTTTGAGAGAATAATCCGATTAATTTGAATAATTTGGTTTAAAATTAATAAATATTATTAAGGATGTTAAGAAATTGTAAATATTAAATATTTTGAGAGAATAATCCGATTAATTTAATTTTAATAGAAATTTTTAAAGATGGTAAATTTTGTTATATTTTTTAAAATATATTTTAGATAATTGAAAATGGTGTAGTTTAATTTATAGACTAAATAGATTTGGCATTAAAAATAACCAGAAGCCATTTCATTTATAAATTAGATTACACCATTAAAAATCAATTTTATAAAAAATTGTATAGATAAATTTTATTTAAAAGAAAAATTAGTAATAATTTTTTTTTTTTTCATTTTTAAAATTTGATTCTACCTACTCAAATGTTATTCAAAATGATATAAAAAACTTTATTTAAATTGATATTTGATATTGGGGTAATTATGATAAAAAAAAGATTTAAACTTACAAGCAAGTCCCATCATGTTGGCTTGTTGGGGCCTGACTCAAATTCGGAGTTAATTAGGCAAACAAATCCATGTACTACTGGCCCTTTCGACAATAGTCCACGGAGCGCGGACTGAGATCTCACCCGAAGTAGTATGGAAGGGTGCTACAACTAGGTTTCCGCACCCTTGAGATGTCTGAGAGGTTCGACTAGTCCATTGTTTGTTCCTACGCGCAGGTCACTTTGCGCACTTCCCTGTTCCTCATGGTCTGATAGACTGCCTTCGCGCAGCCCTAATCAGGGGCTATGGAGATTCCACGCTGCTAGAGCCGCACTTTGCACTATTACCCGAGATATTACTTATCTTCCTATACCAGTTACTTACCTTCGTGTAATTGGACGTCTTACATTATAATTAGTTATACAAAACATTCATATAAGTTTTCGCAGTAAATAAACAATATACTTGCAATTTATACTCAATCATATATTAAAACAGGAAAAGATGCACAAAATTATGGTAAACTTCTCTTTATTGGTTCTTCCAACGGTTACGGACTCAACCTGTTCTACGCACTCAGCTGCAGGGGCCCGCGCACTCAGCTGCGGACTACTAGGCCTCTGCACACTCAGCTGCAGAGCCATCCCCTACTCTACGACCCAAAGACAAACTTTACATTGTTACTCAATTACTTATACTTTTCTTCCTCTTCTTCTGCCCTTTTAGTTCCCTTATACACTTAGAGCCTCGCTTTATTTATACAATCTTATGGTCCGCAGACCATGGGTAGGTATATTTAGCTGACATTACATTACAAAAACTAGGGTGGACAACCCTGTGACTCTATTATGATTTTGTGCCCGTGCCTGCAATTCGCGGAGCTTTTATAAAAGGATTCAGTCAAAACTTGGGCTTTAAGCTCCAAAACCTGCCTTGGGCGGATTCCATGCCCAACAGGCCCCCAACACAAACATCATGACTCACCCTCGAGTCACTCTATCGGCACGAAGATCTTTGCGTGGAGTCCTCCCAAGCCTGCTCGAACTGTAGCAAGGTTGACAGTGCACTGAGCTACTGCCTGTTGGATCTGGTGCATGCCTTATTCCGAGACCACAGTGTCAGAAGTGCTTCTCTACATCTGTGCCTGTATCCCCTACATGTGTGAGAGCTTGCCTTTAATTTCTGTTTTGATGGTGAAGGCCTCGTCAATCCAAGGCTGAATGAGCGCCTACAGGACTGCTTCCTTGTGTCGTGCCGTGTCCACCTATTCTTTCAGCGCTTTGGTCTGTTGCATCCGCGTGAGCCTCTAAGTGAGGACCACCGTCTGTGCAATTCCTTTGACGCTGTCATACTGCTGTTGGAGTTCTCGTGCCTTTGTCTCTAAGCACTGGATGTTGGGGTCCTCCCGCAAATTTGTGAGGACCTCAAATGATTCTTCCAACATGTTGGTGTAGTCTCACACTGCACTACCAATCTCATCCAGTCTCGCTGTAATAGTGCTAGCGCACTGTTCTCTGACTTCTAGAGGGGTGGATGGCTGTGCCTTTAACCGCAGCTTAGCGATCTAAAGGTTCAGCTCTAGTTGAACCTTTGTCATTTAATCTCGCACCTCATGCACCCCTGCTACTAACCTGTGGATACGCGCCTCTGTTGGAGCGTCTGCTGGGATACCAACTCTAGGATGCTTTGACAAGCTTCATATATTACCTGTACTAGATGTCAATTTTGCGACACCACTTCGTCGCATTGCAAGCTCAACTGTTCCATATTGATTTTCTACACGCTGAGGACTTACAGTGCGCGGTTCTCCCTAGCTTGCAGTTCTGCATTTATCCCATCCTGCACAACGTATAAGTTCTCCCATGGGAGTGCAGCCATATTGATACTGAGACCCTTCAGTGCACTAACCATAGGCCTGTGAGCCTCATTTGCTATCACTAGTGCCCCTTCTAGTAGCGCTATGGCATTCATCACTCAAATGCACAACATCTGTTCTGCTGTCGTTGTTCCGACTGTAAGGCTAATCGAAAGGGTACCAGCTTGAGGAGGTCGCACCTACAACTCCTGCAGTTGCACTCTAAGGGCCCCCAACATAACCTGGTTCTCCTGCATGAAATTTTGGAGGGCCTTGGAGGTGACATCTGCACTGTCTCGCCGATGTCGTGTGGATCACCCTCGGTTAGGGTGATCGGATCAATAGACAAATTCGATGCCTTGACCTTCTTACATGGCCCTGTTCGCTCGGTTGGGTGTTGGCGCTTCAACTATGTTGACATGGTGTGTGGGTCCACACCTCCCTCTTCTTCCTCTGCTTCCTACCCACGTGAAGGCGACGTTTGGCCCTCGTGCGCCTATGCGGCTGCCTCCTTTGTTGCTGCTGTTGTTGTCGCCTTTTCCTGTTTAGTTGTTGTCTATGCAACGTCCTGTGCCACCCGCACTTCTGTTGTCACTGCCTCCTTCCTTCTCTTTTCTGCCAACTGCGTGATGTGCAGTTTGGACTCTTCTTTCTTTCTCTGTGCCGTCGACTTCTCTATCTCTACGATCTCTGGAGCGCGCCACTCTGATGACCATGTCTCCAGTATGTTAGAGATGACATCATCCGTGGCTACAAAGGGTAGCTTTCTCCATTGTTTGGCTGGGTCCTTGCGCGCTCTGATGTATATGCTATGGATGTTAAATTCTGCGAAACTCTGTAGGCTATTGTAGATAGTGGGCAACAACTGCAGCTTGCGGTTGATCCCCATTCTGAGGTTCATCACCATGAACACCCAAAATATTTTACTTTCGCGGATCCTATTGGCATCCTTTATGGCCCAGAGCAAAGCATACTTCGCGGCCTCTGACAGATCCCTGTCAATTATGGGGAATTGACTCTCTTCCGGTAATTCCCCTGCCACAAGTACTATGGACAGCAAAAGCCATGCATAGTGGAAAGTTTTGCCATGTTCCTGAGCTTCGTGGCAATTCTCCAAAAATTCCTTGCGGAGGAACTTGGACCAGTTAAACTGGACACCCTCCGTGCATTATTCAGTAAGTGCTACCACCGACACGGGTACCTCGTCTGCGTGGCACTTGTGCATAACCTTACTTGCCAGTATTTGGGTCGCCACTCTCACTGCTTTATCGTTGATGCTAGATATGGCGTAGCCCCTTTTCTTCTTTTCCATCTTGTATTTCTTCTTCATGACCTCTGCAATGGCCAAGTCACTGCTCTTCCCTTCCGAGATGTCTGCGCAGTCCTCTCCTTTCCATGGAAGTCGGGAAATGTGGTGAATATAGTCTGTCGTGATGGGGATGGGCTCCTCCAGCCACAAACACCCATCATGCACCAAGAAGAGTAGCTGCCTGATGACGAAAATAGTTATTAGGGTGCGGTGGAAATGTGGCACCTAGAGCAAGTTAAGTAGCCCGACCTTTTCCACTCTGCGCAACCACTTTCGCGACTCTAATTCTATAGCCCCCATTGCGGTGTTCTACTTGGGCTTCATGAGGTGCGAGGTCTTAAGGTGAGGGAACTTCTCGTGGTTAGTGAGGTCCCAATCTTCAAATTTTAAGCTCGACACCTGTTTGAGATGCGTGCCCTAAAAAATAATGTTGTCTGGGAGGAGTGGGGTCTAGAGCGAGCTCTTGGTCTCGTCAAGATCCTTAGGCACTTTAGCTTTCCCTTTCCACGGGGGGACATAGGCGGGCAACTTTGTCGGGGGGTGCGCAGGCTTAGTTTCCTCTTCCATGCCTTCGTCCTCATCCTCTTCGATAATTAGGTCCTCCAGGTCTTCTTCATCTTCATCGATCTCTATGGTGATGGATTCCCCTTGTCCTCCATTAACAGCTTGGTGCGCAGTGGGTTCTACGGGGACACATGTACGGGAACCATCGCTTGTTTTTCCTTCTTAGGTCTTGGCATGCACGGTGATTTCGGGATTTTTGCCACAATCCAAGCACCTTCTGGAGCATCCCCCACAGTCAGGGCCTGTGCGGCCTCTTCGGTGGTCATTTCTGTTATTTCCATAACTTCCTCGGCTACTTCCATTGTGTCCGTCCAGAAATCTATCACTTGCGATCTCAGGGGCTCAATCAATGCTCGACACACAACAAACAGAGCTCTACTCAATAGCTCAAATCGTAAATGACCAAGTGTTGTTTGCTGGGTAGCCCCTTGTAATTTATAGCACTTTTTGAATTTGAATTCAACCGTTCCCCCCAAATCCAGTTCATTAATGCTCTCTTAGCAGCATCTTTTCCCAAATCTTGCCCATGAATCGCGTCTTAAATGCCTATCGCTCACTCCGTTTGGTCTCAAGTCGAGCATCCCATCGTGAATAGTTACCTCAACGGTCACTTTCTAGCCAACTAACGCAGCAGTGCAACCCCCCATGGGTGGTCGCGAACGTTGTGACTCTTTGCTTCTACGTGCAACTCCAACATCGCGCAGCTTCCGGGCACAGTGGTTTATAGTCCCGCGCTTCCTTTCAACTGCCTCGAGCGCTAACACTGTACTTCCCTCAACTAGTCAAGTGGTCGCACCACCTATGTAAAGTTTCATCTTATCATCCATCACATTTCCTAGAAAATACCCACCTTTTATTCTTACAGGCGGCATCGGCACTTTATCTTCTGCAATGCACTACCCTTGTCAATTCACTTAGTAATGTGTAGTCCAAGCGAAGGCATCAGACTGATTAATTTGCGGTAATAGGCCTCAAACCTATCATCATGATCGTGCGCATCCTGCCTTATCACTGTGGTCTTTTTACTAAGAAAATTTTCCTTTATCTCGTCCTCCATCTTCTTGACTTCTGCGTCCACCAAAGCACTTTCCTTCCTTAATCATACCCTTTCTTCTTCAAGTACTTGGAGCCTAGAATTTCCTAGTTGGATTTCTTCTTCCAAGGTTCCGCGAACTGTCGTATCTACCGATGCTATCATGTGCGGACCAAGCTTCCCATGTACTTTAGGGCTTACAATGTTTGATTTATACTCTAGCCTTGGTAGTGTCTACATAGTCAAGTTCTTGCATGCGATCCTATAAACCCATAGAACTAATGGTATGCGCAGGTCCCAGTTAGCCCGCTTCGCATTATGGACCTTGTTTAGCGCTTCACATACTTTGTTAAAGGCTTCTGCGTGGATATCCTTCTGTGCACTTGGTCTTTCCATACTTCGTGGTCCCAACTGGAGGGGTCATTCGTGCCATTGGCTTACCTGGACCTACTTACTGATTTTGTCTCCTACCATGAGTACTGTGTGTATTCATGTAGGTTCCGCACCATATGCCTGTATCCACTTGGATAGGCGGGTGCGCTCGCCATTTTTTCCAACAATCTTATCTGTTAATTGCATCAGAGGCTTCCCAAACCGCATCCACATCATCCTTCAACATTTGCGCCAGTCCTCAAAACTTCCTTAGTGCGTATCCCACCATCTTGTGGGCATAGCGTGTAGTACCCATTTCAGAGCATCGAAGAGCTACTATTCTGACACTTGTCTTTCAAATCTATTCAGAAAGTCATCCACCTCGCTTAACCCATCATACGTAGGTAGATCTCTTGCCTCTGTTGCTACGTAGTGCAAAGACCTTTTCATCATGTTACAGCTCAGCGTGGTTACCTCGTGTAACTAGTTCTACCATTGTTCTATCTCCTCGTCAAGAATCTGACGCTTTCACACTCCCATGAGATTCGACCATCCGCGGTTGGATTTACCCAATCTTGCTCCCATGCGGTTATCTTGTAGATGCAGTCCAGATCATCGTCGTTGTCATAGTTGTGTAATGGCTCCGTGTAGCGCGATCCTTCTGCAAGGTCTAAAGGTACCACTACGCACAAAGACTTTTTCTCAAAGATCATCTTGCGCTTCTTCAGATTTATCACTCCATTCATGTCAGTGGCCCAATCTATTCCCAATAGCGTGGGGTAGGGATTGTTGTCATCAACAATCTCTATTACTTCAAAATCTACTAGTGTGCTTGCTCCTTTGATATCTATAGTGATTCCCTGCAATCTCCCCATAGGTAGGATATTTTTTTGGTTCGCCATTCACAGTTGGATAGGAGACCATTGCAATGCAAGCCTACTCATGTGCTCCCATGTCTGCTTTGGCAGGACGTTCGCATCCGATCCTAGATCTAGAATCACTTGGTCCATCTCATATTCCCCAATCTGCGCTGTCAATCTCATCTCCCTTCTTATTCGCATCGTGTGCTTCTCGAGCTTCTGAACTATGCTCGAGTCTCTTGGTGCAATGCCAGCCCATCTAGTTATGAGTTCTTGCAGCCCCTTTTTAGCCTTGTTGTCGCGCAGAAACTTCATGCATGTCTCCAAGAACGTAGTGAGCACCGATGGGTCCATTTCCAGCTCTAGTCTATCTTTTCTTCCTGAAGTGGAGGCATCGATGAAGCTCCTCTTAGCTTCCATGAAGGTATCCTTAATGCACTCCAAATCAAATTTTGGTTCCTTCGTTGGAGCCTTGCGAACCCAGGTACTTTCTTTAGTTTGCTTGCCTTTATCATCCCCTGTTGTAATTCCACTTCAGAGCATGATGTTTACATTAGGGTCTTCCTCACGCGAATCAGACCTCATCATTTGTAGGTTCTAAGTTGGGGGAGGTTGGAGTGCTCCTTTATCACACAACCTTGCTATCAGTGTCGGACAATCCTCCGTCTCATGATCAAACAACGTATAATACAAGCATGATGGTCACATTGGATTCATAAAATCGCAGGCATAATGCCCTAGCCCTCTGCAATTGTAACATATCAGCTGTCCGCGACCTCTTCCTGGCCCCCCTCCACCTCAGCCTCATTCGCACCCATGAAATCCGGTGCGTGCCATTCCTGCATTTTGATCTAGGGGTCGTGTTTCAGCCTGAACTCTATAAATAAGAGTTCGGTCCATCATCATCTCATAACTTCTATAGGTGCGCTCATCATGTCCTACTGACCTACAAAAGTTACAAAACAACTGATTTGAATTCTACATATACTTCTATAATACATGGCAATTATCTGTAACATGCTTTCCTCCTATCTTACAAATCGCACACCATAGTGCAGGTGCCGCGCTTGGTCCTGCTTGTGCCTATGGTCTTAATGACATTGGCACTCCTCTTGCAAGGTAATTTATGAACCCCAGGCAGTGGTCCTTGTCGTGCCCCTCACCCTTGCATTTTACACACCATACCTCATTGCACATCTCTAGGCGGGTTGTCCTATACTTGTTTCAGACTCTGCATCTCAAGGAACGTGTTTTTCAACTGCGTGTGAATTAGTTGAACTCCCAGGTTGGGATCTTGTATCGGGGTCTTGTGGAATCTCATCGTGACCTCCAAGGCTTTGGCCCTGAGTGCTTAGCCTCTACTATGACAACATGTTCCATAGATGAGGCGTTAACAATGCTACAACCATTCACAATGTTACCCATCTGTTAATGTCATGTTCGCTTCACGAATTGTGCACTTCAATCCTTTATCCAACTCCCATGGGGTCTTAACTAGTAGCATTGTGATTTCCTTAAGCCCAATGATCGACTGTGCCTCTAACTTTAGCCTGCTAAATTATTTGTTTAGCGCAGCTTAGACATCTGTGATCCCCGCATTCAGATTGTCATTGGAATGATTAATGTACCAGGTCAGCGTGCGATCCTGCAGAGCGCTGACCAATGTTGCCTTCTTTCTATTGTCATCCATGACTCCTTGAGCTTTCCATACAACTTTTATCATGAACCAAAACTGGTTCGAATCTTCATTCCCTACTCCCTTGAACATTGGTAGCTTTATCGCGCTTGCCATACTGCTTCGCAGTGGTGGCGAAGGTGGTATGGGCAACGATGGAGGTGAAGATAGTGAAATTGGCAGTGGTGTGGGTGGGGGTGATATGTGCGGAATTCTCTCCCTTATCTTATTGATCGCACTTCTTGGCGAGACCTTCGTGAGCTCTTCCTCACCCCTACACGTAGGTGAAATCAAGGGGCTAGTTTCTAGTTCTATGCTACCTTCATTTGTATAGATTCTCCCACTTTGCATAGTCCCAAACATCAATTTATTCGCATAACCCATTTGTCACACAGTAGCATTTTAATCCAAGTGTTCAAAGATTTAACGTACTTACCTCACGGTCCTCTAAGGAAGCATCATTCTGCCTCACTATAACTGACTGAAGTATCTACCACGAATTCGATGATGAATCCTCCTATGATTTGACTAAGCCAGTGATCGATAGCTCGCGTGATCTTATCTTCTGATGCATCCAGTCTGCGCACCAATTCTGGAGTCCACACAATAAGGTTGTCAAGTTTACACCTTCCTTGGCTATCTGATAGCTTCGTGATCCACTCATATAACTTAGTGGGGAAGGATGCAAAGAAAATTTCTTGGATCTCTGTATATAAGTAGTAGTCTAACCACTCTTCCTTTCATACTCGCGGATTCCTGTTTTCCTGCACCAAGAACTTGTGAATCTTCATGTCCAACCAATCTTCAATTCCTTTCTTTGTCAGATTCCAGTCATATGGCATCAGACATCTCTACGCAGATCTTGGTCCCAGCAATAGAACCATTTGTTGGCTTGTTGGGGCCTGAATCAGGTTCGGAGTTAATTAGCCAAAAAAATCCCTGTACTACTTGCCCTTTCAGCAACAGTCCGTGGAGCGCAGACTGAGGTCTCACCCAAAGTAGTATGCAAGGGTGCTAGAACTAGGTTTCCGCACCCTTGAGATGTTTACGAGGTTCGACTAGTCCACTGTTTATTCGTGCGTGGAGGTCACTTCGCGCACTTCCCTATTCCTCATGGCCTGAGACACTGCCTTCGCGCAACCCTAACCGGGGGCTGTTGAGCTTCCGCACTACTACAGCCGCGCTCTGCACTATTACCCAAGATCTTACTTATCTTCCTATACCAGTTAATTACCTTCGCATACTTGGATGTATTATGTTAATTAGTTATACAAAACATTCATATAAGTTTGCGTAGTAAATAAACCGTATACTTGTAATTTATACTCAATCATATATTAAAATAGGAAAAGTTGCACAAAATTATGGTAAACTTCTGGTTACAGACTTGACCTGCCTTCCGCACTCAGCTGCAGGGGTCCACGCACTCAGTTGTGGACTACTAGGCCTCTGCACACTCAGCCGCAAAGCCTTCCCCTACTCTACAACCCAAAGACACACTTTACACTATTGGTCAATCACTTAGACTTTTCTTCCTCTTCTTCTGCCATTTTACTTCCCTTATACACTTAGAGCCTCACTCTATTTATACAATCCCATGGTCTGCGGACCATGGGTAGGTCTATCCAGCCGACATTACATTACAAAAACTAGGGTGGACAACCCTATGACTCTATTATGATTTCGCACCCCGCGCCCACAATTTGCAGAGCTTTTACAAAAGGATTCGGTCAAAACCTAGGCTTTAAGCCCCAAAACTTTCCTTGGGGGGATTCCATGCCCAACACATCACCAACTCGACCTATAGAGTTTTCTTGTTTGGAATCGATTTACAAGTAGTCCCACCAGTGTTCAATAGATAACATAATGAAATTAGATATGTTCTATAAACTTTTTCAAAATAAGATGGAAACCTTATTTAAGTCAGTATGGGTAATTCTACTTATTATGTTAATATATATATATATATATATATATATATATATATATATATATATATATATATAGATAGATAGATAGATATGAATGATAGGGAAAACCTTATTTAAATTGTAACGAGATATTGTCATAACCCGTGGTAACTTTTGTAAAACATTTATTCACTATTTACCGCACTAGAAAAATGTTATTTACTTTTTATGCTATGTTGAACTAGAAATGGATCAAATATGTATATAAAGTCATTCTTAATTTTATGATTAATGTGAAAAGGTATTATGCATGATGTTTTGTGTGGAATAAGAAATAACGATGCTAAGAGAAAACCCACCCCACATAGTTGAATAGTTACAAGTGAGATAGTTACTCACTTAAGCACTTTCAAGAAGAAAGAAAAGAGGGTAGTGAGAACATGAGGCAAAGGAGAGAGAAAAATGACACATATAGTGCAAGCTTAAAAGTGAAAAGAACTCCAGATTTGGTTGGCCAATGGAGTTGGTCGAGTGTTGGATATTCAGACCTCTTAATAGGCTAAGTCCAGTAGTGATTAGATAACTTGGTTTTTGTCCTATAAACTACTATGGGCATGAGGTGACATCAGGGGGAGAACGCAGTAGAAGGACTGGTCTCAAGGTTGGTTGGAGCATCATTCACTTGTGGCTACAATTTGGAACAAATCAAATTGATTAAAATTCTAGATAAGTACTTTGTTGGTTATGTAATGTTTCTTTTTAAGATGGATAGTGTAAATGTGTGTGTGAAGAAAAATTTCATATTCGGGGCTAATTAGATAAAGAGGGTTGATATAGTCAACTAAACAGGCTCTAGATTTAGGGTCATAGAACTGTGCATGATAAAGAAAACAAATTAAGTAATCTATGTAGTAAAGACATGCAACGAACAAGGAAAAATAAATATGTGGATGTAAAGAATTTGAACAATAAATTTTTAAACCATGACACGAGAATGTGGGACTAGGTGGGCCTTAGACCCCAGTAAGGGAAAAAGGTTTGTTTCAGAGTATAGAGAGTAAAGAGGCAACTTAGAAGCAATCCTTAACCCATTAGAGTCTAATTTCTAGAAAAACGATTATGTGCATACATAGCGTAAGTGCAGAGACTAATAATGAACTGGCATGATTATCTTGAAAATAATAAACAGGAATACATAATACATAGCCAACCGTGAAGAAAAATAGTAATGATATGTGGAAACACACATATAAAAATCATAATAAGGGTAGGGAGTAACCCTAATTCATGCAAAAGAAAATAACAAATTAAATGAAGAAAATATGGAAGTATTGTTTCACATGTTGTAAACAATATTCACATAAAACATAGAACCCAATACCAAAATGAAATATAACCAATAATTATAAAGCCATGCAATGGACTAATAACTCCAGAAGGCCAAAATACTTTAAATAATGTTAAATCTTGGTAGGTAAAATTAGTAACTGTAAATTCCCTGCTAAAGAGGAGGGCCCTTCCTCCCTAGCAAGGTGCAGGGATTGAACGAAAACTAGTTAAAAAATCAACACGAGATCTCTGTAAACATCACCATATGTGTTCTATATTAAAAATGGCTGAAATTTACAAGATCAAAATTCCGATACTGTTCTTTTGTTTCCATCCCTTTTCATGGAACCAAACTCTTTTTATAATGTTTTACAAGCCCCAGAAATTAGGGAACAGATCAGTCATGAGAATATCACGATTCTCATGCTGATCAATATTAGGCGTAAAATAGAAATTGTTACAAACAGTTTCCAAATAAGAGACCTATCAAAATTACACCATCTTCTACAATCATAACTGCTTAGATCCTTTAACCACCCATAGATAATTTCATGATTCTCAACAACTCTCTTTTAAGACAACAACCATGGTCTTTGGCAGTTACAGTGTAACAAAATCCTCGGGGTGTAATAACAAAACTTCATAATGTAACAACAAATATTCAAAGCGTAACAGCAAGTAACAACATCAACTGATCATCCCTTAATCCTTAGTATATGGGAAACGCCTAAAAGAAACATAACTAGAAGACCTCTTCCACAATTACCCTAGTTAGTCATTCCAAAAAAAACATCACTTCATTCGATATTTAATAGAAAATGGAAAAATAATATGTTGGAGAGAGGATTTCTTTTACAAATAGGGAAAGTGGTATTTGTGACATAAAGTTCATAGGTTTAAAGAAAAAAGGATCAAAAATAGGGAAAGAGGTGTCTAAGACTTGCTCAAAAATTGTACCCAACATCTCCCCCAAATTGAAACCACCACATGTCCTCATGCACAATCTTCAGGTAATGTTGTTGTATCACCAATGTAAATTTCTCAAAATATAAACACAAGTAGTATCTTTGTCAAATGATCTATAACCCTGAGTATCCACAAGCTGATGTGGCCATGAATCATCTTCATAATTTCACAATTGGTAATGGGGCTGATAGTCTTCGACCGGAAGCCAGATTAAGGGACACTTAAGTTTAAGTCCTATTCAGAAAGCTCCCATTGATTTCACAATTTAGGCATATTCTAGGACTCATGTAACAGCAACCAAAAAATTAGGAAACCCAAAGGATCACGCTCCTGTAGGCTTGCACTACCAGGCTCTGTACATTTTAGGTATCCAGTCAATGCTTGGCTTTTCAGTGGTGTAAAGATATTGAGGCAGAATCCGACAATCCTCCTTCTATAGATAACTAATTGTTCCACCATATTAAGAGCACTAAGAAACCTTCTAAACTCACACCTCATTTCAGTGACCATGCCTGGTTCTAGTCTTATCTAGAAGGCTACCTTCTCCTCATTTGTGTCACATGACTTCATGGAAAGATGCCATTCCACTTGATTTCTCATGAAGGAGATGAAGGCACGCAACTGCAAGTCCCCCATATAGGAGAAGATGTGTACAATCATATTCATGCTAGCATATTCACAAATCATGCTACGTAGAAAAAGTTCACACAACAAGCTCTGATCGTTAAAATTACATGCACGAAAAACACTTAAGAAAGTTTGAGTAGAATTACCCACATAGGCTTTATTCTCATAGACAACTTTTAACTGAAGAAGATAAAATATCTCCGATAGAAATATTGGATAAGATGGGGAAGGAATTTTTCACCCAAAAACTTTTAGGGCGAGTTTATACAATTTGTCTTCTCCATTTTTTAATTCATCAACATTTTGTTGTAATTGTTGCATCTGTTATTCCTTCTACTTCCCAATTTTCTTTCTTTCCCACTTTGTCCATTCTTCCTTCAACCTCATGTTGGCCCACTATTCTTTGAGAGTATATATGACTTTTTTGATGTTCCTCCAGAGAAATCACTCCCTTTTACAAAGAGAGTGCCAACTGCTTCCATTTCTATAACTCTGGTACCAACATAAGTTTCTCTGAACACCACCTTGCTTCAAAACTTCGTATTATCTCGCATGCAACATCGGTAGTGGGTGTAACAACATCTCATGATTCAAGTTGTTCTACCTAGGCTTCTCATTCTTGTGTAACAAGAATTTCATCAGTAGGTTCTTGGGGATCAACTCTTACCTCTGCTTCCTCGGGAACATCTGCCTCAACTGTTGGTTCTTTTGTAAAAGTAGCATCATCGACAGGTTCTTGTGTTCCGTTTTTCAGGTCAAACACCATGGGATGCTCCATTTCAGCCACTAGTTCTTATGTAACAACAAAAACATCAATGGGTTCTTGTGTAAAAGCCTCTGAGGGCTCTGTTTGGGTTTCTTCCAAGATGGTACTTGCAGTACAAACTATGTACGTTTCTTTTGCTAAATTCTTAGCACATGTTGTACATATAAAACCTGGTGTATTTTTCATTCTCATGTTGTCAACAGTGTCCACCAGAGTATCAAGACCTAGAACCCTTGCTTCCACTTTATTATCCTCTATTTGCTGCCTTAATTCTTGTTTTTCTTTTCCTAACTCTCTAATTTTATGTAGTACGGTTTGGGTCTCGTTCTTACCTGGCTAAGGAACCTCTTCTTGCTTCCTTGCATCCTCATTCTTGCTTGATCTCTTTTTGGATGGAGGTAGGGGGTTTTGGTTGGGTATTAACTTTGACCCTCCTTTTTGATGTTTTACCACCTATTGGCCTTTCTAGCGATCTTTTCTTGATTTTTC
This sequence comes from Pinus tabuliformis, assembly GCA_031772625.1. NCBI lineage: Eukaryota > Viridiplantae > Streptophyta > Pinopsida > Pinales > Pinaceae > Pinus > Pinus tabuliformis. Next base: position 145,692,996 of record CM062818.1, on the reverse strand, counting down.
TTTGAGAGGGTTCCCTTTCTTCTTAGCTACTCTAGCTTCTTTTGGGGCGTCAGTGGGGGTTTCGATTTGTTTCCGGTGTGAAGTCATTGTCTTTTTTCTCATGAAACCTTTCTAGCTTTGGCCTTGGTGGTCCAAGGCCTCCATTATGATTAATTTTATAAGGCCTTGATTGGTGACACAACTTTTCGAATGCGAAGAAACCTTCACAGCAACAAACATACGCTTCAAATTATGCAACTAGAAGCAAGGAAGGTTAATCAATTTCCTGTGTCGAATATGATTTAACAGTGGAAAATGATAGTTAAACATTATCGTCACCCTTGCTTCTCATGTAATATACTTAATGATGAATAAAGAAACATCTCTCCATGGCTGAGGAAGAGAAATTCGGTCAATTCCCCTGTCGTTCTTAACCAATTGCCTTGCAGAAATTCATCTTTGAGGGAAAGGTCATTGATTTTATGGCTAAACCATCGCTTTCCTTCAGGTTGCAATGATGATACTCTATCAATTACCTCCTCAGTGACTTCCAACTTCAACCCCCTGACTTCCATCTATTTCTTGCTCAAATTCCTAGCAAACGCCACGTCAATAGTTTCTTCCAACCCTTTTAGTCATTCGAAGAATTCGAACCACCCCGCCTCTTTGAAAATCTGACATGCCTTCGGGCAATTCTACAATGTGCCTGTGGAATTAAGCTCGTGCCTTACCACTACTTCCCCCATCTCTATTTTAGAAAATACCCTTTGTGCTCTCTCTACTTTCTCTCTAAGAATTTGTTGAAATGAAGATGCAATGCTTCATTGGGATAGATATCTAGGCAGTAAAAGAAAAGATGTCAGATCAGGGGGTCGTAGATATTCGTTATTGTCTCATTTTTAATCCAGGGTCATGCAAATCTATCTTTAATGTAGTTTAAACTAATGGCACGATTGACATAAAAAGATGATAATGATTGCAGGATTTTCTAATGATTACAAGGTCTATCACTGGTTAAATTACGAATCAAGAAATGATTCACCCTCCCCCGAGTTTTAACGCGCCGACTGTCCTTGGCCATCAAACGAGAAATCATATTAATTTCCATAATTGTTAGAATAAAGAAAAAAAAATATACCTTTTGAAATGTCTTATCGATGGTGATGTGGCAAAAAAGTACTGGTGATGTGATCAATTCTGAAAGCAATGTATTGATTATGTCATTTATTCTGGTGGCAGCATAATGGTGATATCATTTATTGAAGTGGACAGTTGTGCCCAATTTGCTGTTGTAAATTGTTAGCTGTTACAGGTGTAACAACAAATATGATTGCTAATACTACTCTTTACAGCAGAGCTCTTATTTACAATACTTTTGAAAGTACTTAAAAAACTTTTAAAAGAAGAAGAAAAAAACTTAAGCTTGTAACAACATAGAATAAAATATATGAAATAGATTATGCCATTACATGGAAAAAGTATGTAATAGTCGCCACATAGTGGTTTTCACAGGGATATTTGTTTATTTATATATTTATTTATTATTTTTCTCTATTATATATATATATATATATATATATATATATATATATATATATATATATAGATATTGGTGTATCAACGACAAAAAAAAGGTTGGTTTTCAACTATTAAACTTATTGAAGATTTAAAAATTTGGCAGTGCAAGATAATTTTCCCCTGCCCTTGTAATTAGAAGGTCAGATTCCAATACAATGTTGACAAATGAATCCATTGATGTTGGTTTATGATATAACTAGAGACGATGCCCATTAGCAAGTGATGGTGTCCTAGCACTGTCGATGGTGACTAAACTCATAGTCCCATTGTCAAATACCATATCAATTTCATAAGGACCTAGTCATATGGTGCAAAGCTTCCCCTTAAATTCCTTGAATCATGAGTCGTATAGTAGAGCCAAATATCCTTTTCAAAACACCTTCTTTTTTATGAATTTGTCGTGCCACTTAGCCCTTTGTTGCTGCATGATATTTTTTTGTTGAATGGCAGCCAAACTCTTCTCATGAATTTCATTTAGCTCATTTAACTATTTTTTCTGTGTTGTATCCAAATCTAGGTTCACTTGTAGTGTTGTTCTAAGTGTATTTAGTTCAAACTCTATGGGAAATAAAGGATTTTTACCATACACTAATTTGTATGGTGAGAATCTCGTACTATTCCTCCATGTAGTTCTATATTCCCACAATGCATCTGGAAGTTTATCAGTCCAATTCCTCATGTGGCTGGCCATAATCTTGGTAAGAATTGACTCAATGACCTTATTAGTGCTTTCCACTTGGCCATTTTCCTATGGATGATAAGGTCAAGTGATCCTATGATAGATTTTGTATTTTTCAACTAGATTCTATATCAAATGAGATGTGAATTTCATTCCTCCTTCTGTCACTATTTCTCAAGGTATCCTAAAGCGAACAAAAATGTCTTCAAACAAAAAGTCTAAAACAACATGTTCTGTGGCTCCGGTTAGTGTCTTTGCTTCAACCCACTTTGTGACATAATCTGTGCAGACCAGGATGTAGGACTTTTTCTAAGATGAAGGATTAATTGGCCCTACAAATTTGAAGGCCCACTTCTCAAATGGCTCTAAAACTATCTCACGGTGTAATGGAATTTCATCTGACTAGAGTGCTTGACCCATTCTCTGACAACTATCACATCCCTTCAAAAGCTTCATTGTGTCCTGAAATATAGTGGTCCAATAGTACCTTGTTGAAAGAACTTTATACCTTATTCTTTTATCTGCAAAGTGCCCCCCAAAAGGTTCTTCATGGAAAGCTTTAAGGATATCAAATACCTTGTCCTCCTTCACACAATGCCTGATCTGATGATCGGACTAGTGTGATAGAGATTGCCTTCGATCCAAGAATATCTTGAACATTACTAAACAACTTTTTTCTTTTCTTTTGAGGATAGGTGTTGTCGGAATATTCATGCATCAAGATAATTAGCTATGTCTACATACTGTGGTGAGTGAGTTGAAATAGCAAAGAGATATCCATCTGGAAAAGAATCTTCGATAGACATGCATTCATTATCAATAGTCAACCTAGAAAGAAAATCAGCCACTACATTATCTTTCCCATGTTTATCTATGATTGTTATATCAAATTCCTGTAACATCAATAACCAACACATTACCCTACCATTATTGATTGATTTATTCATTAAAAAATGAATGGTAGAGTGGTCAGTATGCACAAACACTTGATATCCCATAATGTAGTGTCAAAATTTGTTGATGGAATGCACTACTACAAGAAATTCTTTTTCTGTCGGCGTGTAGTTTAGTTTAGCTGGAGTCAAATTATTTATTATGTAGTAGATATAATATGCTTTTATGTCCTCTACCTAACCCAACACAGCTCCCACTGCAGTATCAAATTCATATGTGGCTATATGAAATGACATACTCCAATTTGGTCCTCGCAAAACGGATGTTGTTGATACACATTTTTTTAATTATGTAAATGCCTACTCACATTCCCTATCTAAACAAATTCCATATAATTAATAAGCAGATAAAATAAAGGGGATGAAATTCTTGAATTTTTTCTATAAACCTCCTATAATACCCTGCATGTCCCAAAAAACTACGTACCTATTTTTTCTTTTGGGGAGCTGGAATTTTCAAAATTACCTCTATCTTAGCAGGGTCCACTTTAATTCCATCAGCAGAGATAAAATGTCCCAGTACAATTCCTTCATTCATCATCATGTGAAATTTTTCAGCACTTAAAGCAACATTAGTTTGTATGCATCGTTCTAGTACTTTTTCAAGATTAACTAATGTTGTTTCAAACGCATCACCATAAGGTGTAAAGGAATCCATGAATACTTCTAAACAATCATTTAAAAGATCTAAGAATATCCCAAATATCACCCTTTGGAATGTCATTGGCACATTACAGAGTCTAAATGAAGAACTCTGTATGCGAAGGTTCCCCAAAGGCAGGTAAAGATTGTATTATCCTGATCTTCTGGGGAAATTTGTATCTAATTGTAAACACTAAACCCATCTAGAAATGAAAAGAATTTCTTTCCAGACAAGGTATCAAGGAGTTGATCTATGGATTGAAAAGAGAAATGGTCCTTATGGGTGGCCTTCTTAAGTTCTCTATAGTCTACACAGACTCTCCACTTGCCATTCTTTTTAGAAATGATGACAAATGGCGATACCCACTGACTATCAGAAATTCGATAGATGAAATTTGCAAATTTAGGAGTTTCTACAATTCTTCTTTTACTACCTCTTTAAGTGTTGGGTTCATATGTCGTTGCTAGCTAATTAGATTTCAACCCTATTTTAAATAGATATCATGAGTACAAAGACTAGGATGGATTCCTTTCATGTCTATGTAATCCCATGCAAATGCCTTTTTATACTTCTGTAACAACATTTTGTTTTGTTCGAAAGTTAGGTTCGGATTAACATTCATAATTTTACCTAGTTCTATTTCCATCGAGCTACTCTTGATGTTCATAGTGGTCTTCATATGTTCAAAGCTCAAGTCTTCCTCAACATCTTCCTCCTTCGAGTCCTCAATATAAGTAATAGAAAGAATATTACTAATAAAACCATTTATAATATCATCTTCTATCTCATCCTTAAAGTACTTGGCTTTACTGAGGGTAAGAAGTGGCTGGGCGTTTTCTGATTCGGGTTCAAATTCATCCCACAAGGGATTTCCCAAATCCTTACATGGTTTTGCATGGGGATAAAGGTTGAGTTTCTTCATAGCCTGGCCATCTGAAATTGTCATAAAGCCCAACCTACATCCTATAAATTCATCCAAAGTAGCCAACCAAGGCCTTCCCAAAATGCTCTCTTGGCAGCAGATTTTCCCAAATCTTGCCCATAAATCACATCTTAAATGCCTACCGCCCACTCCATTTCGTCTCAAGTCAAGCATCCCATTGTGAATAGTGACTTCAATGGCCACTTTTTGGCCAACCCACACGACAGCACAACCCCCCGTGGACAGTCATGGACCTTGTGACTCTTTGCTTCTACGGGCAGCTCCAACATCACACAGCTCCTGGGCAGAGTATTTTATAGTCCCACGCTTCCTTTCAACTGCTTGGAGCACTAAGACTATACTTCCCTTGGCTAGTCAGGTGGTCACACCACCTGTGTAAATTTTCATCCTGTCATCCATCATGTTTCCTGGAAAATACCCACCTTTTATTGTTACGGGCAGCATCACACACTTTATCATCTGCAACGCGCTACCTTGGTCGATTCACTTAGTAATGTGCGGTCCAAGCCAAGGCATCAGACTGATCAATTCGTGGTGATAGGCCTCAAACTTATCATCGTGATCGTGCACATCCTGCCTTATCACCCTGCTCTTTCTATAGATAAAATATTCCTTTATCTCATCCTCCAACCTCTTAACTTCCACGTCCACCAGAGTGCTTTTCTTCCTTAATCGCACCCTTTCTTCTTCAATTTCTTGGAGCCTAGAATTTCCTAGTTGGATTTCTTCTACCAAGGTTCTGCGAACCGTCGTATCTACTGGTGCTATCATGCACGACCTAAGCTTTCCATGTACTATAGGGCTTACAGTGTTTGCTTTATACTCTAGCCTTGGTAGTGCCTGCACGGTCAGGTTCTTGCATGCGGTCCTATAAGCCCTTAGAATCGATGGCATGCGCAGGTCCCAGTCAATTCGCTTCGCATTGTGGACCTTGTTCAGTGCTTCGCGTACTTTGTTAAAGGATTCTGCAAGGATATCCTTCTGTACACTTGGTCTTTCCATACTTCGTGGTCCCAACCGGAGGGGTCGTTCGTGCCATTGACTTACCCGCACCTGCTTACTGATTGTGTCTCCTTGTTATAGATCTAAACCCAGAAATATATGATAATAGAAATATACCTAGAAATAATAAGATAGAAATGGATAGAAATGATTCTTTATTGATTAAAACCCTTAAGGTAGGGTAACACCATACATTCACTCCTTAAAGAAGGAGAACACTCCACAAGCCATATGCATGTTCATACAATATTCCTTGACATCCCTCAATGTGGAGTCTCTAACCTCTATATAGGCCTCATACATACAATACCATGGGTCATTACCATGGTTCCCTCAATACCATCTATCTAATACCATGGGCCCATTACATTATTACTAACTACTTGTGGTCCCTTACATGATACGGGTTAACCACCTCATTTATTACTATGGCCCATCCCATTATTACATTATTCCCTTGGGTACCTCCCTTTGTACCCCATATTATCCCCCCTAGGTATATAACATTCCACCCCCCTTAGCATGTTTCGTCCTTGAAACATGGGAAAAACACAAATAATAAGATCTACTCAAAAGGGTAGTCCACTGGTACCATGCATGTGCATCTAGCCATCCAAGAGAAAGGTGAACCCTCGATCTAGCTGGTGCCTCGCTCGCTTGAGATGGAAGTTGACCGTAGCAGCTCTTCTATGTTGATGTGTAGTAGGTGGATCTTCGCTCCTCTCTATCTGTCCTGCGAGGGTTTTTGTCCTTGTGGCTAATTGGTTGCTATCTTGTTGGTTGTTTCCTTGCGGGGTGATGTGGGTGATGATATGTTGAAGTTTTAACCCACGTTGTCTTTTTCTTTAATTCACCCTCTACTGGATCCTGACTGCTATCTGGTGCATGTTGTGGTATCTTATCTTCCAATATTACTTCAACCACTCAGCCCTCATCTGATGTATCAGCACCTATAACCTTTTTTGCTTTAGCCTCTGTTTGTGTTTGATTGTCGATCATCACTGGCTCATCATCTAATATGTAAGTCCCTGGAACATATTCTGCTTTAGCTTCCATGTACTCAACTTGTTTATTGATGGAAATATCCTGTAATGTAATTTTCTTCCTTTTATACCAGAGCTTTAGAAATTTTTTCTGCACATTAATATTGATAGTACCCATAGATTTCATCCAAGGATATCCCAAAACAACATCCATATTATCCATCTCTGAAGTATAAAAATCACCATGGAACACATAGTTATTCATAGAAATCTTCAAATCTTATACACTTGAACATCCTCATCATCCCCCTGTGTGTTTTCAATATGTTTTGCTGTTACTTGCAATTGTTTTGCCAAATTAAAATTGATAAAATTATGCTTGCAACTAGGATTTATAGACACAACGATCTTCTCCTTCTGAATGAATCCATAAACCTGCAATAATGATATACCAGTAGAAAATAACCCCTTACATGTCTCATTCTTCTGTTTTCTAGCATGAGACCATTTGTCTAAAAGGACTCTTTCAAATTCTTCATCTGACAATTTGGACAACTGCTTGTTGTCAAGTGAGAACCACCATTTGGCAGCCTCATCTTTGCAAGTAAGCGGTACCATACCCCTCCACAAATTCCCAAATTTGAACTTGTGTCTCTATAGGAATTCTTCAATAGTAGGGCTATCATCTTTTCCTATAAAATATAGCGTCTCCATGAAGAGGGTTTTGAAAAAAATTCACTTACTTGGCGAAAATCTGAAATGGCCACAATTCAGTCAATATTGCTCAGAATCCATATTATGACCTGTTTTTGAAAATGAAACAACCATTCTTCATCTGCCCATGTGGTGGAAATCTCGATCCAGTCACTGGAATTTCAGATCTGCACTGCAACTCTCCCGCCATCACCAAAAATTCTGAAAAAATATCTGATTTTAAATCAGTGATATCTCCCTCATCCGGACTTTGATTTGACCAATTTTTTTTTTTAAATTGGGTATTCTTTCACAAAGAATCCAGAACTACAATTAGATTTTTCATATCTTTCCCCAGGACATCTAGATCTGTGCCGCAAACTCGCTGCCCCGAAAAATTGTCTACAACACCACTGATTTTTAGATCAACGATATCTCCTTCATCCAGACTCTGATTCGGCTGATTTTTTTTTTTTGAAATTGGGTATTTTTTCACAAAGAATCCAAATCAACAATTAGATTTTGTAGATTTTTCCCCAAAACATACAAATCTGATTTGCAAACTCGCTGCCCCAAAAAGTTCCTGCAAATAAATAAATAAATAAATAAATAAAATTGTCCACTTTTGCCCCAGAAAGTGCTCTGATGCCACTTGTTAGAGATCTAAACCTAGAAATATATGATAATAGAAATTTACCCAGAAATAATAAGATAGAAATGGATAGAAATGATTCTTTATTGATTAAAACCCTTAAGGTAGGGCAACACCATACATTCACTCCTTAAGGAAGGATAACACTCCACAAGCCATATGTCTGTTCATACAATATTCCTTGACATCCCTCAATGTGGAGTCTCTAGCCTTGATATAGGCCTCATACATAAAATACCATGGGTCATTACCATGGTTCCCTCAATATCATCTATCTAATACCATGGGCCCATTACATTATTACTAACTACTTGTGATCCATTACATGATACAGGTTAACCAATTATTTATTACTATGGCCCATCCCATTATTACATTATTCCCTTGGGTACCTCGCTTTGTACCCCATATTATCCCCCCTAGGTATATAACACTCCTACCATGAGGACTGTGTGTATTCATGCTGGTTTCGCACCATATTCATGTATCCATCTGGATAGGTTGGCGCGCAAGCCATTTTTCTGACAATCTTGTCTGTTAATCACATCGAAGGCTTCCCAAACTACATGCACATCATCCTTCTTCATTCACGCCAGTCCTCAAAACTTATTTGGTCCGTATCCCACCATCTTGTAGGTGTAGCGTGGAGTACCCATTTCAAAGAGTCAAAACACTACTATTCTGGCACTTCTCTTTCAAATCTATTCAGAAATTCATCCACCTCGCTTAACCCATCATACATAGGCATATCTCTTACCTCTGTTGCTGCACAGTGCAGTGACCTCGTCATCATGTTACAGCTGAGCATGGTTACCTCATGTAACCAGGTCTTCCATCGTTCTATCTCCTCATCATAATCTGATGCTCTCGCACTCCCATGAGATTCAACCATCCGCGGTTGGATTTACCCAGTCTTGCTCCCATGTGGTTATCTTGTAGATGCAGTACAGATCGTCGTTGTTGTCGTAGTAGTGCACTGGCTCCGTGTAGCACGATCCTTTTGCAGGGTGTAAAGGTACCACTACGCGCAAAGACTTTTTCTCAAAGATCATCTTGCGCTTCTTCAAATTTATCACTCCATTCATGTTAATGGCCCAATCTATTCCCAATAGCGCGAGGTAGGGATTGTTGTCATCAACAATCTCTATTACTTCAAAATCTGCTAGTGCGCTTTCTCCTTCGATATCTATTGTGATTCCCTACAATCTCCCCATAGGTAGGATCTTTTGCTGGTTCGCCATTTGCAGTTGAATAGGAGACCATTGCAACACAAGCCTGCCCATGCACTCCCATGTCTGCTTTTGCAAGACGTTCACAACCGATCCTAGATCCAGAATCACTTGGTTCATCTCATATTCCCTAATCTGTGCGGTCAATCTCATCTCCCTTCCTATTCGTCATGTGCTTCCTGAGCTTCCGAACTATGCGCGGTTCTCCTGGAATGGTCCCAGCGCATTTAGTTATGAGTTATTGCAGCCCCTTTTCAGCTTTTCTATCGCGTAGCAGCTTCATGCATGTCTCCAAGAATGTAGTGAGCATCGATGGGTTCATTTCCTACTCTAGTCTGTCTTTTCTTCCTGAAGTGGAGGCATTAGTGAACCTCCTCTTAGCTTCCGTGAAGGTATCCTTAGTGCGCTCCAAATCAAATTCTGGTTCCTTAGTTGGAGCCTTGTAAACTGAGGTACTTTCTTCAGGTTGCTTGCCTTTGTCATCCCCTATCCCAATTCCACTTCGGAGCATGATGTTTACGTTAGGGTCTTCCTTGCATGGCTCAGACCTCATCATTTGCAGGTTCTGAGTCGAGAGAGGTTTATCACACAACCTTGCTATCAGTGTCAAACAGTCCTTTGTCTCATGATCAAACTACGTACAATACAAGCATGATGGTCACATTGGATTTGTACAATCGCGGGCATAATGCCCTGGCCCTTTGCAATTGTAACATATCAGCTGTCTGTGACCTCTTGTTGGTCCCCCTCCACCTCAGCCTCGTTCGCGCCCCTGAAATCTGGTGCGCGCCATTCCTGCATTTTGATCGAGGGGTCGTGTTTCGGCTTGAACTCTATAACTAGGAGTTTGGTCCATCATCAGCTCATAACTTCTATAGGTGCGCTCATCATGTCCTACTGACCTATAGAAATTATAGAATAACTGTTGTGAATTTTGTGTATACTTCTATAATAGATGACAGTTATCTGTAGCATGCTTTCCTCCTATCTGACAAATTTCAAACAATCGTGCAGGCGCCGCGCTTGGTCCTACTTATGCCTTTAGTCTTAATGGCATTAGTCCTCCTCTCGCAAGGTAATTTGTGAACACCGGGAAGTGGTCCTTGTCATGCCCCTGGCCCTTGCATTTTATGCACCATACCTCATCGCGCATCTCTGGGCGGGTTGTCTTGTCTTGTTTTAGACTCTGCATCTCAAGGCACAGGTTTTTCAAATGCGCGTGAATCTACTGAACTCCCAGGTTGGGATCTTGTATCGGGGTCTCATGCAATCTCATTGCGACCTCCAAGGCTTTGGCCTGAGTGCTTAGCCTCTATTGCGACAGCGCGTTCCATAGATGCAGCGTTAACGATGCTACAAACCATTCGCAGTGTTGCCCATCTACTAATGTCAGGTTCGCTATGCAAATTGTGCACTTCAATCTTTGATCTAACTCCCACGGGGTCTCGCCTAGTAGAATTGTTATTTCCTTGAGCCCAATGATCGACTGTGCCTTTGACTTTGGCCTGCTAAATTCTTTGTTTAGCGTAGCTTAGATATCTGTGATCCCCACATTCGAATTGTCATTGGAATGCTTAATGTACTAGGTCAGCGCGCGATCTTGGAGAGCACTGACCAACATTGCCTTCTTTATATTATCATCCATGACTCCCTATGCTTCCCATACAGCTTTTATCATGAACCAGAAGAGGTCTGGATCTTCATTCCCTAATCCCTTGAACACTGGTAGCTTTATCATGCTTGCCATACTGCTTCGGAGTGGTGGTGGAGATGGCATGGGTGATGACGGAGGTGAAGATGATGAAACTAGTGATGGTTTGGGTGGGGGTGGTATGCACCGAATTCTCTCCCTTATCAGATTGATTGCACTTCATGGCAAGACCTTTGTGAGCTCTTCCTCGCCCCCTCGCAGAGGTGAAATCAAGGGGCTAGTTTCTAGTTCTGCGCTACCTTCTTTTCTGTAGATTCTCCCACTTTGCGTAGCCCCAAACATCAATATATTCGAATAACTCATTTGTTACACAGTAGCATTTTAGTCCAAGTGTTCAAATATTTAACGTACTTACCTCGCGGTCCTTTGAGGAAGTGTCGTTTTGCCTCACTATAACTAACTGAAGTATCTACCACAAATTCGGTGATGAATCCTCCTATGATTCGATTGAGCCAATGATTGGTAGTGCATGTGATCTTATCTTCAGATGCTTCTAGTCTGTGCACCAATTCTGGAGTCCACACAATAGGGTTGTCAAGTTTACACCTTCCTTGGCTATCTGCTAGGAACGTGATCCACTCGTACAACTCAGTGAGGAAGGATGCAAAGAAAATTTTGTGGATCTTTGTATATAAGTAGCAGTCTAACCACTCTTCCTTTGATAGTCACGGATTCCTGTTTTCCTGTTCCATGAACTCATGAATCTTCCTATCCAACCAATCTTCAATTCCTTTCTTTGTCGGATTCCGGTGATACGACATCAAGCATCTCTATGCAGATCCTGGTCCCGTGAATGGAACCATTTGTTGGATTTTTGGTGCCTAACCTAGGTTCAGATTTAATTAGCTAGAAAAATCCCTATAGCACTACCCCTTTTGGCAACAGTCCACGGATCACGGACTGAGGTCTCACCCAAAGTAGTATGGGAGGGTGCTAGAACCAGGTTTCTGCACCCTTGAGATGTTTGAGAGGTTCGATTGGTCCACTATTTGTTCCTGTGTGTAGGTCACTTCGCGCACTTCCTTGTTCCTCATGGCCTAATACACTGCGTTCGCGTAGCCCTAACCGGGGGCTGCAGAACTTCTACTCTACTAGAACCGCGCTTTGCACTATTACCCGACATCTTACTTATCTTCCTATACCAGTTAATCACCTTCGCGTACTTGGATGTATTACGTTATAATTAGTTATACAAAACATTCATATAAGTTCGCGTAGTAATAAACATTATACTTGCAATTTATACTCAATCATATATTAAAATCCAATGGTTATAGACTCGACCTGCCCTGCGCACTCAGCTGTAGGGGTCTGCGCACTCAGCTACAGGCTACTAGGCCTCTGCGCACTCAGCTATAGATCCTTTGCCTACTCTACGACCCAAAGACACACTTTACACTGTTACTCAATCACTTAGACTTTTCTTCCTCTTATTTTTCCATTTTAGTTCCCTTATACACTTAGAGCCTCACTCTATTTTACAATCCCATAGTCCGTGGACCATGGGTAGGTCTATCCAACAAACATTACATTACAAAAACTAGGGCAAACAACCCTGTGACTCTATTATGATTGTGTGCCTCGTGCCCACAATTCGCAGAGATTTTACAAAAGGATGTGGTCAAAACTTGGGCTTTAAGCCCCAAAACCTGCCTTAGGGGGATTCCATGCCCAACACATCACCAACTTGACCTATAGAGTTTTGTTATTTGGAATCGAATTGCAGGTAGTCCCACCAGTGTTCAATAGGTAACATAATGAAATTAGATATGTTCTATAAAAAATTTCAAAATAAGATGGAAACCTTATTTAAGTCAGTATGGGTAATTGTAATTATTAGCTTAATATATATATATATATATATATATATATATATATATATATATATATATATATATATATATGATAGGGAAAACCTTATTTAAATTGTAACGAGATATTGTCATAACCCATGGTAACTTTGGTAAAACGTTTATTTACTATTTACCATAGTGGAGAAATATTATTTCCTTTTTATGCTATGTTGAAGTAGAAATGGATCAAATATGTATATAAAGTCATCTTTAATTTTATGACTAATGTGAAAAGGTATTATGCATGATGTTTTATGTGGAATAAGAAAGAACAATGCTAAGAGAAAACCCACCCCACATAGTTGGATAATTACAAGTGAGATAGTTACTCACTTAAGCTTATGAAAAACTTCCAAGAAGAAAGCCAAGAGGGAAATGAGAACATGAGGCAAAGGAGAGAGAAAAATGACACATATAGTGCAACCTTAAAAGTGAAAAGAACTCCAGAGTTGGTTAGCCAATGGAGCTGGTTGAGAGTTGGATATTCAGACCTCTTAATAGGCTAACTCTAGTAGTGATTAGATAACCTGCTTTTTGTCCTATAAACTACTATGGGCATGAGGTGACATTGGGGGGAGAACGTAGTAGAAGGACTGGTCTCAAGGTTGGTTGGAGCATCGTTCACTTGTGGCTGCAATTTGGAACAAACTGGATTGATTAAAATTCCAGATAAGTACTTTGTTGGTTATGTAATGTTTCTTCTTAAGATGGATAGCGTAAAAGTGTCTGTGAAGAAAAATTTCATATTCGGGGCTAATTAGATAAAGAGGGTTGATATAGTCAACTAAACAGGCTCTGGATTTAGGGTCATAGAATTGTGCATGATAAAGAAAACAAATTAAGTAATCTATGTAGTAAAGACACACAACGAACAAGGAAAAAGAAATATGTGGATGTAAAGAATTTGAATAATAAATTGTTAAACCATGACACGAGAATGTGGGACTAGGTGGGCCTTAGACTACATTAAGGGAGAAAGGTTAGTTTTAGAGTATAGAGAGTAAAGAGGCAACTCAGAAGCAATCCTTAACCCATTAGAGTCTAAGTTCTAGAAAAACGATTATGTGCATACATAGTGTAAGTGCAGAGACTAATAATGAACTGGCATGATTATCTTGAAAATAATAAACAAGAATATAATACATAGCCAATTGTGAAGAAAAATAGTAATTATATACAGCAACACGCATATAACAATCATAATAGGGGTAGGGAGTAACCCTAATTCATGCAAAAGAAAATAAAAAATTAAATAAAGAAAATATGGAAGTATTGTTTCGCATGTCGTAAACAATATTCACATAAAACATAGAAGCCAATACCAAAATGAAATATAACCAATAATCATAAAGCCATGCAATGGACTAATAACTCCAGAAAACCAAAATACTTAAAATAATGTTAAATGTTGGCAGGTCAAATTAGTAACTGTAAATTCCCTGCTAAAGACGAGGGCCCTTCCTCCCTATAAGGGTGCAGGAATTGAATGAAAACCAGTTAAAAAATAAACACGAGATCTCTGTAAACATCACCATATGTGTTCTGTATTAAAAATGGCTGAAAGTTACAAGATCAAAATCCCGATATTGTTCTTGTGTTTCCATCCCTTTTCATGGAACCAAACTCTTTTTATAAAGTTTTACAAGCCCCAGAAATCAGGGAACAGATCAGTCATGAGAATATCACAATTCTCATGCTGATCAATATTAGGCATAAAATAGAAATCGTTGTAAACAGTTTCCAAATAAGAGACCTATCAGAATTACACCATCTTCTACAATCATAACCGCTTATATCCTTTAATCGCCCATAGATAATTTCATTATTCTCAACATCTGTCTTTTAAGACAACAACCATGGCCTTTGGCAGTTGTGGCATAACAACATCCTCGAGGTGTAATAGAAAAACCTCAGAATGTAACAACAAATATTCAAAGTGTAACAGCAAGTAACAACAACAACTGTTCATCCCTTAGTCCTTAGTATATGGGAAACACCTAAAAGAAACATAACCAGAAGACCTCTTCCACAATTACCCTAGTTAGTCATTCCAAAAAAAACATCACTTCATTCGATATTTAATAGAAAATGGAAAAATAATATGTTGGAGAGAGGATTTCTCTTACAACTAGGGAAAGTGGTATTTGTGACATAAAGTTCATAGGTTTAAATAGAAAAGGATAAAAAATAGGGAAAGAGGTGTCTAAGATATGCTCAAAAACTGCAACCCACATCTCCCCCCAACTGAAGCCACTGCATGTCCTCCTGCACAATTTTCAGGTAATATTGTTGTATCACCAATGTAAATTTTTCGAACTATAAACACGAGCAGTATCTTTTTCAAATGATCTGTAACCCTAAGTATCCATAAGTTGATGCGGCCATGATTCATCTTCATAATCGCATAATTGCTAATGGGGTTGATAGTCTTCGACCAGAAGCTAGATTAAGGGACACTTAAGCTAGATTAAGGGACACTTAAGTTTAAGTCCTATTCAGAAAGCTCCCATTGATTTCACAATTTGGGCATATTCCAGGACTCGTGTAGCAGCAACCAAAAAATTAGGAAATGCAAAAGGATCATGCTCCTGCAGACTTGCACTACTACACTCCATACGTTTTAGGTATCCTGTCAATGCTTGGCTTTTCAGTTGTGTAAAGATGTTGAGGCAAAATCCGACAATCCTCCTTCAATATAGGGCTGATTGTTCCACCATATTAAGAGCACTAAGAAACCTTCTAAACTCACACATCATTTCAGTGACCATGCCCGGTTCTAGTCTTATCCAGAAGGCTACCTTCTCCTCATTTGTGTTGCATGACATCATGAAAATATGTCATTCCACTTTATTTCTCATGAAGGAGATGAAGGCATGCAACTGCAAGTCCCCCATATAGGAGAAGATGTGTTCAATCATATTCAGGCTAGCATATTCACAAATCATGCTACATAGAAAAAAGCTCACACAACAAGCTCTGATCGTTAAAATTACATGCACGAAAAACACTTAAGAAAGTTTGAGTAGAATTACCTAGATAGGCTTTATTCTCATAGACAAATTTTAACTGAAAAAGATAAAATATCTCCCATAGAAATATTGGATAAGGTGGGGAAGGCATTTTTCACCCTAAAAGGTTTAGGGCGAGTCTGTACAGTTTATCTTCTTCATTTGTTAATTCATCAACATTTTGTTGTAATTGTTGCATCTGTTCTTCCTTCTCCTTCCCAATTTTCTTTCTTTCCCACTTTGTCCATTCTTCCTTCAACCTCATATTGGTCCACTATCCTTTGAGAATATATATGAATTTTTGATGTTCCTCCAAAGAAATCACTCCCTTTTGCAAAGAGAGTGCCAACTGCTTCCATTTCTATAACTCTGGTACCAACAAAATTTTCTCTGAACACCACCTTGCTTCAAAACTTCGTATTATCTCGCATGCAACATTGATAGTGGGTGTAACAATATATCATGATTTAAGTTGTTCTGCTTCAGCTGCTCATTCTTGTGTAACAAAAGCTTCATCAGTAGGTTCTTGTGGATCAACTCTTACCTCTTCTTCCTCGGGAACATCTGCCTCAACTGTTGGTTCTTTTGTAACAGTAGCGTCATTGATAGGTTCTTGTGTTCTAGTTTCCATGTCAAACACCATGGGATGCTCCATTTCAGCTGCTAGTTCTTGTGTAACAACAACATCATCATTGGGTTCTTGTATAAAATCCTCCTTAGGTTCAAATTGGGTTTCTTCTGAGATAGTACTTGCAGCACAAACTATGTACCCTGCTTTTGCTAAATTCTTAGAACATGCTATACATATAGAACCTAGTGTAATTTTCATTCTCATCTTGTCAACAGCCTCCACCAGAGTATCAAGACCTAGAACCCTTGCTTCCACTTTATTATCCTCTATTTTCTACCTTAATTCTTGATTTTCTTTTCCTAACTCTTTAATTTTACGTAGTAGGGTTTGGGTCTCTCTCTTACTTGGCTAAGGAACCTCTTCTTGCTTGCTTATGTCCTCATGCTTGCTTGACCTCTTTTTGGATGGAGGCAGGGGTTTTGGTTGGGTGCTAACTTTGACCCTCCTTTTTGATGTTCTGCCACCTATTGGCCTTTCTAGCGATCTTTTCTTGATTTTTCTTCGAGAGGGTTTCCCTTTCTCCTTAGCTACCCCAGCTTCTTTTAGAGCATCAGCGAGGGTTTTGACTTGTTTCTAGCGTGAAGTTATTGTCTCTTTTCTCATGAAACCTTTCTAGCATTGGCCTTGGTGGTCCAAGGCCTCCATTATGATTAATTTTATAAGGCCTTGATTAACTGTTTGAATGCGAAGCAACCTTCACAGAAGCAAACATACGCTTCAAATTATGCAATAGGAAGTAAGGAAGGTTAATCAATTGCCTATGTCGGAGATGATTTAACAGTGGAAAATGATAGTTAAACATTATTGTCACCCATGCTTCACATGTAATATACATAATGATGAATAATGAAACATCTCTCCATGGCTGAGGAAGCGAAATTTGGTCAATTCCCCTGCCCTTCTTAACCAATTGTTCCTCCCCTTACAGAAATTCATCTTTGAGGGAAGGGTTGTTGATTTTCCAGCTAAACCATTTCTTTCCTTTAAGTTGTAATGATGATACTCTGTCAATTACCTCCTCAGTGACTTCCAACTTCAACCCTCTGACTTCCGTCTAATTCCTGCTCAAATTCTTAGAAAACTCTAGGTCAATAGATTTTTCCAACCCTTTGAGTTGTTCGAATAATTCGAAACACCCTGCCTCTTTGAAAATCTGACATACCTCCAGGCAATTCTCCAATGTGCCTGTGGAATTAAGCTCGTGCATTACCACTACTTCCCCCATCTCAGTTTCAGACAATACCCTTAGTGCTCTCTCTACTTTCTCTTTGAGAATTCTGTGAAATGAAGATGCAATGCTTCGTTGGGAAAGATATATGGCCAGTAAAGGCAAAGATGTTAGATCAGGGGGTCGTAGATATTCGTTATTGTCTCATTTTTAATCAAGGGTCATGGAAATCTATCTTAAATGTAGTTTAAACCAATGGCATGATTGACATAAAAAGATGATAATGATTGCAAGATTTTCCAATGATTACAAAGTCTATCATTGGTTAAATTATGAATCGCGAAATGATTCACCCTCCCCTGAGTTTTAATGCGACAACTGTCCTTGGCCGTCAAATGAGAAATCATATTAATTGCCATAATCGTTAAAATAAAGAAAAATAAATATACCTTTTGAAATGTCTTATCGACGGAAATGTGGCAGAAAAGTACTGGTGATGTGATCAATTATGGCAGTAACATATTGATTATGTCATTTATTCTAGCGGCGGCATAATGGTGATATCATTTATCGAAGTGGACAGTTGTGCCCAATTTGCTGCTACAAATTGTTAACTGTTATAGGTGTAACAACAAATATAATTGCTAATACTACTCTTTACAGCAGAGCTCTTATTTACAATATTTTGAATGTACTTAAAACACTTTTAAAAGAAGAAGAAAAAAACTTAAACTTGTAGCAACATAGGATAAAATATATGAAATATATTATATTATTACATGGAAAAAGCATGTAACAGCCGCCACATAGTGGTTTTCACAGGGATATTTTTTATTTATATATTTTATTATTACTCTCTCTCTCTCTCTCTCTCTCTCTCTCTCTCTCTATATATATATATATATATATATATATATATATATTGGTGTATCAGCCACAAAAAAAAGTTGTTTTTCAGTTGTTAAACTTATTGAAGATTTAAAAATTTGGCAGTGCAAGATAATTTTCCCCTGCCCTTGTAATTAAAAGGTCAGATTCCAAGACAATGTTGACAAATGAATCCATTAACGTTGGTTTATGATATAACCGAAGACGATGCCCATTAGCAAGTAATGGTGTCCTAACACTGTCGATGGTGACTAAACTCATAGTCCAATTGTCAAAGACCATATCAATTTCATAAGGGCCTAGCCATATGGTGCAGAGCTTCCCTTTAAATTCCTTGAATCATGAATCATATAGTAGAGCCCAATATCCTTTTTGAAACACCTTCTTTTTTCATGAATTTTTCTTGCCACTTAGCCCTCTGTTGTTGGATGATATTTTTTTGTTGAATGGCAGCCAAACTCTTCTCATCCATTTCATTTAGCTGATTTAACTGTTCTTTCTGTGTTGTATCCAAATCTAGGTTACTTGTAGTGTTGTTCTAAGTGTCTTTATTTCGAACTTTATGGGAAATAAAGGATTTTTACCATACACTAATTTGCATGGTGAGAATCCCATAGTGTTCTTCCATGTAGTCCTATATTCCCACAATGCCTCTGGAAGTTTATCAGTCTAGTTACTCTAGTGGCTAGCCACTCTCTTGGTAAGAATTGCCTCAATGACCTTATTGGTGCTTTCCACTTGACCATTTTCCTGTGGATGATAAGATCAAGTGATCTTATGACAAATTTTGTATTTTTCAACTTGCTTCCATATCAAATGAGATGTGAATTTCGATCCTCCTTCTATCACTATTTCTCAAGGTTAAGCGAACAAAAATGTCTTCAAGCAAAAAGTCTGAAACAACATGTTCTGTGGCTATGGTTAGTGTCTGTGCAGACCAGGATGTAGGACTTCTTCTGAGATGAAGGATTAATCGGTCCTACAAATTTGAAGACCTGTTTCTCAAATGGCTCTAAAACTATCTGACTGGAGTGGTTCACCCATTCTCTGACAACTATCACATCCCTTCACAAACTTCTTTGTGTCCTCAAATATAGTGGGCCAATAGTATATTGTTGAAAGCACCTTATACCTTGTTGTTTTATCTGCAAAGTGCCCCCCACAAGGTTCTTCATGGAAAGCTTTAAGGATATCAAATATCTTCTCCTCCCTCACACAACATTTGATCTGATGATCGGACTAGTGTGATAGAGATTGCCTTTGATCCAAGAATATCTTGAACTTTGCTAAAAAACTTTTTTCTTTTCTTTTGAGGATAGGTGTTGTGGGAATATTCATGCAGCAAGATAATTAGCTATGTCTGCATACCGCGGTGAGTGAGTTGAAATAGCAAAGAGATATCCATTTAGAAAAGAATCTTCGACAAACATGCATTCATTATCAATAGTTGGCCTAGAAAGAAAGTCAGCCACTAAATTATCTTTCCCATGTTTATCTAGGATTGTTATATCAAATTCTTGTAACATCAATAACCAACATGTTACCTTGCCATTAGTGATTGGTTTATTCATAAAAATATGAATGGTAGAGAGGTCAGTATGCACAAACACTTGATATCCTGTAATGTAGTGTCAAAATTTCTTGATGGAATGCACTATTACAAGAAATTGTTTTTCTGTCACTGTGTAGTTTAGTTTAGCTGGAGTCAAATTATTTATTATGCAGTAGATAGAATATGGTTTTATGTCCTCTACCTGACCCAACATAGCTCCCACAGCAGTATCAAATGCATCTGTGGCTATATGAAATGAAATACTCCAGTTTGGTCCTCGCAAAACAGGGGTTGTTGATACACATCTTTTTATTTATGTAAAGGCCTAATCGCATTTCCCTATCTAAACAAATTCCATATATTTAATAAGCAAAGAAAATAAAGGGGATGAAATTCTTGAATTTTTTTCTATAAACCTCCTATAATACCCTACATGTCCCAAAAAACTACGTACCTCTTTTTGATTTTGGGAACTGGAATTTTCAAAATTACCTCTATCTTAGCAGGGTCAACTTTAATTCCATTAGCAGAGATAAAATGTCCCAGCACAATTCCTTCATTCATCATCATGTGAAATTTTTCAGCACTTAAAGCAACATTAGTTTGTATGCATCGTTCTAGTAATTTTTCAAGATTAACTAATGTTGTTTCAAAGGCATCGCCATAAGGTGTAAAGTCATCCATGAATACTTCTAAACAATCATTTAATAGATCTGAGAATATCCCCAATATCACCCTTTGGAATGTTGTTGGCACATTACAGAGTCCAAAAGGAAGAACTTTGCATGCAAGGTTCCCTAAGGGCAGGTAAAGGTTGTATTATCTTGATCTTCTGGGGAAATATGTATCTAATTGTAAACACTAAACCCATCTAGAAATGAAAATAATTTCTTTCCAGACAAGGTATCAAGGACCTGATCTATGAATCAAAAAGGGAAATGGTCCGTATGGGTGGCCTGGTTAAGTTCTCTATAGTCTACAAAGACTCTCCACTTTCCATTCTTTTTAGGAATGATGACAAGTGGGGATACCCACTAACTATCAAAAATTCGATAGATGGAATTTTCTTTTAGGAGTTTCTGCAATTCTTCTTTTACTACCTCTTTAAGTGCTGGGTTCATATTTCGTTGTGGCTAGCTAACTAGATTTCAATGCTATTTTAAATAGATATGGTGAGTACAAAGGCTAGGATGAATTCCTTTCATGTCTATGTAAACCCATTCAAATGCCTTTTTATACTTCTCTAACAATTGTAACAACATTTTGTTTTGTTCAGAAGTTAGGTTCGGATTAACATTCATATTTTTACCTAGTTCTATTTCAATTACGCTACTCTTGATGTTCATAGTGGTCTTCATATGTTCAGAGCTCAAGTCTTCCCCAACATCTTCCTCCCCTGAGTACTCAATAGAAGTAATAGAAAGAGGATTACGGATAAAACTATTTATAATATCATCTTCTGTCTCATCCTTAAAGTACTTTGCTTTATCGAGGGTAAGAAGTGGCTGGGAGTTTTTTGATTCAGGTTCAAATTCATCCCACAAGGGATTTCCCAAATCCTTACTTGGTTTTGCATGGGGATAAAGGTTGAGTTTCTTTGTAGGCTGGCCATCTGAAATTGTCATAAAGCCCGACCTACATCCTATAAATGCATCCATGGTAGCCAACCAAGGCCTTCCCAAAATCAAGGGATGTCGCCCGAAGTTTGATTTGGTCTGTAAAATAAGAAATTTTGCTGGATACCTCTAGTAATCCATTGTAATAACTATGTATTCTAACACCCCTTTTGGTTTAACATGGGACCTGCTTGCTAATTCTAGTACTGTAGGTGTTTGTCTCAGCCCATGCAATCCTATCGCGATAAAGAATTCTTTAGTCATTACGTTGATTGCTGCCCCTAAATCAATTAGTGTATTTGGGATGGGAATCTCATCAATATAAACAGTAACTGTAGGATTATTTGGGTCATTATATTTAGTCAACGGAGACTGACCATTCATTAACTATGATAATTTTCCCATTACATGGATAGTGACATGTTCCTTAGGCTTTCTTCCAAGTTTTCTAACACAGAGGTCCCTTACTATTTTCGCATAAATGGGAACATCCTTGATAGCTTGAAGTAGGGGAATCCTTATGTGTAGATTTTTTCAACTCTCTGAGACAAATCAGATTCAAGTTGTGAAATCATCCTATGTTCTAATAATCTTTGCAGATATGGGGGGTCCTTAGTTACTACAACAACTGAGTCGGTTGATACAGATGTACCAACATTATTTGGGTTAGTTGTTACAGGTGTAGCAGCATCACCTTGACCTGTTGTAGTAGTTCTGTTAGAATTTACAGGACCATCCTTAGGAGATTCACATCCTTCTTCAGTAATAACAAGAGAGGTTTTTACTACTTTTCCTGATCGTAGATGTATTTCATTGCATTCAACGGGAGTAATGTAGTAGGTTTGGAAGGAATAAGGAGCTTCTAAAGCCTAAGATGCATTGTTATTTGGGTTAGGATTAGGTTATACAGGTAGTTAGGGTCATATGGGAGGTGTAGCAACAGGCGTCGAGAGAGGTGACAACTGGAATTGTTGTTGCATCAGTAATCTAGGAGGGATTAGACCTAAAGAATTTCCTCTCCAATTTTGGGGCCAAGGATATGGCTGAGATGGGGGGTATTGGAAAGGTGGAGAGGGAGACCATTGGTTCCATGGTGAAGGAAATTGAGCTAGAGTGGGAGAGAAGTACTGCCATGGAAATTGTTGAGAATTATATATATTATTCCGTGGATTAAAAGAAAATTATTAAGACATACTTGGTGGTCCTAGCTATCAAGGCTTTCAAGACCCGATGAAGTAGGAGGACTGAACTTCCTCACTTGATTCCTTGAGCACTTCTTTTAGTCTGGGAAGCTCTTGACAATAGTGTGTAGAATGCTCCAAATCAAAAATGCTACACAAGCTAATGTTGTTGATTCTACATTCCCTCAAGGAATGTTTCTCTTTACATTTCGGGAAGAACACAACCAAAGCTTTATCAGCTTCATCCTATGCCTTTTTCACTTGTGCTATTGTTAGTTGGGTAGATAAGGTACTAAGGAGATTAGTCTTAATATTTTCGAACAGATTTCCGATCTCGGCTCTGGTCACACCTCCATTTGCATATTTTTGTATTCTAACGGAGGCATCCCGTACCATACTTCTTCCTCGTGATGATCCTCTCGAGCATCTTAAGCAGAGTTTTATTATATATTCAAACGATTCTTAAGATATATCTCATTTCCCTAGTAGATTCAACGTATTGAGCCAGTCATCTCTCATTCCCCGTATGAATATAGTTTTCAAGATTTCCGAATCCAAATCACTATGTTTAGATATCTATAGATTATAGTGGAATCGTTCCACATAATCCTCTGAGATTTCTTATTTATTTTGTATCATCCTAAATATTTCTTCCCTCAAGTCCCTGGTCCAACAATAATCTTGATATTTTGACAAAAATGTGGTTTTCATGTCTTCCCATGTCCGAATAGTAGCAGAGCCCAATCCCATGAACCATCTAGTGCTTCTCCCTTTAGAGTAGTAAGGAACAATTTCATCTTTTGAGCATCCGAAGTATAATCATATCTCCTACATAGAACATCAAATTCAAACAAAAAAGTATCAAGATCTTCTACAGTCAATCCTTGAAAAGATGGAAGGGTTGATAAAGGAATGATTTTCATGGGAGCTTCACCCCTTATATCACATATTGGAAATTCAAAGGTGGTAACGGTGACATATTTCCTATCATTGTTATTTTTATTGTTGTCTCCCATTGTAGATTCTCTTGATCTCTGTTTTGATGAGTCTCCTCCTAGAATTTTCAAGTGGGTGTCCTATGGATGAAGATTCTTCTGATGATTGTTCAGGTTGCTCTCGGGTTGGCTGTTTTACTGCACTACTTGAATCTAGGTATTAATAAGTAAAAGGATATTCTTCTAATTATGGATCTTAGTGCTACCCATTGGTTTCCCCTTGGCCTTCGAGTCCAAATTCCTGGCCACTAGTTTCTCCTTGTTGTTCTCGAATTGAATCTACAGTTTTGGGAGTATATATACTATTTTTAGGGTGAGGAGGTCCTAAGACGAAGGAGCCAGATACTTTTGACCTTAATATTGGGGTAACAATTTTTTGTGGCCTTATTTTTCTTATATCCCTTTGTGAATTTGACTGTTCTCTCTCTACTTTTGAGATTAATTCTTGAATGAATGCTCTCCTCCCTAAATCTGCACTTTTCTTGTTCCTTTTATGACTCGTTTTTCCTGTAGATTTATTAGAGTTACTATGTTCCATGTCTCTTTTATTAATACACCCTACACATGGACCCTATGTGTAATTATTTCACACTCTGAGTGCCTCAGTTTTTACAGTGGTGAGCCCACTCAGATATCTTAGAGCAATGCACAGGTTCTTACCTCTCATTTTACAGCCCAACGTTTGTAAAACTGAGGACACTTCTAAAAAGAAAATTCAAAAGTTTGTAAACACCCTAAGTTTTCTAATGATCACAGTGGTCAGCACACTCAGGTGTGTTAGAGTGATGTGCAGGTTCTTACCTCTCGTCTTACTACCCAACACCTATGCACTAGAAACATTATACTCACAAAAACACACTGGATGACTCTATTGTCAACTGCCTTCCCCGGAAATGGCGCCAAAATATTGAGACGATTTAATCACTTTTTAATTTGACTGAACCACAATATTTCAATTGTCAACGAGGGTAAGTCTCTTTATTTGAAAGGTGTCTGCACTGTCTATGCTGATACATAATATCCAGGGAAAGAAATGAAATAAATGTCATTGAACACAATGGCAGAACTTAAAGCACTCATGCAGAAATTAAAAAGGCATTCTACAGAAATGAAATCCACTCATCACTCTTCATGTTTTTTCTCATAGAACAGGCATGCCACACATTATTAATGAAAAATGTATCACCTGATTAAATATTGTTTTTCTATCCAACCCTGTGTAACAACATATAATGAATCCAAAAACAAAAAAGCATATGTGGCACAATTTATACAATGACGGTAATAAATCCACACTTAAAAGAAAGAAAAGAAATTATTCTACTACTGTGATCCCTGCTAAACAGGAGGGCCCTTCCTCCCTAGCAAGGTGCAAGGATAGAACGAAAACTAGTTAAAAAGTCAACACAAGATCTGTGTAAACATCACCACATGTGTTATCTATTAAAAATGACTGAAAGTTAAAAGATCAAAATGCCGATAATTTTCCTGTGTTTTTGTCCCTTTTCATGTAACCGAACCCTTTTTATAAATTTTTACAAGCCCCAGAAATTAGGGAACAGATCAGTGATGAGAATCTCACGATTCTCATGCTAATCAATATGAAGGGTAAAGTATAAATCATTACAAACAGTTTCCAAATAAGAGACCTATCAAAATTACACCATCTTCTTCAATCATAAACGCTCAGATCCTTTAACCATTGATAGATAATTTCATGATTCTCAATAGTTGTATTTTAAGACAGAAACCACAGTCTTTGGCAGTTGCGGTGTAACAGCAAAACTTTGGAATGTAACATAAAATCTTCAGAGTGTAACATCAAGTAACAACAAAAATTGTATCACCTATTCCTTAGCACATGGGAAACATATGAAATAAAAATAACCAGAATACCTCTTCCACAATTACCCTGGTTAGTCATCCCAAAAAGACATCACTTCATTAGATATTTAATAAAAAATGGAAAAATAACATGTTGGAGAGAGGATTGCTCTTATAGACATAGTAAATGTTATTTGTGACATTAATTTCATAGGTTTAAAGAGAAAATGATCAAAAATAGGGAAAGAGGTATCTAAGATATGCTAAAAAACTGCACCCAATAGTAACCGGAGGTAGTCTAACCTAGAGAGCGGCGACATGCAAATGAGAATTGGAGACGATACATGCAAGCGCACAGTTACTCGATAAACTATCTAGGATAATTAAGATCGTTTGATGAAACTAGCTCTGGAGGACCATCGATGGCACAACGCATCCCAAGAACTCATCTCCAAGTGGACGATGGTGAGAACCCTTCAGGAAAGTTTGACCAGGAGCCACAGTTGGGCCGCATAGTGTATACAACATAGTTCATAAATGAAATTAAACCAAGATCAAACCCAAGGAAAAATTACTAAGCATATATGTCCAACGAATAGTAGTCACCAACTACATAAATTATAAGGCTTCGCAATTCTATGGTTCCTACATAAAATCAAGTTATGCCTTCATCTAGAAACTCAATTTATTTCCTTGTTTTACTTTGTTTAAATATTTAAACTATAAGTCTAGTACTTTTAGAGTTATATGGTCATGGTAATCACATTTTTTCTTAAATCATTTTGTTTAGTTGTTCTTATCTCTATATCTGGTAAATGTAAATGAATAGGGTATGTGACAAGTGGCATCAAAGTGACCAAGTTGCAACACTATGGCCTTTGGGTGACAATCAATAACATAATGTATTTTTGTTAATAGTGAGTGGATAAAATACATTACAAGAAGAGATTGATAGACACCAACATGAAGGCTAGTGGTGGGAGCTGGCCCAAATCCAACTATTGAAGTTAATCTAGAATGGGGGTCCAGTTGAGTGAGGAATCCCAAAACACTAATGTTGCTGATCTGAAATCACCCCTAGCTGACCTCAGGAAATTAATGTAGGTATTACAGACTCATGTGCTGGGGTATGCCTATGTTATTTTAAGCAACGGATCGATAAGATTGCAAAAATAAACAGGCATTGGAAAACAGTAAGAGAAACACAACAATCAATTGCAAAAACACAAGAATTTAATAAGGAGTTCACCCAATCCTCCCGGGCTACATCTCCTGGTCCAGCTTTCAATGGTGGCCTTTTTTTATTGTGTCTTTAAGCAGAGTTTTTACAATGAGGAGCTCAATTTGAGTCTCCTGTAACAGATGATGCTTAGTAGGGTGGTACTTGGATTCCCCAAGCCACTAGAGTACACAGACTCCCCCTTACCAAGTCTCGACCTCAACTGGTCTTAATGGGATGAGTCCAATTTGGTACTCAGTTCCCAACAGATATCCTCATAGGGATTGCTTGAACCTCTCAAGCCTTCTCGGTTATGTCTGCTCAATGCTACCTTAGCTTTGTAGGTCAGCTCGACTTCTCTGTTCTCTGCTTCTTGCTTCACTCTCTATTTTGTCTCCCTCTGCTCTTTGTTTGTTCGTGGCTTAAAGCCAATATGTCCCATGATTGTTTGCTTCCTCTTCCGACTCTTCGGATTGCCTGCCTTTGTCCACTGGAATTCCCTGCTTCCGTGTCATCGCCACTGTGTAATGTTTCACAGAGAGGTGGTGACTTTTCCCCTCACGAACTGAGCGCCAGCTCTTCCTCGAACGATTGTTATTTCAGTTATTCTGTGAAATGATTCATCCACCAGCTCAGCGGTCAAATCGGACTTCAAATTTTATGCGTCGTAGCTTATTTCTCCCTTAGGTCTGGTCATCCATCGGGTTGAACCTCTGCCATTTGATCTAGAGCCCTTAGATCCTATGGTCTTCGCTTATATCACACGGTTGAGTTGCTCGACCGTTAGCCCACGATGTGAGTGGTTTTTCTCTCTCCCCGTCGGACATGCATCACTCGGTGTATGGAATTGCTGGGTCTTCGACCAAACCCACTTACCACCATAAATGCCTCCAATATTCTGCCGGTTTGAGCGTGGGACCCGCCTGTCAGTTTTAGCGCTTTTCCCATGGTTTTTTGGTTTCCCTTGTGACCGAGTGCTCAAGGCTTTTCCTTATTAAGGGGTTTTGCGCTAATCGCGTATCAGAAATAGCCTCTGTTTCTGGGTTTGAGCTTCCCAACTGCCATTTTTGCGCCATGCACAGTCCCCATGGGCCAATGGTCAGCGCGCTTTGACTGAAGGTCCTTGTTGCTCCGTGTTGGCTACAAATTATCATTATTAAGAGGTTATTTCTGATAGCTCGTTGTTCACAAGATTTTACAGTCTGACATAATTTGAAATAGTCATAGAACTCTGAAAACTTTCAAGGACCCAATTCGGATCACGGCCTTCCCACTGAAAAAGCTTTTGGACCACCAAAAGTTGGTTTTCAAGCATCGACTAAGTGAGGATACAACTTTCTCACCTGTCCAATCTCTATCCATTTTGCACTACTTGGCTTTGAACCCCTGAGCCCAATTCTGAGGTACTCAACATCTCCCCTGCGCGTCGTTCTCACCTTCCTATCCAGAACTGTGTCTTCGTGCAATTCATTAAGATATTCAAGTAGTAGGTCATCAATAGAAGGAAATTGACTCTCTTCTTCAGGATCTTCAATTAATGAAGGTTCAAAAATTCTCAAGCTGTCTGCATTTACAATTGAGTAGATGTGCATGTAAGCTGGTAGATCAAGGCGGAAAGCATTCTCACCAATTTTCTCAAGTATCTTGAAAGGTCCATACCTGATAGGCTTTAGCTTTTTACCTTCACCTTGTATCGTGTCCTTGCTGATATACAGGCATACTTGATCACCAACTTGCAAACTATGCTCCATCCGATGCTTGTCATGCCTTGCCTTGTATTTAGCTTGGCTCTTTTCCAGCTGTTCCTGTACTGCCTAATGGATCTCTTGGATTTTTTCAATGAACCTAGTTGCCTTGTCCACATCATTGTGTCCCTCAACTGTTGTGTCCTTACCAAAGACAAAATCCAAGGGAGACCTTGGTGTGAAACCAAAACAGGTCTCAAAAGGAGATATACGTGTAGAAGAATGTTTGGCTCGGTTGTAAGCATGCTGCACATAATCCAAATGTTCATCCCAAAGCTTAGGATGCTTGCTGCAATATCCCCTGAGTAACTGGATCATTGTCCTGTTGACTACTTCTGTCTGGCAATCGGTTTGTGGATGGAAAGATGTGCTTTTCTTCAGTTTGGTGTCCATCAGTTCCCACAGACTTGACCAAAACCTTCCCACAAATCGAGTGTCTCAATTAGATATAATGGAAGGGGGTTATCCAAAATGAACCCATACATGTTCAAAGAACAATTTTACAGTTTGTTCAGCTGTAATCTATTTATTACAAGGTATCAAAATACACATTTTGCTGAACCTATCCACAACAACGTACAGATAATCATGACCTTTCCTAGATTTAGGCAGTCCTCCAACAAAGTGCATGGAAACACTTTCCTTGGTCTTGTCGTCGGTTTGTGGATGGAAATTTGTGCTTTTCTTCAGTCTGGTGTCCATCAGTTCCCACAGACTTGACCAAAACTTTCCCACAAATTGGGTGTCTCGATCAGATATAATGGAAGTGGGTAATCCAAAATGAACCCATACATGTTGAAAGAACAGTTTTGCAGTTTGTTCAGCTGTAATCTGATTATTACAAGGTATCAAAATACACATTTTGCTGAACCTATCCACAACAACATACAGATAATCATGACCTTTCCTAGATTTATGTAGTCCTCCAACAAAGTCTGTCAAAACACTTACCCTGGTCTGGCCATCAGTTTGTGGATGGAACGCTGTGCTTTTCTTCAGTTTGGTGTCCATCAGTTCCCACAGACTTGACCCAAACTTTCCCACAAATCGGGTGTCTCGATCAGATATAATGGAAGTGGGTAATCCAAAATGAACCCGTACATGTTGAAAGAACAGTTTTGCAGTTTGTTCAGTTGTAATCTGTTTATTACAAGGTATCAAAATACACATTTTGCTGAACCTATCCACAACAACATACAGATAATCATGACCTTTCCTAGATTTAGGCAGTCCTCCAACAAAGTCCATGGAAACACTTTCCCAATGATGAGAAGGAACTGGTAATGGAGTGTACAAGTCTAGTTTTTTGTTGTTGGGCTTGATTTTAGCACACATAGTACACCCTCTTACATATCTAGAAACTGTCTCATTCATTTTTGGCCAATAAAAAAATCTTTGCAGCTTTGCAACTGTTTTACTTACCCCAAAGTGACCTGATATTAGAGAAGTGTGTGCTTCTCGAATTATCTTTACTCTTTCAGTTTGTGGAATGCATAGCTTCCCATAATGATATAAGAGTCGATCCTTTACATGGTAATCTAATTCTTCTATTCGTTTGCCTTGTCTTAAAGTTGTATATACATCTTTGAAATCTATATCTTGAGCATAATGTTCAATGTACCTCTCGTGCAATACTGAAATATGCTTAAGTATAGTAGATGCATTTATAATGGGTCTAGATAACATATCTGCAACTTTACTTTGTATGCCCTTTCTATATCTGATGACTAAATGAAACTGTTGTAGAAAACCCCTCCATCTATAGTGTCTTGATTTCTGCAACTTAGTTTGGGAGTGTAGATATTGAAGTGGTTGATTATCAGTATGTATAACCGTTTCTTTGCCCATTAGGTAATGTTTCCACCTTTTCACACTCTTTACTAATGCATACAATTCTTTATCACGTGTGGGATAGTTAACTACTACAGAATTAAATGTCTCAGAATGATAACATATGGGTTTACCGTGTTGTATCAACACTGCTCCCATGGCATAGTCACTGGCATCCATTTGGATCTCAAATGGTCTTTGAAGATATGGCAGTGCTAGTACTGGTGCTATACTAATCTTTTCTTTCAAGGTGTTGAAGGCTTTCAGTTGTTTACCTCCCCACTAAAACACCTTGTTCAATCCTATTAAAGCATGTAAGGGAGCTGCAATTAAGGAAAAGTTAGAAATGAACTTTCTCCAATATTTTGCTGCTCCTAAGAAGCTCCTAACTTCTGTAGCAGATTTGGGTTTAGGCCAGTTTGCAATGATTGCCACCTAAGAGGGATCTATCTTCAATTCACCACCCCCTACTATATGTCCCAAATAATTCAAAGTTGTTTTGCCAAATTCACATTTTTAGACTTTAACATAAAGATTTTCTCTTTTCAAAACATCTAGTGTCTGCTTAACATGCTTTAAATGTTCTTCCCATGTTTTGTTGAATATCATAATGCCATCCAGATATACAATAAAAAAATCATCAAGAAAAGGTCCGAGTACATCATTCATTATCCTCATGAAAGTAGTAGGAGCATTAGTTAAGCCAAAAGGCATAACCAGCCACTCATATAATCCCTGCTTTGTTTTGAAAGCAGTCTTCCATGCATCTTGTTCTGCGACTCTGACCTGATGATATCCACTATGCAAGTCTAACTTAGAAAAATAAACAGCTTCTTTCAATTGATCCAATTGATCATCTATGCGAGGAAGGCAATAATGATTTTTGATTGTTATCTTATTCAGTGCTCGGTAGTCAATGCACATTCTCCACGAGCCATCTTTCTTTCTCACCAAAATGATTGGAGATCCACATGGTGATGTGCTAGGTCTGATGAACCCCTTCTCGAGCAACTCCTGCACCTGCTTCTTGATTTCTGCATTCTCTAAAGTAGACAACCTGTACATTCCAATGTTAGGCAATGGAGCATCTTGCTGCAAATTAATTTCATGCACTATTTCCTTTTTGGGTGGCAGACCTTTAGGTTCTTGAAACAAGATATCATACTCTGAAACAAATTTTTCTAAATCAGCTTGCTGTTTAGCGTTACAGCCCTCAAATGCATTTGTTTTATCAGGTTTCTTTTCCTTTACAACCATCCATAAAAATTATTTGTATCAATTATTCATTCGTTTCATCTACCCTGAGTTTATGAGAGTATAATTATTCTTGAGCTTATGAGCTCTTACAAAATATTCGATTCCATCTTTAATGAGTAGATACTTGTTCTCAGCTCTATAGAAAATAGCTTTTCTATCATACAAGTAAGGACTTCCTAAAACAATTCCACATATATCCAAAGGAATTATGTCTAACACAACCTCATCTACAAATGCTGACCCAAAAGAAACCTTGAGTTTTTATTGTCTAGTCACTTGTAGTTGTGCTTTATCACTTAACCATCCTAATGGGTATGGTTTCTTGTGAGGTGTAGTTAGTAATCCCAACTTCTTTACAATTGCTTCAGAAATTAAATTTACTTGTGAGCCACTATCAAACAAAGTATCAATCTTTTGATGTTTGGAAATAACTCAAATATGGAAAAGCTCATGTATTTTTCTCTCATTTTATTCATCAATAGTAGATTGTGCAGAATTACTAGTAGATGCTTCAAAATTCTTACCTTTTATACCTGTGGTTGCAATGGTTGTTTCATCTCCTGAGTCCAACCCCAAATCTTTCTGAATAGCTACAACAGTCTTCTTCTTCTTGCCCTCGAACTTCTTAGGTCTCAGCTCCGAATGTAGAATCCAACAGTGCTCATCATCATGCCCATCCTTCTTACAGTGAGTGCATGAAGACTTGCTTTTTTGTGCAGTGTTGGCCTTCCTTGCTTTCCATTTCTATTTTCTTTTCTCCTTATTCTTGCTTGCAGTGGGTTGGGATGATCCCCCAACTTCTAGGTTTCCATTCTTTCCTCTAGCTTCTAGATGCGTAGCTTGAATAGATACCTCATCTATATTAGTGAAATTAAACATGAGGATAGTGTGCCTCATGTAGCTATGTAGACCACCGATGTACTTCAACAGAGTCTCAGGTGAGTCTAATGAGATTCCTAGAATCAAAGCTCTCTTCCTAAATTCTTGGGTGTAACCTTGTACACTTTGCCCTTTCAACTGACGAAGAGTTTGTCAACTCATCATGGCTTGTTGCATGTAGGCTAGAGGATAGAACTGCTTTTTGATTGCAGAAAGAAATTCACTCCAAAATGAAAGAGTCTTACCATGTCTCTTCATGTCAGCTTGGGTCCTGCCTTCCCACCAAACCAAGGGAGTGCCTCCAAGGGGTAGGCTGGCTAGCTGAATCTTGCTCTTGTCCAAATCAATACTCTGTACTCTGCAATAAACATCAATTTGTCCGATCCAATTGTCCAGCTTTTCTGCATTCAACTCTCCATCATATATTGGTAAATCAAATTTAACATCTATTTTAATCAAAGATGTCTTCTTTTTATGTTCAAGGCTATTAGGATGTGTGAGAAAGCTTTCTTCTTTCCCCTTGCCTTTTGAGTGGTCATGGAGGAGAGACTCTCTTCTCCTTTATCTTGTTTGGATCCTGATGAATCTTCATCTTTATGTTTTCTAAAGTCCTTATACATTTCCTCTACCGTGGATCTTATTGCCAGGAAACTATCTATAAATTGAGGGTCTGGCCCCATAGAACCTTCCTCCGTCATTGTCTTCTGAGGATAGACTCTTCCAATTTCAGGATTAGTTTCGACCAACTCTCCTTTTCCTAGTTTGAGCTTTGATCTAGTTGGCATTCAACAGCTAAATCCAACACAAGCTTGTCTAACCTTAACAGCCTATAGCTCTAATACCACTTGATCTGAAATCACCCCTAGGTGACCTCAGGAAATTAATGAAGGTATTATAGACTCATGTGTTGGGGTATGCCTATGTTATTTTAAGCAACGGATCAATAAGATTGTAAAATACACAGGCATTGGAAAATAGTAAGAGAAACACAACAATCAATTGCAAAAACACAAGAATTTAATAAGGAGTTCACCCAATCCTCCCGAGCTACGTCTCCTGGTCCATCTTTCAGTGGTGGCCTTTTTTCATTGTGTCTTTAAGTAGAGTTTTTACAATGAGGAGCTCAATTTGAGTCTCCTGTAATAGATGATGCTTAGTAGGGTGGTACTTGGATTCCCCAAGCCACTAGAGTACACAGACTCCCCCTTACCAAGTCTCGACCTCAACTGGTCTTAATGGGATGAGTGCAATTTGGTACTCAGTTCTTGACAGATATCCTCAGAGGGATTGCTTGAACCTCTCAAGCCTTCTCAGTTCTACCTGCTCGATGCTGCCTTAGCTTTGCAGGTCAGCTCGACTTCTATGTTCTCTGCTTCTTGCTTCACTCCCTATTTTGTCTCCATCTGCTCTTCGTTTGTTCGTGGCTTAAAGCTAATCTGTCTCGTGACTGTTCGCTTCCTCTTCCGGCTCTTCGGGTTGCTTACCTTTGTCCACTAGAATTCCCTGCTTTTGTGTCATCTCCATTGTGTAATGTTTCACAGAGAAGTGGCCACTTGTCCCCTCACTAACTAAGTGCTAGCTCTTCCTCGAATGATCATTATTTCGATTATTCTGTGAAATGATTCATCCACCACCTCAGCAGTCAAATCGGGCTTCAAATCTTTATGTGTCGTAGCTTATTTCTCACTCAGGTTCGGTCATCCATTGGGTTGAACCTCCGTTGTTTGATCTGGAGCCCGCGGATCCTACGGTCTTCGTTTATATCGCATGGTTGAGTTGCTCGACCGTTAGCCTGCGATGTGAGTTGTTTTTCTCTCTCCCTGCCGGACACGCGTCACTCGGTGTATGGAATCACTGGGTCTTCAGCCAAACCCATTTACCACCTAAAATTCCTCCAATATTCCGTCGATTTTGACCGCGGGACCCACCTGTTGGTTTTAGCACTTTTCCCACTGTTTTCTGGTTTCCCTTGTGACCGAGCACTCAGGGCTTTTCCTTCTCAAGGGGTTTCACCCAGCTAATCGCGTATCAAAAACAGCCTCCATTTCTGGGTTTGAGCTTCCCAACTACCATTTTTGCACCGTGCACAGTCTCCATGGGCCAACGGTCAGCCCTCTTTGACCGAAGGTCCTCGCTGTTCCGTGCTGGCTGCAAATTATCATTATTTAGAGGTTATTTCTGATATCTCGTTGTTCACAAGGTTTTGGAGTCTGACATAATTTGAAACAGTGATAGAACTATGATAATTTTCAAGGATCCAATTTGGATCAGTTGCATTGTTTGAAACAATTCAGCGGCTGAAAATCGAAATGGAAAGGCTAAGAGCTAACAACGAAAGGTTTATGCAATAGCAAGAAAGAATAATTAAGAGTCTTTCTGAAAAAAAGAGAATCATCCACCCCCTAATCCAAGTTCTAACCAAGAAATAGAACTGGAAGGCAAAGAGATGCTAACCCAGAATTAGAAGCAGATCAGGAGAATAGTGAAGAGGAATCTGATAATGCATATAGACGTAAAGGACCAAAAAGACAGAAAATGGAGCTATAGTGTGAGTTTAAGAAAATTAAACCTCCGATGTTTGATGGGGAGCATGAAGAAGCTTCGAAAGCTTGGCTCATCAACATGAACAAGTATTTCCAAATTTACGAATACATTCACACTTTGAAGGCTCGACTTGCAATTTACTAGTTACAAGGTAATGCCATGCTATGGTGGGAAGAAGTGAAGAGAGCACAAAAGATTGATGAACATGAAGTGACCTGGGAGGATTTCCAGAGTCATTTTAAAGACAAATATCTTATAGAATGTTTCTATAATGAAAAGGCCAAGGAGTTCAATGATCTCCAATTGGGGTAGCTAACAATGGATGATTTTATAACAAAATGTACCTCGTTACTGAGATATTTCCCATATATACAAGAAGAAAAAGCAAAATTTCAGTAGTTTGCTTGTTTTTATGAAGTACTGATTAGAATTTAACAATCCTAGAATGATGGATGAAGTGATTAAAAAATACCGAATATCTTATTAGCAAATGAAACAAAAGGGTGATAGCGGTTAGAGATAGTTGGAAAAGAAAGGATTGAAATAGGGACAAAATCCAAAGGGGCCTAGGTGCCCAAGTTATAAAAGTTCTTACAAGAATTCACATAATAGAAATTCCAGAAAAAACTTAACATCAATTCAAAACATATATCAAAAGGTAATGAACCACATAATAAGCATGAACCTGAGATGGTGAATAGACCATTGTTACAATGGTGGTGATGTGGAGGACCGCATTACGTCAAAAAATTACCTTATAGGAAAACAACAAAACTAGTAGCTTAGATCCAATAAGCATCTATAGTAGGGGATTTATTGAGGAGCCTCCCTAGAATTAATGCAGCATTGGAGGATCACCAGGTGGAATATCAGCTAATCATGATAGAATTTGAAGGTACAATTTTTAACCATGATGTGTCTATTTTTATTGATTCAGAAACAAGCTTAAGTTATATCAACCCCAAAGTAGTGGATAAATGTCAATTGCAAACAATAAAATTTAAAAAACCATTGTTGGTACAACTAGCTACGGGGGCTAAGAGAAGGGTGACAACAAACATGGATAACTGCCCAATGTTATTGACCGATCAACCAACAACTGCAAACCTAAATATTTTACCCTAGGACCATATGATGTTTTAATTGGCATGGATTGATTGGAAAAACATTGGTCTCTTGTAGATTGTAAAGATAAAACAATTAGTTATCTGAATAAGGAAGGTAGAAGACACAACGTGTAGGGGGGTAAAAATATCCTTGAAATTGGGACCTATTACAACATCTCAATTGGCTAAATGTATAAGGAAAGGGTGTTAAATTTATGCAGTACAGGTGGGATATACCAATTCAAAAGAAAATATTACCACCTTGGAGAATTTTCCCATTGTACAAGAGTTTGTAGATGTATTTCCTGAAAACATCCCATGATTACCCCCTAAAAGAGACATAGATTTCATTATTGAACTTGTACCTGGAGCATCTCCTATATCTAGAACACCTTATCATATGATGGTTATGGAATTAACAGATTTAAAAATTCAACTACAAGAATTATTAGACAAAAAATATATTCATGCATGTGTATTGCCTTGGGGAGCTCCGATGTTGATTGTTAGGAAAAAGGATGTCACTCTCAGAGTGTGCATAAACCATAGGCAACTAAATAAATTAACCGTTAAAAATAAGTACCCCTTGCCCTATATTGATGATTTGTTTGAGCAAGTAAACGATGCAACAATATTTTCTAAAATAGAGTTGTGATTCGGGTATCATCAAATAATAATAAAAGAGGAAGATGTATACAAAACAACCTTCTATACTCATTTTCTGGTTTATGTTGCAACTATCTTAAACTAGAAAAGTGAAAGTGTCCAAACCAAAAGTGCCATAACCAATAATCATTGGAACATCCAACTGTAAACAAACTGTCCTGATCACTGTAATTCATAATTAGAGGAAGGAGTATGTTCCTCATCATCTGCACCTTTTTTATCAGTTGCTTTCTTGGGGGCTTGTCATATATAACACATTGTTGTCCTTGAAATGTAACTTTGTATCTTTTCTGTGTCAATTGACCAACACTTATTAAATTATGTTTGAGACCAGGGACATAATATACCTCTGAAATTGTCTTTGGCTCCTCTTTCTTGGTCAGAATGTTTACCACTCCTTTTCCATCTACATCCATAGTATTTTCAGTTCCTAACTTTACCTATGTCTTCACAAATTGACAAAATTTGCAACCAAATTCTTGTTGCCTTTCATTTGGTTACTTCAACCACCGTCTAATAGCCACACATTATCAGAAGGTTCATGCATGGTATGGAAAGCTAGGAACACGAAGTTAGTACTTTCTGTAGTACATTAGCTCTATGGTTTCCTTTATCAACTATCCTCTTCCTGCAATCACAGGCATAATGACCAAATTTATTGCAATAATAACATCTCACCTTTTATTTGTCAACTCTTTGATTATTTTTGAAGATTCTCTATTGTTTCTTCCACTTTCATGTTAATTCTCTTCTCAGACATGGCTCTGATGACCATGTCTTCTACGTCGTCCTCTACGTCTCGATCTACTTATGCCTCAACCTCTGTCTCTTGAAATAGAAATTTGGCTTTTGAAAGGAATTTCTAAAGTGGAATCCTTATTTCTGTTAATGATCCCATCAACTCATCAACTTTTAATGATGTCAAATTCTTGGGTTCTTTTATGGTTGCTACCATAACATACAATTTGGTAGACAAAGATCTGAGGACCTTCTCAACCAGTGTTTGATCTTTAATTTCATAACCATAATTTTTTAACTCATTTACAACTCCATGACCTGATTCATGAAAGAACCGATGTCCTTTGTCTCCTTCATCTCTAGACTTTCAAAATCTCTACTAGTATTATGCAACTTAACAATATTGACTTTGGTCATACCTTTATAGCTTGTCTCCAAGGTCTTCCATGCCATCTTTGTTGAAGACGTGATCTTAATTTTTTGGAGCACTTCTTAGTCCACTCCTTGTTCGATAAGTTGCAATGCTTGTGCATTATTCTTTTTGTCTTTCTTCCATAGTTCCCTCTCTAGATTAGTGAGAACTAGTTCTTTTGCTTCATCTTTAGGTTCTAAAAACCCAAATTGGACAAGCTCCCAAATATCATGAGCCTTCAATATAGTCTCCATCTTAATGGCCCACACATCATAATCCTTCCCTGTAAACGATGGGAACTGGGGCTGGAAATTTGAGAAAACCATCTTTCTTCAAAACTACTCTTCAGAAACCTTAAATTTCTCTTTTTATAAAATAAACTCGTTATAAATTATATTTTATAAAAAAAAAAACTTGAACAAAATAATTTTTATAAAGCCTCTTTATAAATCCTTATAATTCAAAATCCGATCCTTTAAAAATATCCAAACTAAACCTTTTCGTAAAACCTTATAAGAACTCATTCTGAATCTTTATGAATGTTTTAAAATCTTTTTGAAATCAGGGTCTTAAAAAAAAAGTGATACGAGTCAAAATAAACCACACACTCCTCCGACTTGAAACTCCAAGGTGCTCCTTTGACTTTAGTGAAAATAACCCGCGCACCGCACCTTTTGATAGTCTTGGGAAGTGTTGCATTGCCAAAAATCACGAAACTATAAGTTTACCTTAAACAACGCAGGTTATCACAGAGTGGAGGTCCGGTGGTCGATTTTATTTAATTAAGCAACAAATTTTCTACATATCTTAATTATTAAACAATTTTGTAATTTGAAAAAATCATTGACCTTCTTTACTTGGCCCTCTTTTTATTGTCTCTGTTGGCTCCACGGATCTTGTGATCCTTCCTTGGCTCTGAGACCGATTTGTTGGAAGAAAAGAGAAGACAAGGCAAAAAATAACACAAATAAATCATACACAATAACACGATTTGTGGCTCTTCTATTGATCACACAAAAAATTGACGATTACAATGAACTGAGTGATGGGTATTTAAACCTTTTATGACTAGCGACCCACCTAAAATAAATTGACATGCAACCACACACTAAATTCAACTTTAATTAACTCGACTCTCTAAATTTAGCCAACTCTTCATGCATGAGTAATTAACTTATTTTAACAATTTATTCATTCTTTAAATAACCTGATCAATTTTGATAATACCTCACCCATCATTGAAGGCCAAAGTGGAAACATTTTGTCGAGGGGATGATAATAGTGCTTCAGAGAATCTCTCAGAAAACTCGATCTCTCAAGGGATTGAAACTAGTGACGTATCTCACTGCCTTCGTCTTGTCTTTAGAAATAAATTTGTTCCTTTCTTCCATGGGCAGCAAGAAGAGCTCAGTCACCACCCTCATCATCTCACCCATCAACGAATCATGAACACCTTGTTTAATCACCTACAAATTAATTAAAAGATCAACTTTTCACATTGGGTGCATACACAGAAAGTTAAGCAGTCTCATTTTATACAAATTTATGGCAATCAATATTTCTAAATCTATAGCTTCATCTATTAATGCATCCAAGTAACATATGTCATTTTGTTCAATTTTAAGCTGGTTTAAATTTAACGAGTAATATACATTGCCATGTGCATTAATGCAACTATAACTCTAAAAATATTAATATCCCAAATTTAAAACAATATTCTATATTAAATTTATAACTTCGTTCACATAAAAACCAATCTCATAATAATTCAAATCATACTAATTTACACATAATTAAATACACAGAAGATAATGACAATAATAATAATAATAAAAAAAAAACAAACAAAAAAACAACTTTCTTTGTTTCTTTCTTTATAAACTATTGAGCTTTTTTCCGCTATTATATATATAGAGTACAAATCAGATAGAAATTTTATGTCAATTGTTTGACTTATATTTAATTAAAGTAATGAATATAAAGGCTCATTTATTTTTTAATATTTAAAATTAAAATCTAACTTATAAAATATATAATTGAATATTTTAAAAATTAAAATGTCTATCAGTTCGATTATCTAATGCAAAGTATAAAGATTTATTCAAATCACGAATATTCAAAAATTCAGAGTTACGATATAGCATCGAGTAGCTTTTAGAGTAACAATCGAAATTCAAATTTTTATTTTTACTGCTATTTATTTTCATTTTTATTGAATGGGACATTTTTATTTATACTGAATGACACACTTTCTGGAGTGAACTTAAGTGTAATTGGATTTTAAATTTTAAGAATATGATAGAGATATATAAAGTTAAACCACTGATTTTATTTATATTTATCAAATGTTTAAAATTTTATAAAAACAATAACTAATTCAAAAGATATTATGGATTTATTAACATATTAAATTTTACACAAAGTAAAAAACAATATGAATCTAAATGACTAATTTTTTAATAGTCACAATTTTTTTCGAAAAAATCTAATAAAATTGGAATAATATATAGAAAATTAGTATGGCCATTGGTTAAGAATAATATCTACAAATGATTTTTTATTTTTATTTTTTTTACAACAACACAGACAACAGTAGTTACACTAGCAACAAAACCACCATCAACACCAGTTAACACTTGAAAAATTACAACCTCTTGGCACACTCGTCCAATAGGCCTAACAACTTGGAGGCGGCAACGGCCTTCCAATCCAGAAATGTCGATAATAGGAGGATCATATTGTGGAATTCTAAGTGTTATATTAGAAGTTAAACTTATTCACATTTAAATATATAACAATATAGTGAAAATAAGGACGTTACATAAACATAATTCAAAATGATACGGAAATATAATAGGTGGAATGGCTAGGTGATCTCTCTTCTCTATGCAAACTAAATTTATGTAAAGAGGGCATGTGTAGCACATGCATTTCCATCATGGAAGTTTCAATATGGTTGGTCATGTAATTATATGTATAAGGGGCACCTAGAAGTTGTTGTTAGCAGTTCTGGTTATGGGAGTTATTGAAGGTGGTAGAAGAGAAGAAATGTTTGTGCAAGTCACCACCCTATACAAATCTCTTTGGGTGTGGCTCTCAGATGATTTAAACACTACTTGCAATAATAGATTTCATGGTCATACTGATCAAAAAGCTCGTTTGGAGATGTGGTCTAAAAATAAGAGGGAAGGAGAAAATGTTTAGATAGAGGGGTAGAGCGCGAAGAGGTGTAGGATCACGAGGCTAGGATGTAGTGCATGGTGTAGATGATGATGCAATGAAAGGGTTAAGGGACTAGGAAGTTGATATGGATGGGGTGGTATCCCCTAACCCTGCACAGTCACCTAGGCAAGTTGTTTTACCTGCATCTTTGGACACCTTGGAAGCACAACTATAAAAAGTTATAACACTCCTAGAATAGTTGAATCAAAATAGGAACGAGGACCAAAATGAAATTATAAATTTCATGAATGAATTATAATGTAACCAATGGGATATGTTGGATCGCTTAGAATCACTCCACAAGGGACAAAGTAGACATACTGGTTACATGGAGCAACTGGAGGGGCACATAGCAAATGTTTAATTCAATGTTCACGGGGAGCTTGGTCACCCTGTTCCTTCGAATTTAGGTCCAGACCACCTACTTGCTAATTGAAACTTGTGGGTTGTGTATCATCCTGGGGATCTTTTGGTTGTATTGGTCTTTCCGGTTTTCAGCT
The DNA here is from genome assembly GCA_031772625.1 of Pinus tabuliformis. Lineage (NCBI taxonomy): Eukaryota > Viridiplantae > Streptophyta > Pinopsida > Pinales > Pinaceae > Pinus > Pinus tabuliformis. Next base: position 145,651,117 of record CM062818.1, on the reverse strand, counting down.
ATGAGAAGGTTCTTGCATTTTGTCACAATTTTTTGGGTCGTTCTTCTAGCCAAAAAATATGATAGAAGTGAAGCTGGAACAGAAACATATTTTGGACATGTATCCTAGATGAATTAATAGAAGGTTTATATATATATATATATATATATATATAAGTTATTTAGGTTTTTTTATGTGTGGTTAATAAACGCCAGAGATTAGTGACCACTATCATTAGTAGAGTCTAACAAAACTGCCCATTAGTAAGGTACTTTAATGAATTAAGCTAATCCTTGAAATTCATATTTTTTTAAATCTTAAATAAATAATATTAAATATTTCCTTAAATAATACCAATATTTTTTTTTTACATAATGATTAATTATATCATGGAATGTAATATATATCATTTAAGTTTTTGAAGAAAATAATTATATTAAATGGAAATATGATAAGGAAATTATTAAAGATATTAATTATGAAAAATTATATGGTGAATTAAATATTTGATGTAATTAATATTCCAATATTTATCATTATTAAATTACAAGTATTTGATGTAATTAACAATAAAATAAATCAATTTAGAATTAATTATATAATCAATTAATTTTTCAAATATTTAAAAACCCATCATTAATAAGTTATCTTAAAATCTAATATAGTTCATAATATTATTTAAATAAATTAATGTAAGTTATATTTATAAATATAATATTTATATTTATATTTACATTTTTTTTAGATTTAAGACTTTTGTGATCCATAATGTAGATATCAATCTTTTGGTTTAATCACATCGTTAGGAGTTGGTCGACGTTTTGAACCAACTAATATGGTTCATCTTTCTAACTTCGACCAAATCCTAACTATGTGATTAATCCGAAACACTGATATCTACATTTTTTGTTTGTTTATATTGATGATAAATTACATTAATTTGTTCAAAATGTTGACCAAAAATTAATGATATGACTAAAAAAAATAAAGTTAATTATATTTATATAGCAATTATAAAATGGAGTTGTCTATAATGCGACTTTTTGGAGATTCCGGTGACGGAATCTGGCGGAAAAATTGAGGTTAAATCTTGATTTTTATTATTTAAAATGGTTTTTTAACTGCATATTGGGATTTAGCACCCTGAAAAACCCCTGGGATGCTTTGATTGTGCAAAAACTAGCTCAAACTTGCGATTCCAATAACTTGCTGATGGATTTTGACCGGAAAAACCCACTAGAAAAGCTTCCAAAAAGTCGCATTATAGGCAACTTCATTATAAAATTAAATACATTTAATAAAATTATATCTATTTTATTAATTATATATTTATATATTAAATAATATCATAAAATATAAATTATAATTATTTAATTTTATTAAATTATATTTATATTATAATAATATACATTATGATGATGATGATGGTGGTTAACATCCACTGAGACCAAATTTTGGTTTATCGGACCTAAAGAAACGAATTATTTAGTTTGATTTAAGATTTTATTCCTATGCTCAAAAAGCTTGGAGAGAAGCCTCTCGAGCTCACTGTAATTTTGACAACGTAAAAGGCTAGGAAAGTCAGTATTGCGACAAAGATTTTAAAATTGAGATCTAATGTGGTTGTATGCGAGGGCACTCTAACAGGAAGTTATTTTCATCATCGATGTTCGTATTCTCATAGAGATGGCAAAACCTTTCCATCCATGGTGATTTAGAAACTACCCAATGACCCGTTTCACTATGGAGCTCATGAGAGTTCGTTCTAATCTTGGCTATATTAATTTTCTTCTTTGAGCTAGATAAAATAGAGAGATACTTTTGACCTTCTAGGGTGGGGTTGATGACCTCCTGATAATATCTTAATTTTCTTTTAGTTGCTAAATATTTCCCACACCACATTTTTTCTTTGAACTTAGAAGTAACAATATTTTTAATGTTATTAATGTTTTTCATTGCAACATTCTCGTCCATCTCCTAATGGTTTAACCAGGCCCTAGTGTCTTTATACCAACCTCGTTTGAGCCTTAGGTGGTTTTGGCTGGAATTTAAAGCTAGCTTAGGAAGTATGTGGTCTCCTATGTTATTGAGTTTGTGCTTGTACAACAGAAGCCTAGTCATAGCTGGGCTCTCAATGGGGGAAAGACCCACTTCTATAAGGAGAATAGGATAGGGTGTGTTACTTTTAATTTTGAGGTTATACGTTATAAAACGCTTCTGGATTTTATCAATATTTCTCCAGGATTCTCTATAGATGCTACAACCCCAAACCTCACATCCATATAAGATAACCAGAGTGATTAAAGTTTGAAAGAGGAACTTCTTTCTATCCCACATTACGAGGTTTGTCGTTTTACAATTATTTTCAAGACCAAAATAAGCTTTCCATTCCCCATTAATCCTTTTCTCAATGCTATAGTCCCAGTTGAGCTTGTGATGAATATCAATTCCTAGGTACTTGTAGGAAGAGACTTCCTCTAAGTTACTATTTTCATACATAAAATTAGAATAAGTGTTCTTCTTGGATTTGATAATCATAACTTCTGTTTTATCAATGCTAACAATCATACCCATTATAGAGAAGAAATCCTTAAGAAGTATAAGTTTCTTATCAAGATCAGATGGGCACCTTGCGAGAAGAAGAATATTGTCATCGTAGAGAAGAAGAATGATGACTATACGAGCTAAGATCATGCTAGCACATCTTGCTTCCTCTAAACAACCTTCTAGCTTGTTGATGTAAATGCCAAATAGGGTAGGGGAGAGGGGGCAACCTTGTTTAACTCTGATATTACACTTAATATATTTCGACCACCCCTCGTTGCTCTTTAACTTGGCAATTACATTCTCGTATAACCTTATAGCGGCAGCTCTCAACTCAAAAGGAACCTTTAGCTCTTCTAATCTATTCCAAAGGTTGTTTCTAGGAACTGTATCGAAAGCCTTTCTAAAGTCCACAAAGCAACAAAAGAGATTGGATTTATCATTGCGGAATTCCTCCACAATGATCCTAACTGTAACGAGGTGGTATGTTGTTGAGTGATGCTTTCTAAAACCTGCTTGACCTTTAGCCCGCTTACCTTCACTTTCAGGCCATATGCTCAACTTCCTTTCCAAAATAATACCATATAACTTGGCTAGGAGAGGGTTGATCATAATTGTTCGATAATTAGAGGGGTTATTTGTATCCCCACTTTTAAAAATAGGGATAATGAGGCTTTGAGTCCATGGTTTAGGGAACCCTTGCTTGACCGCTTGATTGAAAAGATTGTGAATGTGGGGGATGAAGACATGACCTCCAATTTTTAAGATTTCTGCCTGGTAACCTTCAATGTCCTTAGATTTCCCATTAGCCAAGCGATTAACCCCAAAATCAATGTCTTCTAATGAGAAAACTTCTTTCGTTGTGAGCAGGGTTTCAAAGTTATCCATGACATTTGGAGATTCATAAAGCTTTTTAAGATAGGAATTCCAATCGTGTAAAGCAATTTTATTATTATCTTTAGTTTTCCTAGTTAGAATCTGCCTCCAGAATTTCTTAGGAGCTACCTTAGAGAGGTGTAAGAGATTCTCTTGTCTTTTACGAATTTACTGCCATTTTTTCCTTTTAGTTAGGGCTTTGTATATTTTTATCTTGCCAATTTTAAGAGATTCATCAACAACTTCCTTAATTTCTCTCCTCGCACTTTTACAATCTTTGTCATACCATGGGTTGGTTTTGCTATTTTTTTTATTACTTGAAACTTCAATTGAGAACTTGTTAACAGAATATGAGAGGGTTGTAGTAAAATTATGATAGAGATCTTCTATGTTGTCTATACTAGATAAAGGAAGCAAATTATTTCTTAATTCATTTAGAAAAAGATCCTTTTTATTTCTATCAAAGATTAACTTCTTTTGGCTATAAAGATTATCTTCTATGAAATCTCTATGCATGACAAAATTAAAAGTTATATAATTAATAATTCTTTTTATAAATTATATAATAAAAATACATTTTATTTTATTTTTTTATTATTTTATAGGAGAGTGGAGTTGTATTTGTGTCATATTTAACATGATATGGATATAGTATAATCAAAATTTTTACAACAAAAATCTTTATAATGAATATATACACTATGCAACAATGGTAAACATCCCAAACATGATTGAATGAATGAGTATCAATGCATATTGTGTTACATGCTATATTTCATTTTCACCTCTAATTTTTACATAAAATATTTAATTATAATTATTAGATAATAACGATAATGCTAAATAAAATATTTAACAATATTGTGGACCCAATATGTTGGAAAATTCTTAAGAAAAAACTCCATGATAAAAATATATCATAATAAACATAGACACAAGTTATAGCTGTAACCACCCTCACTACTTTCAAAATTGAGTTAATGTGCCCCGTGTTTCCCTATAATTCTTAAACGCAACTTTAAACACATTAATATAGTCATCCTACCTTTTGTGAAAATCATATTTAAATGTAATTTTCAATTTTATAGTATAATATTTATAAAAAAATAGAATAATGCTTATATTTTAAAATATGTCGGGTGTAACCGTACTCAAAATATAGTACGATGATTCGTTTGCGATCATCATCTTCTATGGGTTATCCAGCTAGGTTGATGGACATGGAAAATTCTTGATTTTTTTTACTATATTTGAGCAAATCATCTCATGAAGTAAAAAAAAAAAATTGTGTCAAATTTCATCCATAGACGTGGCCCTGACAAGACCAGGAAGTTTTATAGAATCCAGGAATGCCTTGTCATTGAACTCTTTGGAAGTCGGAAAATTCGTAAACTCGGCGAAGTTTGTGCCCCTGTACAGTGCTGGGTGGTGTTGATCGATGAGCTCGGGCGCAGGACCAAGTTTTGCTTCGAAGGGCAAGCTCATGAAAGCCACCAGCGAAACTCGGGATTTCTCTGAGTTCACCACTACTCGGTTCACCACGCTTTTGTATCGCCCATTGCTCAGAATCTAAATATATCGACCAGCATTAGTGCCAGAAGGGTGAAAATTAGCCACTGGTTGGCTAGGTTGATCAACATATTTATGAAAAGGGATCATTTTTTTGGTTAAATCAGACATTAAATTCACCTAAAGCTGGAGGAAAGGAACCTCTTTTAACACATATATCTACCGACACGAGAGGCATTAATTAGTTAATGCATTACTTAAGAAATTCATATAATTTAAAGAGTATAGTTACCTCTATATGATCGCCTATGTTTACTGTTAAGCATTTGGGCATTGGTCGTACTGCCTTCCATTGGCCTTGATGGAATATGTGAAACCCTGCGATCGAGTCTTGAGCGAGAACGGTAATGCAGCCATAGTCTGAATGTGGTTGTATTTCTAAGGTAAGCTCGGGCCCTGCACAAACAGGGTAGTAATTGAGAACCATAACTTGGCTGCGTTCATCACTAAAACCCGTTTTCTATAATATATTTGTTGTGGGGCAATCCCAAGCTCTCCACTATCGCGCTCACTGTTGGAGAGTCACGATTGTCGTTATACCAAAAGCCGCAGGTGTTAGTACACAGACACATCGCTAGTGTTAAGCACATGCCACGAAACACTAGTCCTTCTACACCGCCATTAACGGGAGAGTTAGATTATCCAATTCCCAATAATCTCCCCCCAATGTGAACAACGTGTGTTTCGAACTCGAGACCTTTGGCTCTGATACCACTTGTTGGAGTTATGATTGCCATTACACCAAAACCCACAGGTGTTAGTAAACAGACAGATTGCTAGTGTTAAGCACATGCCACGAAACACACGGGGAGCATTGAATTATCCTTCTACACTGCCATTAACAGGGAGCATTGGATTATCTAATTCCCAACACTCACACACAACCGCCTCACATCTTTGCTATACGATGATTGAAACTGGTACCGTATCTCACTGCCTTCGTCGTGTCTTCAGAAAGAAATTAGAAATTTGTTCTTTTTTTCCATGGGTAGCAAGAAGAACTCAGTCACCACTCTCATCATCTCTCTCATTAACGAATCCTCAACACCATGTTTTTTTTTTCAGATGAAAAAAGCAGTTATATATTCATTCATGAGGAAATTCTTTACAAGTCTACAAATATAGAGACTGCAAATAGATTTTTCTATCATCATACAATATAGAGTTTTCTTTCGTCAAACAAAATTATTGCTGATACAACGTATGAAAATACTAGCAGAAACAACCCACTGAGTTCAGGTTTTCCCGCAGATTTCCCCAAAAAGAAATTATATGAAAATTGTTCATCTTTCTATCTTGCAAACAAAAAAAGAAACTTTTGGGAGCAGCAAAGGATTAACCCAAGTATTATCCAGGAATTGGAAATACCCTAGCTTCGTGCCATATCTCCTGCATTTTGATGATCACATGAAATCCATTAAGTTCCGCATTCAAACCAAGTTTTGATAATAAGTTTTGATAATCTGTCTGCCTCAGAATTAAAGTTCCTACTTATGTGTTGTATTGTGGGGTGATTGAGGGAATTCCAAATTTTCTTGATTTGCTGTAACCAACCTTGTAGGGAGGATTTTTGAATATTAGCATATGATCCAACATAATCAATGACAGTCTTGGAGTCACCTAAAATATGAATGTTTTGTATGTCTAGAAATTTAGTGAACCACAAAAGTCCCCATAGAGCCATCGCTTCTATTTTTGTGTTGGTTCCAAAGCCGACTCCCCAGTGAACATGGTATGATAACTCAGAATGTATATGAATGATGAATCCGCATCCACATTTGTGGACCTGTGAAGCCCCATCGAGGTAGCTGGTCAGATATACCATCTCCAGAATTTCCAATGGGCATGTACGCTGTTGTTTTGGAGCGGATTCTAAAACAGATTCAGATTTTGAAGAATTCTCGTCAGCACAATCGACACGAGGTCCCTGTGATGGTTGAAGATAATGTCGTTGCACCATTTCCATATTTCCCAAATGAAAATAGCAGGGATAAGTCTACGACGCCCCTGTGATGGTTGAAGATAATGTCGTTGGGCCATTTCCATATTTCCCGAATGAAAATAACAGGGATGAGTCTTCTCGAGCTAGCTTGGTTGCTTAATCACCTGCAAATTAATTAAAAATCGACCTTTCACATAGCGTGTATTTTGAGAAATCTTAGTCTCACTTTACACGAATTTACACAGATAGCGTGCATTAAATCTAGAGTTTCGGGCGCATAAAAAATTAGCATACTTATTTATAAGAGCATAGTAGAACTTGGCAACCTAAGTGAGTATAGTCTAACAATGCTAAACTTAGGTAATTGATTCTTATGTTATTGATGGTTAATTAGAAATTTTTGGAATATTTTGAAATTTGACGGTCAGTCTTAAATTTATGTTATTAATAAATTTTTAGAATATTTTAGAATTTGTTTATAAAAAAAACGAAACAATTAACGTTTTTTAATTATCAAATCCAACATATTCTTAAATTTACAAAAAGAACATAACTTTATAAATTATTTAACTCTTTTAGATTTTTTTTGGGATTAAATTTTGTCACAGGGCATCAATCGCAATTTCCAAAATATCTTTGAATTTGATAGTAAGGAACCATATCAATTGTTTCAGATTTTCTTTTGACCACTCAAAATTTACCACTTACATAAATTAAGCAAAATTTAAATACTATAATATATTGAATATAAATTTTCATTTTTTTTGAAATATTATAAAGCATTACATCGATTCTGAAATCCAATAAAAACATAAAACTGCCACAGCCAAAATTCCCCTTCTATTTCTGGCGTTAAAAACCCCATGAAGAGGAGTATCCATCCATGTTATTTTTGAAAATTTTCAGGTTTCCAGCCGATTTCTGTTGTAAAAAATCCAGGAAGTCGATGGTTTTAAAGAGAATACTCTAACCATGTTATTTTTAAGAGAATATTCTAACCACGCTATTTTTTAACTTTTCAGATTCCCAGCTTATTTCTGCCAGTAAAACAGCAAGGAAGTGGATCGTTTTCCAGAGATACCCCAACTATGTTATTTTTAATCTTTTCATGTATATTTTTCAGATTATTCTGGTTAGAATTTCATAAATATTTATAACAATGTTTAGAAATTGTAAATATTCATTATTCAGTATTGTAAAATAATAATAAAAAGTCATTTTATCAAAAAATCATATAAATATATTATTATTTAATTTTTATCAAAATGATATGGGAAGCTTTATTTAAATTGGTATTTGACATTGACCTTTTTATTACTCCCCGAAGAAAAAAATTTAAACTTCTTAGATAGTTATTCTATAATAACATAATTACGTTCAATTATATGAACTTATCCAAAATAATATGAAAACCTTGTTTAAATTAGCATTGGTAATTGTAATTAATATATAACAATATAATGAGATTAAGAATGTTTTATACAAAATGATATGGGAAATTTTATTTAAATTGGTTTATATATATATATATATTGATGGGGTGGTTGAATTAAATAATGGTAAAACAGTGAGGTGATATGTGTTTTTTATACGATCTAAATTAATGTACAAGTAGCATGTGTAGCACATGCACCACATAAGTTTCCAGATGGTTAGTCATCTAATTATATGCACAAGGAGTATTGAGAAATTGTTATTAGCAGTTATGGGTATGGGAGTTGGTGAAAGTGGCAAAGGAGAAGAAACGTTTGTGTAGGTCACCACTCTATGCGAACTTTTTTCGTTGTGGCTCTCGAAGGATTTGAAGGCTACTTGCAATAACAGATTTCATGCTCATATTGATGGAAGAGTATGGCACTAAGTTTGAGACCCAGGAGAAGTAGATGGCTAGGGACTTTAGTGCGAGTAGAATTGGGGTAAGCACAGGAGGATCTTTCTTAGTTGGCCACTAGGATCCGAGTCTTAGAACTGGTTCCTAAACCTTGTTATCCTCGTAAGATCCATTAACAACTTCTCTGCTTATGTAGCAATTTTTTGAATTATTGATGTAAGAAGTTGATTAGAAGGTGGGAGGGTCTTTGGTTGTTATCTTTCTATGTTAAGAGTGGCCCAGACTTTCAAGTCGGCTAAGCTTATTGTTACTATATTGGCGTCTTAGTTGGTTTGATACTCAATTCGAGGTTAGTAATAGGGGAGTGGGAGAAAGTCCAAAGTATGTGCCAAATCTTAGTGAGAAATAGCTTGAGAGAGGGGTGGGAAACTTCGTGTGGGGTTATTTTTACACTTTTGGTGCAACTTTTTTTATCGGTGGTTACTGGTGTCGAGCCTACACTAGTATAGGTGGACGGTTAGCATCTCAACATCTTGATGATCAAACCCCTCTTCTATTAGGGAAGTCGAGTAGTCAAGACTTGTGGATATAGTGTGGAGGAAAAGTCTTGATGGCACATGGGTAAGGGAGTGTGTAACCCACAATCCTGGTACTTTTATGTTGGGTGTTGGAGGCTTTCAGACCACTCAATTTGAGGAATCACAAATCTCATTAGGAGTTCAAGTTTTTGAATAAGAGGGAAGGAGAAGACTTTTAGAAAGAGGGGTAGACCAAGAAGAGGTGTAGGAACACAAGGCCAAGGTGCAATGCATGGTGTAGTGATAGGGGTAACGGGCCAGGAAGATAAGATGGATGAGGTGGTATCCCCTAATCACGCACAGTCACCTGGGCATGTTGTTTTACCTACACCTTTGGAAACCTTGGAAGTACAATTACAACAAGTTACAACACTCTTAGAACAATTGAATCAAAACAAGCACCATGAATGCAATGAAATTATAAATTTCATGAATGACTTGTAGTGTAACCACTAGGATACACCATATCACTTAGCATATCTTCGTTGGGGACAAAGGAGACATGTTGGGTGCATGGAGCACCTCGAGGGGAGCATAACACATGTTAAATTCCATGTTCATGGGGAGCTTGGTAACCTTGTTCCTCTAGATTTAGGATTGAACCACCCGCCTGCTCATTGATGCTTGTCGGTTGTGCATCCATCCAAGGGATTTTTTGGTTGTATTGATTTTTCCGGGTTTTTTTTTCTAAGGTTAATCTATTAATATGATACAAAAAAAGTAATTACAATGATTCTTGGCCACAAAGGAAACTGGCCTCAATCAACATGCAACCATGATAGTTGTCTGAGACTGCCCCAACAAAGGGGAAACCAGTCCAAAGATAAATCCAGAATATATCCAAAAATTAACCCACAGTTTATCCTGGCTAGACCAACCGACCAAAACCAACACCAAAGCCAACAGTTTATCCTGACTAGACTAACCGACCAATAGATTATCCTGAGGACACATAAGACTGGACAAAACTAAACCAAGAACTAGAAGAAATGCCACCTAATAGACATGACACACGGCGCAAAGTCTTCTAGAGTAGGCTCCTCGACAATTGGACACGCCCAATCATCCGGGTTGTCCGACTCGCCACGTCCCAATGCCTGATGGCCTTCCTCCATGCTGCCAGCCTCAACCTACGGGCCCGACGTGTCATCGAGACGGCTCTCCAAGGCCTGCGTGTCACTGTGAACGCCCATCTCAACATGCGAACTGCCAGCAATGGCTTTACTGTGCCTTCTGTTCCGACCTCCATCAACTGCCTGCTCATCATTATTGCCCCTGTTCCTGCACGGGCTAGCTCTGTTCGCCTCCTCCGTAGAAATGGTCATGGGAATATGCTGCTTGGTCTCTTCTATAATGGAAATTGAGACAGTGGCTACAATAACCGGGCAATTCAAAGAGCTGCGAAACCAAAACTACATTGTGTGAGGAACATGAAGCAGAGGCAAAGGAAAGGTTGCAGTGCGAACAGCTGTAGCTTCACGTCTTGAGTTGTGGAGACTAGTTTTGCCACTGCCACTTCTTGTATCTGGATACTGACCTGCATAACTATGTTGGTGGGGATTTTCGGTAGAGGAGGCAGGGGAAGCAGAGTCATGGCTATGCAAAGCAGGGGAACAAGAACTTCCGCCCCGCGTGCCACCACGTCGGCTGCGCATACGATGGCAAACCATGGTGGATATGGGAACAGGTAGAGAGTCAGGAGGAGTAGAAGAGGAATTGACAGAAGAGCTTTGTGCGGAAATTACAGAGGGCTGGAGGTCATGAGCCGAATTGCAGAGGTTTGTGTGGGAATGGTGAAAGCCATTACCCAAATCAATGCAGCTCACAAGCCAACATCTGCGCCAGTGCTGGTACATTCAGTCGGTTCTCCCGCCTGCGAAGGGCATACACAATGAATCAAGGGCAGAATAACAGGAAAGTTCTCTGGCTCCATGGTTAAGCGGGTGATGGCCTTGCCTCGACTTGAGCAGGCATTAAATGACTCCTGAAAGGTGCCATGAATGCTATTCATGGTGACCTTGGAAAGGTTGCAGAGGGCCATGTGGCCGCCCTCTCTGCCATCACCCCGTCTCATCAGTTTAATTATCATAATTAACACCCACATCCCGGGGATTTTTCCAGTTTTTAGCTATGAGAAGGGTTTTACATTTGTCAAAAAGTTTATGGGTTGTTCTTCTAACCAAGAAATTTGATAGGAGTGAGATTGGAATAACAACAAATTTTGGACATGTATCCTGTATTATTTTGATGAAGTAATAGAAGGTATATATATTCAAGTTGTTTAAGGTTTTTTCATTATTATTTTTATGTCTTTCACGGACACGAGATATTGGTGGTTGTTATCATTAGCAGAGTATAACCCAAAAAAGGTCGAGGATAATTAATGCGTAACTTCCCATTAGAAAAGTACTTCAATGACTAGAAATCGACCAATTAAACTAATTCTTGAGACTCATATTTTTTGAAATCTTAAATAAATAATATTAAATATTTTATTATTATTTTTTTTTAATTTTAATAAAAAACAGATCCAAAAAAAAATATTAAAAACACGAATTTATTATTTTAAAAGTCAACATTATTAAATACCTTTAATGCAATTAAATTATAATATTAAAAAATGATATTTATGATTTTAATACATCTAAAATAATTTTATAAAATCAGTTTATTTTTTAAGAAGAGTTTTGGCGTAAATCACATGTAGAAAACCTTTGTCGACGCGTTTCGAACCAACTAGTGTGGTTCATCGTCAAGACAAGTTGAGGAGTCAGATCATAGCTGCAAGTTAAATAGGGAGAGCAGATCTTCCAAACGGCTAGGTGCGACCATTAACGGCTATATAAAAACGACTAGATTATATAATAATATTCTAATGTTAATTATGGGTATCTAGTCAAAGTAACTAATTATCTTCTTAATAAATAATTCAATAATTTATATATTATAATATATTATATATTTGAATCTTGTACTATTTCATTTTATTTTTAAAATTCAATAATTTATATATTATAATATATTATATATTTGAATCTTATACTATTGCATTTTATTTATGAATATGTTCTTTGATAATTAAATTAATTAATTTAATTCTTTTTTAATTAATTTAATTATTTAAGTCCAATATGGATAAGATAAAGTCAATCAAGGTTAAGTAAAGGGGTTTCCATATCATTTTATTTAAATTTGGTTATTAAATTAATTAATTTAATTCTTTTTAATATATTTAAACATTTAAATCCAATAGGGAAAGATATAGTCAATCTAGGTCAAGTAAAAGGGTTTTTGGAATTAATAAATTATTATTAAATGGAATTAATAAATTATTTTTAATTATTAGTTAAAATAGTAATAATAATAATAATAATAATTTTGGATTGATTAAGGTAAGGGTAAAAAACATAAAATCAAAATTATAAGTAAAGCCATCTAATGGATCAAGGGATTAAGATATTATAGATAAGGCATTATTAATAAAAATATTAGAACGAGAGACAAAAATTAAAAACAAGATGGTCAAGAATATGACCATTAATAAAATAAATTAACCAAAGGAGAAACCTAGGAGGATGGAGAAGGATACAGGATAATACGGGGAAACCTAGAAAGCTAGAAAAGGTCAAACAAGGGAGGAGGGGGAGAGGGAGGGGAAGGCAAGACTAGGAAGAAAGGGCAAGGATCCAGCAACTACTGATCTTCCAGTCATCATCTCTATTGAGATTGTTTGGCCTCTTTTCAATTTCAATGGCTTCCCTGAATTTACGATGATGGAACTGCGCAACCTTGGCAATAACCTTGGCCTCCTCAATACAAACATGATGCTTGGTCTTTTCCGCATGCTCTGCTAATGCTGAAGACTTGGTTCTCTCATGCCTTAGGTCAGCTGCATGTTCGTTGATCCTTTGATGGATGGAGCGTCCTGTTTCCTCGATATAAGGGGTCCCACAAGAACAAGGAATCATGTAGACACCCTTCATGTCCTTAGGGTCAACAGGATCCTTCACCGATCGGAGGGATTTACGAATGGTGTTGAGGGGCCTAAAGGTTGAGGGAATATTATACTTCTTAAGAATCCGAGCAATCTTGTCCGTGGTTCCCTGGACATAGGGAAGATGGACACCTAGGAGATGCTCTTTAGGTTCTTTTTTAATTACTGAATTCTTGGAGGCTTTAAGGAAAGCCTTTTGACCAAGGCACCTACTATAGCCATTCTCCATAAAGACATTAAGGAGATGGGATTTCTCCTGAACAAAGCTCTTATTATCAGAAATCCTAAGGGCATGAGTAGCGAGGGTGTTAAGAACACCCAATTTTTGTGTGGGGAAATGATGGGAATTGGCATGAAGATATTGCTCAGTATGCGTTTTCTTCCGAAACACTGAGTGGGAGAGGGAACCGTCAATATTCTTAGAGATAAGAATATCAAGGAAGGGGAGGCAACCATTAACTTCTTTTTCCATGGTGAACTTAATGGCAGAGGATTGACAGTTGAGGTGATTGAAGAAGAGATCCAACTCCTCTTGGCCATGGGACCAGATGACATTAGTGTCATCTACATACCTTTTCCATAGCTTGGGTAAGAGATGGGCCAAGGCTAAAGCTTTAGCTTCCAAATATTCCATAAAAAGATTAGCAACAATAGGGGATAGGAGTGAGCCCATGGCAACACCATAGGTTTGTTCAAAGAACTCACCCTCGAAACAAAAAAAAGTGGAAGTAAGACAGATCTCAACCAGCTGAGCGGTATCAGGATCTGTTAGGCGATAGATCACTTCCAAGGCCTCCTTTATAGGGATACAAGTGTAAAGGGAGACCACATCAAAGCTGACGAGAATGTCCTCAGGGTCAAGCTTTATGTCCTTAAGCTCTTTAATGAAGGATGTAGAGTCTTTTACGAAGGACTCTGTACGGCCAACTAAGGGCTTAAGTTTAAGGGCAAGGAACTTAGCTAGAAGGTAGGTCGGACCACCAATGGTGTTGACAATAGGCCTCAGGGGAGCCCCTTCTTTGTGAATCTTTGGCAACCCATAGATCCTAGGAGTAATGGGACTGCTCTCAATGAGTTTATGGCTTAGGGAACTAACAGAGCTACTGGACTTAATGGCAAGAGCCATAGCCCTAGAAATTTTCTTTAGAGGGTTCTTGGGCAACTTTTTATAACTGCCACTATTGTAGAGATGATCTAACATCTTCCTACGGTAATCATCCCTGTTGAGGATGACAGCAGCACCTCCTTTGTCAGCCTTCAGAACCATGATATCTTTGTTCTGGTTTAAGGATTTGAGGGCGACGAATTCCTCATTGCTGAGGTTCTTCTGAGGGGGCTTAGCCTTCCTAAGGACGACAACACAATCCTGCCTAATAGTGTCCTTAATGTTATCAGGAAGATCTCTAATCCCGTATTCCACGTCGCAAATAATGTCATCCACTGGGATTTTTTTAGGGGCAAGGGCAAAGTTTAAACCTTTGCCTAAAAGTTTAAAAACAGAAGGGGGAAAGGAGAAACTAGATAAGTTGACAACTTTATTATTTCGGGAGGGAGGGGGAAGATTATTCTCAAGAGATACATTATTAATGTTATTGTTAATTGATTCTTTATTATTATTATTATTATTATTATAAAAATCCCTATTAACATTAATATCATGGTTATTAATATTATCACATTTATTATTATTACTACATAAATAATAATAATAATAATTATTATTATTATTACATGAACCATTATAATAAAAATTCTTTTTAAAAGAATTTTTATTATAATGGTTCAATGGTTCATTTCTGCTTGGCTAAGAGCTTGTCTTCCTCGGACGTAAGGAAACAGGTTAACGGCTCAAGACCGAGAGGCATCTGGCAGGAGTGAAAGCCTGCTCCCTTACGGACCACCAGCGGGTTATTACAGGTGGCGTGGTTTTCCTTGATAACGGTGATGAGTCAAATCGACATTCGCGGATAGCAGCGAGAGATGGTTGTCCTCACTGTTGGTTTGACACCTGAGTTTGATAGGTTTTGCCACTTTCGGGGAAACAAAAAAAAAATAAAAAAATTCTGCATAAAACGCGGGGGAGCACTGAACAAAACCACGACGGGGAGGTAAAGACACGCGGGGAGCACTGAACAAAACCACGACGGGGAGGTAAGTCTTTACCTTTTCTCAGGCTAGTAGCATCAACATTGTGGGCAGAGGAATGATCCGGTGACGCTGAGAGCTTAATGCCACGCTGAGCAGGTGAACTTGAGGGAGAGAATAGGCCACTCGATATCCCAGGATTGCCAAGGAAGACCGGGCTGCCAAGGAAGACCGGGCATGTAGTGTAGTCTCCCAAGTTTGTTGCATCTGCAAACTGAACAACTGAAAGGATCTGCTCGGATGAGCTAGAGCGCTGACTGACAGGTTGAACAGGAGAAAACGAGGGAGATGTCAGGCAGGAACTGCTCGGATCAGGTGTTAAAACAGCGCAGGGGGCAGTCAGACTTACTGGATCCGCCGATGATGGCTTACCTCTACAAAACGAAGGAGATCCTGATTTAATGCTTGGAGCAGGCTGCCCGGAATGGAGCGCATGATCAGAGGAGCGATGATCATTATGAACCACTTGATCGTCCATACAGGTGAGAGCTGAATGATCCAAAGCTACGGAAGAACTGTCTCCTTGAAGGCGGGAGCCAGAAATCGATGAAGAGCTGGCTTCCATATGCGAACTCTCCGAGAATCCTTGAATTGCTAGGGGGGGCGAGGGGTTAGAACCAACTGCAGGAACGGAAGATAACCATGAACAGAGGGCCAACTTTTGATTGGCAGAAATGCAGCTGAGGGAGAAACCATCCACTGATCCGAACACCGCAGATTTCTGAGCCAATTTCTGAAACTTCGAAGCTTGCTTTTGTCCCCGGATCTCCTCCAAACGCATGGATTTTAATGCAGAGCATGCATATATTCTGGTCCACAGGGAGGCGAAGATCAAGTTTGAGAGCTCCAAATGCCAACTCAGAAGATTCTGAGAGAACCTACTCAGGTCTCTCCTGATCTTATTAATTTCAGACCTTAATAGTGCTAGAATCGCTTTTAGGAATACCCCATGGTTAGGAGGAGGAGTGTGGAGGTGATGATACCCATAATTAACATTAGAATATTATTATATAATCTAGCTGTTTTTATATAGTCGTTAATGGTTGCACCTAGCCATTTGGAAGATCTACTTTCCCTATTTAACTTGGAGCTATGATTTCACTCTTCAAACTTGTCCTGACGATGAACCACACTAACTGGTTCGAAACAGGTCGATAAAGATTTTCTACATGTGATTTACGCCAAAACTCTTCTTAAAAATGTTATGAATCACAGAAGCCTCAATTCAACAAAATCAGTTTATATTCAATTTCAATTTAAAAATATGATTTTCTATGCTATCATCTTGAATTAAAAAAACCAAAAAACAAAATAAATAACATTTACTCACACTTTTAAACTAAAAATTCAATATTTTAATACATTTAAAATGTAAAACAAATTATGTATTTTAAATTTTAATTTATAAATATCTGATTTATAAATATGTAACAACAACTAAGCTACTAGCTCTAATAAATTGCTATATAAAACTTCCTTCTTTGTGGAATAAAAAATCCTCTTTACATGATGATTTCAATATTAAAATTTAAAAATGTATACTGCTTTATCACGCTCTACGTATTAATTTATTAATTATAAAAAAAACCACACTAGGTCTATAAACTTAAACTCAATTTTAAAAAAATTATAAAAGAATATTTTTTATATTATTAAAATACATAGATGTTAATTATAGTTTTTGACAAAAGAGCTACTAGTTAAAAAGTATACCATTAACGTTAAAATATATCAAAAGTGCATAATATATTTCAATATATACAGAAGTAATTATTTTATTCAATATTGTATATAGATATTTTCAAAAGTAGGTATTTACAGTGAGTTATTATGATGTTGAATTATTTGGAAATAAATTTGTTTTAGAATTTTATTATTCTCTCTTGATGTTTGCTCTACTTACAATGAAAAAACACATAAAATAAAATAAAAATATTGATGTATTTTTTATAAAAAATAAAAAGAAGTTGTTTTTAGTAGGATTTTTTGGATTTTCTAGTACTGAAATGAAATCTGGCAGAAAAAATTGAGGTGAAATTTTGATTTGTGTTATTTAAACTGGATTTTTTACTATATATGGATTCAACACTCTAAAAAACTTTAAGACACTTTGATTGTACAGGGGTTACTCAACAAACTTGTGATTTCAATAAATTCCTGCCAGATTTTAGAGAAATTAAACCATTTCAATAAATTCCTGCCAGATTTTAGAGAAATTAAACCTAAAAACCCACCAGAAAAAAATTTCCAAAAAATGACACTAAAACAACTCAATAAAATATCCATTCAATAAATTTTTTTTTAAACACAGTTAATTTAACACTATTCTCTAAGTAAAAAGGGAAATCATCTGGATCAAACGAAGTTACGAAGTTCGAAACAATCGCTTCTGCTTGATTCCGTGAATATTGGGCTTCTGGCAATTGGAAATGAAGTGTCTTGAAGTTTTGGGTCTAAATCTTGTATTATCTCTCGACCAGGGTGAGAAGTTAAACATGATAAAGATGTAGTCCTACGAAGCTTACAAAAAAAAATAATAATTATTAAATATAAAAAATTATTAATATTTTATTAATTAAAATAATAATAATAATAATAATAATAATCAATTAATTAATTAACTAATAATAATAATAATAATAAATTACTAGTAATTAAAAAATTACTGATTACTAAAAATTAAAAAATAATAATACTTTTAATAATAAAAAAATATTAAATATAAATTATTAATAATTAAATAATCTCAATTAACTATTTCTTTTTGAAGGTCAAATAGACCATATTGTTCTTACTCGACGTTAATCATCATCATCATAGTGGACGTTAATCATCCTCATCATCGTCAATTAATAATAATTATAATTATTTTTTGTAAAGGGATAAATATTATAAACCAAATGGATTGATACTATAAACAATAGTCATATTAATAATAATTAATTAATTATTAAAAATTAAAAATTATAATTACTAATAATTAATAACAATTAATAATAATTATAATTATTGTTCGTAAAAGATATAAATATTATAAACCAAATGGATTGATACTATGAACGTGAGGGATGAATATTATAAACCCAATAGATTATTCAAATTAAAAACCAAACAAATTGAAAACAAACATTTTTGACCATGTTTGATTTTCATATTGAGACAATATTTGTCACAATGCGATGTTGGACCATGGCTAACCATGATTTATTTTCATATTGAGAGAATCTTTGTCACAATGCAACATTAGACCATGGTTGTTTATGGTTTACCGTGATTCACCATGGTTCACCATGGTCTACCCTAAAATATTATGAACCCTAAAATAAACATGTTTCACCATTGCTGAGCATGGTTGATTTTTATATTGACACAATTTTTGAAACAATGCGACGTTGGACCATGGTTAACCATAATTAATTTTCATATTGAGACAATCTTTGTCACAATGCATCATTGGACCATGGTTGACCATGGTTGATTTGCACATTGAGATAATCTTTGTCATAATGCAATGTTGGACCATGGTTGACCATGGTTGTTATAATGTGACATTGGACCAAGAGACAATCTTCGTCACAATGCGACCATGATTATTGACCATGGTTGACCATGATTAACCATGGTTAAGCAAGGTTTATTTTCATAGTGATGCAATCTTTATCACAATGTGACATTGCACCATGGTTGACCATGATTGATTTTCATATTAAGAGAATATTTTTCACAATGGGACGTTGGACCATGGTTGACCAAGGTTGACCATGGTTGATTTTCATATTGACACTAAAAAACCCAAGCGATTATAAACCCAAGGGAATAATATTAAACCCAAGGGTTTAATATTTGTAATCCAATGTATATAAACCATAAAATAAATATTATAAACCCTAAAATAAACATGGTTGACCATCGTAGACCATGGTTGATTTTCATATTGATACAATCTTTGTTACAATGTGATATTGGACCATGGTTGACCATGGTTGATAACAACTGTCCATGGTTGATTTTCATATTGAGACAATGTTTGTAACAATGTGACATTGAACCATGACTAAACATGGTTGACGATAGTTAACAATGGTTGGCCATGGTTGATTTTCATATTGAGACAATCTTTGTCACAATGTAATGTTGGACCATGGTTGATTTTCATATTGAGATAATCCTTGTTAGAATGCGATGTTGGATCATGGTTAACCATAGAGAACAATGTTTGATTTTCATATTGAGAAAATCATTGTCACAATGTGACATTGGACCATGGCAGACCATGATTATAAATGCAATGGATTTATATTAAACCAAAGGATTAGTATGATAAACCCTATGAATAATATTATACCCTAGGAATATGAACCCTTAGATTAATAGACACAAGAAAATGATATTATAAACCCAAGGGCGTAATAAACCTAAGGGATTATAAACCCAACAATATTAAATATTAAACTCAAGAGACTAATATTATAAACCTTAAGATAAATACTATAAACCCTAAAATAAACAAGGTTGACCATGGTTGATTTTCATATTGAGAGAATCTTTGTCACAATGCAATGTTGGACCATGGTTGGACATGGTTGATTTTCATAGTGAGATAATCTTTCTCACAATGTGACATTGGACGTTTCTTGAGCATGGTTAATTTCATATTGAGACAATCTTTGTCACAACGCAGCGTTGGGCTATGGTTGATTTTCATATCGATAAAATATTTTTCAAAATGTGATGATGGAGCATGATTGACCATGATTATAAACCTAAGGGATTTATATTAAACCCAAGGATTAATATTATAAGCCCTATGAATAATATTATACCCTAGGCTAATGAATCCTTAGATTAATAAACCCAAGGGAATAATAATAAACCCAAAAGATTAATATTATAAACCGAAAGCATATAAACCCTATGATAAATATTATAAACTCTAAAATAAGCATGCTTGACCATGGTTTACCGTGGTTGAATTTTATATTGAGACAATCTTTGTCACATTATGACGTTGGACCATGGTTGATTATGGTTCATCATAATTGACCATGGTCAAGCATGTTAGACCAATGTTGACCATGATACACCATGATTGGCCATGGTTGACCATGGTTGATTTTCATATAGATAAAATCATACGATAAATCCTAAGATAAATATTATAAACTAAGGCATATAAACCCTATGAAAAATATTATAAAAGGTAAAATAAGCATGGTTAGCCATGGTTGGCCATGGATGACCATGATTGATATTATAAACCCAAGGGAATATTAAACTCAAGGAATTAATACTAAAACCCAAGAGATTATAAACCCAAGGGAATATTAAACTCAAGGAATTAATACTAAAACCCAAGAGATTATAAACCCAAGGAAATAATATTAAACTCAAAGTATAAAAACCCTAAGATAAATATTATAAACCCTAAAATAAACAAGATTGACCATATTGAGACAAGCTTCATCACAATGCGACATTTCACCATGGTTTACCATGATTGATTTTATAAAACATGGTTGCCCATGATTGATCATGATTGACCTTGGTTGACCATGAATGCTATTATAAGGCCAGGGGAATAATAAACCATAGGGCTTCATACTAAAAACCCAAGGGATTATAAACCAAAGGAAATAATATAAACCCAAGGTATATCAACCCTAACATAACTATTATAATCTCTAAAATAAACATGGTTGACCATGGTTGACCTTGGTTGATTTTCATATTGAGACAATGTGTGTCATAGTGCAACGTTGGAACATGCTCGACCATGGTTCACCATGATTTATTTTCATATCAATACAATCGTTGTCACAACCACACGTTGGACCATGGTTCATTTTTATATTGATACCAACTTTGTCACGATGTGACGTTGCACCATGGTTGACCATGTTTCATTTTTATATTGAGACAAACTTTGTCATGATGTGACGCTGGACCATGGTTGTCCCAATTTGACGTTGGACCATGGTTGACCATGATTGACCGTTGGTAACCATGATTGATTTTCATATTGAGATAATCTTTCTCATAATGAGACATTGGACCATGATTGATTTTCATATTGGGACAATGTTTGTCACAATATGGCATTGGACTATGGTTGACCATGTTTGACCATTATCAACCATAATTGACCACAGTTAATAGTGGTTAAGTATGGTTTGATTACTATATATTTAATTATTTTATATTTAATAATATTACTTAATTATAATAATATTATTATTAGTAAATCTTCGATTCAACTTTATAAAAATTATCTAATATTATTATTAGATAAATAATTACTATATTTAGTTATTAATAATATATTAACAAATCTCTCTCTCTCTCTCTCTCTCTCTATATATATATATATATATATATATATATATATATATAATTTTTAAAATCCACTTTCCAGATCGCGTGAATTCAGAAAGTTAAGTAGTGTCACTTTATACAAATTTACACCAATACTGTGCACTGCATCTAGAGCTTTGGTCACATCAAAAACAATTACCTCTTCATGGACATCAATACCACCATCATCATCATCCCTCCTCTTGCTCAGCTTACAGGAAACAGTAGTCATTGAAGAGTGACAAGTAGAAGATTAATGGATGTGCCAACCAACTGGAAGGAGAGAAATTTTGAAGCCAGCAGAGAGACTTATAATGATGGAAAGGAAAACTAATTACTCAGTGGAGAGAACTAACTCTTCCAGCATGGATCTCCGACTCTCTCGCACCTTTATTTATAGCAGAACTTCTGATTTATAAAGCATTAAGTCGATTTAGAAATCCAAAAACTTAAAATTGCCACCGCCAAAATTCCCCCTCTATTTCTGGCCTTAAAAGCCCCTAGAAGACGAGTATCCATGTTATTCTAAATTATATCTCTTAGATCACGGCTTAAATCACCAATTAAACTACACCAGATAACCAAGAGAGTATTCTAACCATGCTATCTTTGAATTTTCCAGATTCCCAGCTTATTACTGGCCGTAAAAGACCAAGTGGATCATTTTTTTTTAGAATATCAAGTTTGCTTTAAAAGGGAAAGCACCATGTATCTCTGTCACTCCTCAAAATTCGCCTGTATCTTCCCCGACTAATTCAATTGGAAGTGATCTAGATTTGCTTTTGAGAAGGGAATCCCTTCATCTTCATCCTCTCATAATTCACAAACCTCAAAAGGCATCCACTCCTATTATTAGTCCTACCTCGACATGGAATATCACTGTAAGAAGGAAGCAAAACAGAGGTAGCAGGCATTTCTGAGGCAGGATGGATAAGTCCAAGAATGACCATCATGATCCCTCCCTGATTGGCATTCCTATTATAGATCTTGTGGTAAGTGGGCCTCTTAGAGCATGTAAGCCTGGAGAAAAGACCTCATGACTAAAATCCTCTCTATGAATATAAGAGGTCTAGGAGCGGACCCAAAATTTTTGGCTCTAAAGAATCTTTTTAAATCATCCTCCTAAAAAATTCTCCTTATTCAAGAGACAATGCATGGAAGTCCAGAAACAATTGCCTACTTCAGGCGTATGTTTCCTACATGGCACATTGCTGCGACGGGAGCAAACGGTCTATCCGGGGGTCTAGCTGTTCTATGGGATCCGTCTTGGATATCGGCTAAGGCATTCAGATGCTTTGCTGGCATCCTGCTTCTTGCTAAATTCCGGGCATAGCTGGTTTTGTTCACATTCTGAATGTTTATGCCCCATACAAGGATCGTCTTTCATACTGGAACCGGTTCTTATCTTCTGAGCTAATGGAAATTGACTCTTTACTGATAGCAGGTGATTTGAACTATACTTTGAGTAATGATGAAGTATGGGGCAGGGGTAGGAAAAATGATCCAGTGGGAGGGATCATAAGAGAGGCTATTCTCTAGAACAATTTTGTTGATGTTTTCCCCTCCATGATGCCCCCAACTTAGGATAATGGGAGATTTGAGAATGCATATCTTTCAAAAATACTATATCGCTTCCTAATCCATGACAGGCTGATGGACCGACTGGGGCTACCTACTTAAAATATTTTAACAAGCTTCATCTCTGATCATAGACCTATTTCCCTTCAATGGAAATCTCAGAGCCACAGGAAGGGTATTCCCTTCAAGTTCAACAGAGTGTGGTTGGAGGATGCTGAGTTTAATAAAATTGTTCAGGAGTCCTGGCTTTCTTCTTCTCCTCAAGACCTATCCTCTCATGCCCAGTCTTCCTGTGCCGTCTTGTATCCCTCAGGAAAAGTGTTAAAGAATGGCAATACAAAAAGAAGTATTCAAACAGGATAGCTCTTCAAGATATAAATAGGGAGCTTGATAGGATAGCGGGGAGATTGACTCATAACAAAATTCCATTGGAACTGCGTTTCCGAATAAGGGAACTGGAAAGAAGAAGGCATAACCTCCTGGCCATAGAAGAAGCTACCTGGAGACTGAAAAGTAGAGCAATTTGGTTAAAAGAGGGTGACAGGAACACAAATTTTTTTCATAGATATGCAAACAAAAGATGAGAAACAAATACAATATGGGAGATAAAAGATGAGGAGGGCAACCTGTTGCTGTCTCAGGAAGACATCACAAAAGAGGCAGTTAAGTTTTTTCAGAAATCATACAAAAGGAATGGGGACAATGGGATTGAGGATATTCTCTGGGGTATAGACCCCTTCCCATCCATGTTTGATGAGGAACAAAATGATCTTTTGTATGCCAATGTCATAGAGGAGGAACTCTTGGCGGTCATGAAGTCTTTTAAAAAAGATAAAAGCCCGGGCCCGGATGGATGGATGATAGATTTTTTCATTCATTTCTTCAACCTGATAAAGAAAGACCTTTTGGGTATGGTAGAGGAATCCAGGACTACAGGAAAAATAAACCATATTATCTCTTCTACCTTCATTACCCTAATCCCAAAAAAAAAGGATTCTCTCTCCTTCTCAGACTTCAGACCCATTTCTCTTTGCAATACCATATATAAAATTATTTCCAAAATCATATCAGGAAGAATAAGAGGCATTTTATCAAGCTACTTGACTCAGGAACAACATGGCTTCCTCAAGGGAAGGAACATTCTGGAAGCTGTTGCAATCACTCAAGAATGTCTGCACTCTCTGCACACAAAAAATTGAGGCGGCCATCCTGAAAATAGACCTTAAGAAGGCCTATGATTGTCTCGATTGGGGATTTCTAAGGTGCCTTCTTATCAAAATTGGCCTAAAAAATCAATGCACAAATTGGATAATGGCTTGTGTTGAAAATGTTAACTATGCTATTCTAATCAATGGAATCCCATCCACTTTTTTCTCTGCTGCCAGAGGTCTAAGACCTGCCAGAGGTCTAAGACAAGGGTGCTCTCTATCCCCCCTTCTGTTCATTCTAGTAATGGACTCATTAAGTCTCCATATAAAAAGAGCTGTCAGGGAGGAAAGATGTCGCCCTCTAAAAATCAGCAGGGGAAACTATTTTTCTCATAACTTATTTGTGGATGACATTTTGATTTTTGCAATGCTCTGCCAAAATTCCTGGAACTGTCTGCATGGAATATTGGAAAAATTTCAAAGAGCTACAGGTCTACTTATAAATGATGGCAAGTCTTCTTTCTATCATGGGGATGTGAATATGGAAAATATAGAATATCTGGTCCAACTCTTTAATATTGAAGCGAAACCATTAAAAGAAGGCATGAAATACTTGGGGTATCATCTTAAACCATTGGGATATACAATTGCAGATTGGATGTGGATCCATGACTGGTACTTCAAGAGAATAGCAGGATGGGAATATAAATGCCTTTCAATGGCTGGGAGGGTGATTTTAGCACAATCTGTGCTGGCCCAACTAATGGTTTATTGGGCCCATTTATTTTATATTCTGGCAAGTGTTATCCATAAACTGAACAGATTAACAACAAATTTTATATGGGGGGGAACAATGAAAGAAGAAAATTTCACCTGTCCAAACTATCAAACCTTACTCTTCCAAAGAAGCTGGGGGGTGGGGAATCATGGATCTCTAGAAGTTTGGTTTGGCTCTGCTATGCAAATCTTTATGGAGAGGTGTTTTAGGGGACAGTATATGGAGCAAGTCCATAAGAATGAAGTATATGGGCAATAGAGATATTTCTTATTGGTATAGGAAAAGGACGATAGGATCTGCCCATGGATCAGCCATCTGGAGGAGCTTCCATAAGATTGAACAGTTTTTTCTCCAAAACTTAGTGTGGAGCTTTCAAACAGGTAACAATATAATTATTGGTCATGATCCTATTGTGGGCGGAGAAGAAGATATTTCTTTTTCACAGCAGTTATTACAGTTTCTCCATCGAAAAGGAATCTTTTATTGGGAGCAGGTAATAGATGAATGGCAGGGTCCTCTACCCATCTGGAAAAATGCCACAGTGCTGGGCCTAAATGGTTTTTTAGCCCAACAGTGGAATCAGATTATATGGTTAATGAGGAACAGGGGGATATGTAGATCTGAAGCTGAGGATGGTCTTATCTGGAAGGGGAATAGAGGGAAGCTGAATGTTTACGTAAAAGATATTTACTTATCTCTTCTAAAGGCCCACACACCTCAACCTGAAAACTTTTTCCCCTTCTCTTTTTGGAAATCTGGGAGTCCCTATAAGATTATCATTTTCTCATGGCTTGTTTTTCATAATAAAAATCTAACTTGGGACAACTTGCAAAAGAGGAACTGGTATGGTCCTGCAATTTGCTTAATATGCAAAGCAGAGGAAGAAAACAATCTGCACATTTTCCTAAAATGTGTTCATACCCAGGAGCTTTGGAGGAATCTGGCCACTTATTTTGGATTCAATTATGTATTGCATTCCTCACTAAAAGAAGCATTAGATTGGTGGAGTAATCAGAAAGCGATTTGGAGACCTATTCCACTATTAGTCTTATGGTCAATCTGGAAATGGAGGAATAAGGTTTTATTTCAAAACTGCAAGGAAAGTTTTAAGTCTGTTTTTGAAATCATTATTTCCCAGTACAACTCTCTTTCACCCACAACTCTCAGCAGAAAAAAGATAAGTCAAAGGTACAAACACCTTGCTAGATAGGATTACCTAGAGCTTATTTTGATGGGGCTGCACAAAATGGTATATGTGCTTGTGGAGTCTACATAATTACAAAGGAGGATCAACAATTTGCCATCTATTGGAATGGGGGAGAAGGAACAAACAACAAAGTGGAAGCAATGGCTCTATCAGGACTTCTTCTGTTTAGTATCTTCCTAAATATAGAGTCCTTGTAGATCTATGGTGACTCCAAACTCATAATAGATCATGTAAATGCCAAGCATTCCATAAAAAATCACAATCTGACTGGATGGATGAACAGAATCGATTCTCTCTGGAGAACAAGAAAGGATTATACTATAAACCACGTGGACAGGTCCCAAAATACTCAAGAAGATGAACTATCAAAGAAAGGGTTCCAAACTCAAATAGGCAAATGGAAAATGAATATAACAATGGGGAACGAAATGCGCCAAATTTAGGACTTTTCACTTCTGGGTACATAATTCTCTCTGGTCACACATCAGGTCCTGGTATGTACCATGAACCTGTTTTTTGTTTTTTTCTCAAAAGGCATATGCTTCGCAGATTTTTGTAAGTATTGCCTGTTTTGGTTTTTCTCACCTATTTCCAGATTCTATTCTTGGTAAGGTTTTGTATGGTATAGATTGTATCCTGCACCTTTGCAGTTTGTCTTCTTATCGGGCTGAATGTATTAGCTCTCTATCTTTCTATTTGTATTGGGACTCAATGGCTATAATACAATCATGATTTTTTCATACTGAAAAAAAAAATATTTATAAGCATGTTAAGAAATTGTAACTATTAAATATTTTGAGAAAATAATCTGAATAATTTAATTTTAATAGAAATTTTTAGAGATGTTAAATTTTGTTGAATTGAGGTTTCTGTGATCCATATCAAGTTTATGAAAATCATTTTTTGGCGTAAATCACATGAAGATACATTTGTCGACACGTTTCTAACCAACAAGTGTGGTTCATCATCAGGACAAGTTGAAGCATCAGATCATGGCTAAATGTCAAATAGGGATAACAGATCTTCCAACGGCTAGGTTTGATTGGAAAACGACTATATTAGACTAGACTGGACAAATGGTTATAATGGACCCAAGCTAGTTTTGACCATTTAAATTATTTGATAATAATATAATTAGATAAATAGTCATCTTGGGGTGGAGAACATTATATTTCATAATGTTCTAGATTTTAATAAAGTTCAGAATGCTGAAATATTAGTTTAATATTTACTGGTTTGAATTGAGTGTTATTTTAAGTAACTTGTCAATCCAATATAGAGTTAAAATTAATCTAGGGATATAATGAATCATAATAATTAAAATGTTAGCAAATAATAATAGATCTAGGGATTGTAACCAATAGAAATTGTATGGATTTAATATTAACTAAAATAATAATATTAATTATTATTATTATAATATTACAATAACATAATTATTCTTATTACTAATGGTAAGGGTGACTAATTAATATAAATCTATTAGTAAAGTTATCTAATATGAGCATAAACTTATTACTTAAATTAATTAATTATCATATACTAGATAATTTTAACCCATCTAGATAGTCATGAAAATGACTCTCTCCTAAACGAAAGGAAAAGAGAATGAGGGAGATCTCCAGAGAAGACTAAATACCACAAATAGAAAGAAGCTTCACTATGGGATACAAAGGAAATAAAGAGCACATTGATAGTAGAGGGAGGGGAAGGAAGGGGAAGAAACAACTAGGAAGAGAGGGCAGGGATCCAGAAACTACTTAACTTCCAACTATCATCTCTATTGAGATTGCTTGGTCTCATTTCAATCTCAATGGCTTCTCTAAATTTACGATGATGGAACTACGCAATCTTAGCAATAACCTGGGCCTCCTCAATACAAACATGATGTTTAGTCTTCTCTGCATGTTTCGCTAATGCAGAAGACTTGGTTCTCCCATGCTTTAGGTATGCTGCGTGCTCATTAATCCTTTGATTAATAGAACGACTAGTCTCCCCAATGTAGGGGGTTCCACAAGAACAAGGAATAATATAGACACCCTTCATGTCCTTAGGGTTGACATGATCTTTCATTGATCGGAGGGAATTATGAATGGTGTTAAGGGGTCTAAAGGTCGATGGAACATTATGTTTCTTAAGAATCCTAGCAATCTTATCAGTGGTCCCTTGGATAAAAGGTAGATGGACCCTCGGGACCCAATCTTTAGGTTCTTTCTTAACTATCGAATTCTTCTAGGCTTTTAGGAAAACCTTCTGACCCAGGTGTCTACTATAACCATTCTCAACAAAGACATTAAGGAGATGGGATTTCTCTTTATTGAAGTTCTTTTCATCAGAGATCCTTAGGGCATGAGTAGCGAGGGTGTTGAGAACGCCCAACTTTTGAGTAGGGAAATGATGGGAACTGGCATGCAGATACTGCTCCATGTGAGTTTTCTTCCAAAAAACTTGGTGGGAGAGGGAACTGTCACTATTCTTTGAAATAAGAATATCAAGGAAAGGGAGGCAACCATCTACCTCTTGTTCCATGGTGAACTTAATGGCAGAGGACTGATTGTTGAGATGCTTGAAGAAAAGATCCAAATCCTTCTGGCCATGAGATCAGATGACATTAGTGTCATCCACAAATCTTTTCCATAGCAC
This sequence comes from Pinus tabuliformis, assembly GCA_031772625.1. NCBI lineage: Eukaryota > Viridiplantae > Streptophyta > Pinopsida > Pinales > Pinaceae > Pinus > Pinus tabuliformis. Next base: position 145,621,954 of record CM062818.1, on the reverse strand, counting down.
AAATGTTAAATTTTGTTATTTTTTTAAATATGTTTTAGATAATTAAAAACGACGTAGTCTAATTTATAGATGAAATAGATTTGGCATTAAAAATAACTAGAATCCATTTCATTTATAAATTAGATTACATCATTAAAAATAAATTTTATAAAAAATTGCAAACATAAATTTTATTTAAATTTTATTTATTCAAAATAATATAAAAAACCTTATTTAAATTGGTATTTGATATTGGGGTAATTATTATTAAAAAAAAGGTTTAAACTTACAAGTAAGTCCCATCACCAACTCTGACCTATAGAGTTTTGGTGTTTGGAATCGATTTGCAAGTAGTCCCACTCATGTTCAATAGATAACATAATGAAATTAGATATGTTCTATAAACTTTTTCAAAATAAGATGGAAACCTTATTTAAGTTAGTATGGGTAATTGCACTTATTAGCTTAAATATATATATATATATATATATATATATATATATATATATATATATATATATATATATATATATATATATATATATATATATATATATATATATATATATATATATATATATATATATATATATATATATATATATATATATATATATATATATATGTTGGAATATTAATTGTTACTTGTCCCAGTTTTGACTTTCTATGTAAAGAGTTTGTTCCTATTCTATAGGAGTGATTTCCCTAGTTTGGTGTGTGGTTGAGATATTCTCTCAACTAACAGATTGTATGTCCAAGATAGTTTTCCTATCTTGAGACAATGCTCCTATATATATGTAATTTCATATTTGATTAATAAGATACAAACTCCTTTATAGAATTTTAACATGGTATTAGAGCCCTTAGGGCCTGGCCCCTCATGGGCTTGGCCCGTCCTAAGAAATAAGATTTTTGTGAATGTTTATTTGTCCATCACCGTCTGTCCATTGGCCAGGGCAGTGGTATTTGTGGCTATTCACTACTCTGGTGAATTATGGATTGACCTACCAAATGTAGAAAGGGCTATGGTTTGCTTTGTGATGCACTATGAACCAAACATGAAGAGTGGAAGCCGACTCGATATGCGCTATGAACCAGAGGTGAAGAATGGAAGCCGATTGGATCAGGAAGCCTATGAAGGTTTCTCCAATATTGCTAGAAAAACAACTGTGGGTGGAGCGATCCTTAATCGATCTATTGTTGTAGAGTGCAGGTCAGTGTTGAGTCCTATCGAAAGGTGCAAGTTGGAGCGAACTAGTCGGCATCTCCAACCTCATTTTACTACAATCTCACGTTTCATGTCTTGATTGAGCTCTTCATCATCTGCCATAGATGAGAATCTGGCGTGAATCTGCTTCTGAGGTATGTGTTTGATTAATGGTGGACAAGGCCTCGTGATCTGTCGAAGCGAGCTGCGACTATGACTAAACATGTCTGTGGATCTATTTTGTTGTTTAACCAGACCTGTAACTATGTTAAGAGAGCAAGACTCAGTTCAGCTCGTGGGTTTATGAAGATCGTGGTGACCCGCTAGACAGAATTCATTGCAAGTTTCGTGGGAGAAGCCGATCTCAGTAGATCTACCTCATCGGTCATTTTTGATATCGCTACTGTCGGCCGTGTGAGTTTGGGAGAAGTAGTGATATATTTTTTGGCGTTGAATTGAATAACGGAGGATCTACTCTGTTGCTTTGCAGGCAGGACGATGCTGAATATAGCGAAGGATCTCACAGAGAAAAATAGAGGATCTTGAATCCTTGTTGTCTACAACAAAATATCAGTGGTGAAGAAGAGGGCTATCATGGGTTATACTAATCCCATATATCGGTCTGGAGGGATGCTGGACTATGTGGTCAGGCTACTTGGAATAGCAGCCACGTTGAGTGTTGCAGTTGTTATGGGATTGAACAAGCAAACCATTTCAATCTTCAACGTTTCTTTGAAATCCAAATACCATTACACTCCTGCCTTCACGTTTTTTGTGATTGCAAATGCGATTGCTGCTGTATACGGTCTCGTATCTTTGACTTTCTGTTTGTGCTTCAAGGCAAAGGCCCCAAAACTCTGTGGCCATATAGTGATTTTCTTATTTGATTTTCTGATGACATTGCTAGTAATGTCTTGATCCTCAACAACAAGTTCAGTCACATACATATTATTCAAGAGCATTCAAACCCATGGATCACCATATTATTCAAGAAATTAAGTTTTTAGGGAAAGATGTCAATGATGTTAAGATGTCGTTCAGAGAGTGGGCAAAAGCCAAGTAAAAAAACTAAAATAGGATTTTCAGTGAGAGTAGATGCAAAGATCTGAAATTTGAAGGAAAGGTTGCATAAAAAGCATTTAGCCTTGTCCAGTCCTGATCGAGGAAGTTCACAATTTGCATGAAGAACATCAGCTACATTAAATTTATTGTAGGAGAGCCTATTCTGAGGAGTGAAAAAATGGCGTGGATGAAGAATTGTGGTGAGGCGCGTGTTCGTGCTGGTGTTCAGTTTCATGACACTTGATTTCTATGCTATTGATGTCAAGGTTTTGTTGGATGTGGCAAGTTATAAAGAATTGTTGTGTATATTAATATGTCATGTAATGGTATTTATGGTTGTCATTGAAGTGACATTGGTCGGACGAACTATTGCCACAATTATGAGTATGTTTTGGAGATGGTCATTCCAACAATACACAAATTTACAGGAATTATTGGTTACCAGATATGATGAAGACATGACACTGAAGATGGCATAAGAGGAGTTGCATAAGAGATTGGAAGATTATGGACAATCGAGTTTGTGTGAGTTATTGTGAATTTGTGGGATAGACTCACTAGCATGATGTATTATGAGTCATACATTGTAATTATAGCAAATCTACATGTCATAGATTGGTTTATAATGGTCGGTTGTTGTCTTGAAATGTTTTATATACCTGCTGTAAGACAGAGAGAGGCATGCATACCCTTTGTTATGTGTTCCCTCTGTAAGATAGTTTTAACACCTTGGAAGAGTGTGTCATGCAGGATGGATACACTTGGGTGGGCCATATTGGTTTTAGACTCCACGAGGTGAAATTTTATAGCTAGGGGAGTTCATCGAGAGGTTGAATGAACCATGTATGTGAAGGACTTCCTAGTAGACTCGCAGTTGCAGCAGTTGGGAACCCATGCTTTCCAGTAGATGGTTGTTCCTTTATATGGACATCGACAATTGCATGAACAAGGTACAAGGTGTAATTACGAGACATGACAAGATGTATATTTTACATATTGTTATCGAGACAAGTATTCATTAAGGGGGTGTGTTGTAATATTGATTCCTACATGTCTCAGTTGTGACTTTCTATGTAAAGAGTCTATTGCTATTCTATAGGAGTGGTTTCCCTAGTTTGGTGTGTGGTTGAGATATTCTCTCAACCAACAGATTGTATGTCCAAGATAGTTTTCCTATATTGAGACAATACTCCTGTATTTATGTAATTTCATATTTGATTAATAAGATACAAACTCATTTATAGAATTTTAACATATATATATATATATGGAAAACCTTATTTAAATTGTAATGATGTATTGTCATAACTCGTGGTAACTTTGGTTTTACGTTTATTTACTATTTACCACAGTAGAAAAATCTTATTTCCTTTTTATGCTATGCTGAACTAGAAATGGATCAAATATGTATATAAAGTCATTTTGAATTTTATGAATAATGTGAAAAGGTATTATGCATGATGTTTTATGTGGAATAAGAAAGAATGATGCTAAGAGAAAACCCACCCCATGTAGTTGGATAGTTACAAGTGAGATAGTTACTCACTTAAGCTTATGAAAAACTTCCAAGAAGAAAGCCAAGACTGTAATAAGAACATGATGCAAAGGAGAGAGAAAAAGGACACATATAGTGTAAGCTTAAAAGTGAAAAAAACTCTAGAGTTGCTCAGCCAATGGAGTTGGTCGAGAGTTGGGTATTCAGACCTCTTGATAGGCTAAGTCTGGTAGTGATTAGATAACATGGTTTTTGTCCTATAAACTACTATGGGCGTGAGGTGAGATCGGGGGGAGAATGCAGTAGAAGGACTGGTATCAAGGTTGGGTGGCGATCGTTCACTTGTGGATAGAATTTGGAACAAACCCGATTGATTAAAATTCCAGATAAGTACTTTATTGGTTATGTAAAGTTTCTTTTTAAGATGGCTAGTGTAAATCTATCTGTGAAGAAAATTTTCATATTTGGGGCTAATAAGATAAAGAGGGTTGATAGAGTCAACTAAACAGGCTCTAGATTTAGGGTCATAGAACTGTGCATGATAAAGAAAACAAATTAGGTAATATATGTAGTAAAGACAGGCAACAAACAAGGAAAAATAAATATGTGGATGTAAAACATTTGAATAATAAATTGTTAAACCACGACACGAGAATGTGGGACTAGGTGGGCCTTAGACGCCAGTAAGGGAAAAAGGTTAGTTTTAGAGTATACATAGTAAAAGGCAACTCATAAGAAATCCTTAACCCGTTAGAGTCTAAGTTCTAGAGAAATGATTATGTGCATACATAGCATAAGTGCAGAGACCAATAGTGAACTGGCATGATTATATTGAAAATAATAAACAGGATTACATAATACATAGCCAACCATGAAGAAAAATAGTAATGATATGCAGAAACAAACATATAATAGTCATAATAAGGGTAGGGAGTAACCCTAATTCATGCAAAAGAAAATAACAAATTAATAAAGAAAATCTAGAAGTATTGTTTCGAATGTCGTAAACAATATTCACATAAAACATAGAACCCAATACCAAAATGAAATATAACCAAAATTATAAAGCCATGCGATGAACTAATAACTCCAAAAGACCAAAATACTTAAAATAATGTTAAATCTTGGTAGGTCAAATTAATAACTGTAAATTCCCTGCTAAAGGGGAGGGCCCTTCCTCCCTAGAAGGGTGCAGGGATTGAATGAAAACTACTTAAAAAATCAACATGAGATCTCTATAAACATCACCATATGTGTTCTATATTAAAAATGACTGAAAGTTACAAGATCAAAATTCCGATACCGTTCCTATGTTGCCATTCCTTTTCATGGAACCAAAATCTTTTTATAAAGTTTTACAATCCCTAGAAATTAGGGAAAAGATCAGTCGTGAGAATCTCACAATTCTCATGTTGATCAATATTAAGCGTAAAATATAAATTGTTACAAATAGTTTCCAAATAAGAGACCTATCAAAATTACACCAGCTTTTACAATCATAATCGCTCAGATCCTTTAACCACCCGTAGATAATTTCATGATTCTTAATAATTGTCTTTTAAGACAACAACCACGGTCTTTGGTAGTTGCAGTGTAACAACATCCTCGGGGTGTAGTAGCAAAAATTCAGAATGTACCAACAAATCTTCAAAGTGTAACAACAAGTAACATCAGTAACTGTTCATCCCTTAGTCCTTAGTATATGGAAAAAACCTAAAAGGAAAATAACCCGAAGACCTCTTCCACAATTACCCTAGTTAGTCATCCCAAAAAAAACATCACTTCATTCGAAAATTTATAGAAAATGTAAAAATAATATGTTGGAGAGAGGATTTCTCTTATAACTAGGGAAAGTAGTATTTGTGACATAAATTTCATAGGTTTAAAGAGAAAAGGATCAAAAATAGGGAAAGAGGTGTCTAAGATATGCTCAAAAAATGCACCCAACATCTCCCCCCAACTGAAGCCACTACTTTCCCTCATGCACAATATTCAGGTACTGTTGTTGTATCGCCAATGTAATTTTTGCAAACTTTAAACACGAGCAGGATCTTTGTCAAATGATTTGTAACCATGAGTAGCCATTAGCTGATGCGGCCATGTTTCATCTTCATATTCACACAATTGGTAATGGGGCTGATAGTCTTCGATCAGAAGCTATATTAAGGGACACTTAAGTTTAAGTCCTATTCAGAAAGCTCCCATTAATTTCACAATTTAGGCATATTCTAGGATTCGTGTAACAGCAACCAAAAAATTAGGAAACCCAAAAGGATCACGCTCCTGTAGACTTGCACTACCAGGCTCCGATCATTTTAGGTATCCAATTAATGCTTGGCTTTTGAGTTGTGTAAAGATGTTGAGGCAAAATCTGACAATCCTACTTTTGTAGAGGGCTGATTGTTCCACCATATTAAGAGCACTAAGAAACCTTCTAAACTCATGCCTCATTTCAGTGGCCATGCCCGGTTCTAGTCTTATCCACAAGGCTACCTTCTCCTCATTTGTGTCACATGACTTCATGGCAAGATGCCATTCCACTTGATTTCTCATGAAGGAGATGAAGGCGCGCAACTGCAAGTTCCCCATATAAGAGAAGATGTCTACAATCATATTCAAGCTAGCATATTCACCAATAATGCTACGTAGAAAAATCTAACACAACAAGCTCTGATCGTTAAAATCACATGCATGAAAAACATTGAAGAAAGTTTGAGTAGAATTATCCAGATAGGCTTTATTCTCATAGGCAACTTTTAACTGAAAAAGATAAAATATCTCCCATAGAAAGATTAGATAAGATGGGGAAGGCCTTTTGCACTCTAAAAGGTTTAGGCCAAGTCTATATAGTTTATCTTTGTCATTTGTTAATTCCTCAACATGTTGTTGTAATTGCTGCATCTGTACTTCCTTCTCCTTCTCAGTTTTCTTTCTTTCCCACTTTGTCCATTCTTCCTTCAACCTCATCTTGGCCCACTATTCTTTGAGAGTATATATGACTTTTTGATGTTCGTCTAGAGAAATCACTCCCTTTTTCAAAGAGAGTGCCAACTGCTTCCATTTTTGTAACTCTGATACCAGCAAAGTTTCTTTAAACACCACCCTTCTTCAAAATTTCGTATTATATCGCATGCAACATCGGTAGGGGGTGTAAGAACATCTCATGATTCAATTTGTTCTACTTCCATTGCTCATTCTTGTGTAACAACAACTTCATCATCAGGTTCTTGTAGATCAACTCTTACCTCTTCTTCCTAGGGAACATCTGCCTCAACTGTTGGTTCTTGTGTAACAGTGGCGTCGTTGACAGGTTCTTGTGTTTCGGTTTCTAGGTCAACCATCATGGGATGCTCCATTTCAGCTGCTGGTTCTTATGTAACAACAACATCATCAATGGGTTCTTATGTAAAAGCCACCTAGGGTTCTGTTGGGGTTTCTTCTGAGATGGTACTTGCAACACATACTACATACGTTGCTTTTGCTAAATTCTTAACACATGTTTTACATATAGAACCTGGTGTCGTTTTCATTCTCATCTTGTCAATAGCCTCCACTAGAGTATCAAGACCTAGAACCCTTGCTTCCACTTTATTATCCTCTATTTGATGCCTTAATTCTTGATTTTCGTTTTCTAACTCTTTAATTTTACGTAGTATGGTTTGGGTCTCATTCTTACCTGGATAAGGAACCTCTTCTTGCTTCCTTGAATCCTCATGCTTGCTTGACCTCTTTTTGGATGGAGGCGGGGGTTTTGGTTGGGTGCTAACTTTGACCCTCCTTTTTGGTGTTCTGCCACCTTTTGGCTTTTCTAGCGATCTTTTCTTGATTTTTCTCCTAGAGGGTTGCCCTTTCTCCTCAGCCACCCCAAATTCTTTCGGAGTGTCAGTGGGGTTTTGACTTGTTTCCGGCATGAAGTCCTTGTCTTTTTTCTCATGAAATCTTCCCAGCTTCGGCCTTGGCACTCCAGGGCCTCCATTATGATTAATTTTATAAGGCTGTGATTGTTGACACAACTTTCTTAATGCGAAGCAACATTCACAGCAGAAAACATACACTTGAAATTCTGCAAGAGGAAGTAAGGAAGGTTAATCAATTACCTGTGTCGGAGATGATTTAACAGTGGAAAATGATAGTTAAACATTATCGTCACCTATCCTTCACATGTAATATACTTAAGGATGAATAAATAAACACCTCTCCATGGCTGAGGAAGTGAAAGTCGGTCAATTCCCCTGCCCTTCTTAACCAATTGTTCCTCCCCTTGCAAAAATTCAGCTTTGAGGGAAGGGTCATTGATTTTCCGGCTAAACCATTGCTTTCCTTCAGGTTGCAATGCTGATACTCTCTCAGTTACCTCCTCAGTGACTTCCAACTTCAACCGTCTAACTTTCGTTTTATTCCTACTCAAATTCTTAGCAAACTCTAGGGTAATAGTTTCTTCTGACCCTTTGAGTCATTCGAAGAATTTGAACCACCCTGCCTCTTTGAAAATCTGACATGCCTCCGGGCAATTCTCCAATGTTCATGTGGAATTAGGCTCATGCCTTACCGCTACTTCCCCCATCTCTATTTCATACAATACCCTCTGTGCTCTCTCTACTTTCTCTCTGAGAATTCTGTGAAATGAAGATGCAATGCTTCATTGGGATAGATATCTGGGAAGTAAAGGCAAAGATGTCAGATCAGGGGGTTGTATGATATTCGTTATTGTCTCATTTTTAATCCAGGGTCATGGAAATATATCTTAAATTTAATTTAAACCAATGGCATGATTGACATAAAAAGATGATAATGATTGGAGGATTTGCGAATGATTACAAGGTCTATCACTAGTTAAATTACGAATCACGAAATGATTCACCCTCCTCGAAGTTTTAATGCAACGACTATCCTTGGCCGTCAAATGAGAAATCATATTAATTTCCATAATCATTAAAATAAAGAAAAATAAACATACCTTTTCAAATGACTTATCGACGTTGATGTGGCAGAAAAGTACTGGTGATGTGATTGATTACGAAAACATCGTACTAATTATGTCATTTATTTTGGTGGCAACATAATGGTGATATCATTTATTGAAGTGGACAGTTGTGCCCAATTTGTTGCTGCAAATTGTTAGCTTTTACAGGTGTAACAACAAATGTAATTGCTAATACTACTCTTTACAACAGAGCTATTATTTAGAATACTTTTGAAAGTACTTGGAAAACTTTTAGAAGAAGAAGAAGAAAACTTAAGCTTGTAACAACATAGGATAAAATATATCAAATAGATTATGCTATTACATGGAAAAATCATGTAACAATTGCCACATAGTGTTTTTCACAGGTAGATTTTTTTATTTATATATTTTATTATTATTTTTTCTCTATTATATATATATATATATATATATATATATTGGTGTATCACCCACAAACAAAAGTTGGTTTTCAGCTGTCAAACCTATTGAATATTTAAAAATTTTGCAATGCATGAGAATTTTCCCTACCCTTGTAATTAGAGGGTTAGATTATGAGACAATGTTGACAAATGAATCCCTTGAAGCTAGTTTATGATATAACCGAAGATGATGCCCATTAGCCAGTAATGGTGTCCTAACGTTGTCGATGGTGAATAAACTCATAGTCCCATTGTCAAAGACCATATCAACTTCATAAGGACCTAGCCATCTGGTGTAGAGCTTCCCCTTAAAGTCCTTGAATTGTGAATCGTATAGTAGAGCCCAATCTCCTTTTTGAAACACCTCTTTTTATGATTTTTTTGTGCCACTTAGCCCTATGTTGCTGGATGATATTTGTTTGTTGAATGGCAGCAAAACTCTTCTCATCAATTTCATTTAGCTGATTTAACTATTCTTTCTATGTTGTAGCCAAATCTAGGTTCACTTGTAGTGTTGTTCTAAGTGTCTTTATTTTGAACTCTATGGGAAATAAAGGATTTTTACCATACACTAATTTGTATGGCGAGAATCCCTTAGTGTTCCTCCATGTAGCCCTATATGCCCACATCACCTCTGGAAGTTTATCAGTCCAGTTCCTCCGGTGGCTGGCCACAATCTTGGTAAGAATTGCCTTAATGACCTTATTAGTGCTTTCCACTTGGCCATTTTCCTGTTGATGATAAGGTGAAGTGATCTTATGACATATTTGGTATTTATCAACTAGCTTCTAGATCAAATGAGATGTGAATTGCGGTACTCTGTCTGTCACTATTTCCCAAGGTATCCCAAAGTGAACAAAAATATCTTCAAACAAAAAGTTTGAAACAACCTATTCTGTGGCTTTGGTTAGTGTCTTTGCTTCAACCTACTTTGTGACATAATATGTGCAGACTAGGATTTAGGACTTTTTCTGAGATGAAGGATTAATTGGCCCTACCAATTCCAAGGCCCACTTCTCAAATGGCTCTAAAACTATCTCAGGGTTTAATGGAATTTCATCTGACTGGAGTGGTTGACCCAATCTCTAACAACTGTCACATCCCTCCACAAACTTCTTTGTGTCCTAAAATATAGTGGGCCAATAGTACCCTATTGAAAGAACCTTAGACCCTGTTCTTTTATCTGCAAGGTGCACCCCCACAAGGTTCTTCATGGCAAGCTTTAAGGATATCAAATATCTTGTCCTCCCTCACACAACACCTGATTTGATGATCCATACTAGTGTGATAAATATTTCCTTCGATCCAAGAATATCTTGCACTTTATTGAACAACTCTTTTATTTTATTTTGAGGATAGGTGTTGTGGGAATATTCATGCATCAGGATAATTAGCTATGTATACATACCACGGTGAGTGAGTTGAAATAACAATGAGATATCCATCTAGAAAAGAATCTTTGACAGACATGCATTCATTATCAATAGTCAGCCTAGAAAGAAAATCAGCCACTATATTATCTTTCCCATGTTTATCTAGGATTGTTATATCAAATTCCTATAACATCAATAACCAACGCGTTATCCTACCATTAGTGATTGGTTTATTCATTAAAAAATGAATGGTAGAGTGCTCAGTATGCACAAACACTTGATATCCCATAATGTAGTGTCAAAATTTGTTGATGTAATGCACTATTACAAGAAATTCGTTTTCTTTCAGTGTGTATTTGAGTTCAACTAGAGTCAAATTATTGCTTATGTAGTAGATAAAATATGTTTTTTTGTCCTCTACTTGACCCAACACAGCTCTTATAGTAGTATCAAATGCATCTGTGGCTATATGAAACGACAGACTCCAATTTGGTCCTTGCAAAATAGGGGCTGTTGATATGCATTTTTTTAATTATGTAAAGGCCTTCTTGCATTTCCCTATCTAAACAAATTCCATATCTTTAATAAGAAGAGAAAATAAAGGGGATGAAATACTTGAATTTTTTTCTATAAACCTCCTATAATACCCTGCATGTCCAAAAAAACTACGTACCTCTTTTTGCTTTTGGGGAATTGGAATTTTCAAAATTACCTCTATCTTAGCAGGGTCCACTTTAATTCCATCAACAGAGATAAAATGTCCCAACACAATTCCTTCATTCATCATCATGTGAAATTCTTCAATACATAATGCAAAATTAGTTTGTATGTGTCATTATGGTACTTTTTCAAGATTAACTAATGTTGTTTCAAAGGCATCGCCATAAGGTAAAGGCATCCATGAATACTTCTAAACAATCATTTAACAGATCTGAGAATATCCCCAATATCACCCTTTGGAAAGTTGCTGGCACATTACAGAGTCCAAAAGGAAGAACTTTGTATGAAAAGGTTCCCTAAGGGTAGGTAAAGGTGGTTTTATCCTAATATTTTGGGGCAATCTCTGTCTGAATGTAACCACTAAACCCATATAGAAATGAAAATAATTTCTTTCCAGACAAGGTATCAAGGACCTGATCTATGAATGGAAAAGGGAAATTGTCCTTATGGGTGGCCTTGTTAAGTTCTCTATAGTCTACAAAGACTCTCCACTTGCCATTCTTTTTAGGAACGATGAAAAGTGGGGATACCCACTGACTATCAAAAATTCAATAGATAAAATTTTCATTTAGGAGTTTCTGTATTCTTCTTTTACTACCTCCTTAAGTGTTGGGTTCATATGTCATTGTGGCTGGCTAACTAGATTACAACCCTATTCTAAATAGATATGGTGAGTAAAAAGGCAAGGATGGATTCCTTTCATGTCTATGTAATCCAACACAAATTCTTTTTTATACTTTTGTAACAACAGTAACAACATTTTGTTATGTTTGGAAGTCAGGTTCAGATTAATATTCAGATTTTTCCCTAGTTCTATTTCAACCGAGCTGCTCTTGATGTTCATAGTGGTCTTCATATGTCCAAGCTCAAGTATTCCTCAACATCTTCCTCCCCCGAGTCCTCAATAGAAGTAACAAAAAGAGGATATTGATAAAACCATTTATAATATCATCTTTTGTCTCATCCTTAAGTATTGGGCTTTACCTAGGGTAAGAAGTGGTTAGGAGTTTTTTTATTCGGGTTCAAATTCATTCCGCAAGGGATTTCCCAAATCCTTAATTGGTTTTGCATGGGGATAAAGGTTGAGCTTCTTCGTAGCCTGGCCATCTAAAATTGTCAAAAAGCCCAACCTACAACCTATAAATGCATCCACAGTATCCAACCAAGGCCTTCCCAAAATCAAGGGATGCCCCCCCAGGCTTGATTTGGTCTGTAAAATAGAAATTTTTCTAGATACCTCCAGTAATCCACTGTAATAACTATGTCCTCTAACACCCCTTCCGGTTTAACATGGGACCTGTCTGCTAATTCTAGTATTGTAGGTGTTTGTCTCAACCTGTGCAATCTTAGGGTGGTAAAGAATTCTTTAGTCATTACGTTGATTGCTGCCCCTCAATCAATTAGTGTATTTGGGATGGGAATCTCATCAATATAAACAGCAACTGTAGGATTCCTTGGGTCATTATATTTAGTCAACATAGACTAACTAGTCATTAACTATGATAATTTCCCCATTACATGGATAGTGACAGGCTCCTTAGGCTTTCTTCCAGGTTTTCTAACACACAGGTCCCTTACTATTTTCGTATAAATGGGAACATCCTTGATAGCTTCAAGCAGGGGAATCCTTATGTGTAGATTTTTCAACTCTCTGAGAAAATTAGATTTAGGTTGTGAAATCATCCTATTTTCTGATAATATTTGTGGATATGGGGGTTCCTTAGTTACTATAACAATTGGGTCGGCTGATATAGATGTACCAACATTATTTGGGTTAGTTGTTACAAGTGTAGCGACATCATCTTGACCTTTTGTAGAAGTTCTGTTAGAATCTACAGGACCATCCTTAGGAGATTCACATCTTTCTTTAGTAATAACAAGAGATGTTTTTACTACTTTTCTAGATCGTAGATGTATTTCATTGCATTCAATGGGAGTAATGTAGTAGGCTTGGAAGGAAGAAGGATCTTCTATATCCTAAGATGCCTTGTTATTTGGGTTAGGATTAGGTTGTACAGGTAATTGGGGTCGTATGGGAGGTGTAGCAGCAGGCGTCAAGAGATGTGACAACTGCAATTGTTGTTGCATCAGTAATCTAGGAGGGGCTAGACCAAAGGAATTTCCTCTCCAATTTTGGCGCCAAGGATATGGGTGAGATGGAGGGTGTTGGAAAGGTGGAGAGGGATACCATTGGTTCCATGGTGAAGGAAATCGAGCTGGAGTGGGAGAGGAGTATTGCCATGGAAATTGTTGAGCATTATATACATTATTCCATGGATTAAAAGAAAAATCTTGAGACATACCTGGTGGCTGTGGCTGTCAAGGATTTCTAGACCCGATGGAGCAGGAGGAATGAACTTCTACACTTGATTACTTGAGCACTTCTTTTATTTTGGGAAGCTCTTGACAATAGCCTATAGAATGCTCCAAATGAAAAATACTACACAAGATGATGTTTTTGACTCTACATTCCCTCAAGGAATGTTTCTCTTTAAATTTCAGGAAGAACACAACCAAAGCCTTATCGGCTTCATCCTATGCCTTTTTCACTTGCATTGTTGTTAGTTGGGTAGATAAGGTACCGAGGAGATTAGTTTTAAGATTTTTGAACAAATTTCCGATCTCAGCTCTGGTCACACCTCCATTTTCATATTTTTATATTCTAACGGAGGCACCATGTACCATACTTCTTCCTCATGATGACCCTCTCGAACATCTTAAGCAGATTTTTATTATCTCCTCAAATGATTCCTAGGTATATCTCTCATTCCCCATATGAATATAGTTTTCAAGATTTCTGGATCCAAATCACTATGTTTAGATCTCTGTAGATTATAGTGGAATTGTTCCACATAATCCTCTGAGATTTTTTCTTCATTTTGTATCATCCTAAATATTTCTTCCCTCAAGTCCGTGGTCTAAAAATAATCCAGATATTTTGACAGAAATGTGGTTTTCATGTCTCCCCGTGTCTGAATAGTAGTAGAGCCTAGTTCCATGAACCATCTAGTGCTGCTCCCTTTAGAGTAGTAGGGAACAGTTTCATATTTTGAGCGTCCAAAGTATAATCATATCTCCTATACAGAACATCAAATTCAAACAAAAAGTATCAGGATCTTCTACAGCTAATCCTTGAAAAGATGGAAGGGCTAATAAAGGAATGCTTTCCATGGGAGCTTCACCCCTTATATCCCATATCGGAAATCCAAAGGTGGTAACAGTGGCATATTTCCTATCATTTTTATTTTTATTTATGTCTCCCATCATAGATTCTCTTGATCTCTGTTTTGATGAGCCTCCTTCGAGAGAATGTTCAGGTGGGTGTCTTATGGATGAATATTCTTGTGATGATTGTTTAGGTTGCTCTGCGGTTGGCTGTTTTACTGCACTACCTGAATCTAGGTATTAATAAGTAAAATAATATTCTTCCAATTCTAGCCCTTGGTGCTCCCCACTAGTTTCTCCTTGGCCTTCGAGTCCAAAGTCTTGGCCACTAGTTTCTCCTTGTTGTTCTCGAATTGAATCTATAGTTTTGGGAGTATGTATACTAGTTTGAGGGTGATGAGGTCCTAGGGCGAAGGAACCATATACTTCTGACCTTAATATGGGGGTAACAAATTTTTGTGGTCCTATTTTTCTTGTATTCCTCTACGAATTTGACTGTTCTCTCTTTTCTTTTGAGATTAATTCCTGAATGAATGTTCTCCTCCCTAAATCTGCACTTTTCTTGTTCCTTTTATGACTGGTTTTTCCTATAGATTTATTAGAGTTACTATATTCCATGTCTCTTTTATTCATACACCCTACACATGGACCCTATGTGTAATTATTTCACACTCCGAGTGCCTCATTTTTTATAATGGTGAGCCCGCTCAGAGATGTTAGAGCGATGCGCAGGTTCTTACATCTCGTTTTACCTCCCAACGTCTGTAAAACTGAGGACACTTCTAAAAAAAATATTCAAAAGTTTTTAAACACCCTAAGTGTTCTGATGATCACAGTGGTGAGCCCACTCAGGTGTGTTAGAGTGATGCATGGGTTCTTACCTTTTGTCTTACCGCCCAACACCTCTGCACTAGAAACATTATACTAACAATAACACACTGGCTAAATGTATCGTGAACTTCCTTCCTTGGACACAGTGTCAAAATGTTGAGACGATTTAATCACTTTTTAATTTGACTGAAACACAATCATTCAGGGTACTTCTCTTTATTTTAAAGCTGTCTGCATTGTCTATGCTGATACATAATATCTAGGGAAAGAAATGAAAGAAATGTCGTTGAACACAATTGCAGAACTTAAAGCACTCATGCAAAAATTAAAAAGGCATTCTACAGAAATGAATTCCACTCATCACACTTCATTTTTTTCTTAGAGAAAAGGCATGCCACACATTATTAATGAAAAATGTATCAACTGATTAAATATTGTTGTTCTATCCAACCCTGTGTAACAACATATAATGAATCCAAAAATAGAAGTGCATATGTGCCACAATTTATACAATGAGAGTAATAAATCCACACTTAAAAGAAAGAAAAGAAATTAATCTATTGTTGTGATCCCTACTAAAGAGGAGGGCCCTTCCTCCCTAGCAGGGTGTAGGGATAGAATGAAAACTAGTTAAAAACTCAACATGATATTTGTGTAAACTTCACCAGATGTGTTCTGTACTAAAAATGACTAAAAGTTAAAAGATCAAAATGGAAATCTTTTCCTGTGTTTCTGTCCCTTTTCATGGAACCGAATCCTTTTTATAAAGTTTTACAAGCCCTGGAAATTAGGGAACAGATCAGTCATGAAAATCTCATGATACTCATGTTGATCAATATGAAGGGTAAAATATAAATCGTTACAAATAGTTTCCAAATAAGGAACCTATCAAAATTACACCATCTTCTTCAATCATAACCGCTCAGATCCTTTAACCGCTCATAGATAATTTCATGATTCTCAATATTTGTCTCTTAAGACAGAAACCACGGTCTTTGGCTGTTGTGGTGTAACATCATCCTCAAGGTGTAACAACAAAACTTCAAAATGTAACAGAAAATCTTCAGAGTGTAACATCAAGTAACAACAACAATTTTTCATCACTTATTCCTTAGTATATGGGCAACATCTGAAAGAAAAATAACCATAATACCTGTTCCACAATTACCCTGGTTAGTCATCCCAAAAATACATCACTTCATTTGATATTTAACAAAAAATGGAAAAATAATATGTTGGATAGAGGATTGCTCTTATAACCACCAAAAGTGGTATTTGTGAGATAAAGTTCATCGGTTTAAAGAGAAAATGATCAAAAATAGGGAAAGAGGTGTCTAAGGTATGCTAAAAAATTGCACCCAACAGTAACCGGAGGTAGAACACTGAGAGCGGCGACATGCAAATGAGAATCGGAGACGGTACAGGCAAGTGCACAATTACTCAATAAAATGTCTAGGATAATTTATATCATTTATGAAACCATCTCTGGAGGACCATTGATGGCAGAACGCATCCCAAGAACTCATCACCAAGTGGACGATGGCGAGAACCCTTCAAGAAAGTTCAGCAAGGAGCCACAATTGGGCTGCATAGTGTATACAACATAGTTCATAAGTGAAATTAAACCAAGATCAAACCCAATGAAAAATTATTAAGAATATATGTCCAACGAATAGTAGTCACTAGCTATACAAATTATAAGGCTTTGTAATTGTATGGTTCCTACATAAAATTAAGTTATGCCTTCATCTAGAAACTTAATTTATTTCCTTGTTTTACTTTGTTTAAATATTTAAACTATAAATCCAAGTCACAAATGGTGATCACGTTATATAACCGGCACAGTTAACGGTTATTCCACACCATGTGAATGCGCCCCAAGTCGTAACCACCACAACCACCAGCGTCGATTAAAGAAACAAAATGTTATGTATGGGGTGGGTGGGGTTTGAAACTTGTTTTCCCCCAACCAACTCCCTGACTTAGCCATTAGTCCAATGACCACATCTTTGTTAAGTCCACTGGCAACTTGATATTTAAATCTTAGTCATTTGCAAGGAGGGGGAGAGAGTGCAACAAAGAGGAGGTGGAACCTTGCATGGCGGAACCAGGAGTGAGCATAGGGCGTGGAACCCTAAATGAGAAGAATCTTAAGATACTTAAAATATTCCCTTGAGAGCCATAGTTTCCAGTGACAGAATTTGACAAGTGGATAGTCATTTTTGCATGTTTTCTCATCAGGTGTCCAACCATGCAGTCTATTTCCCCATTTGAGTAGCAAAAATGTAGGTGTCCACCAGCAAGGAATCTTTGGAGAATCTTGTCGAATCTAAAAGATTCGCTTAGAGGCCAATTTTTGACAATGTCGGAATGATGCCGAATTTATAGTCATTTTCCACAGAATTTTGCAAGGAGTATAGTGGTGTTCTTAGATTCTTCATCTGAGTATCATATTTTTTGGCCATCTTCAGGGAGGAATCTTTAGGAGAATCTTCAAGATTCCTGAGGGTCCAAAATTTAACGATGTCATAAAGGGGAAAAGTTTATGGTCATTTGACACGATTCCACACCAAGAATTCAACGGTGATGTCCATTTCAGGAGCCGATTTTTTTTTTTGTCAGTGATTTGCAAAAAGTGGAGGTATATGATGTAGTTATGTCATGTTTTCTTTTGATTAGCTGAGATGATGTTTTTTTTGTTTAGATCCTTTCTTATCATTATATTGATGGATACTTGTATGCCACATCATGTGAGATTTTATTAGCTTGCCATGCTGAAGGAAGACCTAGTTGAGTGAGAGTTTCTATAGGACGTCTTGTGGAGAGACATGCCACTCTTGTTGAGGGAATTTTCCCATGTGAATGAGAGTTCTTGAGAACGTCTCGTGGAGAGACAATCCACTCTAGTTGAGGGTATTAATCCTTGTAATGACAAAGACTATGCCGTGTACATCATCATCATTTGCAGTATTTAATGAAGCGGTCTCCCCACTCTTTACACCATGGCCCTGAGACATAACCTACACTAGGTGAGCTCCGTTATCAATGTGTTGTTTTTTGATCATCTTTATTTTGCATCTTCTTTAAAGCATGCAAATGTGGTCGTTTCATGCTCTTTTAATTACAATTATTCTAACATCATAGAAGTAAAAAATCTTGGTTAATTCTCGTAGCTAATGAGATCTAAATGAAGTTTGGTATCATAACAGTCTTCTTGCTGATGTGAATTCTGAGTGTGAAGGATTGAATGTGAAACAAGAAAGAAAAAGGAGGATGACAGAAATATGTACGAGGCCTTCTACATGATGTAAAAAATGGTAGACATAATGTATGAAGCTTATGAGGAAAAAATGGCAGGAGAGGAATGGGAGAAAGAAATAGAAGAGGGTGATGCTCCATCTACCCCCTCAAGTGCACATTCATCTTCTTCATCATCTCCTTATCATTCAGATGACGAGATCAGTCAGAGACTCCAAGTAGAGAATTTTGAATTGAGGAGACTTCTACAAGAAGAAAAAAAAGAGAAACAAAGATTACAACTTCAGCTACGAGCCACAGAAAAGGCCTTATAATAATTGAAGCGTAATGAAGGCTTAGTGAAGCCGTCAGGACCTATTTCATAATCGATAGCTAAAGTAAATTTTTTTGATAGTTCTTTAGTTTCTTTTTCACATGACACTATTTCTGTTGGAAACATGGAGGTACCCATTTCAGGAATTGGCATGAGACTCCTTACCAAGATGGGATATAAAGGAGGAGGACTTGGTGTTAATGTCCAAGGAATGACTCAACCATTGGAGGTGGTACAAATACCTCAATTTGTAGGTTTGGGATACACTAAAGGAGAGTGCTCAAAGGTGTCATAAGCTTCCAAGACATTGTTGAAACTATCGAGGAAAGAGAATGATGGGAACACATCACCATCCTCCCATGAGAATGAACATTGTAGTGGAAGAGCTAAGGAAAGCTCTCATCACCATTATCGCACCAGAGACAACCAAGAGAGTTATAAATAGTCTTAACATTCTAGAGTTCATTTTTATTACAAGCATATTGTTAATGATGAACATAAATCATGGGATCGAAAACTATATAGTTTTTGTGGTTTACATAGCCATGTGGTTTCTAAGTGTTGGAAGAGAATTGTAGCACGAAAGAGGATGATGCGTGAAAGACCTTTTCCATAGCAGGGAAATAGGGTTAAGCAAGTATGGAGGAAGAAGACATTTTGCAGTCATTGCAATAGTGGTGGTCATCAAAGAGCCACATGTTGGAGGCTCCATCCAGAGCAACATTATAAGGACAAAACACCCGTGTAGAAACCAACCGGTGAAGGTGTTCAACAAGCAAATCCACCACAATCCTCGTGGTTCACTTTGATGAGTAAGAGATGGTTTTTATAGATATGGTAGATTGTCATGGCCTCATTTTGTAAATCATGTGTTGTGATTTAAATTATAAAAGTGATGATGTGTTTTCCATCTCTTATTAAAGCAATGATGATGTTTGGCCTTTATTTATCGCTGGGGTATTGATTTCAATTATGATGTAAACTTGAGCACAGAGTCTGGTTTATAAACTCAGGGAAAGTATGGGGCTTTTTGGGTCATTATTGGTCATATAATTGAGCATGTAATTTTAAAATATGTACTATAGGTTTGTAAAAGATGCAGGTGTCGGTTCATCACTTATGACTCTGAAGGACAAGGGAGTAGGAGAAGGAAGGGTGACCTATCAGGAAACTTTTGGTGCAGAAAATGTACACAATAGCTGCAGATTACGTTCATGCCTTTGGAGGACAAAATCCCCTTAGTGGGGCATAATGATCTAGGTGGCTCAAGACATGCTCACATTCAGAAGTGGCTTCAAAATAGATAAAAAATAAAAGTTGTCAAATTGAAGTGAAACTAGGACCAAATTGTAGTGCTTAACACCTTGATTCCAATAGTGCAAACGACACTCAAATCCGAGTTTGGATGCTCTAGGTATTTACAGTCAAACTTTTGGTCAAACTTGGACAAGTGTTAGGCTTAAGGAGGCAACAAATTGGAAGAATCCTGATGCTCAGAATCAGACCACCAGAATGGGAAAATTTTTCGAACGGTTAATTTGTCCAATGACCCCTTATTTCAACAAATTTTAAAAGAAGAACTAAGTGGTTATTATAAAAATAAAATAAAAATTATAATGTTGGGTTGGTGGACCACCCGCGCCGCTAACCCCCCCAGCCACATCACATATAATATGTGGGGGTGGGTGGTCAAACCTTACTACCACCAGGACCAACTAACAGTTTATATACAAGGCCCATGACCATTGTAACCATGTTATTTAAATAAACAAAGAAATTGGGGGGAGTTAATCCCACGACCGACGGGTTGTCTGGCCCGTCCATGCGACGATCCCAAAAAATCACATGCCAAAAAAACATGTAACGCCAAACAACACATATTAATATATATATTAAACCATTAGCGCTAACAGACCATGTTATATTATAGCCCCCATGACTGAGTCACAAATGGTGACTGCGTTATGCAACTAGCACAGTTAACGATTTTTCCACTCCATCTGAACACCCCTCCAAGCCATAATTGTCGCAACCACCAGTGCTGATTAAATAAACAAAATTCTATGTATGAGGTGGGTGGGGTTTGCACCCTGTCCACCTCCAACCAACTTGCCTAACTTGGTTGTTAGGCTAATTACCATGTCTTTGTTAAGTCAGTTGGCGACTTGATATTTAAAGCCCAGTCATTTTCCAAGCATGGGAGAGAGTGCAACGGAGTATAGGCGAAACCCTACATGGCAGGACTACGCCCCAATGGAAGTAAAAGTAGACATAGGTTATGGAACCTTGAACTAGGAGAATCTTAAGATGCTGAAAAGATTCCCATGAGGGTCAGAGGTGTCAGTGACAAAATTGTACAAGTGGATAGTCATTTTTGCACGTTTTCTCACTAGAATTCCAACCATGAAGTCTATTTTTCTATATGAGTAGCAACAATGTAGGTGTCCACAAGCAAGGAATCTTTGGAGAATCTTTTGGAATCTAAAATATTCCCTTAGAGGATGATTTTTGACAGTGTTAGAATGATGCCGAATTTATAGTCGTTTTTCACAAAATTTCACAAAGAGTGCAGTGGTGTGCTTAGAATCTTCATCTGAGCAGCATATTTTTTAACCATCTTCAGGAATCAATCTTTGGGGGAATCTTCAAGATTCCTGAGGGTCCATATTTGACGGTGTTACAAAGGGGCAAAGTTTGTAGTCATTTGACACGTTTTCATGCCACAAATTCAATGGTGACGTCCATTTCAGCAACTGAGCTTTTCATTTTTCTGTCATCCCCAAAATGTGGATGTGTATGATGCAATTATGTCATGTTTTCATTTGATTAGTTGAGATGTTGTTTTTGTTGTTGATATCCCTGCTTATCATTATGTTGAGGGATACTTGTATGCCACATCATGTGAGATTTTATTAGCTTGTCATGCTGAAGGAAGACCTAGTTGAGTAAGAGTTCCTATAGGACATCTCATGGAGAGACATGCCACTCTTGTTGATGGCATTTTCCCATGTGAGTGAGAGTTACTGAGAATGTATCGTGGAGAGACAAGCCACTATGGTTGATGGTATTCATCCTTGTACTTACAAAGTCTATGCCATGTACATCATCATCATTTGCAACATTTAATGAAACGACCTCCCGACTCTTGACACCAAGGCCTAGAGACGTAGCCCACACTGGTTGAACTCCATTATAAATGTGTTATGTGTTCTTGACTTGCTAATTGGCATTATGTTTCATATTCTTTAAATCATGCACATATGGTCGTTTTATGCTCTTTTATATGCAATTCTTCTAACATCACAGAAGTAAAAGATCTCATTAATTTCGGTAGTTGACGAGATCCAGATCAGTTAGAGGCCCAAATTATTTGGTGCCCATAACTTTTCAAAATAGCATTTAGTAGGAGTTACAAGCTTCTTGGCTTCCACTTACTAGCCCACTAGTGTGCACAATTGTCAGTGCATTACTAACTAACTTCATGCCCTTAAATATATGCTCATAGTGCCTTTTTTATTTTGTTCATAGCTCAAAATCCTTTAAACACTTGAATCCTAGTGCTTTATTATTTTTATTTAGGTCCTTATGGGCTTCAAGGCCTTCTGGGTTCAAGGCTTCTGAGTTTAATTCCCGCTTCCCCGACTCAATGCTTATCCCATGACTTTTCTTCCAGGATTATGAGATGTTGGTTTCTTGGGTACTTTTCCCGCTACCTTGGGTTGATGCCATCCTGTATCCCCTTTTTAAATAGACCTTTAGGATTCCAAAATTTTGGAATTTCAGGGTTGTAAACACTGCTATTAAGGACTTCAAGGTCCTTACTTTGACCAATCATAACTTTTGATCCAGAGGCCAATTTGTATAATTTCACACACCACTGGAAAGGTCTTTCCAAGCACTTTAAAACTATACTACATTTAGGAGAAACTGGTGTAATATCTTGAGACATTATATCCTCTAAATTATGGGACTCCCTGGTCATCATAGTCATCTTTTTATGGCTTCTCCACTAAGCCTGCTACTATGATGAATTTGTACATAACAATACAACAACCATGGGACTCTTCCAACCATCATAATCATATTTTTATGGCTTCATCACTAAGCCTGATACTATGATGATTCTCTACAAAACATTCCAGCAAACATGGGATTCCCCTTGAAAAACATGCCCATTAATGCCAATATCGGCTGCCTCTATCCTTAATGATAGTCCAATTCACATCAATGATGATCTGTTTCTGTATGATTAGTTTTGCTGTGCTAATAAAAATTACATATTTATAAATATGTGCATGCTTATTACTTCTTGTGTTGAGGTTTCATTAGCTATTTGTGCATACAATCAGGTAAAATTCCTTCATTTTAACAATACATTCATGAGAAAAATATCTTTAGGAAACAAATACTGAAAAACAAACATGTACAATGAAGCAAACCATCAAAGAGACACATTAACACAATGTTTTGATGAAGGAGTTCACTCCTCCTAGGCTACATCTCCTTGGTCCAGCTTCCATGGATTAGGTCTTTGTATTAGACCAATGTGAAAAAAATTCCATTTACAAAGCTCTATGGATCCTGATACCTACACGAATGTGTTCAGAATGTCCAAATTAGCCAAGAACACCTCTTTCTAAGCTCAATTTGGTCAAAAATTGACTTCTCTAGGGCTCAGTCAGTCTTTTCCTACATTTTCTCCTCTAAATTTGGAACATCTCCAATTAGTCCCACTAAATTTGGTGGCGGGCCCAAATTTGGGGGCACTGTCAGTTTAAATGCAATTAATTAATGTATAAACTGTGCTTAATTAATACAAAAATGGATTAGCGCTAAACCTAACCATGACTTTCGGCAGCAATTGTGGATTGTTCACATGGAACAGTTAATGTCACAGTTTTGGACGAGTCAGTTACCTTGACCGTTGGGGTTATGGCCTTGTTCACATGCTAAGCATTAGGGTTATGAACTAGATAACCATTAGATAACCTGACGGTTTGGGTTGCGATGTTCACATGATAACTATTTTGTAAACTGTTTGGTTGGAGCCGCCGGTGTTACCGTGACAATGGCGGTCTATAATATTGTGTTCACATGGGGGGATGGTTGTCCTATGGGCTAGCCCTCCTCTAACCTCTGAACTCCATACCAATACAACATAAATATAAACCATGAACTCTTATGGTTAAGAACTTCGTGTAGAGCGAACAGTTAAGACTTGAGGTTGGTAGGCGGTAGGGCATGGGTTTGACCTCGATTTCCACCAATAAATTTTGCTCAAATGTAAACACCAATCGACCCTTGGGAGGTGCCACGTGATAGCCTCTAGGATTTCCACGTGGCATTCTTCCATTGGTCTAAAATCAAACCAATAAGAACATGCCAAATCACCACTGTACAACCCAACCATATGGTGACACTTGTCCGATCCTAATTCACTGTTGACCAATCATTGACCATGCCTAGTCACCTAACATGTTAGCAGTATAGACTACTGACTGTGAAGTCACTGGGCATTTTTTTCTTAAATTTCATCTGTTTAGCAAAGTGATCATAACACAATAACTTTCTCATATGAACTCGGTTTTTGATGAAACGAGTTGCATTAGGATCGTTTTTCTGAGATGGACACGGTCATTTAGGTTTTGAGACAATATGAGAACTTTGATTTTTGAGCTAAATATTGAACACCTAATCATTCCTCCCCACTAGAAGCCCTTTGGACCCCAAAAGATACTATCAATTGTTCAGCAGGTGAGGGTACAACTTCCTCATCTTCTCGGTCTAAAACCATTTGGCTTGAGAAGGCTTTTGTCCCTTGATTCCCACTTTAATGTATTTAATATCCCTTCTCTTTGAAGTTCTGGTTCTCTTGTCAAGTATGAGATCTTGCTAAAGCTCTTCTAGATATTATGGCGAGAAATCATCTATTGATGGCATATGAAAATGCTCTCCTTGATCATAAATCGAAGGAGGCTCAAACAATCTCAATTCTCAACATTAACAAGAGAGTATATTTGCATATAAGGAGGAAAATCAAGCATAAATGCATTGTTACCAATCTTTTCTAGAATTTTAAAAGGACCATAATGGATTGGTTTAAGATTTTTACATTCCCCTTGAAGTATCTCTTTGCTAATATATAACCAAAATTTGTCACCAACTTGAAATTTATGATCAACCCGGTGTTTATCATGCCTTGCCTTGTAGCTGCTTTGACTTTTCTCAAGCTGTTCCTACACTGTATGATGTGTCAACTGAATTTGCTCTATGAACTTCCTTGCCTTATCGATGCCACTGTGACCTTAGATGGCAACATATTTCTCAAAGATGAAGTCCAATGGCGATCTTGGCAAGTACCCATAACATGCCTCAAATGGCGACGTGTTTGTGGAAGAATTCTTTGCCCTGTTGTAAGCATGTTGTATGTAATGCAACTGTTCATCCCACAACTTGGCCACCTCAATTTGTCCATCTGTTTGTGGATGAAAGGCTATGCTCTTCTTCAACTTTTTGTCCATCATGTCCCACAAATTTGACCAAAAATTTCCAACAAATTGAGAATCTCGATCACTTAGGATAGAAGTAGGAAGACCAAAATGAACCCAAATGTTTTGGAAGAAAATATGAGTTGTTTGTTCAGCTGTATTTTTCTTTTTACATGGTGTTAGTATGCACATTTGCTGAACCTGTCTACAACTACATACAAGTAATCATGACCTTTCCTTGACAATGAAATACCTCCTACAAAATCCATTGAGATACTCTCCCATGGACGTGAAGGTACCAGAAGTGGAGTCTATAAACCAAGTTTCTTATTGCTAGGCTTACTTGTAGCACATAAATAACATCCTCTAATGAAACGAGAAACATTATCCAACATGTGTGGCCAATAACAATACCTTTGAATATTTGCTAGTGTCTTGGCTACACCAAAGTGTCCAGCCATCAATGAAGTGTGAATCTCCCTTATGATACTATTTCTTTCTCCTTGTGGAATACACAACTTTCCCAAGTGATACAACAAACTGTAATGTACATGATAATCCAGCTCTTCAATTTGATTTCCTTGACTCAAGCTTGCATATACTTCTTGAAAGTCATTATCATTTGCATATTGTTCTATGTAAATATCATGCAAAACAGAATTATGCTTGAGTATAATAGATGAATATACAATAGGACTTGAAATCATATCAGCTACCTTATTGTAGATTCCCTTTTTATACCTGATAACCAAATGAAATTGTTGTAGAAAACCCATCCATCTGATATTTCGTCACTGCTGCAACTTTGACTATGACTGTAAATACTCAATGGTTGATGGTTGGTATGAATGATGGTCTCCTTCCCCATCAAATAGTGCTTTCATTTCTTAACACTTTGTACCAATGCATAAATTTCTTCGTCATATGTGGGATAATTAGTTATAGCTCCATTAAATATTTCAAAATGAAATGAAATGGGCTTACCATGCTACAATAGAAATGCTCCCATGGCATAATCGCTTTCATCTGTTTGAACCTCGAATGGTTGTCTATGATATAGAAGTGACAGTACCGGTGCTGAACTTATCTTTAGCTTCAAAGAATCAAATACTTTCTATTGTACATCTCCCCAATGGAAGACTTTCTTAACACTTTTCAATGCACGTAATGGAGCTGCAATGGAAGATAAATTAGCGATAAAATTTCTCCAATATTATGGTGCCCCTAAAAGGTTTCTTACCTTTGTAACTGTATTGGGCTTGGGCCAATTCAGAATGACCTCAACCTTAGAGGGATCTATCTTCAGTTCACCTCCTCCAACAATGTGTCCCAAATACACTAAATAGGTCTTTCCAAATTCACACTTTGACATCTTTAAAAACAATTATTCTTTTCTCAAGACATCAAGTACTTTGTTTACATGCATGACATGTTCATCTCTTGACTTGCTAAATATGAGGATATCATCTAAGTATACAATGAAAAAATCATCTAGAAATGGTCTCAGTACATCATTCATTACCCTCATGAAAGTAGTTGGAGCATTTGTAAGACCGAAAGGCATAATAAGCCCCTCAAACAATCCTTGTTTAGTTTTAAATGGAGTTTTCCAAATGTCTTCTTCAGCTATCCTAACTTGATGATAATCACTTCGTAAATATAACTTAGTGAAATACTTTGCATACCTCAACTAATCAAGAAAATCATCAATTCTTGGGAGTGAATAACAATTCTTTAACATGATCTTATTCAGTGCACAAAAATCCACACACATGCGCCAAGTTCCATCCTTCTTTGGCACCAAGACAATGGGTGAACCACATGGTGAAGTAGATGGGTGTATGATACCTTTGTTGAGTAATTCTTGAATTTTCTTTTTTATTTCCAAACTCTCGATAATAGACATGTGATACATGCCAATGTTCGAAAGTGGAACATCCTGTTGCAACTGAATCTCATGCTGAATTCCCCTCTTGGGAGGTAACCCTTTTGGTTCCTAAAACATCTCACCATGCTTTCTTACCACATTAGACAAATAAGATTTCAATTTATCATCACAAAATTCAAAAGATTCATAATCAATATCATTATTTTTCTTGATCATGAGAAGCACACAATTTTTACTTGTTTTTACTAGTCTCTTCATTTGCCCTGCATTAACCAAAGAAATGTTCAGCTTTTTGTAATGGGCTCTCACTATGTACTCCACCCCATTCTTGAAAAATATGTATTTGTTGTCATGGCAATAAAATACTGCTTTTATATCATACAAATAAGGACTACCCAAAATGATTCCTGATATGTCAAGTGGAACTACATCTAACTCAACTTCATCAATGAAATTTTTAGTAATGGCGAACTTGAATAAACACTTCCTTGTAACCTGTAAGTATGCATTGTTTACTATCCAACCCAATGGATATGGCTTATGATGAGGTAGAGTTTCAAGGTTTAGTTTTTTAACTAAGTCTTTTGAAATCAAGTTTGATTGTGACCCACTATCAAATAATGCATCAATCTTTGTATGATTTGAAATCACTCTTACATGAAACAACTTTATTCTTGACTCTTCATTTGGAGTGTTGTTTTGACTATGTGATGAACTAGTGCTTGCAACCATTTCTTTTCCTTTTGTAACCATGGCTGAAATCTTGCTTTCATCACTATAATTTGAACCAAGGTCATGTTGTGTGGTAGTGTTCGTATTTTGTTTTCCCTTTTTTTTTTTTTCTGAGGCCTTAATTAAGGATGTAATTTCAAGCAGTGGGCTTCGTCATGCCCCTCTTTGGAACAGTGTTTCCATGTGATTTTCTCTAGACCTTCTTTCTTCACATTTGCATTCTTTTTTCCCTTCCATTTTCCACCATTTTCTTGCTCCTTACCCTTGAATGGCTTCCTCTTAATACCCTCTTCTTGAATGTTCTTTCCTCTTGATTCAAGGTGCACGACTTGCACATGTACCTCATTTAAATTGTTTGGATTGAACATAAGAATAGAATGTTTCAGATAGGAATGTAAACCCCCAATATATTTCAGCAGTGTATCTTGGGAATTCAAATTCACTCCTAATAACAAAGCCCTTTTCCTAAACTCTTATTTATAATCTTGAACTATTTGGCCTTTAATATTCCTAAAATTCTGCCAACTCATAATGGGTTTTTGCATATAGGCTAAAGGACAAAATTGTCTTTTAATTGCGGAAACAAATTCAACCCAAGTGATGGATATGTTACCATGGATTCTCATTTCCTTTTGAGTCTTTTCTTCCCATCAAACTAGTGTAGCCTCTTCTAGCCTCAATGAAGCCAACTGGATCTTTACGTCATCTTCTTGAAGGTTCTGAATTCTACAGTATACCTCCAATTGTCGAATCCAATTGTCCAACTTTTTTGCAGTCACCTCTCCATTGTACATGGGAAGTTCAAATTTTATGTCCAATTTCAGTAATGGAGTCTTTAATTTTGGGGTTTTTGAATGACTATGGGCAGTTTCAGTGGTGGTAGTGGAAGATGATGCTATGTGAGATGGTGAAGATGATGAGGAAGATGATGAGGATGGTAGAGATGGAGGTGGCTTTCCACCATTCCATTTGGAATCCTTCTTCTCATCTTTTTTGTCCTCTGAGCTTCCTTCTCCATGTGCAGGTTTAGAACTCTCTCCAACCATTCTAGTGGTCATCTATTCATAGAGGACTTTAACCATCTTAGTCAAAGTATAGAAAGATTTCTTGAACTCTTCCTCTTTTGAGGAGGGACCTTCAGGCTCTCTTTCTCCAGACATAATGGCTATGGATTTAGGCTCAGAAATCGGTACTATTTGTACCTATTCAATCTCAGTTGAAGGAAAAACTTGAGGAGTTCTAAGTGCAGATGGAATTGGAACTTTGGGTGGTGGATATTGTGGCCTTGTGGCTCTACTTCTTCTAGGCATTACTGCAAGAGTTGCAACCAATAGATTCCCTTCTCCTTTCTACAACTTTAACCTTGTAAGCATCACTATTTTGCAACCATTAAAACCCTAATTGCACAAACCCAAACAATCAAGCAATTCAAAATTTTGCTCTGATACCAACTTGATATGTTTTTGTATGATTAGTTTTGTTTTGCTAATAACAATTATAGATTTATAAATATGTGCATGCTTATTTCTTCTTGTGCTGAGGTTTCATTACCTGTTTTTGCATACAATCAAGTAAATTTCATTAAGTTTAAAAATACATTCATGAGAAAAATAGCTCCAGAAAACAAATATTGAACAACAAACATGTACAGTGTAGCAAACCATCAAAGAGACACATTAACACAATGTTTTGAGGAACGAGTTCACCCCTCCTGGGCTACATCTCCTTGGTCCATCTTCCATGGATTGGACCTCTGTACTAGTGCAATGTGGCATAAAATGATGTTTACAAAGCTCTATGGCTCTTGATACTGGCAACAATGTGTTCAAAATGTCCAAATTAGCCAAGAACACCTCTTTCCGAGCTCAATTTGGTCGAAAATTGACTTCTCTAGGGCTCAGTCAGTCTTTTCCTACATTTTCACCTCTAAATCTGGAACATCCCTAGTTAGTCCTGCTAAATTTGGTGGTAGGACCGAATTTGGGGGTACCGCCAAAATCAACGACAGTTTAATTGCAATTAATTAATATATAAACTGCGCTTAATTAATAAAAAACCAAATTAGCACTAAGCCTAACAATGACTTTTAGCGGCAATTGTGGACTGTTCACATGGAAGGGTTAATGTCATGGTTTTGGGGGAGTCGATTGCCTTGATCGACGAGGTTATGGTCTTGTTCACATGTTAACTATCGAGGTTGCGGATTGGATAGTTGTTGGATAACCTGGCAGTTTGGGCTGTAGTGTTCACATGATAACGGTTTTTTAGAACTGTTTGGTTGGAGCCGTTAGTGTTTCCAAGAACGTGGTGGTCTATAACATTGTGTTCACATGGGGGGAGGGCTAGCTTGCAGCCTGGCCCTCCCCTAATCGCCGAACTTCATGTAGAGCGAACGGTTAAGGCTTGGCGTTGGTAGTCAGTAGGTCGTGGGTTTGACCCTGACTTCTGCTAATAAATTTTGCTCCAATGTAAACACCAATTCGACCCTTGGGAGGTTCCACAGGGCGGCCTCTAGTCTTATCATGTGGCATGCTTCCATTGGTCTAAAATCAAACCAATAAGAACGCGCGAAATCACCACTGTACAACCCAACCATATGATGACATTTGTTCGATCCTGATTTTCTATTGACCAATAATTGACCATGCCTAGTCACCTACCACGTCAGCAGTACGGACTGTGGACTGTGCAGTGATTGGGCATTTTTTTGAAAATTTCACTTGTTTAGCAAAGTGACCTAAACACAATAACTTCCTCATACGAACTCAGTTTTTGACGAAACGAGTTGCGTTAGGATTTTTTTTCTGAGACGGACGTGATCGTTCAAATTTCAATCCAATCTGAGAACTTTGATTTTTTAGCTAAATACTGAGAACCTGATCAAATGTCAACATACCAAGTGCCACCAACCATTAATATAACATATACTAATGATAATAATTGATGAATATTGTTGAATTAAATATTTTAACATATAATGTCTTAACCTAGAAATAATGATAAATAATAAATATAATAGTGGAAAATCTAGCAAAAACCTACATACCTCAATGTGTTATGCACTTGACCTTCGAAGAATATCATAATGCAAAAAATATGAGAACAATATTGCTAGAACACATAAATAGCAAATGAAATGAGAGAAGCTACACAAATATTATATTATTCAGAAACAAAATACAATGTTTACTTGCCTCGTCGAAGGGGCAACCTTGAACAAAGTGAAGCTCAATTACAAAGAAAATTGATGACACTTCCCTTGCTATCTAAGACTATTTATAACTTCCTGACACCCAAAACCTTAACTACTCATGGTCCCTTACATAATATGGGTTAACCACATTATTTATTAACTATGGATTGTTTATAAGTGTTTGTGGTCCCTTTTCCATAATGTGGGTCAACCACTTACACTCATTATTAATACGGATAACTGCTTACTAGCTTCCCTAAACACTTCTCCAAACTTGTGTTTTCTTCTCCAACTAGGATTCTCCCTTCATTGTCCACTTTAGGCCTCTCAAGCACTATTTTGGGCCTTATAAAAACCTCACAAGACACCCTACAGTAAGCTACCTGCTACAACAATGAGAAATATGCCCAAACACTTGGAGAATACCATGTTCTATTTGTGGATTCCTTCTAGTGATTGTGGATGAGTTAGGAGGTCCCTCTTACACCTATAATCCCACTCAATTAGCCTTCCCACATGTTGCTGAAACAACCAACAAACCACGACCCTGTACAAAGATAATATACCACACAAACATGCATAAAAAACCTCCCTTAAATACCTCTAATCTGTGACTTGGTCCTACAAGAAATTCACTCCAAAATATGTCCAAGACTCATCCTCTAGGCCTCCTCACAACCTTCCTTAGACCTAAAATATTTTTATTTGGTCTCTCAAGGAATACACACCCACAAAACAAAGAAACCCTTCTCCAAAACTCATGTTGTTTGCCTCCTCACTTCCTTGCCTCAGATCTGCTTCCAATTCAGAGGCAATACTTGACGTTGTTGCTCTTAGGATATGCTCCTCTAGGCCTCAACAAGTCCTTTATTTATATGTTTCATGTGGGGTGCGACAATATCCCTTAAGGTCACTCCTCAAACTAGGATCACTTGACACTTTAACCCTCACAACCATACTTTAACATATAAAAATTAATAACTCAACTTCTACAACTCCGATTTGGATGATTTTCATTGCTCCTAGTTTATTTAGAGGTCGTTTATCATCTCCATCAGTAAAACCATAAAAAATCAACTTAGTTTTGACCAAACTCCTTTGGGTTCAAAACCCCCACACTTGGGAGGAGTACGAGAAATGGACCCATCTCTAATCATAGTTGTGTTTATAATTTATATCCTCTTTGCAAGAGTTTTTAGGGTGTTATTTGCATTAGAAGTTTGAGTTTGAGGTGAATCAGTTCCTAAGGCTTGCAAAAGTTGATTCTTTTTTTGAACTAATTATGATATCCTATGCATAATCATTAATTTTGTTTTTTAAGATATTGGGTCTGAAATATATCCCAGCTAGTAATAGAACCATTTGCTAAGGATAAATAGCAAGAGAATGATTTTCCCTAAAATGTAAAAGGGAAAAGTTTACAAACTTGGTCTTAATTTTGTACTCCTAACTTCAAAGACAACATAAACATTTTAATATGTTATTCATGAGAAATATGCCCATCATGATTAAACTTTGGGAGAAATATTTCAAAATATCTAGGTAGACCATGTTGATCCCAAACAATACTAGTTTCTCTTTTTGTTAACCAAGTTTGACTAGCCATAGATGGACTCAAGGGGTCAGAAGTTGAAGGTGAAAAAGCTGGAGGTGGAGGAATAACAAGTTGAGTGATAGGTAGGACAAAACTTGGAAAATAAGTGGTGGGAACTATAGGAATTTGAATAGGTGTAGAGGGATGTGTTTGGGTAGGTGAGGTTGAGGGATGAACACCTGTTGGCCTAACTGGCTGTGATGCTACAGTTTCAGAACTTCATCTTCTGTATAGATGCAACTTTTGTATATGTGCATATACAAAGTCTGCATGTATACAGTGGTAAAAGTGTCACATAAATTATGTATATGTACATCTTCCATATATGAACATCTTCTATACATGTACATCTATCGTATATGTGCAACTTCCATATATGTGCACATACGGAAGCTACGCAAATTCCGTATATGCATATATGTGGCCTTCGTATATGCGCAACATCTATATATGTGCATATTTTGCGTATATGTGCAACCTTTGTATATGCACATATATGAGAGTTGTGCATATATGAAAGATATGCACATATATGGAAGTTGTGCATATACGAAATATATGTGATACAGAAGATGTACATATAGAATTTGTGTGACTTCTATATATGCACATCTTTCGTATATGCACATACCTTCCGTATATGTGGAAATTTTGTATATGCACATATCTTCCATATATGTGTAACTTCCGTATATGCACATTTACCATATATGCACAACTTCTAAATATGCATATATACGGAAGAAGCACACATACGGAAGTTGTGCATATATGGAAGCTACACATATGCACATATATGGAAGTTGTGCATATCTGGATACTGTCATATATGTCATATACAGAAGTTGTGTGACTTCCATAGATGCACATATGTCGTATATGCACATATCTTCTATATATGTGCATATTCTTTGTATATGTGTAACTTCCGCATATGTGCATCTATCAATTATCAAAGTATATAAAATAAGTGCATATACAAAAGATATGTGCATATACAGAAGTTGCACATAAACAATAAATATGCACATATACGAAGGATATGCATATATACGAAAATTGTGTATATGCGGAAAATATGTGCATCTTTCATATATTCACAACTTCCATAGTTTTAATTTTATTAAAATTTTAATAATACATATAGTTCCATATATATGTCACATTTTTTCTTAACATGCTTTATAATTATTTTAATTTAACATTTTAATACAAGTTTATTGTAAATATTGAATACTTATGTAGTTATTAATTAAATTTAAATATAAAGATCTAAATAAATATAGATCATTATTTTAATATTAACAATTGTCCATCTACCATATAAACACAACTTCCAAATATGCACATATATGGAAGAAGCGGATATATGAAAGTTGCACATATACAAAAATTGTGCATATACAAAAGATATTTGTATATATAAAGCCTAGTCATATACATAAGATATGCGCATATACGAAAGTTGTGCATATCTGGAGACTACCGTATATTCATATTACAAAAGTTGCGCACAACTTTTGTATTGCGCAACTTCTGTATATGTGTATATATGGAACTTGCACATATATATTGAATATGCACATATATGGAAGTTGCACATATAAGGAGGATATGTACATATATGGAAATTGTATATACATAGAATATATGCGTATCTTTCGTATATACACAACTTTTGTATATGTGCAACCTCATTATATACACATATATATAAGTTGTGCACAAATTCAACCTCCATATATGCGTAGCTTCCATATATGCACAACTTTCATATATGTGCATATCTTTTGTATATGCACAATTGTGCATATACGAAAGTTACGCATATATGGAATATATGCGATATGGAATATGCACATATATAGAAGTTGTGTGAATTTTATATATGTGAAACTTCCATATAAGTGTATCTTTCATATATGTGCATATTATATCTATGCACATATAGTGTATATGCACAATTTCCATATATGTGCATATCTCTCGTATATGCACAACTTCTATATATGTGCATATATAGAAGTTGTGCATGTGTGGAAAATTTCATATATGTGGTAGACATTAACTGCTAGCCTTGTTACGAAGGAGTGTGTTGTGTTACAAGCTAGGCATGTGAAAGAAAGTGTGTTTGACACTTAGAATCTTAAACGAAGACTTAAGCACTTAGACAACATGACCGATCATGAAGTAACTATGAACAACTTAGGATGACATATCACAAGATCCTAAAGAGGTTCCAAAATTTGAATGTAGGTAAAATTGTGGAAGGTGTTTGTTGTAGCGACAACAAGTAGAAGGGGAATTTTGGTTTCCATTTAAAATAATTGAATGATGTGAGGATCATTGATGGGGGCTAATCCATTCTCTATGATTTCTACAATCCTTTGTCTCATGCAAAGAAAAATATGTGCTTCTTCTTATGCATTTCTCTTGTGCTCTAATACCTGATAAAATTGTTGGATAACTTGCACACAAAAACTTAGTTGCAAAGAAGAAACAATAATTGTAAGCTTGATACTAAAGAGAATGAATGAATTTGGATTGTTTCAATGAATGAATGAATTACATAAAAATATTAGTCTTTGTGAGAGATCTAATGTACACTAAGTTGGTCTTCTAATACATTCACATAGGTAATCACTAATAATACCCTCAGTGTCATTTCACGTGTCATGCAATAGAGCTAGTCCTCAATGAACTAGCCATGCTCAAGTAAAGAACTGATGAATGCATAACGAGCCTTAATTAACTAGTCAACAACATTAATCCTAACAATAAATATTATAACATTATTAATAATAATGAATATTAGTATCATTATTAATATTATTAATAATTATTAAGAATGAATATTAATTACTAAGAAACAATATTATTTATGTTATATTACTACTATTAATATTAACTATTAAGTATCACTTCTACTAATTCCTTTCTAGATTATGAATAATAATTCATCCATTCACCTAAAAACGGTGATACAATTTCAAATGAAATTTTGATTTCTTATTTTTTTAAATATTAAAAATTTTAATATTAAATATTAAATAATACTTTTAAATAACAAACTTTGTTTATTTATATGAGATATTAAATTTTGATTTTTTTTAAAAATATTTAATTATATTAAAAAATAGATAAAAACAAAAATATTTATATTTAAATAATAACCATAAAATAAATAAATAAATTTAAAAATATATGAAATATAATTTATTAATAGATAAAAAATAATTTATCAAAATAAAATTTTAAAATATTATTAAAATTTAATTAAAACACTAAATCAAAAATATTATTGATAATAAAACATGTAACATATAATCTTCTCAAAATTGATTAAATTAAATCAATATAATCTAACAATGTAAAATTATGGTGTTATTTGGGTATGTTCCAAAATATTTTTTTTTTCTAAAATAATCCTTATAGTTTTCCTTTAGACAAATCTAGACTCTAAGATAGATTTCAAACAAAATTAGGTTAAAAAAAAACCATCTCCACACCTAAATATCCTATACCTTCACTTTATCAAATTATGAAAACGTCGAGATATTAATGTCCACGAAATGAACCAAGATATGTTATTGTAGAGATGGTTTAGCTAATACCCATCAACCGTTTATGTTTCAAAATGTTATTTATATATATATTATAATTGATTTTTTTTTAATAAAATAAAATATTGACCTAAAAACATATTACTATAAAAAATATATTATAATATCAATATTCTTAAATTATATTTTTTTGGTTTCTTGACCTATAGGGAATTTAAATGGAATAGAGTATTCACTCGTCATTAATTCAAAGCCTCGAAATTATTTCTTCCTGTTTTAGTTTTATAAAATATTTAACATAAATTTTAATAAAAATTTACATTATTTTATTTTATTCATCTGTATTTTTCCTTTACATTTTTCAACAATATTATTTTTTTAGTTGTATTTTCTTTTGATTTTTTTTAGTGTTGAATATTTTTTTCTATTTTTTAATTATTATCTTTTATCTTTTATTATATATATATTTAGGTACCTATTATTATCTTTTATCTTTTATTATATATATTTTAGGTATCTATTATTATCATCTCTAGTTTATTACAATTTCTAAGTTTTCATCACTGTCATTATTATTGGTTATAAATTTTTAAATTATTTTCATATAAAGAGATATATATAATTTTGTGATCAAGTTGTTAAATATTTTATAGTGTTGATATATTAAATTTGTTAAACATAAAAGCTAAAATTTTAACATTAATAGTAGAAACAAAGACATAGCTTTAGACTTCTTAAGCTATAACTCCTTGTTGATCAATATCTAATTATATATATGCGATGATTTAACATTATGACGCTATAACACCTTCTAGGGTAATTGTGCATATAAACAACATAATAGGAACACAAATACAATAAACATATGAGTCAACAAAATCCATATATACTTCAGTACATTTGCACATGAAAATCAAGGGAATGAATTTTTTCATTAATAAATGCAATGAACCAACTGGTGATGGGACTACTACATACCACCCAACCATAGATTGGATGAGCCAAATCTCTCTTCAGCCAATCACCCATGTGCCATATTCCAAGCATGAATGTGGGATCTCGGAGAACACATCAATCAAAACTCATACAGGGCTTCCAGAGGCCACTGACCTCAACCCATCAAATAGTGATTCCACCTCACAGTCGAACATCACCAAAAACCATCATCAAATTGCTCTCCATCCAAGCCTTCCAGGGCTTCCGAAGAGTTTGTCCAACCAGGGATTCCAGAACTAGTAACTTGACCCGTAGCTTATACAAGACTTCCAGAGCATTTGTCCAACCAAGGCTTCCAGAACTAGTAACTCAACCCACAACTGATATAGGGCTTCTAAAGCATTTGTCCAACTAAGGCTTCTAGGACTAGTAACTCAACCCACCAAGGGCTTCCAGAGAATTTGTCCAACCAGGGCTTCGAGGACTAATAACTCAACCCAAGTTGTTACAGGGCTTCCAAAGCGTTTGTCCAACCAGGGCTTCCAGGACTAGTAACTCAACCCAAGCTATTATAGGGCTTTTAGAGAGTTTTTCCAACCAAGGCTTCGAGGACTAGTAACTCAACCCATGTTGTTACAGGGCTTCCAAAGCGTTTTTTCAACCAGGGCTTCCAGGACTAATAACTCAACCCAAGCTAAGGAAACATGAGAACCAACCAAAACAAAGCAATGAAAGCAAACCCATAATCACCATGGCTATCCATGAAATGGCAATCCACTATTAATCCCAGCCATCCTCCATGCCAATGAAATGTCAGAACCAAGAAACCACATGCATGTGCCACGCATGCCAAAACTAGAGAAGAAATCATACATGCAACTCGGTACCTGCAAGCAATCTGATGTAGTTGCTAATGTCGATGCCCTCTTGTGCTTTCCTGCTCCTCCTTTGCCTTCTTTCTCCAAGAATCCAAGTATGCCACACCCTCCAAGAGTGCTCCAAGAAACCTCTACATATCCAAGAGTATGAGAGAGACAGAATAATGAGAGAGCTCCCAAACTGAACTGGCAAAAGGTTCACACTGAAAGGAAGAAGCTTGCCAACTGATCCTCAGAAGCCTTTTTATGAGCAAGGCCTCTATTTTCTTCATTTTCCTCCGCACATGCAACCTATAACCTTTCACCTCCTTTTTCTACTAATTTCCATTATTTTCAGAAATAAGTGTGCCAAAATACATTTTTTCCTCTTTAATTCCTTAGCCATTGCCTTTGCCAATTTCCTTAACCATAAACAACAAAATGAACATGCACTAGGATGTCTTGCCCATGACTTAGCTTGGAATACGTGTCCCATCATCTGTGGTATTTATATATTTTTACATGGAATTTTCACTAGGGTTGT
Organism: Pinus tabuliformis; assembly: GCA_031772625.1. Taxonomy (NCBI): domain Eukaryota; kingdom Viridiplantae; phylum Streptophyta; class Pinopsida; order Pinales; family Pinaceae; genus Pinus; species Pinus tabuliformis. Next base: position 145,583,371 of record CM062818.1, on the reverse strand, counting down.
TAGAGAACCCTCTCCTTTGGGGGAAAACCATCTTCGATGTTCAATGACAACTATAACCAAAAAGACTGCTGAAAATAAAACATACTTCCCACAGAGCTTTATTACACAAATCGTTGCAGTATTTACAATTGAAGACTTGCTCAAAATCAAAACCTCATGACAACATGATAACATACCGCATACTGGAGCTTTATAACATAGCTCATTATCGTATTTCCAATAATGACATATATACATATGAAAATACGCACATTTTCTCAACCAGCAAATAAAATAATATGATGCTTGTATTCGTAACAAGGAAATCCAGAGGCTGACACCTCCATCCTCAATGTAATACCAGGATTCACCTCCTTCCCAAGAAGTCTAGAATCAGCTGCAAAGTCAAATCTGCATCCAATGTCCAACGTTATAATCCTACATCACTTGTCCTCTCAATGAATAGTTACTAGCTCGTTGTTCTAGGGCGCACTCCCAATGTGCATCTGATTCCATATGGAAATGCTAATGACCAAAGTAAATCCATCTGTGACCTTCCCTTCTTTGCTACACTGTCCCTCACAATATCCAATCACCCCTTCTGTGCCGTCACTCACCTTCCAAGTTCCACTGGAACTCCATCCTCGGTAGTCCATCCCTTGGAAAGGCTTCCTCGCATCGGAAGATACAAAAACCAAGGCATATCCCTACCTTAAAACCATCATACCGGTCATAGCATGCTCATGGAAATCAATGGACACAATTGGGTACCAGTGTCCCACAATGGCCCTGCTTTTGAAGTGCTCTACCAACATACTGCTGCATTTCTAATTTCTTTCACTATTGCTACTAATTCTTGTAGTCGATTTCAACCACCCAACTGGGCATGTTCATGCTTCATGTACCAAGAACATAACTTCCATTAGATTCAAAATAAATTGAAATAACTTCAAATCATACCTCATTGGTAGTTCGTCAATAAGGTACACTTGGAATCATGTTCTCTTCCTGTCACCAAAATTCAAACTAAAATCTTTGACCAAATCAACATGTATAAAAATATCACATCAGGTTAGCTCAAAACACAACCATCATAGATCAAAATCGTAAATCACATGTAACCAGCAGAAACCAAAATCATAGGTCACATATAATCATCATATACCATATTCATAAATCACATGCATAATAAATTGATACCCATCCTTAATTGATCCTTACTTCTGCCTTTGTTCTTTTGTATAGACACCAGATCGGTTGCCACACCCAGCAAACACCCAGTGCCTTCTCCTCTACCAGGTGCACATACGCATAGTGTGCATCACACACATACAACCACACCTGACACACAACACCATGCAATACATGCACCTACACATGATGTACAATGCATACACCTACAACTAGTGTACAACATAATGCATCCATCTATACCCGATGTGCAATACCACCCAATACATGTACCTACACAGAGTACAACACAACGAGTACGCACGCCGCAATACCATGACTACATGATGCACATACATATACCACATGCACTCAACACAACATGTATAACATGCACACAATACCACACGTGCACCAGTACCATAGGTACAACATGTGCACAGTACCACTGGTACACCGCACCACCTGCACAACGTGTGCCCAACATCACATGTACATGACGCCACCTACACAACATGTACACAACACCATATGTACACCACACCACTTGTACAATGTGTACACAATACCACATCTACACAGTACCACACACATGACATGTACGTGAAACCACATGTACAAAACACCACATGCAAGACATGTACACAGCACCACCTACACACAACGCCACTTGTACAACACATACACATCATAACATGCACACAACACCACTCGTACAATCATGCATACCACACCATATGTACATAGCACCACATGTACAACATGCACACAACACCACTTGTACATAACATTGCATTCCCAACATGTACATAGTATTATCTGTACACAACACTACATATCCAACATGCACAAAGCACCATATACACACACGCCGCATATATGTCATGAAGACAATACAATATGTATACAACACCCCATAATCAATATTCACACAACCCGATTTATACATCTTGTACATAACATTGCATAAATAACATGTACACATGCTATGTATACACAACACCACAAGTGTACACATCATAGATGCAACATGTACAACATATACAACATATGCATAACAGTAGTACCACACATCGAGAACCAACTGAATCTACTAAGCAACCCTACTTTTGGTGTCTTATCCATGCTTGTATTAGCATGCCGTAGACCACGCTGCTTTCATTCTACTAGTGTATCCTTTGCCATAACATGTCCACAACATAGTCTTAATATCATACATAATATCAAGTCATAACCACATGATATTGACCTCATATATTTGTCATGACTACTCTTCCCACTTGATTCCTCATGAACCAGGAACCTTTTCATGTCATTCAATTGCGTAAGTAGTTAATCCTTCACAAGAATGATCACTAACAATCCCTATCAGACAGTGACATAAATAAATACATACATACATTCATGTATACATATATAAACATCAGCATAATCATGATCATAACATAATTACCAGATAACATAAGGTCTAGGTTAAGAGAAATTCCTTTATTCTTGCAACACATGCACAACATTAAGAACAACAGTTCCCAACATAGCCAAGGCATATGATGCCTCAAATCCATTTACTTTACCTTTTCTTGTTACCTTTCTCATGACTATACTGCTGTCGTCCATTTACCACAATGGACCCGACCAGTCCAATCGACTATCATAACCTTACCTTCTGCCACGTTTACTCATGCACCGACCTTCATTTGAATCTTACATTACCTTTCGGGTACCACACAGCTCTCCTTGAGCTCCATCAACATTCCTCTTTCCCAACCAATTCCAAAGACTCAAAACAATAAAAGAGAAGACAAGAAAAAACCAAGAAGAAGACCACGAAAGCCCATAACGATATGACACTACAACAAAGTGGAAAGACCTTGCACTAGACATAAACAAAACAGAAAATCAAGCTCAAAATACCAAAAGCACAAGATTGACACCATGACTCAATCCCCATGGTTCCCAACGAAAGCTCAACTTAAGCCATCTTCAAGATTTCATGGGAATCTGTCTTGACATGCAACTCCCCGCATGATGCTTCTATAAACACATAAATGTCAATGTATAACTAAGCATAATAATACACTAGTTACCTCATCTAATTGTACCAAGCATGTTGCTTGCAACTAAACACATCCACGCCATCTCTCAATGGACTCCAATCCTTTAACAGATCCACCTATAGCTAAAGACTAGCTAATATAGCTATCAAGTGCATGTTCACGAATATAGCACATATCCACATAATGTTAGAAAAAATCAAGGTTAATAAGACTTCCTGTGTGCAAAGCACTCATTCGTTCGAAATTAGGGTTTCCAAACATAGCCAAAGGAATTCTTGCCCAATTCCTTTCTTTTACCTTTTTACCTTGTTGGAATCGAGGCTTACTATGTGTTGTCACACCACCCAACTATTAGTTATATAGACACATCAACTATTACCTTGTCATGCTAATACCAAGCATGTTACCCTGCAACTGCTCACACATGTCAACCACATGTTCCAAATATCAAGACAATCATATCTATTAATTTGAAATCAATCGTTACCAAGACTAACAATCATGTCATAATCCATAGTCAACTCATAGTCATCAGTCATAATACTACAACTATCACCTACTATACTCAAGTACATATCAATTGTCTCAACACATATACTTTAGTACAATCATCTTTAAACAAGATCAATTGAACATATACTCATATTATGCAATTCATCAAACATTCATACTATGTTAAATAAATCAACTAGATGACATAATCAATAGTCAAGCACCAAATATATGACATAACAAACTGATACCTTAATGTATCTCAGGGGAGGTGATCTTCTCTGCATAACCAATCTAGTTAGCACAATAAAATTTACAACACATCAACTCAGGTACTCATAAGATCATGATATCCATAACAATATCTAACTAACATGTTCACATCGTAAACTCATACACCATTATCATTCACAGATATGCAAAGTCAATTTAGATTAGTATGACACCATCTCACAAATATGTCGGTTCATACTTGAATATCACAACCATAACCATCTGTATAGGTCAAACCAAGTTAAGACAATACATATATCATCAAGATCTTCAATGTAATGAACATAACCATCATGCATATGACCAATCCAAATTACAACATCAAGATCTTAATGAAGTAACCCTAATCATCAAGTTAATAGCAGATAACAATAATAATCTATATATCACGCTCATCAACAAAATATAACCTAATCATCAGGTTAACTAATATAAAACAACAATAGAAATGCATACAACTACATGTTACTATCATTCTTGACCATCTTACTCATGTGCATATAACTACACTCATCAACTAACATCTATCATGAATGTAACCATAACATCAAAAGGCGTGTACATAACCTAATGTAGATAAACCTAATCCATATAACAATCCTTAACCTATATACCTGCATGCCAAACACATAAACTTGTATGGCGACATGTCCGTGCCTCAAGGTCCTATGTTGCAACTTCACTTTGAGGATCTGCATCTCCTGCTTTACCTCATTCAGCATATTAGCATCATAACATATCAATAGCGCCATGATGACCTAAATTGCATACAATGAATTCACAAGGCATGCTTGACCTACTATTCAAACTATAACCAAGACCATACATGCATAACAACTACATATAGACATATAACACATGAGTGCAAAACCATACATACACCATTCTAGGTAGAGTCGAGTCATCAATGCATGACCATATAAACTTGGTGGCCTGGGTGCAGGTGTAATGGATAATCGTTCAAACCCTGAAACAATCTCCTCAAGTGCAGGTGGAATTTCTTCTCCAAATTCCCTTGGAGTTTCAGTCATTCGCCTCCAAATTTAGCTATTTCTCTAAAAACAGCCAAAATGCTAATATTACCCGAAAATTAGCAGAAACTCCACTTACCGGAACTGAAATAAAATAACGTTTCCATTGATAAAACTCCTCGGGTCCGCAATCCGAATTAAACCCCATAAACCTTTACTGTGCGACCACCGTTGGATCACGACCTTCCCATCGGATGACTACAATTGTCTAGACTTCAACTGAATTAAGCCACACTTGAATTGCTCATCGGGTCCAAAAAATTTATTAACCCCCGTTCACTTTTCCACGTGATATCCGTTGGATCTCGCTCCTCTAATTGGACGGCCCAAATCAACTATACTATTAACCCAGTCTAATAAAATAACGCATCCAGTTTTGGGTTAAACCTCGACCCTGACTTGCACGCAACTACTGTTGATCTAACAGTTCTATCGATCATACGACTATAGGCTTATCTGGTGTAATCAAAGTTTATCTGAATTTTCCCTCCTTCCGCTATGACTTTAGCACTTCCACCAGGTTTAGCTCTTCACTAAGGAATTCAGAATCTAGCTAACCTAAAACACTGTACTTCAAAATTATTCAATTTAGCTTAACACACTGTGAGTGAGGAACTTAAATGCAATAACATCAGTTCATATAGAATTCTAATTCTACCGACCAACTAAAAATTAACAACACACAGAGATATTTTGAAGGAACTCCACCTCCGGAATTGACCAATTATGCAAGAATACATAGAGATACAAAAGTATTTCAATCCTTTTACAGTCTCATTCAAATCCAGCCAAATCCTCTTCCAATTGTTCAAAACTTACATAAATACTTTACATCCAATATTCCATTCCTCAATCTATGGATCAAATCTATCTAATCCTAGATAATTACCTAAATTTCTTGATATTCTCCTTGAGAAACTAAACTAAGCCTGAACTACTTGGATTAATTACAAAAATCACTCAATAACTATATTCTAACTTAATTCCTATCTATAAAACTTTGTAAATTGAGAGCTAAAGGATCCCACTCCTTTGCTTGTAAACTGTTTTTGGATTTTTGGAATAAAATGAAGCCTTTTGTCTTTAAGCGTCATGCTCCTGCATGAGGCTCCTAAGGACAAAATTCTTCATGGTGTTGAGAATGCAACAAGATGATGGAGCTTAGTGGAAAGAAGTCGCCTTCACTAAGTGGGCTCGCAGGCTATTTTTGGCACAAAGTCTATTTTTAGACTATGTCTACTTTTAGACATATGGATCATGGTCTATGAGTTGCAGGATGCTATTTGTGGATGATTGGTCATGTTGGTAAAAATAGACGAACTTCTATTTTTAGACATATGGACAGTTTCTATTTTTAGACTGCCAGGCTAAAAATAGAACAATAGAATATTATTAGCTCATAATAATATTTGGACTATAAACATTATCTTATCCTCTTGGAGCACTTCAGTTTGAGCTACAGATGTGGCACATGTAGCTGTCAAAAGGAAATACGCTTTTCTTGTGGGTCAGTTGAGCTATTGCATGTAGGACTTCAGTTAGAACTCATGTGGTTGAGTTTCGATGGAGTTGTGTTTAGTTTGACTTGGTTAAACTAGTTGTATTTAGTCTAGCTGCAAATACACTAGTAATGAGTGATGTGAATTAATTGTTTAAATTAATTCACTAATTATTAACTCATAAAGCAACTAAAGAATACATCAGTTAACTCAGTGCATGGACAGTTCAGTGGAGACAGGTGTTAGAGGTTGAGATTGCTATCAGTTGTGACTATAGTTGTGCGTGAGATTTGTGCATGCATGGATGGAGATTTCCCATGAGGCTTGCATAGTATAACCAAGGGAATTCGAATTCACAGAGTGATTGATTCTCTTGCACGATTGCGCAGTGGAGGCAGGCAAATAGTGGAGGAGATTTGAGGCATCAAATCTAAGCTAGTTTGTGTGTAACAGGTGGAGATAGTACTGAGTACTTGTGAGGAGTATTGTACTATGTATTGTTACATGTTCTCAATCATTATAATATATATATAGTGTGGGGTTTTCAGCTGTATGCTTTCCCCGGGTTACATACTATGTTAATGTGTGCATGCGATTGATGTTTCATTGATTTTAATGCTGCTAAATTGATGATCAACGTAGAGGAGGTTATGTATTGTGCATGTATTCCGCAATAGTGTATAATCGGGAAAATATCTATGAATAAGTACTTAATTATTCAAAATTTCTACATGGTATTAGAGCTGTTGATCATCAGATCTATTATTTAGAAAGTGTTTACATTTTATTTCTTCAGGCAGAGTCTGTAATCGGGCCAGGTAGCCTCTGGATTCATCCTTCCTTTGGAAGGTGAGATATCCAGTAAAAGCCCATACAGTCAATCTTTGTATGAGAAATACTTTGTTCTCACGAATTTTAGATCAGAAGTGGTTGAGTTTTGAGCTGGTGGAATTCGAATTTTCAACAGTGTTTTTTTGATGTCAACATTGCAATGTCTTTCAACAGATTGCAATTGGAGTATGCTCTTGAGGGCAACTCGAACTATATTTCATGGAAGGACAGGATGGAGGCAGTGTTAGATGATAATGGGCTGAAGGAGTTCATAGTGGCTGAGGTCCCAAAGCCTACTGATACTGCACAAGTTGATGCTTGGCAAAAGAAGACAACAAAGTGTCGAAGGATTCTGTTGGAGGGCATGAAGGATCACATTGTGTCCAGCCTATATGGAAAGGCTTCTCCATACTTGATGTGGAAAGCATTGACAGATCTATTCCAAAGCAAGAGAGATCAGAGGAAGTTGGTGGTCAAGGATAAACTCAGAAACATTAAGTGCGAGAAGGGAGACAATATGCCCAAGTATCTCACGAAGTTCACTCAGTGCAGGGATGAGCTGGGAAGTGTGGGGGTGACTGTTGATGATGAGGACTTGGTGAGCTTGGCTCTCCTTTGTCTTACGAAGAGTTGGCATTCCTATTAGGACTCTATCAATGGTCGGGAGAAATTACCAGGATGGGAGAGACTTTGGTCAGATCTTGTGCAGGAGGAGATCAGGCAGAATACTAAGGACGGATCTTCATCAAAGGCACCTAATGAAGAAAATTGCGCTTTGGCTGCCAAAGCAAAGAAGGGGAAGAACAAGAAAGCTTCTCATTCCGGTGCGAAAGGCAAGAAGCAGGACATGTCTAAGGTGAAGTGCTTTCACTGTCACCAGCATGGACACTATGCCACAAATTGTTCGCAGAAGAAGAAAAATAAGCAAGCTGCTGGATCTGCAACAGGAGAGGCCTTAGCCTCTCAGTTTGAGCTTGATTTTTCATTGATTGCATGCTTGGTATCAAGTGTGATGGGATCAATATGGTTCTTGGACAGTGGTGCATCTTTTCACATGACAGGAGATAGAGATTTGTTTTCTGATCTAGAGGAGAAAGATCTTGGAGTGCACATCGAGATGGGCGATGATGGTAGATACAGTGTGACTGGTATCGATACCATTTCCTTTGAGACGGAGTCTGGTAAACCCTTCTTATTGAAGGAAGTGATGCATGTTCCAGGATTGAAGAAGAATCTTATCTCTGTGGCGATGTTAGAAGACAAGGGATATGATGTTATTTTCAGCGAGGGAAAGGCTTTCCTGCGCAGTAAGACAACTGGAGAAACCCGAAAGATAGGGGTTTGAGTGAGGAACCTTTATCAGTTGCATGTAGATGGCTGCACAACAATAGCATGCAAGGCAGAAGGATTGGTGAGTCGGGATGATGGCGAGTTGTGGCACAGGAGATTGGGTCACCTTCACCATGGAGCCTTGAAGATGCTACAACAAATGACTATAGGGCTTCCTAAAGGCACTCTTGCGCAGTCAGATCAGTGCAAGGGGTGTACTTTGGGAAAATTTGTGAAAGCCACCTTTCACGAGAAGGATAGTCATGCCACGACGATCCTTGAGAGAATTCACACAGACGTGTGTGGACCTTTCTTAGTAGCTTCGACAGCAAAGCACAGGTATTATGTGATTTTTTTTTATGATTTCTCTCGAAAGTGCTAGATCTTCTTCATGCAGAAGAAGAGCGATACATACTCAAAGTTCTGTGAATTCAAAGCACTAGTCAAGAAGGAGTCAGGGAAGAAGGTGAAGGCTCTTAGGAGTGACAATGGTGGTGAATACATCTCTGGCGAGTTCAAGGACTTATGCAGCGCAGAAGGGATTCGCAGAGAGCTCATAGCTCCCCATAACCCACAATAGAACAGGGTTGCTGAGCGGAAGAACATAACAATCGTGGGTGCTTCACGGGCGATGTTGCATGATCAGGGCCTACCCCTTCACTTGTGGGCGGAAGCATGCAATACTGCAGTATATGTGCAGAACTGTTGTCCTCACAGGATACTTGGCATGAGTACACCCGAGGAGGCTTATTCTTGTAAGAAGCCTGATCTTTCTCATTTGAGGATTTTTGGTGCTAATGTTTACATGCATGTGATGAAGGATGCCAAGAAGAAGCTGAGCCGACCACAGAGGTTGGGATATTTGTGGGGTACACTGATGCGCCCCACAACTATTGTGTATATTTTCCAGACTGTCGCAAGACTATTGTGCAACGGGATATAAAATTTTAGGAGGAGAAAGCCATGAAGTGTTCACTTGAGAGGGAGCCACACTTGCATGTAGATGAGGAGCTATTAGTTCCTAAGGATGAGCTTCAGGACATGGATCAGCCACAGGACGAAGTTCATGGAGTGGAAGAGACCACTCATGCAGTGCCAACCATCAGAGGGCGAAAGCGCTTGACAGAAGCTAAGAGACTGGCTCAAGATGCAGAGAAGATTGTAGGACCACCTACAGCTCAACGTAGACAGAGACAGTCACCTGATCGGTACATTGGATACATGGCTCTTATGAGCAAATGTGTTGTGACTGAGCGATCCTCTTTCGAGGAAGCTGTGGAGGATCTCGCATGGGTAGATGCCATGGTGGAAGAGTATGATTCGATTATCAGAAACAGTGCATGGGAGATTGTCCCAAGACTAGAAGGGAAATCAGTGGTGGGTTCGAGATGGATCTACAAAGTTAAGCAGGCAGCTGACGGGAGTGTGGAGAAGTACAAGGCAAGATTTGTTGCCTGAGGCTTTTCACAGATAGAGGGGATCGATTATGAGGAGACCTTTGCACTTGTCACAAGGTTTCTTCCATATGGACGATTCTTGCTCTCTCAGCGCAGATGGGGTGGCACATTCATCAGATGGATGTGAAGACTGCGTTCCTCAATGGAGTCATTGAGGAGGAGGTGTACATAGAGCAGCCCGAAGGTTTTGAGATCTTCAGTAGCGAGTTGCATGTGTGCAGGCTCAAGAGAGCGATGTATGGGTTGAAACAAGCACCACGTGCTTGGTACACATGGATAGATAGTTATTTCATCGGACATGGATTCTCCAAGAGTGAGGCGGATCCTAACCTATACCAGATTGTGGTGGAGGGTAAGTTGCTTATCATTGTACTTTATGTAGATGATTTGATTCTAACAGGTGATGAGCTGTTGATACTTTCATGCAAGGATGATCTTGCTAAGGAGTTTGAGATGAAGGACTTGGGCCTCCTTCATTATTTCCTGGGATCGGAAATTTGGCAACACAGTGATGGACTATTTGTTTCTCAGGGTAAGTATGCTCGGGAGATACTAGAGAAGTTCAACATGCATGGCTGTAAGCCTGTTGATACTCCTCTTCCTAGAGGTTGGAGGAAGGAGGATGCTACTTCAGCGGAAGTAGTGGATGCCACTATTTATCGATAGTTGGTGGGGTTGCTTATGTATCTGGTCAATACACGACTAGATATATGCTATGCTATTAACTAGCTTTCACAAGCTATGGTTAAGCCAACCAAGCTCTTCTGGAAGGCAAGCAAGCATGTATTGCATTATCTCAGAGGCACATCGGGATATCGATTGTGCTACAGACAGGAGGATGAAGTGAAGCTATGTGGCTTCACGGATGCAGATTGGGCAGGGAGCCCAATGGACAGAAAGAGCACATCTGGAGGGATTTTCGGTATCGGGTTGACAACAGTTTCTTGGTACAGCAGGAAGCAGAGATCCATGGCACTCAGTTCAGCAGAGGCCGAGTATATGGTAGCAAGTTTGGCTGCATGCGAGGCTATATGGATGAGGAAGATCCTGGTCGGGTTGTTCGGTTATCACTTGGAGCCTACAGTGATTTATTGTGATAACGAGAGTTGCATTAAACTCTCAGCTAATCCAATATTTCATGATAGATCCAAGCACACTGACATCAGGTACCATCATATCAGAGATTGTGTGCAGCGGAGAGTCATGTTACTTTCATACATTCCAACGGAGGATCAGGATGCTGATATCTTGATGAAGGCGCTCACCAGGAGCAAATTCGAATACCACCGAGGCAGGATAGGGGTTGCTAATAATCCATATCTTGTTGAGAGGGAGTGTTGAGAATGCAACAAGATGATGGAGCTTAGTGGAAAGAAGTTGCCTTCACTAAGTGGGCCCGCAGGCTATTTTTGGCGCAAAGTCTATTTTTAGACATATGGATCATGGTCTATGAGTTGCAGGATACTATTTGTGGATGATTGGTCATGTTGGTAAAAATAGATGGACTTCTATTTTTAGACATATGGGCAGTTTCTATTTTTAGATTGCCAGGCTAAAAATAGAACAATTGAACATTATTAGCTCATAATAATATTTGGACTATAAACATTATCTTATCCTCTTCGAGCACTTCAGTTTGAGCTACAGATGTGGAACATGCAGTTGTCAGAAGGAAATATGCTTTTCTTGTGAGTCAGTTGAGCTATTGCATGCAGGACTTCGGTTAGAACTCATGTGGTTGAGTTTTGATGGAGTTGATGGAGTTGTGTTCAGTTTGACTTGGTTAAACTAGTTGTATTTAGTCTAACTGCAAATACGCTAGTGATGAGTGATGTGAATTAATTGTTTAAATTAATTCACTAATTATTAACTCATAAAGCAACTAAAGAATACATCAGTTAACTCAGTGCATGGACAGTTTAGTGGAGATAGGTGTTAGAGGTTGAGATTGATATCAGTTGTGACTATAGTTGTGCATGAGATTTGCACATGCATGGATGGAGATTGCCCATGAGGCTTGTGTAGTATAACCAAGGGAATTCGAATTCACAGAATGATTGATTCTCTTGCCGGATTGCGCAGTGGAGGCAGGCAAATAGTGGAGAAGATTTGAGGCATCAGATCTGAGCTAGTTTGTGTGTAACAACTGGAGATAGTACTGAGTACTTGTGAGGAGTATTGTACTATGTATTGTTACATGTTCTCAATCATTATAATATACAGATAGTGTGGGGTTTTCAGCTGTATGCTTTTCCCGGGTTACATACTATGTTAATGTGTGCATGCGATTGATGTTTCATTGATTTTAGTGCTGCTAAATTGATGATCAACGTAGAGGAGGTTATGTATTGTGCATGTATTCCGCAATAGTGTATAATCAGGATACTCTCTGTGAATAAGTACTTAATTATTCAAAATTTCTACATGATGCGCATGATTAATTACAAAAATCACTCAATAACTATATTCTAACTTAATTCCTATCTATAAAACTTTGTAAATTGATAGCTAAAGGATCCCACTCCTTTGCTTGTAAACTGTTTTTGGATTTTGGAATAAAATGAAGCCTTTTGTCTTTAAGCCTCATGCTCCTGCATTAGGCTCCTAAGGACAAAATTCTTCATGGGCTCCTGTCCATGAGCTCTTCTACAGAACGGCCCAACTTCTGTAACATGGTTTATGTTACCTAGGTAGCATCAGCAATTGGTTGATCCTTCCACTTGACCAAGTACTGAAAATACTCCTATCCCCTTGTTTTCTTAAACACTCTCTTATCCAATATCTTCTCTGGTTGCAATGCCTTTTCTATAGGTAATTGCTTTACCCAATCCACCTATTGTTCTTCCTTGTCTTCTGTTGTGTTGTCTGCCTGTCCCTTTTCATACATGTACAAATCAGCAACATTGAAAATTGGGGATATTCCAATTCCAGGGGATAATTCAATTTCATATGCATTTGCTGAAAATTTCCTTAAAACTCCGCATGGTCCAATCTTCTTGCATTTTAATTTGTTATACTCCTTTATGGAAATCTTTCTTTCCTTAAATGTGCGAAAACCAAATCTCCAACCTGAAAATTTATTTCCCTCTTCTTCAAGTCTGCTCTATTCTTGTACTTTATGTTATTGTCCTGTAGCTACTATTTTACCTATTCATGTACTGCTTGAAACTCTGAAGAAAAGTCTTCTCCTTGAGAACTCCTCATTTCAACTTTACCCAAATCTCTCAATTCATATACTCCTCTTGGGTGCATTCCATAAACTATATGGAATGGACTCTTCCCTGTACTCCTGTTAGGAGAATCATTATAAGCATATTCATCTTGTGCCAATACTTGATCGCACTGCTTTGGATGTTCACTTGCAAGACTTCTCAGAAGATTACCCAAGCTTCTGTTCACAACTTCAATCTATCCATCAGTCTGAGGATGATATGCAGAACTGAAACTTAGTTTAGTACTAAGTTTCCTCCACAAGGTCCTCTAGAAATGTCCAACAAATCTGGTATCTCTATCTGAAATAATGCTCTTTGGTAACCCGTGCAACCTTACAATCTCCTTAAAAAACAAGTTAGCAACATGAGTAGCATCATTGGTTTTATAACATGGAATAAAATGTGCCATTTTTGAAAATCTGTCAAGTACTACATAAATTGAATCATGTCCCCTTTGAGTTTTTGGTAAACCCAAAACAAAATCCACACTTACCATATCCCAAGGTCTATCAGGAATAGGTAAAGGAACATACAAACCTGTGTTTTAGCTCCTTCCTTTTGCATACTGACAGACCTTACAATTCTTCACATACTTTTCCACTTCAGCTCTCATCTTCAACCAAAAATAAAACTGGTTCAACTGCTCATAAGTCTTGTCTGCACCAAAATGTTCTCCAAGTCCACCATTATGTTTCTCCTTGATCAAATTTTCTCTCATAGAAAAATTTTGTATACACAGTTGACTTCTTTTAAATAACAACCCCTCTTGCAAGAAATAATCCAACCACTTGCTTCTGTCTAACAAAACATGGTTTTTACAGGCTTCAAATGGCTCTTTAAAATCTAGATCTTCTTCATATAATTCTTTAAGAAAATCAAAACGCAACACTTGAATTTGACTTTCTTGCACTAAAATAATTTTTTTTACTTAAGGCATCTGCTACTTTGTTTGATTGACCGGTTATATGTTTCAACAAAAAATTAAAGCCTTGAAGGTATTCTACCCATTTTTCATGCTTCTGGTTAAGCTTTGGCTATTGCATAATGTACTGCAAGGCATGGTTATCTGAATACAGTATGAACTCTTTAGACATCAAGTAATGTCTCCACTTCTTCAAAGACTACACTACTGCATAAAACTCCTTGTCATAAGAAGAATATTTCTTCTTTGACTCATTCAGCTTTTCACTAAAATATGCTACAGGTCTGTCTTCCTAACTTAAAATAGCTCCAATGGCTTCTCCACTGGCATCACACTTCACTTGAAAAGGTTTATTAAAATCAGGCAAAATAAAAATAGGTTTCTCAGTAATTTTCCTCTTCAACAGCTGGAAGTTCTTTTCTGCTTCAACAGTCCATGTAAATGGTTGTCTGTCCTTCCTTATAGTGTCAATAATTGAAGCAAGACCATGAAAACTTCTTACCTCAAAGACACTTTTTGGTGAAGGCCACTCCATGATAGCCTTGATATTCTCTAGATCCATATTTAACCCATCAATAGAAACAACAAAACCCGAATACACCAAGTCCTCTTTCATGAATGAATATTTCTTTAAATTTAACAGTAAATTCTCTTGTTGTACCCTCTGTAAGACATAATTCAGATGTCTCACATGTTCCTCTTTTGATTTACTGTAAACTAATATATCATCAAGATATACTATTACAAATTTACCAATAAATTCTTTCAAAACTTCATTCATGAGCCTCATAAATGTACTAGGAACATTTGACAACCCAAAAGGCATTACCATCCATTCATGCAATCCTTCATTTGTCTTAAAATCAATTTTCCACTCATCTCCCTCTCTAATTCTAATTTGATGATAACCACTTTTTAAGTATAACTTTGTAAAATATCTAGCCCCACTCAAACAGTCCATCAAATCTTCAATTCTAGGTAAATCAAATATGTACCTGACTGTTATCTTATTGATTACTCTTGAATCAATGCACATTCTCCAGCCTCCATCTTTCTTTGGGCTCAACACTATTGGCACTGCACAAGGACTCAAACTCTCTCTAACCAGTCCCTTGTCTAATAGTTCCTGAACCTATTTCCTGATTTCTTCATTCTCTGTGGGGGTCATCCTGTAAGCTGCTTTATTAGGTAGATTTTCTCCTGGAATCAAATCTATGTGATGACTGATTTTTCTAATGGGTGGTAATTCATCAGGCAAATCATCTACAATGATATCACAATATTTGTCTAGCATTTCTTGAATTTCAATTGGTAAATCAGAAACTTTTGTGGAAGTAATTATTACCTTGGGCTTGCAAATCAATGCAAAATTTACCTCATCCTCTTCCATTTACTGCAAGTACTCCTTCCCACCTAGCAAAAGGGTCTTTGATCAAGTTTCCTTGATGCATCTTCTTCCTCCACAGGCAGCAATGTATGATTAACATCATCTTTGCTAAATTTGTACATGTTCCTCTTTCCATCATGCATATCTCCTTTGTCATACTACCAAGGTTTTCCTAGCAATATGTGACACACATCCATAGGCATCACATCACACAGAATTTTGTCTCTGTATTTGCCCAACTGCAACTCTACTTCACATTGCTCATTCACTATTAACTGATATCCCTTTTGAAGCCATGACACCTTGTAAGGTGTTGGGTGTTTCTTGGTTTTCATATTCAACTTCTCCACCACTTCTATGGAAACTAAATTATCTATACTACCACTATCAATTATCATCTGACAATACTTCCCTTGAACCTTGCACATAGTCCTGAACAAGGTCTTTCTTTGTGCTGGTTCAACAATTTCCTTAGCTGGCTTTAGTAAAACTTTGTTAACTACCAAAGACTCTCCTTTCTCTGGTACATTTTCTTCTTCTATTATCTTTGTTGTTTCCTCTTCAGTCTTAGCAACAATTGTATTCCTCTTATTCATTCCTATGTTTTCTGGGCACTCATAAGCTCTGTGTCCCAGCTTGTTACATCTGTAACATCTGACTTCTCTTCCTCTGCCTCTGCCTCCTCTTCCTCTAGAAAAACTCCCTCTGCCACTTGCATCACCTCCTATGGGTGCATGTTGACTTGAGTTGTTGCTAGCTCCATCTCTAGGTGTTGTAGATCTCCCTCTACCACCTTGACTTCCCCTTCCTCGGAAAGTACCTCTATTTTTGGCAGATTGCTTCCTCATGAGTTTTTCTTCAGCCTTCAATACCATCTGATAAGCCTCTTCTACTATTTTAGGAGACAATACACTTATCTCATCTTGGATCTCCATTCTGTGTCCATTTACATATCTTGCAACCTTCTCATCTATATCTTGGATTTTTCCTACTCTTATGCTTACTTTGTAGAATTCCTCTGTGTATTCCTTTACTATCATAAACCTCTGTCTAAGATTCTGCATCTCTCTAAACAATGTCTACTGATAATCACTTGGAAAAAACTTACTTTTACATTTTGCCACCATCATGTTCCAATTCTTAATTGGTTGTTTTCCAAGTCTTCTTCTTTCTACCTGCACTCCATCTCACCAAAGTGTTGCATGTCCTTTCAATTTGGTGACAACAAACTACACTTTCTTTCCCTCTTCTGTTTCTTCATAATCGAAGAATTTCTCCATGTCATTTATCTATTCTATCAATTCCTCAGGGCTTAAGCTTCCGGTATAAATTGAAACCTCTAGTCTAGGCTTAGATATGGACCTCAATACTAACTTAAAGAATCTAATCTTAGGAGTTACATCTGTAGGTTCCTCTTATTTTGCAGCTTCAGCTTCAGGTTCACTGACATCTCCAGCATCTGTATCTCTTCCCATTTCCATTGTTTCTAATCTAGCCTGCATCTGTTGCGTAGCTTCCAACACTTCAACATTTGCAACTAGTCTTCCTCTTCTTCGACCACCACCTCTTCCTCCAACTCTGAAGGCCATATTGGGTTTCTTTTTCTGATCCTTGAGATCCTGTTCAGTGTCAGTAAGCTCCTCTGATACGACAACTGGTGGTCTGGGTGCAGGTGTAATGGATAATCGTTCAAATCCTTAAATGATCTCCTCAAGTGTAGGTCGAAGTTCTTCTCCAAATTCCCTTGGAATTTTAGTCATCTGCCTCCAAATTTAGCTATTTCTCTAAAAACAGCTGAAATGCTAATATTACCCGAAAATTAGCAGAAACTCCACTTACCAAAACCGAAAGAAAATAATGTTTCCATTGATAAAACTCCCCGGGTCCGCAATTCAAATTAAACCCCGTAGACCTTTATTATGCGACCACCATTGGATCACAACCTTCCCATCAGATGACTACAGTTGTCTGGACTTCAACGAAATTAAGCCTCACTTGAATTGCTCATCGGGTCCAAAAATTTTATTAACCCCCGTTCACTTTTCCATCCGATATCTGTTGGATATCGCTCCTCTAATCGGATGGCCCAAATCAACTGTACTATTAACCCAGTTTAATAAAATATCGCGTCCGGTTTTAGGTTAAACCTCGACCCTGACTTGCACGCGACTACTGTTGATCTAATGGTTCTATCGATCAAACAGATCTAGGCTTCTCCAGTGTAATCACAGTTTATCCCACTTTTCCTTCCTTTCGCTATGGCTTTAGCACTTCTGGCAGGTTTAACTCTTCACTAAGGAATTCAGAATTTAGCTAACCTAAAACATTTTACTTTGAAATTATTCAATTTAGCTTAACACACAATGAGTGAGGAACTTAAATGCAATAACACCAGTTCATATAGAATTCTAATTCTACTGGCCAACTGAAAACTAACGATACACAGATATATTTCAAAGGAACTCCACCCTTCAAGACTGACCAATTATGCAAGAATACACAAAGATATAGAAGTATTTAAATCTTTTTACTGTCTAATTCAAATCTAGCCAAATCCTCTTACAATTGTTCAAAACTTACATAAATACTTTACATCCAATAATCCGATCCTCAATCTATGGATCAAATCTATCTAATCCTAGATAATTACCTAAATTGCTTGATATTTTCCTCGAGAAACTCAACTAAGTCTGAACTACTTGGATTAATTACAAAATCAGTCAATAACTATATTCTAACTTAATTCCTATCTAGAAAACTTTGTAAATTGATAGCTAAAGGATCCCACTCCTTTGCTTGTAAACTGTTTTTGGATTTTTGGAATAAAATGAAGCCTTTTGTCTTGAAGCCTCATGCTCCTGCATCACAACTACACAAACCATGACCTCATGCATGACAACAACCATTACTCCATTGTTCACATTGCCACATGCAACCAACAATATGCATAAGCAATGCCAAACCAACTACACCTACGCATAAACGCATGTAGTCAAACATAAGCGATAAAATCTTGTAATCAACCTACAAGACTGATACATGTAATCCAAAATATTCAAGAATGTAACCTAACATACAAGGATGTAAGTAGGCGACATAAAATCAACATGTAAGTGACATATAATCCATATGTAACGAGTCACATGTTCCAAAAATCAAGACATCGTGTCTATTAATTTGAAATCATCTTTCACTAATACTAAAAACCATATCATAGTCATAAATCAACTCACAATCATAGTCATAATACTAAAACTAGCAACCACTTGCACACAAGTGCATATCAGTTGCCTCAACACATATTGTGTTAGTACAATGGTATTAAAACAAGAGCATTCCTTCATACCATTTTATAAGCACAAAAACATATCACGCACTTAATCAAGCATTCAAACAACCTATAAACATGCCCCCTTACTATCCGTGGTCCACATTAAGGTAGAAGGAGGAAGCTACTATACTGGCCTGATCTCGAATGTCCAATTATGGAAATGGGATCTCAAAAGCTATACTAAATTTAACCACACTTGAAAATAATTTGATTTTTAGTTCTCAAACATTTTGTATAAGATTAAGTCAAAAAATTGCACTTTTTCCACTTGTAACATAAGAACTAAAAACACGCCACTTTTCCATTTCCTTACATGCAACTTTTCAAATTCCTTGGATGCGACCTTTCAAATTCCCTACATGCAACTCTTCAAATTCTTTGCATGCAAATAGACATAGATCAACTACATCCATATTATCATACTACAATTCTATCCCATCCAAAAAAAAATAACATTTTCTTCGAACAACTACCATACTTTTACAGTTTCTTCAAACAACTACTACACTATTACATTTGCATGTAAGAATTTATCAAACACTTTACATGAAAACTAATATAGCAAACTATTTGCATACAAGTAAGCATATATCAACTACAGAAATACTATTACACATAAATACTATCCCCAACCACAAAAAACATACTCATTGGGGCATTTTATGAAACAGTTTGTGTGCAATTAATCATTGAACCATTTAAGCATTTCATCAAACACCTCGCACACAAACTAATATAGCGAATGATTTAATGCACATATCCTAAACTATAGTAGTACAAGTTATGGAAACTGAACCATATGATAAGTGGTATTTTCCCTCAGTATGGTTCAAGTTTCAACTTATGAGATTTCATATATGAAAAATTATAACAAAAATACCAACACAATCATATTTGGTGCATAATTCTAGGAGTATCGAGAAAGCTCGATTTCCACTGGTCATATATCCTACATTATAGCGAATAAATGTCTGAAATTTTTATCATGATATCAGTTGTATTTCCCCTCATTGTGGAAAAAATTTCAGCTCTGGGAGTGTCCAGAAGAAACGTTATAACAAAAAATGTTCGCGTGACCTGTTTGAGGCCTGATTTTAGGAGCATTCAGAAGGCTCGACTCCCTCTACTCATATCTCATAAAATATTGTGACCCAATATCTAAACTTTCTACCACATAATCAGTGGTATGTCTGCTCAATGTCGACAAATTTTCAACTTTTGAAAGCCTACAAAAGATGTGTTATTTCATAAATTCCAACATGACCTGTTTAAAGGTGCATTCAAGAAGGTCATATTCCTTAGATCATAATTCCTGAAGTATTGCGAACCAATATCTGAAATTTTTACCACATTATCAGTCAGATTTACCTTCAATTTGGAAAAAAAAGTTAATGTCTAATATGCCACAGAAGAAAAGTTATAACAGATTTGAAAGAAACATCTAAAATTTAACCTTTGTTCTTCATTTCACCTATGATAGAGCCCATCCTTTCCAAGTGTTTGAAACATGTTTTGATACCACTATGTAACACCTTCTGGGGTAAATTTTCATATAAATAACATAATATGAACATAAATACAATAAACATATCAGCCATCAAAATCCATATATACATCAATACATTTGCACATGAAAATCAAGGGAATGACTTTTTTCATTAATAAATGCAATGAACCAACTGATGATGGGACTACCATGTTCCACTCAACCATAGATTGGTTGATCCAAGTCTCTCTTCAGCCAATCACCCCCATGCCATATTCCAAGCATGAATGTGGGATCTCAGAGAACACATCAATCAAAACTCATCCAGGCTTCTAGAGGCCACCCACCTCAATCCATCAAATAATGATTTCACCTCACGGTCAGACATCACCAAAAACCATCATCAGATTGGTCTCCATCCAAGCCTTCTAGGGATTCCAAAGAATTTGTCCAACCATGGATTCTAAAACTAGTAACTCAACCCACAACTTATACAGGGCTTCCAGAGCATTTGTCCAACCAAGGCTTCCAAGACTAGTAACTCAACCCACTAAGGGCTTCAAGAGAATTTGTCCAACCAGGGCTTCCAAGACTAGTAACTCAACCCAAGCTGTTACAGGGCTTCCAGAGCATATTTCCAACCAGGGTTTCCAGGACTAGTAACTCAACCCAAGCTGTTGCAGGGATTCGAGAGCGTTTGTTCAACCAGGGCTTTCAGTACTAATAACTCAACCCAAGCTAAGGAAACATGAGAAACAACCAAAACAAATCAATGAAAGTAACCCATAATCACCATGGCTATCCAGGAAATGGCATGGCTAGGAAATCCACCATCAATCCCATCCATCCTCCATGACAATGATAGATCATAACCAAGAAACCACATGCATGTGCCATGCATGTGAAAACTAGTGAAGAAATCATACATGCAACTCGGTACCTGCAAGCAATATGATGTAGATACTAATGTTGATGCCCTCTTGTGCTTTGCTTATCTTCCTTTGCCTTCTTGCTCCAAGAATCCAAGTATGCCACACCCTCCAAGAGTTTTCCAAGAAAACTCTAAGTATCCAAGAGTATGAGAGAGAGAGAGAATAATGAGAGAGCTCCCAAACTAAACTGGCAAAGGTTCACACTAAAGGGAAGAAGCTTTCCAATTGATCCTCAGAAGCCTTTTTATCAATGAGGCCTCTATTTTCTTCATTTTCCATTATTTTCCTTCATTTTCCTCCTCACATGCAACTTGTGACCTTTCACCTCCTTTTTCTCCTAATTTCCATTATTTTCATAAATAAATGTGCCAAAATACATTTTTGCCTCTTTAATGCCTTAGCCATTGCCTTTGCCAATTTCCTTAACCATAAACCAACAAATGAACACCCACTGTGATGTTGTACACACCGCTCAGCTTGGAATACATGTCCCATCATCCGTGGTATTTATATATTTTTACATGGAATTTTCAGAGGGCTATTACAAAGGCATACAAGTGTGAATCTATATGCATGGGATACACTATTTGATAGCCGGTCTTTGATGTATGTCATTAAAAAACATGAGACAATCCATTAATGATGATAATGGGTGCCAACATACCAAGTACATTCTAACAAGTATGAATAAATTAGATGAAGTCGAACAATTAAATATTCTATTGATTAGGGAATATTGATGTATTCGCATTATCAATAATGAGGTAACCTGCCACTAATAGATGTAAATGATAAAGTAATATAAAATATCTATATCTCCTTCACATAGAAACTGAGTCATATTCATCCATTGGAAGGAGGTAGTTAAAGCATCCCCCATTATAAAATACAAGGAAACTAAAGGGAAATGATTTGGAAGAACTTGGATGAAAAAATTGTAAGGACCAAAACTGAATATTTTTTTTACACGCACCATATGGAATGGTGAATGGAGGAGATCCTATGTGAGATGCATATTAATGAAAAATGTTTTCATAGGTGAGGAATTCCACCATTGATGAAAATGATACCCAAGGTACTATAGGAATCCTATGAATATGTGTCTTGATGTAAAACAATAGGGGATTTCTTAGTGAACAATTAATTATAAATGTCATATGCTAAATGTGAAGTAAATACCTGTGATTTTAATAGTCTCTATTAGTGTCAGTGCTTTCACACTGCCATCAGTGATCAAAATTCACTCTTTTGCATTCATATTAGGAGTCCCAATCTCATGAGTTGCATTCCATTAGGTCATGGATCAATTGATGGTAGTGTTCATTTTAGTTTTTTCCCTTATGATATGTATCTGCTGACCTTTTCTTAGGTGCCATTTAGTCAATGGTTCAGGTTAATGTTTATTTTCAGGCCATTTTATTAAATAGGTCTTAGGTTTTAGGGTTTTAGTTTCATTAGGTATTAGGGTTTCACCATGTCAAATGTCCAAAAATCATTGATGAATAATGGTCAGCAGACACTTGAGGAAGACAATAATTATCAGAAAGATTTAAATTTCATAATTTGTAAATTTAATAAGTTTTTCACCTCAAACTCAGTTTGAGGTGAGAACAGAGCATTGGTTTACTATTTGTAAATTTTATGGTTCCTATATGTAATAAGTGTTCATAAGATACTCCTGGTCACATTGCCAACTCCTGCCACTACAAAGTCAAAGCATTCAAAACATCAATCTATCAGATTTCAAGGAAAAAGGGTCAAGCATCCACAACTAAAAAAACAGAGCATTTGACAAAGCCTAAGAACTTTATAAAGTGCGTTTTGATTAATGAAAAATAAAAAAAGTGAGAGCTATAAAAGGTTCATCCATGTGTTACCTCACTTCATTGTTGAATTTGAAAGTGCTTAGGAGAGAAAAAAGCACAATTTTGAGTGTTATTGGGCTATGGGAAGAAATTATAGTAGTTTTTGGAAAAACAGAAGGTGCTATGCACCTGGCAGCTGGCACTATGCATACAAAGAGCGATGCGCACTTGTAGAGTTCTCATAGTTGAAGATTGAACGAGCACTACGCATACAAAGAGCGTTGCACACCTGAGAGGCAGCGCTGCACACTTGTCCACTGAGCTTCAAAATGACTCAAGTCACCCTAATTCACTTCAAATTTCTTAATTGGCCTCTCATCAAGTAAGTAAAGCTTCCCACCTAGTTTAGCAAGGGTTTTTCATCAATTGTGGTGATTTTCATATCTCAAAAAACTAAACCCTAGCTATCCTCCAAACTGTCTCATAGATTTGCAAAGGGTACTTGTTTTCTGTTGTTTCTATTCCCTTAATCTATTTTCCCTAAACCCCATTCCCTTAATCTATTTTCCCTAAACCTTAACCCTCCACGTATAAACCATTCTACACACTATTCCTAGAACCCTAAACCCTACATACCAAATCCTTCACTCCCCAAATCCCTTTCATATCCTCATTCACCTCACCTAATTTCCTTTTTAAATCTCTTCATACTCATCTTCATTCACCCTTTTCCTTCATTCCACCACTAGTATTCATAGTCATCAAAACCAATGGAGAGGGATAGTGATTATGAAACGGAGGAAGATACCCTTAGTGACAGTTCTAGGGAAAGAAATTTGCAGCAAAAGAAGCCTCACAAAGGGGGAAAGATAATCAGGGAGGAGCCCATTAGTTTGAGGGAATTTCTTGCTTGTCCATTTTCCATCTCATGTTTCAAACATTAGTCATGTTTTGGTTTCTATGAAATGGTGGAGAGGGTCAAATTCCATCATGAATTAGCAAGGTTATTTGTGACACACCTAGACAATAATGAGGTAAACCTTGCTGGAGTTACCTTCACTTTGTCACCTGCTATTATTTCAGAGGCTACAGGCATTCCAAATGTAGGTGAAAAATGGAACAAAGGACAGTACATTGACAGGGAGTACTATGAGCCTTACATCAAGGCTAAATACCATGGAAAATTGAAGAGAGTGTTTCCCTTCAAATTCTTGGAGGACAGGTTTGCTCCACTCATGAAGATCATCATTAAATACTTTACTTGTGAAGGTAGGTTTTCACAGTTGTATGCCTACCACATTAGATTGTTGATGCATTTTACTAGAGTGAGGATGATGGATATTCCTTACTTCATGTTCGAAAATATTGAGAAGATAGAACTCTATGTCAAGAAAAAGCCATATCCCCAACAGTTAAACACCATCTACCACTTCTCTGTGATCAAAATCATTGTCTTACATCAGTTGAATCTACTGAATATACCATGGGAGACCTTCATTTCTCATGAGTTGTTCAAAGGCCCTCAGGTATTTTCATCAGTGCATCAGGAGGAAGGTGGACCTTCAGGACATGAACAAGCCAAAGAAACTAAAACTGTTGGAGTGCCAGTGTTTGTGACATATCAGAGGGGCACTAGGGGGATCTTAGCATCTACTAGGTGAGTATCATCTCCACAAAGTGTGGAAGGGGTCTCGCCTCCATCTTCAGATCACAAGCAAATGCTATCTCCACAAGAAGTGGAAGGGGCTTTGCCTTCTTCTTCAGCAAAAAAGGTACATGTTGGGCAGCACAGCAAGGGAAAAGGTAAAGCTAAAGGAAAAATATAGGAGAAGGATCCTAGTGATGGGCAGGAGAGGGACTTTGACCTAGTTGATCATGAGGAGACACACGGAATTGATGCCATTGATGTGGAGACTCAAAGCACAAAGATAACTAAAGACATGATCATCAAGAAGCAAGAAGCTGACATTCAAGCCTTGTCAGTCAATTTAGAGAGGGAAAAGCGGATTATCAATTATCTTGAGCAAGAAAAAAAGTAATTAACTAACAAGAAAGTCCTTATGGAGTTGCAAATGATCAAGGAGAAGCAGCGAGAGGCAAAGAAGACAAAGCTCAAGATGACCTCTATTGAGCAAAAGATTGAGAATGATCAGGAAACTTGGCTAGAAAGGGTTAACATACACCTTGAGAAGCTGCTTGAGAAGGCCAATAAAGAAAAGAAGATGCTTCGCCACATGGCCTATCACTATATGACCTAGAACAAAATATGCAATATAAGGATGAGAAAGCTTAAGGAAAGATTGAGGAAGGCTTTGAGAAGAAAAAAGGAGCAAAACAAGTTGGAAATCCTAGCTGATGCTTCATTAGCTCATCAAAGCAGTGCATGAGGGTGCCTTGTGCCAATTTTGGGAAAATTTTGGTAAAATTTTGTAATTTTCAAATTTTAAATTTTGCAACATAGGAAATTGCAATAGGTGGTGCTGCGCTTTTGATTGGGGCACTTGTTGGAAGAATGGCTTGCATATTTGGATTTAGCATGAAAAAATAAGCAAACCCAGAAAGTTTCATCAAATTTGGAGCAAATCTTGGTCACCTAAAGGTCAAAAAACTATAAAAAATGACCTCTCTGCCACTTTTTGGACACACAGGAAGAAGTCTTGGGAGATTCCACTTTTGAGGGGGCAAATGACCTCCAAATTTAGAAATTCAAGATGTTCCAGAAACTAGACAGGCAGACCTTTCCAAAAAGCCATCGTGGGCTCAATTAGGTTAAGGGGAAGGTCCCCAGAACTGGGTTTGAAAAGGCACTATGCATAGGATGAGTGGCGCTGCCCATAGGATGAATTTTGCCAGTTTTGGTCAAAAGTCAAAATTTCGCCTAGTTTTTCTACAAGTTGACTTTTACTCTCATTCTGGATGAATATATGAATATAAATGATGCTATGTTATGTAAATGTAATTGTAAAATGACTCTTGAGGGTAGATACATCATTTTGAGGTGGTTTGGGGGTAAATGAATCAGTTTCCTTGGTTTTAGAGGCAACCTGTTCTGCTGCCTATATTCCTGTTCTTAGTTTAGATATGGTTGAAACCACTCCTCTTCTCATGGATTCGATCCCTGATGGCTAGCACAGGTGGTTTTATGCCTATATTATGTACTTTCTTAGTCATTTGTAAAGGTTGGACTCTTGTGGATGCTTTGAGTTTCATTGTACATCAGTACAACAATTTGGCAAGGAAATAAACCAGGGTTTGCAGCTATTTTTTGTGGGATTCTTGTGGTAATGTGTCCTGGCATTGTGTCTCCTTTTTTCATTAGTTTTTTCTTCTGTGTTACATGTGTCAAAATCTATTTCATTCTTCTTAACTAAATGAATCAAGATAGATAGGTAGAATACATTGATAACAATGCTCTGCCTTGGGAATACATTTAGTTTTTGATGTTTTCAGCTGTTTGAAGAGGATTCATGACCTGTGCATGCCCTCCTCAGCCCCTCACCAGTCTTAGACCTACCATCTCACTCAATTCTAAGTGCTAAAACACCTACCTACCTCGCCCCACAGAACACCCTGCAATTCTGACTTGATTTCCCGGACCCAAAGCTGCCTACTCCATTTGATCCAGCAACCAACTCATCAAAATCAACCAAAAACCCTAGAGCTACTATACCTATCCTAAAATCCATATTCATTTCAATCATCTCAACTGAGATTGACAAGGAGAGAACCCTCTCCCGACTTGGTAGGGCTAGCTACCAGGTTAAGCTTGGTTTGTGGTTATCCTAGGATTGCCTCCCTTCAGCCTGAGGTCAATATAGGCTCTAACATAGTGGCGACGATATTGGGGAAGAAAGATAAATCACCCCAGTACAATTGAGAAGTTTGGAACTTTTGGATGCTAAGTTTAGAATTCAGTAGGCTAAAAAGTGGAAAGTTGTAAAGCAATATCAAAATTTTGAGAATTTCTGAACACACTGGCTTCAAGAAGATACACCAGGTCCAATCTTGATCTTGATCCTCCTCTCATATTTGAAAATCCTAATCTCATTCCTAGGATTCTCAGACAAGAGAGTTTATCAAGTCCTAGACCAGTTTTTAGATCTCATTCATGCCTTGTGGAGTGGTTGTTCCTTGAAAATCTTCCTTTTGATGAATACTTTCGTCTATCCTTATTTAGAACCTGTTGTGGCCACCAACAACCCCCCTCTTTGTTTAGTATTAGCAATAACACTAAGCAAATGGGGACCCTTAATAAAAATCCAAAAACATTTTATAATTTTTTTTGTATTATACTCCTTAAAAATATATCGCATCGCGCGGAGAAGATAAATCGTTTCTTTATGAGCATAATAAAAGCTGCGAAGAAGCGACGCGAAATTCATCGCATCGCATACACTAAGAAGTGCTCTTAAATGAAGATCTTAAGAAATCTCCGACGGCCGATATGCGATGTTGCATATCGCAATATCGCAATATCGCATAAGCAGCGCACAATAATTTGATAACTCATCGCGATCTGCGATATGCGATCTGCGAGAAACGCGATGCTGCGATCTTGCGATACCTGCGATCCGCGATCTGCGATCTGCGATCTACGATAATCTGATCTAAAAAAATCTGCGATAACACATCCAGGTAATGTGATGAAGCGATGCTGCTATCGCCCATCGCAAATTTCCTCAGCTCAACATTCAAGAAAAGCTGTCTATAAACCAAAATTGGGCGCGCGCATTAAAGGAAATTAATGATCGTACGCCAAAGTGTTAATGAAGGACAGTTTTGTGTTTTTCGAAGAGTCAGTTCGTTATGGGTGTCATAAATTCATACATCCCTAGATCTTAGGGCTTTCGTGTCAATATTTATTATCATTACTCTTTTCCTTTGCGTGAACTGTAAGACAGGAAATAACATGAAGCAATGTGTAGGAAACATCTAAGGAAAAGGGGAAAGCGTCAATGCTCGGAGAACAGAGAAGAGATGCCTTCATAAACAGATGCCAGATGCAACAGAACCGCGGATTCCAGAGTATCACTCAACAGATGCTGATGTCAAATAGGCCATTCAACACTCAGAGTCAGAAGCTCACAAAAGCAACATGTTTACAAAAGATCCTGAAGCTTATGCCCGGTAAAGGAAAAAGGCGCTAAAGAAGGAAAACGCACCAGAAAAGCCCAGAACAAAGAATGGAGGCAGTTTTCGATGCGTGATTAGCGCATCGCTAAGAAAATTGTTCAGAAAGCAAAGTCCCTAACTTGCTTAGTCATTTGCAAGGCCGGAAACCGAAATAGCAAAAGCAGAAGCAGTTTGAGAAAAATTTGGGTTATTACCAAGTATACACGCAGTAAATCCACCCAGCCAGAGGAAGATTCTCAAAAATATCTTCTAGTTTATTAGAAAGTGGTGCCATCGCTCGCCATTTCTATTTTCATAGCTCAAACAAAAGCAGAAGACGACCAGCCGACTCTTCCCAGGCGAATGTTGCATGCTCGCAGCACTGAGGAGCAAATACAGAAATAGTTAAGAATTAGATTCAATTTTTAGAAATAGTTTTGCTTAAGAAAGAGGGCGGTCATTTAAACCGTATCCGAAATTTATGTAGTTAAGTTATTTTAGTTAGCAGTATTTAAACCCTTCTCATGCATTTAGAGAAGGGTCTAGAAATTTGTCAAAAAACTTGTCCTCAAAACATGCACTTTTGCACCCTCGGAGGGGGTTTTGATGAATGGATGGATCAAGGTTTATTAATGTTTGTATTCGATATCTGCTACTGATGTTGCACTTCTGTACTCTTAGTAGATGTTAGAACAAGGAGAGATAAACCATTGTTGCTTGAAGCTTATGAGTGGAACCAGTCATAAATGGTACTTTTATCTCTTGGCCATTTCTGCTTATATTCTTAAAGTGATATACAGTTTTAGTTGTTTATATGTTATTGCATGAATGTGTGAGTTACCATTTGGCACTTTTGTACGGTGGAGTCATTTATTTATGTTTGATATATGAATAACTTATTATGCGATATACTGTTCACAACTGTTTTGCCTAACTTTTTATGCAAAGTGGTTCATCTTAAATTGATTCCCATTCTTATGATAGCTGAATGATCTTTATTACCAGTTATTGTTTGAAATCTCTTTAGATCGCATAATAGAAGAAATACATCCCGGGTTAGCATAGATTAGATGTGTTGTTTTTCATTAGATTACAATAGCATAAAGTTAGTTTAAAAGTTTGAATTAGATTAGCTTTGAGTACTCTTAGATCAACATCATCCAGCTCTACACACACACACACACACCCTTAGATTGGGAAACTGGTCCCATTATCCCCAGTCGGACCCGCTATACCAAACGGATAAGGAGCTGCCAACCAAGGTCTGGACCGGGTGGGTATCCCCCTTGTTGTCGACCCGACTTTCGGGGCTTCAACATATTTGGCGCTAGAAGGAGGGCCCGAACTATGAATGGCACCTAAATCAAAATCTAAATACCATTCTGAGAGTAAATCGCCCTCATCAACTCCCCCGACTTCCCCAGTAAGTTTAAATCCAGAGTCAGAAGTCGCTCGAGTATCAATCGCTGCTACACACCCTAATATTTCAGACCAATTTACCATTGAACCCCCTGAAGTTCAAACTCTGATTCACAAACTCCAGAGATTTTTCATTTCTACTCAGAGGTCTGATAAATCTCAAAGCAGCGTGGCTTCGCAGTACAATCCTGCTCATCCCTTGACCAGATTAAAGAGTGAAAAATTTGGCATCCAGCCAACTGAATTGCCTCTCCCCACCAGGAAAAGAGCAAGGAAAACACCACAAGAGTCTGACAGTGAGACTCTTTCATCTACATCGTCCATTTCAACTCCCTCACCGCGAAGTCAGCCACCCAAATCTTCATTCCAAACCATCATCCTTCCGCTTACCGGAACTCCCACAACCCCTCTTCAATCATCTAAGATCATAATATCTTCGTCTTCCCAGCCACAGGGATCATCCTCTGCACTTTCATTTACTAGCAGCTCAACGATGGCCCAGTCTCCATGGAACAATCCTGGGGCAGTTTTAATGCCTCCACCATTGAGTCAAATACCGGCCCATCCTGAGAAATGGCTACCCAAATTCAATCCAGAAGCAGGCATGCTAGCTGAAGAGCACATTAACAATTTCATGCTTTCTGTCAATCTCAACGGAGTTACCAACGAGGATGTTGTTGTTCGGCTTTTTCCCTATACAATGCAAGGGACAACCGGGTCATGGTACTTTTCATTACCCTCTGGGTCTATCACAAGTTGGGACATTTTTCAAAGTCAATTCCTTACCAAGTTTGGTGATGACAGATCAACGGCAACGTTAATCAATGACCTATCCAATCTTAAAGCCGAGGCTAGAGAACCCATCAAAGATTTCAATTTACGGTTCAATAAGATCCTCAACAAAATTCCCACTGCTTCCCAACCCAGCGAAGAAGTACGATGTGAATGGTATATTACGGCCTTACCATCAAACTTAGCAATCTTCGTGGATAGGGCAAATAAAACAACCTTAGTTGAAAACTTGACAGAGGCGATAGTAGTAGAGAAACGCGTAGTAGCCCTGGAAAAGAGATCTGCGATAGAGGAACGCAAATCTAAAAAAGTCACCTTCAAGGAAGATTCCAAGAAGAAACAAACGAAAGACCCTTTCGATTTGGAAGGATTACAAAAAGTATTAAAGACCATGTCCAATGAGATGATTGACATAAAAAAACAAGTAGCAGAAAATTCTTCAAAAAAAGCCTACAGAGCTTTTAAAAGAGGCCCTTCAATGGATGTGAAACCACCCAACACTATTTCAAATGTCGAATCTGAAGAAGAGGAAGAAGAAGAGAGTACCACTGAAGGGCAGACTGATGACGAAGAAGTTGTGGAATTACAAGGAATGTGGGATTTCATCCTCCCACAAGAAGAAGATCAAGAAGTATTTCCGGTTAGCACACGAAGCAAAAATCAGCTTGATCCTCCCCAAACTACCCCTAAGCAGAAGAGCGCAAGATCTACAGCAAAAGATAAAGTCGCAACAAATAAAACAACCACTAAAGCGACTCAACCTAGCCTGGTCCAATCAGGTCAAACAACTCCAGAAAGAACACTAATAGTGTCGGATGAAATGGAATACAATATTATTGACGACATGAAAAAGACTAGGGCTAATATTACCCTTTACGAATTGAGCAAATTGAAACATCAACAGAAGATAATGATGAAAGAATTACATGCCGTGCCTATTGCACCTTTGCCTACCGCTGTACTCTCTCAAGCTTCCCATAACATGGGAAGACCTCCAACTAACGCGATCAATAAAATTGATCCAAATGATATCGCCTTAATTGGAGGAAGATCAAGATCTCACACTCCCCTGTTCCTTCTTACTTATGAAATTTTCAATAAAAATGTGCACAATTGTTTGGTAGATTCCGGTGCTTCATCGAATATTTTACCCAAATCAATATGTGCCAAGTTGAATGTTCAACCACAAAAATCCGTAGTGCGCATAGTTCAGCTTGATCGATCTCAAGTCGAAGTGATTGGCGAACTTAATCAAGTAACCATAAGATTGTCATCCAACCCGAAGGTATGTCAGGTTATCGACATTCTAGTGGCCGATATCCCAGAATTCTATGGCTTAATTCTTAGCAGGGATTGGTCTGAGAAACTCCATGGATACTTTGCAATGGACTGGTCGCACATGTGGTTACCCTACAACGGTAAACCAAATCAAATAAAGGTTGAACGAGAATTACACCAGAAATACATAGTAACGGAATTGGAAGGAGAAAATGAAGCAGTATCGTATAACAGCAGTATCATAGGCAATTACTTAGTAGATTCTTTCCTCGGTAATTTCAATGCTCACACATCACCCTACTTAGAAAATTCAGTTTTGTCCCAAGTCGAAATTTTTTCCCAAACTAATAGTTCAAGGTGTGTTAATCTTGTAGATAAACCTGTAAATACATCTTTGTTTTGGAAATTATATTTTGATGGCTCTAAATCTAACGAAGGAGCAGGAGCAGGATGCGTTCTGATTAGTCCAGAAGGAAATAAGACCATGCTCACGTGCAGACTCGAATTCGATTGCACAAACAATACAGCAGAATACGAGGCCTTGGTGCAAGGCCTATACAAAGCAATCGGGTTGAACGTCAAGTATCTTCAAGTCTTCGGAGACTCTGAGATTGTCGTCAAATAGGTACGTAACACTATTCATTGCCTATCAAGTCATTTAAAACACTATCAATTCTTAGTACAAGACCTGACTGAGCATTTCATAGCATTCAATATTTCGTCAATCCCAAGACTCCAAAACGCGAGTGCAGACCTTTTAGCTAACGTAGCCTCTAGACTTATTCCCTCCGAAGATTTTAGTCCAGATAGATTCTCAATAGAATTAATCTTTAGACTGTCCATCCCTGACAACATTACAAATTGGAGAGTATTCAATGACGATCCTGATATTGTAAATTTCCTCACTTCTGAAGGATCCTACTCCAATCAGATAATTGACGAAGACCATCACGATCGACAAATACAACAAGATAGCACTGATAATGCTATACCTAAATCAGTGGTTAAGTTAGAAGACTTATACAATTTGAAAAGTCAGTTTAAAAGGTCTACCAATTCTAAGCTCTACAGTTCAACTCTGAACTACGAATTAGTAAACCTAGGAACCGATGATAAACCACAAAACGTTAATCTAGGCCTCGGCCTAGCCCCTGAAGAAAAACTAGCGTATATTCGTCTTTTGAGACAATACAAAAATGTTTTTTCCTGGAATTACGATGAGCTGAAAACATACGACACTTCTATCATTCAACATACTATTCCTATGATTGACAACGAAAAACCTGTCCAACAGAAACTCAGGAAGATCCACCCCAATTTAGAAAATCAGATAAAAACTGAGCTAAACAAGTTATTAAAAGCCAGAATAATTTTCCCCGTCAGACATTCCAAATGGGTTTCCAATATGGTACCCGTTAGAAAGAAAAACGGAGATATTAGAATCTGCATCGATTTTCGGAATCTCAACAAAGCCTGTCAAAAAGACAATTTTCCTCTCCCACCTATGGAACAGATATTACAGGCAGTAGCAGGCTCAGAACTGATGTCTTTTTTGGATGGATTTTCAGGATACAATCAAGTGCTGGTACATCCCGATGATCAGTTAAAAACCACATTCAGAACTAAATGGGGCACATACGCATATCGGAAGATGCCATTTGGTTTGATTAATGCCGGCGCTACATTTCAGAGAGCCATGGACATCGCATTCAAGGGTTTAGTCAATAAATCTGTAGTAATTTATTTGGATGATATAATAGTGTACTCCAAGAAGCGAAGCGACCATCTCAAAGACTTGAAACAAATCTTTCAACGATGTTTAAGGTATGGGATTTCACTTAACCCAAAGAAATCTTTTTTCGCATTAAGTGAAGGAAAACTTCTAGGATTCATAGTGTCAAAGTCTGGTATTCACATTGAGCTTGACAAAATCAAAGAAATTTCTGAAATATCCCTGCCCCATAATAAAAAAGCCATGCAATCTTTCCTTGGTCAAATCAATTTTGTAAAGAGATTTGTCCCAGATTTTTCGCGAATTGTTTCTCCTTTGCAAACCATGATTAAAAAGAATTCAAATTTTAAATGGGGTCAAGATGAACATGAAGCATTCAACCTGATCAAACAAGCTATTATTAATGCTCCATCTTTAGCAACCCCGAATTTTTCAGAGTCTTTTATCTTATACACATTTGCCTCAGAGAAATCATATGCTGCGATTTTAACTCAAGCAAATCAAGAAAAAGCAGAAGCTCCAATTGCGTTTTTTAGCTCAAATTTACAAGGTGCTGAACTCAATTATTCAGACGTAGAGAAACAGGCCTATGCTGTTTTCAAAGCGGTCAAATATTTC
Organism: Pinus tabuliformis; assembly: GCA_031772625.1. Lineage (NCBI taxonomy): Eukaryota > Viridiplantae > Streptophyta > Pinopsida > Pinales > Pinaceae > Pinus > Pinus tabuliformis. Next base: position 145,549,227 of record CM062818.1, on the reverse strand, counting down.
AAACCTTTCTTGCTTAAAACCCATACTAAGATCATAGTACCGTTTCCAGCGGTAAGAAATCTTCTAGCACAGAAAGATGTGGGTGAAAAAAGAGCAAATTGGATCACTGCTTTACAGGAATACGACCTTGAGATCAAACCAACAAACATTGTAAGAGGTCAAGGCTTCTGCAAAATGTTGGCTGGAGCATCGCAAATTCCTGAAAATTCATCTGAAGAGGTACAAATGTTTGAGGTAAGCCTAAACGATGCAGAATCATTATATGCTGACATCATTTATTATCTTAAGAATGGGTATGCTCCATCACACCTGGATCACACTAAGAAAAGAGCTCTGAGATTGAAAGCTAAACAATATCAGCTCATAAATGATGTTCTGTTTAGAAAGAATTATGATTCTGTTCTTCTTAGGTGTCTTGAGAAAACTGAAGCTGAAAAAGTTTTGCAGGAACTCCACGATGGACCAGCAGGCGGACACTATGCTGGAGATGCTACTGCACATAAAATCTTACGTGCAGGATATTACTGGCCTGCGCTGTTCAAAGACTCACACAGTTACGTGAGGAAATGTCAAGTCTGCCAAACAACTGCTAGGAGACAAAAGAAACCGTCCATGCCACTACAGTCGGTAAACATCGAGCAACCATTCAGTCAGTGGGGCTTGGAAATAATAGGTGAGATCGTTCCTCACTCTTCTAAGCAGCATAGATACATCCTCACGGCAACAGATTATTTTACTAAATGGGTAGAAGCAGTTCCTCTCAAGACAGCTAATTCTGAAAACATCATTGAATTCATAGATCAATTTATAATCACTAGGTTTGGATTGCCAACGGCTTTAATGTTTGATAATGCATCATACTTTTCTGGGAATGCAATGACTGAGTTTGCACTTAAAAGAGGGTTCAAACTGAAATATTCGGCCAACTACTATCCGCAAGGTAATGGGTTAGCTGAGTCAACAAATAAAAACCTAATCAGGATTATTAAAAGAACAGTTGACCAGAACCAAAAGAATTGGCACAAAGCTTTGGTAAATGCTTTATGGGCAGATAGAATAACGAAGAAAGCTTCAATCGACACTTCCTTTAATTTAGTTTATGGGAAAGAAGTGGTTCTTCCAACTCACTTAGTCATCCCCTCTTTGTCTTTAGTACAATACATTGATGAAGTATCTACTTCCTCCATACAACTAAGACAAATGGAAATAATTAAATTAGAAGAACAACGAGAACAAGCTAAGAAAACCCATGCTCATCACCAAGCGCTAATAAAATCCTCTTTTGATTCAAGCATAATGACCAGAATTTTTTTTTCAGATGGGAGATTTAGTTTTGAAATGGGATAAGGCTCATGAAGAAAAGGGCAAACATACAAAATTTCAAAAGATGTGGCTTGGTCCTTTTCAGATTGTTGAAGTCATAGGTCCATCAACTTTTGTGTTGCAGGATTTAGCAGGTAGAAGGGATTCTTTGCCTGTTAATGGACAAATCCTTAAAATATATTTTCCATAGAAGATTATTCTTCTATTTTGTAGGATAGTTTTAGTTTTTCTTTTTCATAATAAAACCAGCTGTAGATGGTTACTACAGGTATTCACGAAAAAGACACCAATTCTCTTTCAGATTTTGAGCTTTTTCGCTTGTACAAGTAGCAAATTTTTTTTTGAAAATCCGATCTTTATTATTGACAGAAAGAGTTAAAAACTTTAGCCTAGATATGATACTAGTTTCAACTTCAAAAATTTGATGAAAGCAACCTTTGGCAAAAAATTGTTTTATATCAGCACAATGAAAGGTATCAATAATAAAATAAATATTCTCTGTAAAACTGCTGTTTTCAAACTCTATTATTGTCGTCTAGAGCTTTCTTAAAAAAAAACAATGATTTCCTCCCTGTTAAAGAAAATTGCAGCATTCAGAGGAACAATCCAAGAAGCACTATATCTCAAAGAATAAGAGGTCTCATCACGAGCCGACTTATCATGATCACAGATATTATAACTCGCTGACTTTGCCAATACTGTCCACCAAAACAGGGCAATGACTCGAGATCGTTGAAATCAAAAGGCAAGGGGTCTCATCACGAGCCAGCTTGTTTAGCAAAAGTGTAAATCAAGTGAATGACTGTGTCATAATTTGGCCACCAAACCAAGACATTGTTCTTTAGAGAATAAAAAAGGAAAAAGTGTTAAAATGGGTTTTTCTTTGAAAGTTGTAGATAGCCTTAAGCAGGATAAAGGATCATTGCTGGGTAACAGGTAACCCTGTCGAGGCTATGGACGCCTACTGGCAGCAGAGGCTCTACCTACGACAAATGAGCATATTTTAAAGCCAGCACACAGAGAAGACTTTATTTTATCTTTAAAAGACCAAGTAGTGGCTGATGTAAGTACAAGGACAAAGCCTGAGGAAGCAAGCAATTAAAATAGAAAAAGGTTGAAACAAAATATCATTAATAGGATAAGGCATAATGTACTCTATCTGTCCATAACAAAATTTAGACTTATGAAAATTTTTCTGTTTGGAAGTTAAGATTCAATAGAAAAGCAGAGATAACTGGTTCTTCCCAGTGAATCGCCATTGTTGTGGCCACCAACAACCCCCCTCTTTGTTTAGTATTAGCAATAACACTAAGCAAATGGGGACCCTTAATAAAAATCCAAAAACATTTTATAAAATTTTTTGTATTATACTCCTTAAAAATATATCGCATCGCGCGGAGAAGATAAAACGTTTCTTTATGAGCATAATAAAAACTGCGAAGAAGCGACGCGAAATTCATCGCATCGCATACATTAAGAAGCGCTCTTAAATGAAGATCTTAAGAAATCTCCGACGGCCGATATGCGACGTCGCATATCGCAATATCGCAATATCGCATAAGCAACGCACAATAATTTGATAACTCATCGCGATCTGCGATATGCGATCTGCGAGAAACGCGATGCTGCGATCTTGCGATACCTGCGATCCGCGATCTACGATAATCTGATCTAAAAAAATCTGCGATAACACATCCAGGTAATGCGATGAAGCGATGCTGCTATCGCCCATCGCAAATTTCCTCGGCTCAACATTCAAAAAAAGCTGTCTATAAACCAAAATTGGCCGCGTGCATTAAAGGAAATTAATGATCGTACGCCAAAGTGTTAATGAAGGACAGTTTTGTGTTTTTCGAAGAGCCAGTTCACTATGGGTGTCATAAATTCATACATCCCTAGAGCTTAGGGCTTTCGTGTCAATATTTATTATCATTACTCTTTTCCTTTGCGTGAACTGTAAGACAGGAAATAACATGAAGCAATGTGCAGGAAACATCTAAGGAAAAGGGGAAAGCGTCAATGCTCGGAGAACAGAGAAGAGATGCCTTCATAAACAGATGCCAGATGCAACAGAACCGCGGATTCCAGAGTATCACTCAACAGATGCTGATGTCAAATAGGCCATTCAACACTCAGAGTCAGAAGCTCATAAAAGCAGCATGTTTACAAAAGATCCTGAAGCTTATGCCCGGTAAAGGAAAAAGGCGCTAAAGAAGGAAAACGCACCAGAAAAGCCCAGAACAAAGAACAGAGGCAGTTTTCGATGCGCGAATAGCGCATCGCTAAGAAAATTGTTCAGAAAGCAAAGTCCCTAACTTGCTTAGTCATTCGCAAGGCCGGAAACCGAAATAGCAAAAGCAGAAGCAGTTTGAGAAAAATTTGGGTTATTACCAAGTATACACGTAGTAAATCCACCCAGCCAGAGGAAGATTCTCAAAAATATCTTCTAGTTTATTAGAAAGTGGTGCCAGCACTCGCCATTTCTATTTTCATAGCTCAAACAAAAGCAGAAGACGACCAGCCGACTCTTCCCAGGCGAATGTTGCATGCTCGCAGCACTGAGGAGCAAATACATAAATAGTTAAGAATTAGATTCAAATTTTAGAAATAGTTTTGCTTAAGAAAGAGGGCGGTCATTTAAACCGTATCTGAAATTTATGTAGTTAAGTTATTTTAGTTAGCAGTATTTAAACCCTTCTCATGCATTTGGAGAAGGGTCCAGAAATTTGTCAAAAAACTTGTCCTCAGAACATGCACTTTTGCACCCTCGGAGGGGGTTTTGATGAATGGATGGATCAAGGTTTATTAATGTTTGTATTCGATATCTGCTACTGATGTTGCACTTCTGTACTCTTAGTAGATGTTAGAACAAGGAGAGATAAACCATTGTTGCTTGAAGCTTATGAGTGGAACCAGTCACAAATGGTACTTTTATCTCTTGGCCATTTCTGCTTATATTCTTAAAGTGATATACAGTTTTAGTTGTTTATATGTTATTGCATGAATGTGTGAGTTACCATTTGGCACTTTTGTACGGTGGAGTCATTTATTTATGTTTGATATATGAATAACTTATTATGCGATATACTATTCACAACTGTTTTGCCTAACTTTTTATGCAAAGTGGTTCATCTTAAATTGATTCCCATTCTTATGATAGCTGAATGATCTTTATTACCAGTTATTGTTTGAAATCTCTTTAGATCGCATAATAGAAGAAATACATCCCAGGTTAGCATAGATTAGATGTGTTGTTTTTCATTAGATTACAATAGCATAAAGTTAGTTTAAAAGTTTGAATTAGATTAGCTTTGAGTACTCTTAGATCAACATCATCCAACTCTGCACACACACACACACACCCTTAGATTGGGAAACTGGTCCCATTATCCCCAGTCGGACCCACTATACGAAACAGATAAGGAGCTACCAACCAAGGTCTGGACTGGGTGGGTATCCCCCTTGTTGTCGACCCGACTTTCGGGGCTTCAACAGAACCACATCGGATAGTGAATTGCTAGACATAGTTGCAGACTCAGAGTTCACGAAGGAGCTTGAAATCAAAAAGGCCAAATTGATAAGTAATCGTAATCTTCAAAACTCTCCTCAGTCATCTATCACCACTGATCGAATTCCTGAACTCTCTGATTCGGCTTCAACATCTTTTTCCTCATTATCATTTCCTCATATTTCAGAGAATCATCCGACACCTCCATTCATACCTTTACTCCCTCAATAGCCTATCAGTACCCCTCAAACACCCATCACTTCTGCTACATCAACTCCTCCTGTTGTCACAAATCCCTCAGTTACTTCAACATCAGTTTCAAATCCGCCTCAAATCATGGCTACCAAATATGCACCTCTCGTTCTACCTCAAAATTTGGATGCTATGCCTGCTGATTATCAAAGTAAGATACCATTATTCGATGCCACTCAAGGTATTATAGCGTAGTAGCATGTTGACAGGATGAATGACTTCTATGATCTCCATGAGGTAGATGAAGAGAATGTGACCATGAGATTATTTGTACAAAGTTTTGGAGGCGAGGTTTGAAAGTGGTTTAGAGCATTACCAATGGGGTCCATCAATACTTAGCCAGTTCTACATAGACAATTCCTGGACCGATGGGAGGTAAAGAAAAATCCACTCCAAATTATTTCTGAGTATGAAAATATAAAAAGGAATGTAGGTGAAAGTGTCCAAGATTACTGTGTAAGGTTCAATACAGTTTATAATGCTATTCCAGCTGACATTAAGCCACCAATGGGGTTAGCATTGATCAAATTTCCCGATGGCTTCGATGCTGATATGGCATATCAGTTGAGAGAAAGAGATCCTACCACACTTGAGGATATGCAGAAGAACGCAGTAAGTGTAGAGGCAAATTTGCTGGCCAAAAGAGAAAGGATGAAGACTGAAAAGAAGGTGACTATAAAGGAAGAAGCATCTTCCTCAGATGTTAAGGCAGATCATATACTCTAGAAAATTGAGAAGATGTTTGATCAGTTAACAATTGCAGACAAGCCTAAAAACACAATCAGAAATCCAAACTTCAGAGGACAGCAGAAACCTCAGTTCAGGATTAAACAAAGGGAGCAGAAGGCACAACAACAGCAAGTCAAAACTCCTTTGCAGCAAAATTATGTACACGAAATGGAGAGTGAAGATGATGATGATCTGGTGGTGGAGGCAAATCATTTCTTTACTGCTGATGGTTTGCCCATTTTTCTCACAGAAGATGAAGAATATTCAGAGGTTTCACATGTTCAAAAAGATGAAGATTACATACTAGCAAATGAAGGGGTTTTAGAGGATGAGTTAGATGATTATCAGAGGGGATATATGAATGCATTGATAGCGCAACAGAAACAATATTCATTGAGAAGCAGAGATGTACCAGTCAGCCCAGTTCAAAAGAGAAAGGAGACGTAACCCAAAAATGACTCCTCAAATACTCAGAAGAAAGGGAAGGAGCCTGCTGACCCAACTTCTAGCAAAGGACCATCTGCAAATGAGAAGACCAATCAGCAAAGTGTAGCAAAGGAAAAGGTCAAAAAGAAGGACTCTTTAGTCAAAGAGGTAGATAAAGTTTCAGCTTTTAGTTTAGAAAATGAGATTGCTAAATTAAAGGTTTCAATTCCTTTGATTGAATTGATGAAGAACAACAGTTATAAAAACCAAGTGTCCAAAATTTTGAACATAGATCCTTTATCTGATATGGTCAATGTAGAAGATGATCACCTGGAGCTCATCTTTGGCCCTGCTTTAGAAGGTCAGTCTGAGGATAGTGAAGTGCCTCCATTCTATATAAGCCTTAGATTGCACGAGTATGTCCTCCATAATGCCATGTTTGATTCCGGAGCCTCCCATAATCTGATGCCAAAAGCCATTATGGAGAAATTGGGCCTTGACATTACTCATAAATATCATGACCTCTATTCTTTTGATTCTGGTAGGGTCCGATGTATTGGTCTTATCAAAGACTTGGTGGTGTCTCTAGATCAAATCTCGGCCAAGAATGTTCTCATGGATGTGGTTATTGCGGACATTCCACCACAGTTTGGTATGCTTTTGTCCAGATCATGGGGTGCAAAGCTTAAAGGGACTTTACAACTATATTTCTCCTATGCTACCATTCCCGTGTTTGGTCAATTGAGAAAATTATATAGGGAGAAGAAAATGAAGTACATGATCACAAGCAAGGAGAAACCACTTAATCATCCAATTAATGTTGTACATACAGATTTAGAATCATTTGTATTATATTCAGATAGTGGCTTGAATGATATTGATAGTCAGTTAGTTGAAGTAGAAGATGTGCCAGAGATTTCAGAAAATTTCAGAGCGGTCCTTGATCAAGAAAGACAAAAACTTGCAAGTACCTCTGAGCAGTCCACATTCCGGTAGCAGCAGAAAGGTAATGATAGCAGCAAATTGAAGAGATCAGTTAAGGTAAGAAAGAGGACGAAACAAAATTTCAACACTTAGAGGAAGAAGCAGGCCTATGGAGCATGGATTTTGACGGAGCTATGGGTAAGGATGGTGCCAGCATAGGGATTTGGATTCGCAACCCTATTTTCTAGCCAAATAAAGTCCCTAGTAATGTTAGAATTTGTTCATATAAATTGGCCTTTGACTGTTCTAATAATGAAGCCGAATATGAAGCGCTGATTGTAGGTTTGAAAATTCTCAAAAAGCTGAAAGCAAAAAGGATATCAGTCTACGGAGATTCAGAGTTGATAATCAAGCAAGTTAAGGGTGAATATCAAGCCAAACATCCACGGATGAGGGCCTACTATAATGCAATTTTAGATATCCTAAGGATGTTTCCATATTATACTTTAACATGTGTACCATGTGCACAAAATGTAATTGCAGATTCACTTGCTACTGCTGCAAGTAATTTGAAGATCCCGATGAATTCCAATAACAAGTTTGAGATCCATGTCAAGCACTGCCCAGCTATTCCCGAAAATCTAAGGTATTGGCAGGTGTTTTGGGATGATAAGGAGATTAATAATTTCTTACAAAATGAAGGAAACTACAAGGATGCTTCCATAGATTGTGATCGTGATGATGATGAACCGGAAATTGAAGTGAATCAGATGGAAATATTGCAGCTAAAGGACAATGTCATTCCTAAAGGTCTTATTCCTTTAGAGGAACTCTTCGATCAAGATGATGTGGCTAGGAAGCCAAGCTTGGTGCTAACAGACAAGGGTGTTGAGGATGTGAATCTTGGAACAGCCAAGAAGCCCAAGTTTGTAAACCAGTCAAAGACATTATCTCTAGAGATAAAGTCTAAATATGTCAAATTATTGTCTGAATTTGCTGATGTGTTTGCTTGGGATTATTCAGATTTAAAGGTGTATAAAAAAGACATAATTCAACACAGAATTCCCATCAAGCCAAATCAAAATCCATTCCATCAGAAGCTGAGAAGGATTAATCCCAAGTTGCTGCCTTTAATTAAAAAAGAGGTAAACCAATTGTACAAGGTTGGTATAATTGTCCCAATTAGATTTTCTAATTGGATTTCGAATCTTGTTCCTGTGAGGAAAAAGAGAGGGGAGATCAGATTGTGCATTGATTACAGAAATTTAAATAAAGTGTCATTGAAGGATAATTACCCGCTGCCAAAGATGGATCACATCCTCCAAAGAGTGGTTGGAGCATCACGTATGTCGCTACTTGATGGATATTCCAGATATAATCAGATTCTAGTACATGAACATGACCGTGTTAAGACTGCATTCACCACCCCTTGGGGAACATTTCATTATGCTAAAATGCCATTTGGTTTGAAAAATGACGGAGCCACATTTCAGCGTGCAATGGACATCGCTTTTGCTAATGAAAAGGATGTATTTTTGGTTGTATATTTAGATGATTTGACAGTGTTTTCAAATTCAAATGATGAGCACCTTCACCATTTGCGGATTGTGTTTTAGCGATGTAGGAAATTTGGGATATCGCTCAATCTAAAGAAAAGTCTCTTTGCTATGGATGAAGGGAAGCTGCTTGGCCATATTATCTCGAAAGAAGGCATTCGCATTGATCCATCAAGAGTAGAATCAATTCAGCAAATAGGTTTTCCCAGGAACAAGAAGGAGATATAAGCATTCAACGGTAATGTAGGTTTTAACCTCGTACAGAAATTACCTACATACGAATTCTAAAACACATAAAATAAACAATGCAAGAGCAGATCACATAAAACACATATACACAGAGATTTTCCCCTGGATCCCAAAACCGGGACTACCAGCTTGATTTTTCATTATGTTCCTTTCAATGTTACAATACATATTTATACATGCTGAAGCATCCAATATCATGGACCGAAAAACCATCGCATCTAATACCATGGACCGAAAACCATCGCGTCCAAAAACATGTGCAAAAATCATGCACAAAACCATAGGTGGGTCTGCCTATCCTAACATAGGGTCCAAAACCAAAATTTTCTAGGGCGCTGCCCTAGACCCCATAAAGTGGGGTTACGGGTACCCCTCAAAGCCCCTATTAACTACGTGGAAAGAATATAACACAACCCAACATTCTCCCACTTGTTGTTTTCTTTCCACAGGGGGCCACAAGAGAGCTTAGTCATTTTCCTAGCCCTAAAATGCCCATTGTCTGTCTACGCCAAGAGAACTTCTCAGAGCTCATAGATTTTGTCAATGCATCTGCAGTATTCTTCAAAGTGTCCACCTTTACCAGCAACACCTTTTTGTCTTCTATCATATCCCTCACAAAGTGATACTGAACATCAATGTGCTTTGTCTTTGAATGATATGCAGGGTTCTTTGCCAAGCAAATTGCACTTTGGCTGTCACAGTCTATCCTTATAGCTTCCTGTACTAACCCCATACTTGAACACAATCTCTGCAACCAAATTGCTTCCTTGCTTGCATGAGTGGTTGCCATGTATTCTGCCTCTGTAGTTGATAGTGCCACTACAGATTGTTTCTTACCCATCCAACTAAATGCACCTCCAAATAGGTTAAACACATACCCACTTATAGATCTTCTCTGATCCAGATCTCTAGCCCAGTCTGCATCAACAAAGCCACGAATATCCAACACTTTGTCCAATCCTAGTCTTCCTTGGTAGCACAGAGCGTAATCACTAGTGCCATGCAAATACCTAAAAACCCACTTCACTGTTGTCCAATGCTCCTTTCCTAGTTTTGACATAAACCTGCTCAATACTCCCACTGCATGTGCAATTTCTGGTCTAGTACAGACCATTGCATACATCAGGCTATCGACTGCACTTGCATACGGAACACGGGACATGTCCTCTTCCTCTTCTTGTGTCTGGGGACATTGTTCAGCAGATAACCTCACACCTACAGGAATAGGAACCTTCACCAGTTTACTATCTTGCATATTAAACCTCTGCAGTATTGTCTCGACATACTCCCTCTGGTTTAACCAAAGCTTCCTCTTTGCCCAATCTCTTTTAATTTCCATGCCCAAAATATAGTTTGTAGCACCAAGATCTTTCATGTCAAATTTGGAGGACAATTGGGTCTTCAAATCCTGGATAACTTCTTTGTCATTTCCAACCAACAACATATCATCCACATACAAGACCAGATAAATAACATGGTCACCAATAAATTTAAAATACACACAGTGATCTACTTTGCTTCTGGTGAAGCCAAGTCCTGTATAAATGTATCAAATTTCTAATACCACATCCTTGGTGACTGTTTTAACCCATACAAAGACTTATTTAACTTGCATACCAATTCTTTCTTACCCTTCACCGCAAATCCTTCAGGTTGCTTCATGTAGATCTCCTCTGCCAGATCCCTGTGAAGAAACACTGTCTTCACATCCATCTGTTCTGCCTCAAAATCAAAAGCAGCAGCAATAGATAAAAGTAATATAATAGAAGTTACCTTGGCAACAGGAGAAAAAGTATCACCAAAATCAATTCTCGGCACCTGGGAATAACCTTTTGCTACTAATCGAGCTTTGTATTTCTCCACTTTTCCTTCTGCATTTGTCTTCTTTTTGAACACCTATTTGCTGCCAATGGGTTTCCTTCTAGCCGGCAACTCCACTAGATCCAAAGCCTCAATTTTGTGCAAAGATGCCATTTCATCAACCATGGCCTCTTTCCAGAGTTTTCCATCCTCTGAATCCACTGCTTCCTTCACAGTTTTGGGATCATCATCAGTAATAGACAAAGCAAAATTTGAACAGAAAGTAGATGGACTATACCTTTCTGGTTGCCTTCTTTCTCAAATTGATCTTCTCACAGCTGGAGTTTGTGACTCTTCATCTTTTGATTCCTCCTCCGCTGTAGAGTTTGATTCTTCCTCCCTTAGCTCAAACTCTATCTTCTCAGGTTCCTTTGGTTGGAATTCATGTTTAATAACATCTTTCACCTCTCTGAACACCACATCTTGGTTGTACACAACCTTCCTTGTTACTGGGTTCCAAAGCTTATAACCCTTTAAACCATCCTTATACCCAATAAAGATGCACTTTTCAGATTTACTATCCAACTTGGTTTGTTTCTCCTTTGGAATATGTACATATGCATCACATCCAAATACCCTTAGATATGAAAGAGAGGGTTTATTACTAGCCCATACCTCTTGTGGAGTCTTGTCCTCCAATGCTGATGAAGGTGACCTATTGACTAGGTAACATGCAGTATCCACCACCTCTGCCTAGAATTCTTGTCCTAACCTAGCACCACTAAGCATGCTTCTTGACCTTTCCATCAACGTCTTTTTCATTCTGTCTGCAACTCCATTTTGCTGAAGTGTATATGGAGTAGTCTTCTACCATGCTATACCACACTTCTTACAGAATTCTTCAAATTCCTTGCTGCAAAACTCTCCACCATTATCTGTCCTCAGCACCTTTATCTTCCTCTCTGTCTGATTTTCCACAAGAGCCTTAAATTCTTTAAACTTGTCAAAGACTTCAAATTTCTTCTTAAGGAAATATATCCATGTATTCGTTGAGAAGTCATCTATAAATGATACATAGTACATAGACTTACCCAATGATGGAACCTTCATAGGTCCAAACACATCACTTTGCATAAGCTCTAATATTTGTTTCTCCCTCTTACTACCAGAGGGGAAACTCACCCGATTCTGCTTCCCATATACACAATTTTCACAAAAATCAAAATCTAGAGAGCTATTACTCATACCTTCTACCATAAATTTACTATGAAGCATTCGAAGGCCCTTCTCTCCAATATTTCCAAGCCTTTGATGCCACAACATGGTCTTTTCTCCAGAGACCACTAGATTTTCTGCTCCACTTTCAAGAACCACAGAACTATTGCACCCATCAATAATAGTGCTACGTTGCAGCTTGTACAAAGTTCCAACCCGAACTCCTCGCATCAACACCAGTGATCCCCGAACCATCTTGCAGGTATCCTTCTCAAACACTATTTATGCACCTGCATCATCTAGCTTACTAACATAAATCAGATTTCTGGCTAATGCAGGAATATGCAGAACACCCGTAAGTGTTCTAACCCTTCCACCTTGCAGCTTCAACTTTACTTTTCCATGACCAATGATTCTAGCCTTCCTGTCATCCCCCAAGAAGACATGACCACCATCATATTTCTCATACTCGCAGAACCACTCTCTATGGGAAGTGAAGTGAAAGGATGCACCTGAGTCAATCAACTATGCCTCATGATCTACATGTGTACTTGAAGAAGCCAAGTACACATCCCCACCTTCATCTGAGGTGGTGTTTTCCTCTGTAGAAGGAGCCTCATCAGATCCCTTTCCTTTGTCAGGAGCTTTAGATTTACAGTCCCTTTTAAAGTGGCCTCCCCTTCCACATTTCTAGCACACCACCTTTACAAGTTTTCTTGGAGATTTAGATCTCCCTCTAGATTTGGATCTCCCACTTGATGACTTATTTTTGTTTCTGTTCTGGGACCGTCCTCGTATAGACAAGGCATCACCATTTTTGCTCTCCATATTTTTCCATCTCATCTCCTCCGTCAGCAAGGATGAGACTATTTCATCAAAATGCAAGGCAGTTGCATTGCTACCTATTGCAATAACCAGACTATCCCACAAATCTGGTAGAGAACATAACAAACAGATGCACTTATCTTCATCTGAAATTTTAATATCAATAGATGCCAACTGATTTACCATAGTATTAAATGCATTCAAATGCTTTGTCACCGAGTCTCCATCTTTCATCCTCAGGTTATACAGCTTTTTCCGCAGGAACAGTTTATTCACCAGAGACTTAGATTGGTACAAAGTCCCTAACTTGTCCCACAAATCCTTCGCCGTAGCTTCCCCTGATACATTCAGCAATACTGAATCTGAGACACATAATTGTATTGTGCTCTTTGCCTTCCAATCCAACTTCTTCCATTCTTCATTAGACACTCTCGTTGGTTTAGTACCTGGATCTACCGTGATCCACTGATCTTTATCCACCAACAGATCCTCCATCTTGAGTTTCCACAACTCAAAACTCTGACCATTAAATTTCTCGATCTCTATCTTTCCACTGCTCACCATCTTATTTCACCACCAAAATCGATCTCGCAGATCTCCCACTGAACAGGGTCTACCATAGGCCCAAGCGAAACCCCTCAGCAACAAAGGCATCCCCTTGAAGCCAAATCTGCTTTGATACCAAATGTAGGTTTTAACTCCGTACATAAATTACCTACATACGAATTCTAAAACACAAAAATAAACAATGCGACAGAAGAACACATAAAACACATATACATAGAGATTTTCCCTTGGATCCCAAAAACGGGACTACCAGCTTGATTTTTCATTATGTTCCTTTCAATGTTACAATACATATTTATACATGCCGAAGCATCCAATACCATAGACCAAAAAACCATCACGTCCAATACCATGGACCGAAAACCATCTCGTCCAAAAACATGTGCGAAAATCATGCACAAAACCATAGGTGGGTCCGCCTATCCTAACATAGGGTCCAAACCAAAATTTTCCGGGGTGCTGCCCTGGACCACATAAAGTGGGGTTACAGGTACCCCTCAAACCCCCTGTTAACTACGTGGAAAGAATATAACACAACCCAACAGGTAAGATGAATTTCTTATGATGATTTGTACTAATCTTGCTAAGCATTTGAGAGAAATTACTAATATGTTGAAGAAGGATAGCGTGGTGAAATGGATGGAGGATGCTATGAAATCATTTAATTTGGTAAAGTATGCCTTATCTACAGCTCCGGTTTTGATTAGTCCTAATTATACACAAGATTTCATTTTATTCTCATTTGCATCCGAGCATACCATGGCAGCAGCTTATGCAAAAGAGAGATCAAATAGAAAAGCCCATTGCATTCTTTAGCAGAACATTTAGGGATGCAGCCTTGAAGTACAACATAATTGAGAAGGAAGCTCTTGCTCTTGTCAAAGCCTTGAAGGACTTCTGAGTGTATATTCTGTACTCTCACATCCTAGCATATGTTCCCAACGCAGCAGTTAGGGATGTGTTGGTACAAACCAATCCGGAAGGAAGACGGGGAAAATGGATTGCAGCAATGTTAGAATATGATTTGGAGATCAAGCCTACAAAGATGATTAAAGGACAAGGCCTAGAGAGGTTGATGGCGAAATCAAATTTTCCTGCGTTAGATATAAATCTTATTGCTGCCATGTCCGAAGATGAAGAGGACAACTCCCTGATTCAAGTGTCTGAAATGTTCCTTCAGTCACCGTGGTATTCAGATATTGTGTATGTACTTCAGCACCTTTCTCCGCCTCCGGAATTGTCAAAGAATAAAGGTAGAACTCTTAAACTTAAAGCTGCTAAATTCTGCATTTTGAATAATGCCCTTTATTGGAAGGATCTAGGTGGTGTTTTGTTGAACTGTTTAATTGAAGATGAAGCCCAACAAGTAATGAGTGACTTTCATAAGGGTGATTGTGGCGGTCACTTGTTTTGGAAGACCACAACAAACAAAATTTTGAGAGCAAGATACTACTGGCCCACCTTATTTTCAGATGTCTATAAAATAGTCATGAGCTATCATGAGTGTCAGGTCTTTCAAGGGAAAAGAAAGTTGTTGCCTCTTCCTTTGAAACCGGTTGAAGTCAGTGCACCATTTCAGCAGTGGGGACTCGATTTTATTGGTGAGATTCATCCAACATCATCGGCTCAGCACAAGTGGATCCTAACAGCAACAGATTATTTTACCAAGTGGATTGAAGCAATCCCGACTAGACAGGAAATAGACATGGTAATCATTCAATTTTTGGAATCAAATATTTTATCTCATTTTGGTTGTCCTAGTAAAATCATAACAGATAATGCAACTGCATTCAAATCCAAGAATATGATCGATTTTTGCAGCAAGTATAAGATTACCTTGGGTCACTCCACAGCATATTACCCACAAGGTAATGGTCTGGCCGAATCATCTAATAAGTCATTGGTGAACATCATTAAGAAGCTTCTGGAAACAAACAAGAAAGGTTGGCATAAGAAGTTAGTTAATTCTTTGTGGGCAGACAGAGTGAGCCAAAAGAAATCTATAGGTATGTCTCCATTTGAAATAGTATATGGCATTGACATAGTCTTTCTGACATCCCTGGCAGTCCCGGTTGTGAAACTTTTACAAGAAGCTGGTAGTGAAGAAGATGATTTTCAATGAAGAATCAATCAGATGATACATTTACAGTGGACAAGGGAGGAAGTCTTCCAAAATACTTTCAGATTGTAGGAGAAGATCAAAAAGATCTATGACCGGAAAACTAAAGCAGATAAATTCCAGCTTGATGATGTGGTGTTATGGTGGGATGCGAGGAATGAAGATAAAGGCAAGCATGGAAAGTTTTAAAACTTATGGAAGCGACCCTATAAGATTGTTGCATATAGAGGGAAAAATGCATTCTTTCTCAAATAGATGGATGGTCAAGATTGTTCAAGAGGACTAGTCAACGGTAGGCTCCTGCAGCGCTATTTCTTCTAAAGTGATTTCTGAAATTATGAAGTGATCATTGAATATACTGTTTTCCTTTCCTTGCAAGTGTTCAAAAGTTACAATTCATTTCAGCTTGGGCCCCGAGGTGAAGGCTATAAAGTTGAATGATTTGTACCAGTCTTTGAGTCTTTGAGTTTTTGAGTCTTTGTGTCTTGAGTCAGTTTTTGAGTCTTGAGTCTATTTTCATAGTGTCAGTTTCAGTTTTCGAAGTATATTGACCATATTTCCCAATGGAAGAGGCACTAGTCTACTTATTCCAGAGATCTATGGTTCTTGGCACCTCCAAGGAGCTATCATCCCCATTGGAGCCAATGTTAGTGTCAGTGCTTTCACATTTCCATCAGTGATCAAAATTCACTCTTTTGCATTCATATTAGGAGTCCCAATCTCATGAGTTGCATTCCATTAGGTCATGGATCAACTGATGGTAGGGTTCATTTTAGTTTTTTCCCTCATGATATATATCTGCTGACCTTTTCTCAGGTGCCATTCAGTCAATGGTTCAGGTTAATGTTTATTTTCAGGCCATTTTATTAAATAAGTCTTAGGTTTTAGGGTTTCAGTCTCATTAGGTATTAGGGTTTCACCATGTCAAATGTCCAAAAATCATTGATGAATAATGGTCAGCAGACACTTGAGGAAGACAATAATTATCAGAAAGCTTTAAATTTCATAATTTGTAAATTTAATAAGTTTTTCACCTCAAACTCAGTTTGAGGTGAAAACAGAGAATTGGTTTACTATTTGTAAATTTTATGTAATTTTTTGGTTCGTATATGTAATAAGTGTTCATAAGCTGCTCTTGGTCACATTGCTAACCCCTTCCATTGCAAAGTCAAAGCATTCAAAACATCATTCTATCATATTTCAAGGAAAAAGGGTCAAGCATCCACAACTAAAAAAACAGAGCATTTGACAAAGCCCAAGAACTTTATAAAGTGGGTTTTGATTAATGAAAAATCAAAAAAGTGAAAGCTATAAAAAGGTCATCCATGTGTTATCTCACTTCATTGTTGAATTTGTAAGTGCTAAGGAGAGAAAAAAGCACGATTTTGAGTGTTATTGGGCTAAGGGAAGAAATTATAGCAGTTTGTGGAAAAACAGAAGGCGCTGTGCACCTGGTAGCTGGCACTGCGCATACAAAGAGTGTTGTGCACTTGTAGAGTTCTCACAGTTGAAGATTGAATGGGCGCTGTGCACATGAGGGGCAGTGTTGCGCACCTATCCACTGAGCTTCAAAACGACTCAAGTCACCCTAATTCACTTCAAATTCCTTAATTGGCCTCTCATCAAGTAAGTAAAGCTTCCCACCTAGTTTAGCAAGGGTTTTTCATCAATTGTGGTGATTTTCATATCTCAAAAAACTAAACCCTAGCTATCCTCCAAACTGTCTCATAGATTTGCAAAGGGTACTTGTTTTCTGTTATTTCTATTCCCTTAATCTATTTTCCCTAAACCCCATTCCCTTAATCTATTTTCCCTAAACCCTAACCCTCCACATATAAACCCTTCTACACACTATTCCTAGAACCCTAAACCCTACATACCAAATCCTTCACTCCCTAAATCCCTTTCATATCCTCAT
The DNA here is from genome assembly GCA_031772625.1 of Pinus tabuliformis. Classification (NCBI taxonomy): domain Eukaryota; kingdom Viridiplantae; phylum Streptophyta; class Pinopsida; order Pinales; family Pinaceae; genus Pinus; species Pinus tabuliformis. Next base: position 145,531,816 of record CM062818.1, on the reverse strand, counting down.
TCACCTCACCTAATTTCCTTTTTAAATCTCTTCATACTCGTCCTCATTCACCCTTTTCCTTCATTCCACCACTAGTATTCACAATCATCAAAACTAATGGAGAGGGATAGTGATTATGAAATGGAGGAAGATACCCTTAGTGACAGTTCTAGGGAAAGAAATTTGCAGCAGAAGAAACCTCACAAAGGGGGAAAGATAATCAGGGATGAGCCCATTAGTTTGAGGGAATTGCTTGCTTGTCCATTTGCCATCTCCTATTTCAAACATCAGTCATGTTTTGGTTTCTTTGAAATGGTGGAGAGGGTCAAATTCCATCATGAATTAGCAAGGTTATCTGTGACACACCTAGACAATAATGAGGTAAACCTTGCTAGAGTTACCTTCACTTTGTCGCCTGTTATTATTTCAGAGGCTACAAGCATTCCAAATGTAGGTATAAAATGGAACAAAGGACAGTACATTGACAGGGAGTACTATGAGCCTTACATCAAGGCTAAATACCATGGCAAATTGAAGAGAGTGTTTCCCTTCAAATTCTTGGAGGACAGGTTTGCTCCACTCATGAAGATCATCATTAAATACTTTACTTGTGAAGGTAGGTTTTCATGGTTGTATGCCTACCACATTAGATTGTTGATGCATTTTACTAGAGTGAGGATGATGGATATTCCTTACTTCATGTTCCGGAATATTGAGAAGATGGCACTCTATGTCAAGAAAAAGCCATATCCCCAATAGTTAAACAGCATCTACCACTTCTCTGTGATCAAAATCATTGTCTTACATCAGCTGAATCTACTGAATATACCATGGGAGACCTTCATTTCTCATGAGGTGTTCAAAGGCCCTCAGGTATTTTCATCAGTGCATCAAGAGGAAGGTGGACCTTCAGGACATGAACAAGCCAAAGAAACTGAAACTATTGGAGTGCCAGTGTTTGTGACATATCAGAGGGGCACTAGGGGGCTCTTTGTAGCTGCTAGGTGAGTATTATCTCCACAAAGTGTGGAAGGGGTCTTGCCTTCATCTTTATACCATAGGCAAATGCTATCTCCACAAGGAGTGGAAGGGGCTTTGCCTTCTTCTTCAGCAAAACAGGTACATGTTGGGCAGCATAGCAAGGGAAAAGGTAAAGCCAATGGAAAAATATAGGAGAAGGATCCTAGTGATGGGCAAGAGAGGGACTTTGACCTAGTTGATCATGAGGAGACACATGGAATTGATGTCATTGATGTGGAGACTCAAAGTACAAAGATAACTAAAGACATGATCATCAAGAAGCAAGAGGATGATATTCAAGCCTTGTTAGTCAATTTAGAGAGGGAAAAGTGGATTATCAATTATCTTGAGCAAGAAAACAAGCATTTAACGGACAAGCAAGTCCTCATGGAGTTGCAAATGATCAAGGAGAGGTGGTAAGAGGCAAAGAAGGAAAAGGTGAAGATGACCTCTATTGAGCAAGAGATTGAGAATGATCGGGAAACTTGGCTAGAAAGGGTTAACATACACCTCGAGAAGCTACTTCAGAAGGCCAATAAAGAAAATAAGATGCTTGCCACATGGCCTATCACTATATGACCCGAAACAAAATATGGAATATAAGGATGAGAAAGCTTAAGGAAAGATTGAGGAAGGCTTTGAGAAGCAAAAAGGAGAAAAACAAGTTGGAAATCCTAGCTAATGCTTGATTAGCTCATCAAAGCAGTGGATGAGGGTGCCTTGTGCCAATTTTGGGAAAATTTTGTAATTTTCAAATTTTAAATTTTGCAACACAGGAAATTGCAATAGTTGCGCAGCGCCACCGACACTGTGCTTTTGATTGGGGCACTTTTTGGAAGAATGGCTTAAATATTTGGATTCAGCATGAAAAAATAAGCAAACCCAGAAATTTTCATCAAATTTGGAGCAAATATTGGTCACCTAAAGGTCAAAAAATCATCAAAAAAAGACCTCTCTACCACTTTTTGGACAAAGAGGAAGCAGTCTTGGGGGATTCCACTTTTGAGGTGGCAAATGACCTCCAAATTCAGAAATTCAAGATGTTCCAAAGACTAGACAGGCAGGCCTTTCCAACAAGCCATCTTGGGCTCAATTAGGTTAAGGGGAAGTTCCCCAAAACTTTGTTTGAAAAGGTGTTGTTCATAGGATCAGTGGTGCTACGCATAGGATGAATTCTGCCAGTTTTGCTCAAAAGTCAAAATTTCACCTAGTTTTTCTACAAGTTGACTTTTACTCTCATTTTGGATGAATGTATGAATATAAATGATGCTATGTTATGTAAATGTAATTGTAAAATGACTCTTGAAGGTAGATACATCATTTTGAGGTGGTTTGGGGGTAAATGAATTAGTTTCCTTGGTTTTAGAGGCAAGCTGTTCCACTGCCTATATTCCTAATCTTAGTTTAGATATGGTTGAAACCACTCCTCTTCTCATGGATTCAATCCCTGATGGCTAGCACAGGTGGTTTTATGCCTATATTATGTACTTTTTTATTCATTTGTAAAGGTTGGACTCTTGTGGATGCTTTGAGCTTCATTGTACATCACTACAACAGTTTGGCAAGGAAATAAACCAGGGTTTGCAGCTATTTTTGTGGGATTCTTGTGGTAATGTGTCTTGGCATTGTTTCTCCTTTTGTCATTAGTTTTTTCTCATGTGTTACATGTGCCAAAATCTATTTCATTCTTCTTAACTAAATGAATCAAGATAGATAGGTAGAATACATTGATAACTATGCTTTGCCTTGGGAATACATTTAGTTTTTGATGTTTTCAGTTGTTTTAAGAGGATCCATGACTTGTGCATGCCCTCCTCAACCCCTCACCAGTCTTAGACCTACCATCTCACTCAATTCTAAGTGCTAAAACACCTACCTACCTCGCCCCTCAGAACACCCTGCAATTCTGACTTGATTTCTCGAACCCAAAGCTTCCTGCTCCATTTGATCCAGCAACCAACTCATCAAAATCAACCAAAAATCCTAGAGATACTATACCTAGCCTAAAATCCATATTCATTTCAGTCATCTCAACTAATATTGAGAAGGAGAGAATCCTCTCCTGACCTGGTAGCGCTAGCTACTAGGTTAAGCTTGGTTTGTGGTTATACTAGGATTGCCTCTCTTCAGCCTGAGGTCAATATAGGCTCTAACAGTCTCAAGTTATTGTTCTAGGTCAATCTCTTAGAGAAATATTTTGTCTTCGATAAGAGATGACCTACTAGAAATAATTCAATGGAGATATTCCATAGTAGCACATGTAAAAGACAAATATTCTTGTTAATGTTGAAAGTGACATGACAAATGAGAAGGTTGACATGATAAGTTAGGAACAATTAAGGAATGAATCAAATAGGCTTAAAATTCTCCTTAACAAAATCAAAACACATAATGTTACCTAGTCAAAATTGAGGTTGGAATGAACACTAATATAAGTATGTGACATAGGATGTTGCATCAAAAATTGACCATAGTGACTAGAAGATTCACCAATCAAAGGATTAAAGACTTAATAAACAAATCTTATCTTACTAAGGAAAGCTATAACACAAAATGTTTGAAACAAATGACTGAACATGTACTTTGTTCAAGGGAAACAGAAGAAACGGCTACTTCCAAAGAGAGACTAAAAACTGACTTCTTTCCCACCTAGTCCTTTTTCATAAATTTTTTTTTATACTAAAAACGGATGCAGAGGCCGTATGATTGGAAACTTGGATCTTTTGCTCAAATTTCATTAATGATATATCACAAGGGGATCCGGCTATATGTGGATGGGGAGGGATCATATTATTTGCAGATAATCTTGACCTTAAGTTTATGGAGGAATTTTAGTAAAGGCCGAATATTTATGCAAAACTAATGGCATTAAAACTTGTATTTTATCTTGCAAATGTAAAGGGAATTAATTGTTTACAAGTGTTTGGTCATTCCTAGGTTTTTGTCCAATGGGTAGAAGATGAAAAAAGATGTCGCAATGTGTTTCTAAGTACAATCTTGGAAGAGATCAAAGGTTTGGAAGTTTTTTCAACCATCATGATCTTCAATATATGTATAGGGAGAGAAGTATGGAAGCTTGTAGTTTTTTTAAAGATGAATTTTTGATAGAAAATAAGAATGGAAACATTTTAGAATACTATACTGTTTTGTATGAATTAATGGTGGGAGAAAGAGATCCTCCTCAGTTAGGTCTTTCCTATCTCTAATCAAAGATTACTTTTTAGTAACTTTGATCACTCTATTTAGTCCATTTTTAACAAGTAAGCAAAACATACACATCATTGTCACAACTCCACCATGTACTAAATTTTTTTTTTCTTCCTCTAATCACATGTATATCAAAAGCATACCTATTGTCATGTTTCTTTTCTTTTTTTTGTTGGAAAATGGCATATACAAGGTGTTAGTTATAACTCTAAGAAATAATTGCCTCCTAATACTTTCACACACACACACACAAAGATATATATATATATATATATATATATATATATATATATATATATATATATATATATATATATATATATATATATATATATATATATATATATATATATATATATATATATATATATATATATATATATACATATATATATATACGAGCTTATAACATAATCTATTAGAAGGTATGTATTTGTAGACTTCCCCATTGTAATGGTGTGCCTATTATACACTTAAAAATTGATACCCATTTTTTATATTTAACATAATCATCATAATGCATAATACTAGATGGTTAATAGGCCTCTTGTCCCATATTTGTTGCTATTAACTTGAGTTCACTACAGGTTTATCGATATTACTATTAGGTCTCTCCATGAGGGTGTGGGATATGCACTGTGGTGTAGGTAAATTCTCAGTGTGGACACAAACAATTCCTCTAGCCCGAGAGAATGGGTCTAGCCAAAAACAAACAATCTATGGAAAATATCCTTAAGCTAGAATCAATTAAGAGGGACTACCTCTTAGAATGCTATTCCACTTGGTGATGATCCTGCCTCCTCACTCCAGCTATCTTTCGTTTCCTTCCGTCGAATATCTGAAACAAGCAAACAAGAAACAACAACAAATGTGATAACATACAATATTGTATTCAACCTACTTAATAGGTCAAGGAACATTAAGACATAAAGATGTAAAATAACACTTCATGTAGGAAATCAATCAATAGCTGTATTCATATAAGTCAGAAATAGATTACAACCAATGTGTTGACGTTGTTGGTCTCCTCTGACGTATCCGGGTTCTCACACTTCTGTTAGCACTTCATGGATAGCCCCAACAATGGAATTTTTAAGGCCTCTTCCTTCTAGTCTCAAACCAAACCAAGAAACACCATTCTCCCTCAAACAGACACTAGAAAGCTACAAGCTATAGATGTCTTGCTAATCATTCAAACTCACTCCAAAACTAGTTTAGCTTGGGAAAAGAGAGGTTTATATAACTTGTATAGATGGGAGATGGTTCCTCTCATCATGGGATAAGGTCTTATATCTTCAGTTTGTTCCATCCTAATAAGGGAAAGGAGCCCAAACTGACTTTCACGACTCCATCCAGCCCAACCATCTACCAGACTTCTGTTACAAAGCTTCTAGAGCTGGAAGCTTCAACTCCATATTTAAAAAACTTGCCAAAAGAGGATCAGCACAACTAGAAAAGGGCTCAGTCACTTCATATGGTGCTATGGCTAGTTTTAATCTCTGCAAATCGGTGCAAGGAGGAAATTGCTCAGTAGTGTCGGTCTCGTAAACTGGGATAAAAGGAAGATTCTTGGGAAATGATGCAAAGGGGAATTATTTTGCTCATGAAGAGGGAAATACTAAGAGTTTCTTCATGATGGGAAAGCATGTCGATTTCACTGTAGAGGTCCTCCAGGATCATGGACGGGGAGTATAGGGACAGTGAAAAAATGTTATGTAACAGATGCCCCCTAAAGCATGAAGGTCGAACTAGAGTGAGGGGTGAAATGCTTTACAAGTGGATGCGGGGAACTGGAGTCCGTCATTGGAAAGCCTACAAGCAAGCATAAATACATATACATCACTGAAAAATCAGTCAAATGATACATGAATCATGGTATGGACGCAACCATCTAGACAATGATCATATAAATGGATCCAAGGCATACGCGCAACCGTCCAATAATGAGAAGGATCACATATAACAACTCATGGTATGGTCGCAACCATCCATCTGAAAGAGACATGTAGACCAACATGATCATGTCACATCGCCTCACAGCCTAGACTGGTGTAATATGAGCCCATGGTATTAAGCTCCAAATGACTCGACCAAAGTACAAATTCTAACATGTGAATGAATGTGTTGAAGTCAAACATGATAGAAAATCGCTTGATTACCGGTCAATGATGTGAACCATTAACAAGCGTGAGAGAAACCACCAATAATGGCAATGGCTTTCAAGGTACTAGTAGCATAGTTCACGGAATGTGAATAAAGGAACTGAAGTCAAATACCTGTGAAATCACCCGATTGAAGCTAATGATGTGAACTTGTCATCAAGTGCAAAGAACTTGCCATTAGGGCATGCAATCTCTAAGGTACTAGAAGGGAGTCTCTCGGCCAACTTCTTGGATATTGAGATGAAGTCAACAAGAAGCGACCATGTTAAAGGAAAGCCATGATGTATCCCACATCATCGACACGAGACAAAGGGATGCAAATGATTTCAGATGATACATAGAATCAGTAGTAAGTGTAACTGCAGAAGGACTAACTCTTGAACATATCGGTGACACGACTCCGAAGTTTGGCAGCTTTTGGATCCATAGGATCAGTGGTCATGATGATGTGGCATAGATCAAATGGAAAGAAAAAATGAGTGGCCCAACCCAGGAAGGTTTAATGATGAAAAGGAGGATATCCCTACCCGACACGAACTAGAAAGTGACATGTTCAAGAGTGAGCTACCAACACGACTAATAGAATTTACAATTTCCCCCCACCATTTATGGCAGGTACCCCAATTATTTTTGATGGAAAGCTTCATGGGGATAGCATGTGCTTGCACTGTAAGTTCATCATTCGGACAAATCTGACCTAGCAAGTTTAATGAGCCCTAGGAAAGAGAAGCTCACATTCATCATTGCAACAAGTCCAATGTCATTTAATGTTTTAACGAGTCTAAAAAAGGTGTAACTCAGTATATTTTTCATGTTTAGAGAGTTTGAAAAAAACACAGAAAATAAAACTCCACATGGTCTCTTTTTGTACATTTGTGTGTCTCAAGCCCGAAAAGGTAGAAAACAATACTTGAGAGAACCGCTTGACCATTGCAGTTAAGGAGTACCTTTTTCGTAAATAGTTTATCCTAGCTTGAGAAAGGGGTAAATGTATACTAGGTGAATGATGTTTCGCAGCCTTTAATGAGTTCAAAACGACAAGAGCTCGGAAACCTTTTCATGTTTAAAGATTCGGAGAAGAGCTTGAAAGCATACCCCCCATTTTTATTCTCTTGTATGAGTCAAAAAGGGAAAAATACTCGACGATCTTTTCATTTGAGTTTTACAAGTCGAGAAAAGAGCTAAAAAGTGACTCTAGTACCATCATCGATAATCTGTCACCTGTCGTTGCATAGAAGGTAAAAGTATTATCCAGCTTTAGAGGAAAAATAGGTCAAAAAATAGTTTTTAAAAAACCTAATATTTCATGAAAAAATGAATAAAATGAGGAAAAAGTATTTATTTTTTACCATTTACCATTTTACCTTTGTGTGAAGAGCTTTCTACTCACTTGTATCCTAATTTTTCTAGAGCAAATTGCGGGAGATCCGGGAGGCCATTCGTCGAGTCATCAGTTGTAGGTAAGAGCTAAGACCTTAAGCTCCATTTTCATGCTTATTTTACCTGTTTTTAAAAAAATGGGATTTTTTGAGGAGGTTTTGTCAAAAAACATTTGCCCTCTGTCGGTGCCATTTCTAGGCATGGAATTGCACCGATCAGGGGCTATGAAAACTGTCAAGCGCGCCGTCGATGCTACTATTTTTAAAACAATGGTGCCGGCACTGTGAACAAATTATTTTCAAGTTTTTGCCCAATTTATCCATTTGGATCCAAATTTCTCTGGCCAAAGATGTTTATTGACTTGATTATATGGTTTTTACAGGGAAAGAGTCGTGAAAAATGGTGGATTGGAAGGAACGCGAGCATGATGATATTGACACTCAAGTAATGGCTGACCCAAATTGCTTGAATGCTTGAGGAACTAGGGACTCCTCAAATTATTCCTTACACCAAGTCTACAGGCTCAACCCGAATTGCTACAGTATCTGATCAGTCTCTAGGACATGAATTGGGAAGTTGTCATGATTCATGACCAAGAATTGGAGTTGGAAACTTCAGACATTTATTTCATCACAGGACTATCCTAAAGAGCAGAGATAGTCAATCTATATGGGTCAAGGCCTATTGGGGCAAGTGTGACCATGTTACTTGCATAACACTACCCTGAACCACTCAAATAAAAAAGTGGCAAGATTGAGATTATGACTGTTTAGGATCTTGTGCTGAGAGTGTTATTATTGACCATAAACATAGTGGCTGGGGTCCAAGTGTAGCGTGAGACCAACAAGTCAAAGTTTTAGTATGCTATCTACTGTATGATGCCCACTATCTTTAACTGGGTGGAAGCTATGAAGGTCAACATGAAGCACCAACTATCAAAAGCTAAAGCGGGGAACCTGAAGTAGTTTTGCTATGGGTCTATTCTAGTGACTTTCTTCTTGGAATGGGTTTCGTTGTTTCACTACGAGCTGGCTGAGGTGAACCGCGATTTCCATGAGACCCACATATGGTCCATTAGAAGGCGTTGATGCCTAGGATTACCGGGGGCCAACAAATGTCCTATAAGCCCGCTTTCTTCTCATGGCTACGGCGATAGCTGATCGTAGTGGAGGATTGGCCTTATGGCGGTACCGACTTCCATGGTGATCCGAATATGCCACTCCTAAAGGGAGAGGATTATGATGATGGAGGTAAAAAATAAACCATTTTAATTTTTGATTTTTTATTGTTTTTGAGATATATGTGTTCATGACATTTTGATTTTATGAATGCATATGTTGGACCAGAACACCTTGTCAGGATGTCCCTGATTTTTAGGCACATTTCATGGTAGTTTGATGTCGCTCCTTATCAGGAAGGAAGCAACAATGAGGAGGAGATCACATGAAAACTTGAGCGATTGACCCATGGTATCCCAGAGTATGCTCGGATGGGTGATGTCCTACGCTAGTATTAGATCCATATGGTGGGGGTATTAGATCGGATCCATTGACTACTGACTCATGTAGTGCGAGCAGTTACATGCTACCATGAGAATCATTAGTGCATAGGTCTAGCATTCCACATTTTTTAGGCCTCTGAGCCATGGATGTATAAGGTCTATGAGCCATGGATGTATTTTGAACAAACTTATTATTTGTTGGGGTTTTGATGTATGACAGACATTATTGACACACACACACACACACACACACATATAGATATATATGCCATTTTTCCTTTCTTACTATGGTATAAATATTTCTTGTTTCGAGTTTTTACATGTTTTGCAAATGTCTATCCAACACATAATTATCTAATGCATCTATTAATGTATTAATGTGTAATGTAATCAAAATTTCTCTCTAGTAGACAAATATGTAGATACATTCTCAATATCTAAGGGTTTCTAAAGGAATATTTCCCGTTAATTTTAAGAACAACAAGCTGTGAATCAAGGTTGACAACCAATTCTCGGATGCCAAGAGTGAGTGCTTTTGACAACAATTTGATAACTGTGTTATACTTAACGATGTTATTAGTTGTTAGACCTAGAAAAATGCCTTGAAGATCAATCAACTTACCATGGTGGTCATAAATGGCCCATGCCGCAGATGATAGATTCCAGTTACTACAACAAGCACCATGAGAAAAACTGATGTGAGGAGACACCGACATCTGCAAAGCAGGAAAAAACATAATAAGCAGTAAAGTTGCTTGCAAAACAACACTCCAAACCACATTGTACAAAAATGAATAACACACTATTGTACAAAATTGTCCATGCAAGATGACCTAAACATAGTACTTTTTGAGATAAAGCCCATTACGGGGCTTGTCTAAGGGATTTCCCTCATAATCAATAAGCTCATATGCCCCTTTTTGTAACAAACATTTTACAATGTAGGGCCCATGCCACATGGGTTTGAGCTTGCCTGGCCCTAGCTTATCATTAGCCTGATCATATAGAAGAAACAAATCACTCTCAGAAAAAGATCAAGGAGAGATAGACTGATCAAAATGGGATTTGACCTGCTTTGTCTGTGCTTTGATGACCAAAGTAGCAAGATGGCAAGTCTCATCTAGTCGTTCCTAGGTATAAGAGGCGCTCTTCCTGAGGTGAGGTCTTGGGGAGAAGTTTGACAGCCATCTTGAGAGATCGAATTTCACACTAAAGCTGTAAAGTTTCTTCCATATTGTAGACTAGCTGGAATGGTGTGAATATAGTTGCGTCCTTGGTCAAGGTTTGGTAAGCCCACAGAGCTGAAAAGAGCATGACATACCAATTTGACTTGTGCATCCCAATGGTGCACTGAAGCATCGTAACCAAGACTTTGTTCACATCTTCAACTTAGCCATTGGCCTAAGGGTAGTACGAGGTTGAGCCATCATGGCGCAAACCCAACGTAGTAGTCATCTCAACCATCATGTAATCTCAAAAATGGGAGCCATGGTTGGTGACAATGGCATGAGGCACTCCAAACCTGGAAATAATGTTATTGAATAGAAATTGAGCCGCCGTTTTACTGTTCGTAGAGTATGTAGGAATCGCCTCGACCCATTTGGTGAAATAGTCCACAACAACGATAATATAACCATGCCCCCCGGTCGAACGAGGGTTACAGGTCATATAGTCGATGCCCCATTTAGCAAAAGGACCGACGATAATAATGGGATATAGGTGAGTGGGTGGGGCATGCATCTTGCGTTGATAAATTTAGCACTCATGGCACTTGCGAATAGCGAGGATGTAATCTTTGAAGATAGAGGGCCAAAAATAACCAGTGCGAAGGATTTTTGAGCAGTAGCATATCCAGATAGGTGATCACCACATGCGCCAGAATGGCAATTATTCAAGACTCTCTCAGCCTCCTTGAGGGTGAGACAGTGATGAAGAATTGAATCAACACCGATGTGGTATAAAGTATCTCCAATGATATGGTAGGGTTGAGATTGACGCTGAATGCGTCAGTGATCATCCTTGGTCAGCGCAAACCAAAAAGTGGAAGTCTGGAGATATATGATGATATCACTGTACCATGGGTCGAGAGTGCTAATTAAGAAAAGAGTCTCGTCTGGGAGCTGCTTGTCAGCACCAACAAGAAGAGAAGCGGAGGGAAGGGAGCAAATCAACTCAACGAAGACCAATGATTTCTTAGATTTGGTAGTAGTGAATACCAAATCAAATTCTTGGAGGATAACAGTCCACTTTGAATACTTGCCCCCTAGCAACTGATGAGTCAGGATGTAGGTCATGGGGTTGCACTTCGAAATCACAGTTGTGGTGCGAAGTAGAATGTAATGTTGAAAGCACTAAATAACCTGTATGGCAACCAAAGCCAACTTCTTGACATGAGCATAATGTGTTTCGTTGTTGAGGAAGTTGCGACTGAGGTAATAAATAACATGTTCATTGCCTTCGTCATCACCTTGTACCAGCACCATAGCGATGGTACTAGAGGCTACAACTAGATAAAGGAAGTAATCACGATGATAGTTAAGGGGGTGCAGCAAAGGAGCATTGATGAGGATAGACTTTAGGTCATCGAAAGAGTTTTGGACAACCACATCCCAAACAAATGGGGTTCCCTACTTGAGCAACTAGGTGAACCCTGAAGCTAGCTCAGTAGAGTTTGGTACAAAATGATGGAGGAAATTTTCTTTTCCCTACAGACTCTCCAGTTGATGCAATGAAGATGGAGGGGGTAAATTAACTATGGCCTCGACTTTAAGAGGATTAAGGTGAATGCCTGCTTTGGAAATGATAAAGTTGAGGAGTCGTCCGAATTTGAAGTAGAAGACACATTTATGTGGATTCAGTCGAATGTTGTAGTGTCTACAGTGAAGAAAAATTTGCATAGATGATCAGGATGATCATGGCGTTCACGAGAATGAGCAGGGAGATCATCCAAGTAAGGTTGAACGACGTTTCGAATGTCATGGAATGCATAAGACATTGCTCTCTGAAATGTGGCCTCGACATTCTTAAGGTCAAAAGGGAGATTTCTATATGCGAAGGTCCCCCACGGATAGATAAAGGCTTTCTTATCTTGACCATCCAACGCAATGTTTATCTGGTTGTAACCAAAAAGACTGTCCATAAAGGAAAATATTTCACTCCCAACACATTCATCAATGATCTGGTCAATGAAGGTAGTGGGGTAATATCCTTAGGATATGCACAATTGAGATCATGGTAATCAGTGAAAATGTGAATAGCGCCTTATTTCTTTGTCACCAGTATGAAATTCGACACCAAATCTGTAAGAGGGATTGGATAAATAAATCCATCTTTCAGAAGTTTTTCAACTTCACCCTTAATGGTGGTCGCTTTTCTAGGGTAAACTAGACGAAGCCGTTGGCGAATGGGCTTCGCATGAGGATAAGTTGGAATCTCATACATGACTATACTTGGGTCAATGCTGGGCATTTCTTCATATGAACTTGCAAAAATGTCCCGAAACTCTTGCAACAGATGAGTATAGAGCTTGATCTCTTCTGGAGAACAAGTTACCCTGATATGGATATTTTCAATGACACCAGGTTTGATAGAAATATCAATTGGCATCGTTTGGGTAATGTTACCCATGTTCCCTTCCTACCAAACTTCACAAACCATGATCTGCATCTAAAGTGGTAGGAACGAGAACTGAGAAGAGAACTCCTCGAGACAAGTAGACATGACCATCAGGCCAGGCAAGAACGAGGAACAATGATGAGTTTTGTTCCAAGGTACTTCCTCTAGAGACATTACTTCCATGATCCTCTCATCAGAAAGAAAAGTCTCGGCTAAGGGATCGGGAGATTCTAAAGAACCAAACCATGATGATTGAGAATACGCATCGAGAGATGTTCTCGAAACAGGATGATCAAACGATATCGAAGGCGAAGCCGAAACAATTTTCATGTAATTAATTTCGGCAGGACTTAACAACATAACCTCACCTGATATATCAACAAGATCTGGCGAAGGAATGACCCAAGGATCAGACTTGATCGAAATCATGTTGATAGAGGCAACATGAGGAGGTGGGTGTGGAAAAATGCCCATCAAGGCAGGATCTTTAAAGAGTCGTGCCCCCACAGTGTCATAAGGAGCACCAATGTGCTTGACGCACGGAACATTTCCATCCGAGGAAGAAGAGGCAAAGAAGGACAGTTGGTCGACTGTGACTATCTTTCCTTGATGGGGAAAATGAATCACATGCAAAAGGGAGGAGACTACAACATGCAGGCATGTGTCCAGCTCCGTCCAAGTAGAATATTGTAGTTAAGATTAGCGTCAACGATATCTACTTCGACATGTACTATCTTTCCCTCCAAAGTAATGGCAAGGTTGGGAAGGACACTGAATGGTCACAAATCACATCCGTTAGAAGCTTCCAGAGTACTAGGGGACTAGTTCAGTGTAGGAGAACCAATTTCCTTTTGACAAGTGATGGACATGATGCAAGTAGAAGCACCTTCATCAATGATGGTCATATGAATGGTTTTCTCATTTATGATCACTTGAATAAGAAATGAAATTTGATGAGGTAGACATGGAACGTGGTTTTCGAGGTCAAAACAAAAGAGATTAGATTCAGCTAGATCAATACCCCCAATAGCCGACAGTAATGATTTCCTCTAAGAAGGACAACTTTGAAGGACCTCGAGAGCAGACATAGCCACTGGCTCCTGAGCCGAATCTTCAACAATGTTATAATGTTGAGTGGCTCGCACGTTGGAATTGTACGAGGACTTTCATATCACACATCGATAAGGTGGTCGAATGGCGGAATCAAGATTGGGTTGCTCTATATGGAGAGGACTGAAACTAGATGGGGCATAAGAAGAAGGGTTACCTTTTTTCTCTTTCCATGCTGTCGAGGTACGAGTTTGATAATCTTTTGACATGATAGCCACATTAATCAACATACTCATCATGAACACTTGTGAACCCGAGGAAGCGGATGACCGAGGCTGGTCTACCATTTGAGTCTGCTGGGACGGAAAGGGCTCTTTCAAGATAGCTGGGGTCCCTTTGAGAAATGACTAACTTCGGACCATCTGGGAAAATCCCTAGTATAGTGATCCTCCTCACAGAGGAGGCATGGATATTTGGGTTTCCGTTTGGAAGCATCACTAGAAGATGTCTTAGGAGGACCCTGTTTCAGGGCATTGGCTTTACCCTTGCCTTTTCCTTTCTTCTTACCTTTAGAGGATTATCTGCTGCAATAGACTGCACAGCGTGAACCTTCGAGGTTTTACTAGGGCCGGATGAATTGCGAGGGGAATCATTGCGAGCAGTGTTGGAGATCGAATTCTGTTTGGAAGAATATTTTGCAGGGGTTTGAGTCACTGAACCAATTATTCCATCAACATGAGGTATAGCCAAAGACTTAGATGTCATCAGATCAGATGATGGTCTGGGCGCATTGGGTAACACATCATATAACGTGCCAGATTGTGAATAGGAGAGGTCTACATATTTGGCACACGCGATGGCTTGTTCCTCAGTGACACATCCACCCATAGCAATGTCCTCAACAATTTTGTTGAAAAAAGATTTGATGAACCACTTAGTCAAAAATGATCAACAATCTCAAACTTAATAGGACGACGCCTATGTCTCCATTCATGGATGTGATCAAAGATGTGGGTTACAGTGTCTTGCTTGAGCGACGTTAGCAGATGCATGTTAGTTTCATAGTGAACTGACAGCTGGAAATGTGTGCGAAAGGACATGGCCAAAGTGTTAAAGTCATGATAGGTATTTCAAGGCAACTTGATATACCACTTGGCTGCAACACCTGTAACAGTTCGTTGGAAAAGTCGAAGACGAATGGATTCATCAATGCAAGAATTAGAGGAGCACCAGAGGTGATATGTCATCATGTGGAATTGAGGATCCTCTTTCTCTTTTCCTTCAAACTTCGAACAATCGTTCGAAATCTTGGGCGGAACTGGAGGCTAGTATGGCGAATGAAGAATCAGGTCATTTGTGAGTCTAGACACATCTAGCAATTCCAGTGTAGCCAAGAATGGCAATTGGGTATTGAAAGGAATTTGAGGTCAATAAGGGGGCCCAACTAGTGGGGCCCATCCCTGTTGGTAAGGATTTTGTCCCCATAGTGGAGGATTTTGTCCATATGGCATTTGATTTTTCCCCCACTGTAGGTTACCTTGCCTGTAGGGAGGATTATGACCTTCAAAGCCTTGAAACTGTCCAGCCAAAGGCTGTTGATAAGAAAAATATAGGTTAAAAGGTTGTTGTGCCTGTTTCCGATGTCCCTGAGCATAAGGGTTTTGGACTTGCTTCCTTTGGACGAAAGGGTTTTGGACCTACTGTCCTTGAACGCAAGGATTATACAATTGCTGCCCTTGGAAATAAGGATTTTGGGCTTACTGTCCTTGGACAAAAGGAGGTTGAACCTGTTGCTCTTGGACATAAGCATTTTTCGCCTACTACTACATGACTTCACCCTGGCCTTACCCTTGCAAGGGTTGACCCTGTTGATATGAGTATAAGGGTTGTTTTTTCCCGGGTTGACCTTGTTGCTACAAGGGTTGTTCTTGCGGCTGTAAAAGTTGTCCTTGCGGCTGCAGAGGTTGACCTTGTGAAGGCATAGGCTAGGAGGATTGCAGCACATACTACACTTTCGGTTGCATGGTTTGCTGCAACTATTGCGAGGGTTACCCCTATGGTTGTTGCAATTGTCCTTGCTGTGACATCATCTGGGCTTACTGTTGCATGGATGGCCCTTGCTGCAATGAAGGTTGCCCTTGACGATACAAGATTTGTCCTTGCTACGCAAAGGTACTTGACCAGTTTTCAGAATGACACCTTGAAAGTTCCTGAACTATATTTGGCCATACCCACCAGACGTGGTAGATGGACCAGGCTGGACATAAGGTCCAGGCTGAGGGACGTAGGGCAGATTAACCATCGCTTGTGAACCATATGGAACGTAAGGAGGTTGGTACTTAACCTGAGCCATATTAGGCTACTGGTACTGGATGTTACTTGACCTAGATAGACCAACAGGGTTCGGTTGTTAGTACTGGACATTGCTCGATCCAGTAGAACCAACAGGGTTTAGAATGGCACCCGAAGAGGGCTCGTTCATTCCAACCACGTGAGCTTGTGAACCACTCACAGTGGTTGTACCCGACATCATAGACACATTCGTACTTTACCCCCCAAGCAGTGGCACATCCTGTCCACTCACTAGATGGATCAAAGAAATGACAGAGACATGACTCGAGATCATTGGTTGAACCAGACAGGTTACTTGGACCAATGAAACAAGAGGATTTGGAATGGTTGGTGGCACCGGGACTGAGGTAACCACTAAAATCACTATTTGTTGGGAGGTCAGGTTCTGAATGAATGAACCTAAGGTAGGCATAGTGCCAAATGCCCAAATAGGGTTGTGATATAGCGATGAGGTAGTAGGCATGCCTGAAACCGACTGAACTAAAGTCACACAATTATGCGGTAACTCAGGATGAACACTAGTCGGAATTCTTCCTGTGTAAGGAAAACCTTTAGGAGGGAAAGGATATTCCTACTCCTCGACTATGCATGGAGTGGAAACATTCAAGTGAACCAGAGAGGAGACTGTGATTTCGCCTTCTGATTCAATGGGTGAAAACAGGTGACGATGGACGACAGAAGATGTTCGAGGGAATAATTCGAAAGGAATACCTGGATGATTATACAGACTCTACGAATGCTAAGGTGATATCACAATAGGATCGAACAACGAATTTGGAGGATAAACAACCAGTCCAATCTGACCTTCAGAGGTCGGCGGACTCTTAGGAGTCTGGATAGGAATATTCAGAGATTTTGGGCCAATGTCAGAAAGTGACCCAATATCTGAAGGGGGAGGATGAGATGACAAAGTTTGAATACTCAAAACAATTCCAAGCTCAACACCCTTGGTCCTCAAGCGACTGTAGCAATTCAGGAAAAGGCTCCTCAGACAATCTTTTAGACAGAGGAGAGGAAGAGGAAATAGGCGAACTAGTTGGTTCATCCACGATGATTTTGTCTCAAATAACCAAAAAGAGATTAATTCCAAGGCTTTAGAATGTGTTTAAAGGTATAGTCACGATGTGGTCTAGAAAAGACTAACAAGGATGTTATATGATCGTGGGCAACACTTTTTTAAGATGTAAAAAAAACTGGTGCTCTTTCATGTTTTAAGAGTCGAGAAAGAAGCAAAGGTGACTCTATCACTTTTGGTTTGAAACGAGATCGAAAGGACAAGCACTTGGGTGATCTTTTATATTTAGGGATTCAAAAAGGTCAAAATGACTACTCAGGATGATGTAGGCAAAAAGGATTACCAGGTAACCATGAATTGCAGAATACCTCTCGACGAACTGAGAAGTACAGGCAGGCAATCTTCCCGAATGTTGTGATCAGTGTATCACATTTACAAGGCAAGATAATCAGCTTCCTATGGGTAAAGTATTACAACTTGGTGGGGTCTCCATTTATATACATGACGGTATGGGGAGCATAAGTCTGTACTAGCGCTATCTAGTGCCGAAGCGAATGCCAGCTGCTAGGTTTAAAGATGTCGGAACACGTCTCTAGCCTAGAACTTCCAAAATGTGATCGTTAGGTTTCAAATGCGCCTTAGGTTAATCGAATACATTTTAGAGTTTATCTTGAAATTTTGTCTCAATTTTTAGGCCTTATCGATGTGACTCAAGAAAGACTTATATGTAGCTAAATGAGACAAGACCCTTTCAATTCGATGAATTGTCTACACTAATGAGAGTAGAAAACACACTCAAATGCAACAAAACAAGCAATCAAAAGAAAAATGACCTTTTCACTATTTCGCTTTTGTAAACAAAGTGATGAAAAAACTCCCTCCAATTCCTATCTTTCCTATCAAACGCACTTCAAGTAGTCCTTTCACTAGTAAATAGAATTCATTTCTTTTCTAATGCAAATGAAAATGCAACTCTAACCTTCAATGATGCTAATTAATGTAATATATTGATTCAACAAACTAGAATTATGTACTTTTTAATGAAATGACGGAATGAATCTTTCACAAACACTTTACACTTCAATGAAACATTTACAATACAATCAACCACAAGCAAATGCAAAGCACAAAAGAGAATTCCTTTCAAAACAGTGAAGCAAAACTCAACCAATAACAAGATGAGTAATGTGATTTGTGCTCGAAAAGAGATGCTCAAACAACAAACAAAACTTTTCAAACTTGTTAAGTGGAAATCAAAGCAATAAACGGACTAATCAAATGAAATGTAAGGAGAAACCTTGACTATCAACTTGACTTGCTAAGCACACAAACAAGTGAATGGATGCCAACCTAGATGCCCTAGGGTTACGAACCATCCAAGAACTCAAGAAACCAAGTGAAGAAAATGCAAATCAAACAGGCATACAAACCAAGCTAAAAGGTCTTTCCAGTTAGGGAGAACACAGTGAAAACAAGTTGAGAGACAGAAATCAGAAGGGCAAGACACACTAGCTATGATCTAGGGTAAACCCTGATCTTCACCTACAGGAATCGGTGCGACTGCCTAACTGACAACAAGCGCCAGAAGGGGGTTGGAACAACTGTTTTTGAGAAACTCACGCTGATCGATGCGACTGTCATAAAAATAAATGCATTGACCGAGGATTCAAGGATAAAAATAAAAATTTTCAAAGGCTAAAACTAGACTTGCCACGGTAAAACAGATCCTTCCTTTTGGCCAATCAATTTGTTCACTTCTATGCGGGCACCTTCTTCAGGCTCTGAGCAGTAAACCATGAAAAACAGAGAACACTAAAGGGAAATGGTGATACTAGAAAAGTTCACACAAAACCATTAAATGACAATCAATCAAGCATAAGGATTGGATCCCCAGTGGAGTCACCAATTTGTGGTGCAGATAAATTCTTAGTGCAGACACAAACAATTCCTCTAGCCCGAGAGAGTGGGTCTAGCCACAAACAAACAATCTATGGAAAATATCCTTAAGCTAGAATCAATTAAGAGGGCCTACCTCTTAGAATGCTATTCTTCTTGGTGATGATCTTGCCTCCTCACTCTAGCTATCTTCCATTTCCTTCCTTTGAATACCTTAAACAAGCAAACAAAGAACAACAACAAACATGATAGCATACAATATTCTATTCATCGTCCTTAATAGGCCAAGGAACATTAATCCATAAATATGTAAAATAACACTTCATGTAGGAAATCAATCAATAGTTGTATTCATATAAATCAGAAAGAGATTACAACCAATGCGTTGACGTTGCTGGTCTTGTCTGACATATCTGGGTTCCCACACTTCTGCTAGCACTTCATGGATAGCCTCAATAATGGAAGTTTTAAGGCCTCTTCCCTCTAGTCTCAAGAGATTACAACCAATTCATTGACGTTGCTGGTCTCCTCTGACGTATCCGGGTTCCCAAGCTTCTGCTAGCACTTCATGGATAGCCCCAAAAATGGAAGTTTTAAGTTACCAAAGTTAATTTATTCCCTAAAAATTAATGCCTCCACATATTTAAGTAATTTATTGCAACAACTAGCTCTAAATTGTATACAACATAATTACTTTCATGTTTTTTCAACTTTTTATACTTGTAAGCTATAACTTTCTATACTGTAAATTCTGTTGTCACTTCCAAGGACAACCTCAGTTTGCTTACAAGACTCTTTCTTGGTAACATCTACATTTTACGTGTCTCATATGATCTTCAAGAAACTGGAGACATCATATACATTTTATACACATATGTAAATACATACAATAAACAACACAGGTTGGTTCATCATCCAGGGACACAAGCCATGTATTTCTAGTGCTCTTTCACATATACAACTCACAGGAATATATGTATGAACTAGTGGAGGCCGAGTAGTTCGAGGACCTACAATTTAATCAACTTTCGTAGAGAAATGAAAGAAGGAAGTGATATAGAATAATCATCATATAGAGCTTGAAACCTCAAGAATTCTACATTCATCACATAGATCTTGGAGCGTCAAGAGTTCTACACTTATCTAAATTATAGGTAGACATAATGGATGAAGGACAATTGGATGCAATGATTCATCGAGTGCAATTTAATGATATAATCTCAAAGCTACACACAAGCATGTGCATTAGCTAGTCAACACAAATGAATCTGTAAGAACATATGAAACATTTATGGTAGCTACAATTACATGAAATCAAAGAGGAAATATGAACATAATGGAATTTAACAGAGGGGTAACATACTATAGTACTCGAAGGTTGGAATCACCACGATTTCATTAATATTTAGAAAGATGCAAATATGGAAATGATACAGTCTCAAAAATAACATTTGGTTATTCTTCAGAATTCAGAACCTTTTCTAACTGCTTCTTCCTCCCTTTTCTAAGGAGAGGGAGAATAGGAAAATTAAAAAAATATCAGGCTAAACTTCGAGTTGCCTACATGACTAGCTGTCTTAGTGTGCTAGCTCTGTCACATCCAATTATTACAACAAAAAGATACCTTTCTTGGAAACAAAACAGCATAACAATATCAATAATAATAAAAAAAACCATAATTCACAAATGAAATGAAATGATGGTCATGTAAATATCTCCACGCCACTCTTGTTTTCTGGCCTCTGGTCCAAACATGTCTCTGCTAAATTACACCTCACACTCTCTCAACAGGTTTTCTGTCACTTTCAGCCTTAACCACTTTAATTCTTATTTTGCAGGAACTAAGAGTGACACGCGTAATGGACATAATAGACTCTGAACACAACTGTCATCTCATCCATTCCTTCTTACAATCTTCATTAAGCCAATAGAACCAATTGTGCCCCGCGGAACAAATCATACAAGTGTATCGAGACTCGGGCCATTTAGGAACTTTAAATAGAATGTAATTCATAAAGTTTCAATTTCCAATTTCCTTTGGCCCCTTATGCCTTAGCCCCGATGGCTTAGGTGAAAATTGCATGGTGGAAACCTGGGGACTCAAGGCCTAAGCCTTTTGGAGCTAAAATCCTTTAGGTGGGATGAAGGATGATTCATTGATATATTGCATTGTAATAGGTCCCAACACATAATATGTGGGACCATACTACATATGCGCCTAGAACCCATTTCCAATATCAAAGCTCGGGGATCAGGAGTCTCTAATCTTTGCTTCCGGTTCCACCGTCCCAAAACTTAAGATTGTGAGATGCGACGTGGTTTGGTCCACGTAGGAAGAGGATAAGGGAGGGCAAGAGAGAATGCTTTAGAACATAAAAACCTTTAATAACTTCTCCTCCCAACCATTTGATTGATACATAAAGTGCACATAGTCATGTGACCCGCCTTATGCCACCTCTCCCCCTCACTTCGGGCCCACAATATCAGGGGCTTCCCTGATATGCACCTTTATAAAATGCTAATTACATGCTACTACATGGTTGCGATCACGATCTGGGAGATTACATCATCCTCTGCCACGTGTCACCCTATTTTGGCCCCTTATGACCCCTTAAAACGTCAAATCTGCATGCCACGTGTCCTCCATACCACCACATCATGCTGACATTAGCTACAACATGTATTTATCAGATCGAATAGTGTTCTTCCACATGGCCCAACTGGAGGAGAGAGAAAGAGCCCGCTTGCCCTTGGTTTTTCACTGAATTTCTTTGTTAATCGCAATCAACCCTTCCCTAGTGATTTACACTGTCATATCGCAACATCACGATATCACAATGTTTTAGTGTTGTCACCCTGCCATCACATCGATTTATCGATGTGTGATGCCTTGGACCCGCTGATCATCGATAAGCCTGGACCTTGAAACTCCCGATCACTGATTTTGTCATATCGGTGATCACTGATCGTAATTTGGTTAGGATTGATACTTTGACAATGTTGATCGCCCATATGCGATATCGGAGATCTGCTTCGTGAAACACCAATATACTATGCGCGATGGGCCTTGTACTTCCGATTGTGATTTGCGATGCGCTTCTGGACCTCTGATATGCTCTTATCCTTCATTTCAAAGGCAACAAAACTCTTGAACTTCAATAGGCTATACCTTTTGATCCAGAAGACCATTTTTGGACTTCCATATATTGTTTGAAAACTTATTCTAAGCACTATCCAATGGAGAGGGACTGATTTAACTTTGAGAGATTATGTGATTTGAAATATGGCTTCGAACTTCACTGCTATTTGGCACTTGGGACAACTGAAAACCCATAATCTAGTGAGTGACAACATTGGCTCCAACTAGGGACAGTGCCTTGCTGGCAAGGTGTTGAGAACCTGTAGACTAGTAGCCTTCTTTCCATTGGTCATGGAGACATCATAAAAGCTACAAAATTAATTGACTCACTACAAACTGACTAAATGATTGTAAGATTTACTAACTGATTGACTTACATAGCTAAGAACGTTTAAGAAAAATAGAATATTTTTACAGCACATCACCAAAGTCTTAGCGCCTTCTCCTCAGGATTCAAACTTGAATGACAGTTTCCCATACCTACTGAAATTATATATACTAGGTGATCTCTTCTCTCCAATGCATCTAGTTAAGAAAATGGCTACCTGACTGAGTTCCGCTCATACCTCTTATGAGCAGGAAAAAGAATAAAGGGAGTGGAAACTTAAAATTCAACTGATTATGAAAAATAACCTTCCAAATCCACCATCTCAACATCAGGGTACTGGACCTCATTCCATTGTTCTCTAGAAATTCAACAATTAAAACCATCATGTACCTCATAAAATATTTGGACATAAATTTTAATATGTGTCCCCAACTTGGTAATTGATGCTCAACTCTTTTAATCTCCTCCATGAACCTTCTAATTGAGTTAGTGAACTCCATGCCTACTTTTATAAATCGTTTGATTGCTTTATAATCAGCTTGGAGTCTCCGTGCAGCGTTAAGCATTTGATATTCACATTCCTTGTTGTTTGTAGCCCAAGGAGCAATGCTTCATGCTCTACCACGTTGTTGGTTGCCTCAAACTCTAGCTTGTATGAGAGGGGTATCAAGTTGCCCTCAGGAGGTATCAAAAATACTCCTGCTCCATTTCCCTCTTTGGAATTCACTCCGTCAAAATATAAATTCCACACTTGGTTTTCATCTGTGTGTTGGTGTTCTAACTGCATCGTTAGATGTACTTGTGTTTCTTATAAGATGGTCTCATATTCTTCTAGGAATAGGTAGGAGAGGTCACTTTCTTTTCCATATGACAAAGATTTTTTAGAACCTTTTGTTGGGGTCACAATGTTTACAAATATGGACTCTCTGTACAACCTCCTTTCTTCGCCTCCAAAAGGGGGACAGTGCCATAAGTTAGATCTAATTTGATAGAGTCCTCCATCTTGGAACCCCAAGACCTAGATAGGAGCATGTCGAATTGAGGGGGAATATCTGCCACTACTACGTCCATCACTACGCTCTTCATAGGGATTTGAGCTAGGTTTACCACCAGATCTTTTATCATTCCCATGCATTTGACCCTCTTAGAGTTAAAGGAGTATAGGTCCTTGTAGGGTCTAGTGATCTACAAGCCAATTTGTTCTATCACGACTAAGGGCATGAGGTTATGCAAGGCTCCAGAGTCCAACATACAATTGTGCAACAAAATGTCATGAATTACCAGGGTCACATAGAAGGGTGCAGTGGAAGGATTAAGTTCTTCAACATGAGGCCCAAAAACAACCATTGGTATTTCTTCTTGAAGGTTTAGATAATCATGAGTTGGTGCTGAGGTGGATGGAAGCATGAATTAAGAGATTTGGGCTTTATAAGTGGATTGTGTTAGAATTTCAATTAGAGGAACATGAATCTTTAACTTTTTGAGCTCCTTCTAGAGATTGAATGCAAACTGGACCTTTTATATGCCTCCCAACTCTACCTATTTTTCTTTATCACTGATATCTTTTATCAGAACAAGTTCCTTCTCTTTTGTGTGTTCCTCAGAGCTATTGAATTCCTTATTTAAGGAGCCTTTTACTTTGGATAAGTCAGGGTTAAGCTTCCCTTTCCCTTTATTTAACACAGGGGGAATATCTTGGGGACTGGTTTCCTCTTATTGTTTAGGTTCCCTCGACCTATTTTTTGAAGATCTAATATCATACCTTTAATGTAGCTATGCTTGCATGAAATTCACAAATTGTTTTGCAGTAATCCCCTATGTCTTCCTTATTTACTATTGCTTCTCTATAATGGCACATCTCATGGCGAGTCATGTTTTCCTGTTCCTCTTTAGAGAAGGAGGAATTCAATTTTCCCTGCATCTCATGTGTATCCAGTGGTTGTTCATCGGGATCTTCTTCTAAATATAGAGGAGGATGGATCTAATCGATTTGGTCTTTTCTCTCCCTTTGAAGTATCTGCAATGGTGATCTTCTGTACTGTGGGTTATAACCTCGGTTGTTACCTTGAGCATTCTATTGCAGGAGACTCTTGTTCTCAAGCTCAAGCTCACCACCTTGTGTGATAAACTCTTATTGAGCTTATCCATTTCTTCCCACTTCAGATTTGGTAATCCTTTACCTTGACTGGAGGAGGATGCTTCTTCTTTCCCCCTTTTCTTCTCATGAGGTTCATTCTTTCCTCTTGACTTTCCTGTTGAGGTGAAATTTTCTTCCACCTCAAGAGAGTCAACTTGGAGTTGGTTTGAAGTACGAGACTTCCTCTCTCTCAGGGTAAATCCAAATTCAGACTCAAGGGCTCCCACAAAAACTACACGAGCAAGAGCTTGAGGAGGCTTTATCTCAATAGGTAGGTTATTATATTGCTTATTGAATCTTTTTATGAATTCTGAAATGTCCTCTTATGGCTTCTTCCATATAGCATTGAAATCTGTGAAGACATACTCATGATCTCTTTGTTCACCCCACTTTTGTGTGAAAGAGTTTTCGAGTTCTTCCTAGGTGGTGATGGATGCATTGGGTAGAGCTTTAAACCACTTTCCAACTTCTCCATCAAGGGATTGCACAAAGAGTCTCAGGACCACATCCATTTGTTCTACATTTATATTCTCAACAAAAGCAAAGAAGGTTTTAATATGTCTTTGTGTAGTGTTTTTATCTTCCCCATTGAACCTAGGCAAAAGCTTTAGGTATTCATGACACATAGCACTTAGGGTTTGAGGTAAATCAAGAGGGGCATATTCATTTAGTAAGAAGCCCGGAACAACCATCTGGATTAATGGGGGAGGATTAAGATTTACAGGAGGAACTTGGGCCAAAACCATAGCGGTTGGAGTAACTAGGTTAAGAGTAGTGTGATTGATATTGCTATTATTGAGGATAACTTTACCTTTTTCAATCTCAAGAGGAGGAGGAAATTAAACGAAAGGAGTCGTAACTAAGATTTATTTCTCTTCAATCTTTGATTTGGGGGCACGATGCTCTAGCTCATCTTCTGCAGGGTATGTAAGGAACTTAAGAGTAAACTTTGAGCAGTGGATGACATCATGTTGTTAGCCGGAGTAGGAAGCTTCAAAGAATGATGATACAGTAGCAGAGGTTGTAGGAGTTTTCTCCTTCTAGACTCTCCTAAAAATTAATTTCTCTCGGTCAGATACAGAAGGGGTTTTCCACTGAGAGGTATCTGAGCAAGTGTGAGGCTTTCTAAAAGTCAGGATGATAAATGAAAATGCAATTTGTAGAGTCGCCAAGGTGATAAGGATGCAATCAAAACATCTTTACTCACCTACACAAAGAGTGCTTAACTTGTCGTATCCCAAGGGAAAAATCCTTCAATGTGTTCCTCGACAATGACACCAAAAGATGTTGTCGCTTCCAAAGACAACCTTGAATTACTTACAAGACCGGTGCCTGGTAAAATATAGATTTTATGTGTCTCATATGATCTTCAAGAAACCAGAGATATCATATACATTTTATACACATTTGTAAATACATACAATAAAAAAAATGGGTTGGCTCATCATCTAAGGACATAAGCCATGCATTTCTGGTGTTCTTTCACATATACAACTCATAGGAATATATGTATGAACTAGTGGAGGATGAGTAGTTCTACGACCTATAGTTTAATAAACTTTAGCACAGAAATGAAAGAAATAAGTGAGATAGAATAACTCATCGTATAGAGCTTGAAACCTCAAGAATTCTACATTCATCACATAGAGCTTGGAGCGTCAAGAGTTCTACACTTATCTGAATTATAGGTAGACAAAATGGATGAAGGAGAATTGGATGCAATGATTCATGGAATGCAATTTAAAGATATAATATCGAAGCTACATACATGCATGTGCATTAACCAATAATCATAAATGAATTTTTAAGAACATATGAAACATTTATGGCAGCTACAATTACATGAAATTAGAGAGGAAATATGAACATAATGGAATTTAACAGAGGGGTAACATACTATAGTACTCAAAGGTTGGAATCACCACCATTTCATTAATATTCAAAAAGATGAAAATCTAGAAATGATACAATCTCATAAATAAAATCTCGTTATTCTTCAGAACTCAGAACATTTTCTAAGTGCTTCTTCCTTCCTTTTATAAGGAGAGGGAGAACAAGAAAATTACAAAAAATCTCAGGCTGAGCTTCCAACTGCCTACATGACTAGTTGTCTCGGCGTGATGGCTCTATCGCCTCTAATTATGACAACAAAAAGAAACCTTTCTTGGAAATAAAACAACATAAGAAAATCAATAAAAAAACAACAAGAGATAATTCAAAAATGAACTAAAATGATGGTCCTATAAATATCTCCATGCCACTCTTCTTTGCTGGCCTCTAGTCCAAACATGTATCTACTAAATTATGCCTCATACTCTCTCAGCAGGTTACGTGTCACTTTTTGTCTCAACCACTTTAATTCTTCTTTTGTAGGAATTGGGAGTGACACGCATAATGGATGTAACAGACTCTAAACACAACTTCTGTTTCAGTCATCCCTTCTTACAATCTTGATTAAGCCAATAGAACCAATCGTGCCCTGCGGAACAAATCATACAAGTGTATCGGGACTCAGGTCATTTAGGAATGTTAAATAGAATGGGATTCATAAAGCTGTGATTGACGATTTCCTTTGGCCCCTTATGCCTTAGCCTTGGGGGCTTAGGTGAAAACTGCATGGTGGAAACATGGGGACACAAGGCCTAAGCCTTTTGGAGCTAAAAGCCGTTAGCTGGGATAGGGGTTGATTCTTTGATATATTACATTGTAATAGGTTCCAACGCATAATACATGGGACCATACTACATATGCATCTGGGACCCATTTCCAATATTGGTGCTCGGGGATCGAGACTCTCTAATATTTTCTTCTGGTTGCACCCTCCCAAAACTTGCGATTTCCATATGCGATGTGGTTTGGTCCACGTGGGAAGAGAATAAGGGAGGGCCAACACGAAGGCTTTAGAACATAAAAACCTTTAATAAATTCTCCGCCCAACCATTTGATTGATACATAAAGCACACATAATCATGCAACCCGCCTTATGCCACTTGTCCCCCTCGCTTCAGTCCCACAATATCGGGGGCTTCCCTGATATGCACCTTTATAAAATGTTGATTACATGCTACTCCATGGTTACGATCACTGATCTGCGAGATGATGTCATCCTTTGTCACATGTCACCCTGTGAGTGGTGATATGTGTCACCCTGTTTTGGCCCCTTACGACCCCTTTAAAAGCCAAATTTGCATGCCACTTGTCCTTTATACCACCACTCATGCTGAAATCAGCTACCACATTTCTTTATCAGATCTAATAGTGTTATTCCATGTGGCCCCACTGGAGGATGGAGAAAGAGACTACCTGGCCTGGGTTTTTCGTTGAATTTCTTTATTAATCGTAATCAGCCCTTCCCCAGTGATTTACACTATGATATCTAAATATTGCTATATCACAATGTTTTAGCATTGTCACCCTCCCATCACGCCGATTCGCTGATGCACGATGCCCTGGACCCACCGATTGCCGATAGACTCGGACCTTGAAACCCCCGATTGCCAATTTTATGATATTGATGATCGCTGATCTCAATTTGGTTAGGATTGATACTTTGACAACATCAATCACCGATATGTGATATAAAAGCTCTGATTTGTAAAATTCCAATATAATATGCACCATGGGCCTTCGAATGCTGATTGCGATTTACAATGCGCTCCCGGACCTCTGATATGCTTTTCGCCTTCATTTCAAAGGGAAAAAAACCCCTAAACTTCAATAAGCCATACCTTCTGATCCAAAATCCCATTTTTGGACTTCCATATAGCTTTGGAAAGATTATTCCGAGCACTATCCAATGGAGAGGGACTGATTTATCTTTGAGAGCTTATAAGGTTTGAAAGATGGCTTTGAATTTCACTACTATTTGGGACTTGAGACAACTGAAAACTCATAATGCAGTGAGTGACAACAAGTTATTTATTTGGATCTTCAAGTTTTAACGTGGGAGCCACTATGAGTAGGTGTTTCAACTTATCAAAACTCTACTAACATTTGATAGTGCATTCAAGTTTTACTCCTTTTTTCTGTAAGGATGTAATATGATATGCTAGTTCTGAGAACCCCTCTACAAATATTTGGTAGTATCCCGTGATTCCCATAAATGAATGGACAACATATACTTCCTTTGGTATGGGCCAATTTACCATGGTCCTAAGCTTCTCAAGATCCATTGCTAGTCCTTCCTTAGAAATGATGTGGCCCAAATATTGTATTTTGTTTTTGTAGAACTCACATTTGCTAAATTTGACATACAACTAATGTTCCCTTAGAATTTGCAGCACCAATTTTAAGTTCTCCTTATGCTCTTCTTCATCTTTGGTATAGATGAAGATGTCATCTATAAATACCAACATAAATTTGTTCAAATATTTACTAAATATATTGTTAATTACGAACATAAAGGTTGTTGGGGAATTAGTAAGGCCATACCAGGCTTATACCATAATCTATTAGAAGGTATGTATTTGCAGACTTACCCATCGTAAATGTGTGCCTATTATACACTTAACCTTTGATACCCATTTTTATATTTAACGTACTCATCTGAATGCATAATACTAGATGGTTAATACACCTCTTGTCCCATATTTGCTATTATTAACTTGAGTTCAGTATAGTTTTGTCAACATTACTATTTGGTCTCTCCATTAGGGTGTGGGATATGCAACTCTCTTAGGTTTTTGTAATACCTTTGGATAATATTTTTGGGATGTTACTATCAGGTTACAGAGTCTAGTTATAGTCCACAAGCGTGTAATTTATCAATTTTTTCATTCGATTATACAAATCCTAACGTGGTTAAATGTGGCATATCATACCACCTTGGGAAATCCCCTATCTAATCTTTTTGTGCCATGTCTACCTCATTCACATGGAGTGCATGTGAATGTATCAATAGTGATTGAATGTGGTGATGTGTGTTGTGCAATCAAGGGTTGGGGTTTGGTTACACAACCCTGACCCTTACATTTCGTATACGTTTCGTTGGTATGCCATTGTTTCCATGTCACTTTCTCTACCAGGAATATTTTTGGAAATAATCTGTAGTTTCTCCCCGATGTATGGTATCTTGGTGGTAGGCCGAGATCCTCAAGGCAAGGTGCACTGCTACCTTCACACCTGTTAGTTCCCCAAATCTTATAGGTAATGATTTTTGTTTTTTTTTTTTTTTCCTTTCAATGATTTCGCTCCCTTTTCTTGTCTTATGGCATTCTTTTAGAATGAATTCATCACCTCAGCTCTTAGCATGTAATCTCTTACATGTCCCCACCACTAAAATCATGCTCCTTATATTCTGGTTACAGGCATATCGCGAATGGCAAGGCCCATTTTTCCTCCATTTCACAACTCTAATGGTGTCAAGGGTTGTGGGCATTTTGGCTTGTTGGTTTCCACTCTCGCTCTAATTTCATTTTCACCATGGAAATATTTGCATGCTCACCCTTACTGTGATAGGCTTATGATTGTTATTTTTTCAGATGCAAGAGTGACAAAATTCCATGCCTACTCAGTTTAGTGACCCTAAGGTCGGGGATAATGCAAGGTAAACGCTCTTAGTGCATTTTTACTCTCGATATTTTTTTGATGTAATTGGGCTTGTAGAAATACCCTTACCTTTTTAGGATATTTCCTTAAGCCGCAATGCCGCTTTGTCTTTTTGGGTAAGGCATGTAACAAATTCCTTACAAGGTTTTTTTTTTTCCTTTCCTTTTTGTTCAAACCAAATATGAGAGCATGGTCGCCTTTCTTGGTCATGTATGACTCCTAAAATTGTTTTACCTTTTCATTGCAACCTTCAAACCCAATGTTATTTATACGTTATCTTCTCTATATTGCAGTGATTAATTACCCTTAGAATGTATATTCCATTACACTCAGGAACATAGTTAGCTCTAACATCCAATAACTCTAGTTTTCAGGTCAGTTGCATTTCCCTTTCTAGGGTTCTATTCAGATCAAGGTTCCACTGAGATGGGTTAATACATTTTAGTAGTAGTGTATGCCTCTGGGAAATTTAGATTGTGTTCTCTGAGTCAAAGAAGTTTTGTCTCGAGTTTTTTTTGTTGTTGCTTTGGTCTATCATTACTAGTCTTAGTCTAGTCCTACCATCCTGTTACATTACAATGCATACTTTGAAGACCCTAAACACTACGGTTGTAGTCACTATTTAACTATAACATGTAGTCTTTACACACTGGCACGACCTCTACATACTCTCATGGTTAGAATAGTTTCTCCATTTGATGCTACTCAATGTATTTCCTCAATAATTATTATTAGCTAAATCAGCCTATTCCAGAGTAGTTATTTTTCTTTTGCTAAGAGTGATCCCTATAAGTGGAAATTTATATATATATATGTATATATGTATATATGTGTATATATATATATATATATATATATATATATATATATACACATATATACATATATACATATATACATATATATATATATATATATATATATATATATATATATATATATATATATTTCGGAGTTCCAATTAGCATGTTATCTAGGTTGAGCCTTAATTTGCTCTCTATATTTATTTATTTATTTTGCAATCATTTCATTGGGTTCTCAATTCCATTATTTTTCTTTCTCTACTGGTCAATTTTTTGTATAACATTAAAAATAGTACAATTATGATCTAGTTGGTTTATTGTATATTGCTAAAAGGAATAGTTATTATCTTATTGATCTTTGGTACATTGCCTAGTTCCTGCTTTTGCTTTTTGAGATCATGCATTCCATCTTGCTACAAAGAAGTAATAGAAAAAATTATTTATGAAGATGAAGCCTTAACTATTAAGGTATGTGTCAGGTAATTTATAATTAAATAAGTTTGTGGCATCTTGTCTTCCATATGGTTTCATCTTTGTAATTTACTGCTAGACTCTCGTCTCGAAAATTAAATCTCACAGAGGTGAAAAATTTTAACTGCGGTGTAAAATTTTCTCTGAGTACTCATTTTCGGTTCCCACCATTTAATTTTTCCATCTTCTTTACCCTTGTAATTATACTTTTTATTTTGGTATAGGCACCAATTTCTTACATTTCCAGGCCATTGCATACTTAAAACTATATACTCAATGAAATAAATATAAATTCCTATAGATGCTTTATCATGTCATTAATACACCTAACACCCATAATAAAACATAAAACTTTAAGATTCAACCCCTTTTCTCCTTCAACTACCCTACTTACTCAATTATATTGTAAAATAAATTATTATTTATCTTAACAACAAATAGAAGTAGAAATAACAGATCGCATGCATTGTAGTAACAAAACCAGATTCCCCAAGAAAACTAATTCCTAATGAAAGAGCTCACACTTATTAAGAATAACCTTAGTTTTCCAACAAAACTAAAATTATAATCATAGAGAGTACACATCCTAGAAATAGAAATAAAATTTGCATCTAACATAAATATACGATAAAAATACATTGGAGACAACATCTTTGCGTATAACTAATCATCTTAGAAAAATTAAATCGAGTAACAAATAATCTAACCAGAACCACCAATTGGAGAACATTTCAGAATTTTGCACATTTATCCTCCCAACCCTTAATTGAATCCTCCAGTTCAACCGTGAACTTAGATATACTTTCCAGGGCATCAACCACCCCAATTTATCCTTTCAATAGATATTTTATACTTTTTCTTCCATAATCGATTTTTCCTACAACGACTTCCCACTTTTGTGGTTCTCAACTCCATTAGCCTAGGTTTTTCCTTTAAAGTCCACTTTTATTTTCCACGGCTCTTTATTCTTCTCCAGTATTAGCATCTTTCCCAACCTAAGAGATTTATTGGATTTTCTCTTTGATCCATTAAATCTTATCTAGAATCTTTATCATGGAAGAGTTATCTCAATCTCATTTACTAATGAGATTTTTGTTTTTCTTTCTTTGGCAATAATCTCACATTCAAGTGTCTCATTCTCAAGTACTTTGAATCGAATGATTTATTTAATAACCAAATTATTTATTTACATAAGCATTTCAATGTACTAAATGGATTTACCTCAATTACACTAACATAACTCAGTTTGAACAAGAAAAAAACATTACAACAACAAAGGGGTATTACAATCATACACATCATATATAACTAAGAAAAACATACACATCATTTGAATAGATAAGTGAACTTGTTTCTTTAATGTACTAGATCAGATGGAGTTAAAAACGAGTAGCTTAGTAACTAAATATTTTATATTAAGCTTTGGAATATTCACTTGAAAACTGATTATAAAATATGTTTGAGAAAACATGCAAAATAATGTAATTTTATAACTTTTTCAAAAAATTACTAAAAGAAAACTTTAACCTATATTAATAATATTAAAAAAGATGATTATTTATTTATTTTTATTAGTTTAATTATTATTTTATAAATTATTTAATTAAATGATTAATATAATCATTTTCATTAAAGCCATTTATACATGACATGAAGGTCAATTACCCGAAATTCTATGACTGCTTTAAAAATAGTAAAATTAAAGAATATTAACATGATCATTCAACTATGGGCTATAGAGCTATAACAAAAGTGCTACAATTATGTGATTTATACATTATATCTTAATTAAGTTAATTCAAGTTTGAATCACAGGGTTTTAATTTTTTTCATTAAAAAATCTTTATAAGTGAAAAATGTTGCAATGAAATACAGGCACCCATCTCACTAAATGCGGATTGTGAACCTCAGTGAAAGTATTACCATTTCATCAAGGGTTATAGAATGGGAGGTTGAAGCTATAAAATGTGGCCCAAGATTATAGATTAGAAAGTTAAAGCTAAAATCTATGAAATGTTGTAAGATACATGAGTTGCAGTTTGGAAAATAAGAGTTGGAAGTTTTCACATATATAAAAACTTTATATAATAGTGTTTCCTTTTGATTGTGGTTCAGTAAGCATGTATATTGATTGAACGTAGATTTTAGTACTTAATAGATATGGAACAAAGTCAACTGTTATGTCATTATTTAGTTTTGAATGTATATAGATCAAACTTAGATTTACTATTTAATAGATTCAGAACAAAGTTAATTGTTATGTAGTTACTTAGTTTTGAATATAGATTCTAATATTTAATAGTTTTAGAATACAACAATTTTAAATTTATATTGTTTGATTGGAAATTCTAAAATCTAACAAGCCTCAAGCAAAGTGATTTTAACAGTTAATTTTGTTTCAAAGATTAATTTTGTTATGTTTTAAAGATTAATTTTGTTTGTTTCATATTTGCTATTTGCATGGAATCTGATGCCATCTGCTTCTAATTTAAGAATCATAGTGTATGACTAACAATCTTATGATTCAATCTCTCTTAATAGTCTATCATAAAGATTTCCAGCCTAAAAGGTTTTGGGCTAAGGTTAATTATGTAAACTATGCTCCAAGTTCTAAAAATGTTTAAAAAAAAATCTCATTACAAAAAGGAAATGTGATAGCCTGTCTTAGGAAAGTTTGAATGCTCAAAATGTTTAATGTGTGTTTTGCCATTACAAAAGAGGATATGCGATACCTTGGCCTATGAAAGTTTGCGCAAATTGTTGAATGTGAGTGTGCAAACAAATTTTGTACATCATGAACTTCTAACACATTTGTTTTTCGGTGATGATTATACATAATGTTTTATTACCTATATGATTATGAAAATAATGAAATAATCATATGAGTATTGAGTTTTGGAAAACTGAATATAAATTATCTTTTCTTTTAGAAAGCAGGAAAATCTATCATAATTCAATTGTTAAATTAACAATGGAGAGTGGTTGCTATTCACAAATGTAGACTGACTCATCACTATTATTCAAATGGAAAACCACTTTCCCTGGAATTATCTACCTGTGGTTAGTAAGGGGAAGGCTTTCACTATTTCCAAATACCTTTAGGTCTTGAGCAGGTAACTTATTTTCTTACATCCTAGGAGGATGAGCTGTGAGCCAAGAAAAAACAATTTTAAGGAATACTCCAAGCCCAAAACCTATTATTATTTTCTTAAATAAGAATTATTGTTTAATTTAAATTATTTTCATATTTTTTATTTTGAAATTGGATGAACAAACATAAGTTTAAATCCGAATATTTTAAAATCTAAGGATGACCAAACAAAATTGAGCTATTAAATAAGTAGTTTTCACAATATCATAGACACCAAATGAATGGATTCTGATAAGTTTCAATATCATAAGTGACCACACTATCTTGTTAAAAGTAGGGAAAAAATAATGATATCTCCATCTTCACACTATACATGGCATGCCTAACATTCCACCAATATCTCTAAATATACTTCAAGACTACTTTGCTACTTGCTGTGCTACAAGGCAATCCCCTTGTGGCCAATTTAATATTGCAAGAAATTTTGAAACTGTATTTTCCTTGTCTGCGACTCTAGACATTACAGTCCTTGCAAGGAAAGTAGGCCTTTCAACTATGGCCATAA
Source organism: Pinus tabuliformis (assembly GCA_031772625.1). NCBI lineage: Eukaryota > Viridiplantae > Streptophyta > Pinopsida > Pinales > Pinaceae > Pinus > Pinus tabuliformis. The sequence continues at coordinate 145,496,558 of CM062818.1, read as the reverse complement.
TCACCATCACTTTCATCTCTATAGCTTCTCTGCATGCTTCAATATTATTCTCCCTACATTCGACAACAGTAGCACTATTATTGTGATTCCCTCTGGTATTTCTCTCTTGGCGCTGATCAGATTATTTGTTGAGAGACCAAACTAGCATGAGCAAGGCATCTAAAAGAAAACCTATCATGATAACCACTCCACCTATGAGATATGGAACTGGAAACTTCACTACCTGATGGGTATTATTACTATGGCCACCACCCATAAAATCGTGTGTTGTCATCATCCCAATCCTTAGGGTTTTGGATATAATGATTTATGAGATGCAATAAAAATTGATTCTACACATCAAATCAGAACAGTGGATTATTCATCATTAGGGGAATTTTGAGGTCTAAAATGGGCCTCCTAAGAAAAATGTACAACCAAATTAAACTTTATAAGAACCAATAGGATTCAAGATGATGATGTCCACCATGGGTGATGATTCACCATTTTTGGAGTAAAAAAGTAAAAAGATTAAAAAATAATAAAATAATAAAACTACTTTTTCAACTCATATTTTCAACTTATCTCCCTAAGGTTTTACTCAAATTTCGAGCGGGAGTACTCGTTAGATGCAAACTTTAATTCCTCATCCAAATCGTACCCATGTTGCATACTTTTGATGGACGAGTGTTTCCTCTTGAAATCTGAGTAAACCCATGGGGAGATAAGTTGAAAATACGAGTTGAAAAAATAGTTTTTTCCTTTTTCCCTCTAAAATTTGATGATGTCATCTAATCTTATTTTATTATTTCCACTATTATTTTATAATTTTCTTAGGAGGCCCATTTTAGACCTCAAACTCTGCTAATGTGTATTTGGAGTCCACTATGTGTGATAAATTTTCCCAGCTAACAAAGAAACCCTCAATCTTGGTTCTTTCCATGAAATCCCAAGACAACTAATGTGAGCATGGCAGATTTCCCCTGCATGATGAGGTCTAGTTCAATATCCCACAAGAACTGTTGGTTGTTGACCTGCAAAGACCATGGTTTGATATCAGAGCTCTGCTTATTAAAATGCTAATATAATATGCCCCATGGGCCTTCGACCACTGATTGCGATTTGCGATGTGCTCCCAGAGCTCCGATATGCTTTTCAGCTTGATTTCAAGGGGAATAGAACCCCTAAACTTCAAAAAGCCATAAATTCTGATCCAAAATCCCATTTTTGGACTTCCATATATCGTTGGAAAGATTATTCCAAGCACTATCCAATGGAGGGGGATTTATTTAGCTTTGAGAGCTTCTAAGGTTTGAAAGATGGCTTCAAAATTCACTATTATTTAGGACTTGGGACAACTGAAAAATCATAATGCAGTGAGTGACAGCAAGTTCTTTATTTGGATATTCAAGTTTTAACATGGGAGCCACTATGAGTAGGTGTTTCAACTTATCAAAAATCTACTAACATTTGATAGTGAATTCAAGCTTTACTCCTTTTTTCTGTAAGGATGTAATATGATATGCTAGTTTTGAGAATCCCTCTACAAATATTTGGTAGTATCTCGTGATTCCCATAAATGAATGGACAACATATACTTCCTTTGGTATGGGCCAATTTACCATGGCCCTAAGCTTCTCAGGATCCACTGCTAGTCCTTCCTTAGAAATTATGTGGCCCAAATATTGTATTTTGTTTTTGTAGAACTCACAGTTGCTAAATTTGACATACAACTGATGTTCACTTAGAGTTTGCAACACCAATTTTAAGTGCTCCTTATGTTCTTCTTTATTTTTGGTATAGATGAAGTTGTCATCTATAAATACCAACATAAATTTTTCCAAATATTTACTAAATATATTGTTAAATGGGAACATAAAGGTTGTTAGGGAATTAGTAAGGCCATACCAGGCTTATACCATAATCTATTAGAAGGTATGTATTTGCAGACTTACCCATCATAAATGTGTGCCTATTATACACTTAAGCTTTGATACCCATTTTTATATTTAACATACTGATCTGAATGCATAATACTAGATGGTTAATACACCTCTTGTCCCATATTTGTAGTTATTAACTTGAGTTTAGTATAGGTTTGTCGACATTACTATTTGGTCTCTCTATTAGGGTATGGGATATGCACCTCTCTTAGGATTTTGTAATACATTTGGATAATATTTTTGGGATGCTACTATCAAGTTACATAGTCTAGTTATAGTCCACAAGCCTCTAATTTATCAATTTGGTCATTCGACTATACAAATCCTAATGTGGTTAAATGTTGCATATCCTGCCACCTTAGGAAATCCCCTATCTAATCCTTTTGTGCCATGTCTACCTCATTCACATGGAGTGCATGTGAATTTATCAATAGTGATTGAAGGTGGTGATGCATGTTATGCAATAAAGGGTTGGGGTCTAGTTACACAACCCTGACCCTTACATTTTGTATACGTTTCGTTGGACCCATAACCCCCATATGTAGGTTTTAACCCCATACAGAAATTACCTGCATACGAATTCTAAAACATAGAAAATAAATAATGCGAGAGCATAACACATAAAACACATATACACAGAGAGTTTCCCGTGGATCCCAAACCTGGGACTACTACCTTGATTTTTTATTATGTTCCTTTAAATGTTACAATATATATTTATACATGCCAAATCATCCAATACCATGTACTGAAAACCATCATGTCTAAAACCATTGACCTAAAACCATCGCGTCCAAAACCATGTGCGAAAATCATGCACCAAAGCATAGGTAGGTCCGCCCAACCTAATATAGGGTCAAAAACAAAATTTTCTGGGGCGCTACCCTGGACCCCATAGGGGGGTTACCTGCACCACTCAAACACCATATGACCCCCCAGCTACACAATCAGCGCAATGAAGGGGGGGCTCTGCCCCCCCCCTCTACCCCCCTGGTTAACCACGTGGGCTAGTCATGGAAAGAATATAACACAACCCAACATTCTCCCACTTGTTGTTTTCTTTCCACAAGGGGCCACAAGAGAGCTTAGTCATTTATCTAGCCCTGCAACGGCCATTGTTTCTCTACACCAAGAGAACTTCTCAGAGCTCACAGATTTTGTCAATGCATCTACAGTATTCTTCAAAGTGTCCACCTTTACCAGCAACACCTTTTTGTCTTCTATCATATCCCTCACAAAGTGATACTAAACATCAATGTGCTTTGTCTTTGAATGATATGCAAGGTTCTTTTCCAAGAAAATTGCAGTTTGGCTCTCACAGTCTATCCTTATAGCTCCCTGTACTAACCCCATACTTGAACTCAATCTCTACAACAAAACTGCTTCCTTGCTTGCATGAGTGGCTGTCATGTATTCTGCCTCTGTAGTTGATAGTGCAACTATAGATTGTTTCTTACTCATCCAATTGACTGCACCTCCAAATAGGTTAAACACATACCCACTTGTAGATCTTCTCTGATCCAGATCTCTATCCCAGACTGCATCAACAAAGCCACAAATATCCAACACTCTATCCAATCCTGGTCTTCCTTGGTAGCACAAACCATAATCACTAGTGCCACGCAAATACCTAAAAAGTAGCTTCACTGCTATCTAATGATCCTTCCCTGGTTTTGACATAAACCTGCTCAATACTCCCACTACATGTGCAATGTATGGTTTAGTACAAACCATTGCATACATCAGGCTACCGACTGCACTTGCATATGGAACTTGGGATATGTCCTCTTCCTCTTCTTGTGTCTTGGGGCACTGTTCATCAGATAACTTCACACCTACAGGAATAGTAACCTTCACCGGTTTACTATCTTGCATATTAAACCTCTGCAGTATTGTCTCGACATATTTCCTCTGGTTTAACCAGAGCTTCCTCTTTACCTGATCTCTTTTAATTTCCATGCCTAAAATATAGTTTGCAGCACCAAGATCTTTCATGTCGAATTTGGAGGACAATTGGGTCTTCAAATCCTTGATAATTTCTTTTTCATTTCCAACCAGCAACATATCATCCACATACAAGACCAGATCAATAACACGGTCACCAATTAATTTAAAATACACAAAGTGATCTGCTTTGCTTTTGGTGAAGCCAAGTCCCCATATAAATGTATCAAATTTCTAATACCACATCCTTGGTGATTGTTTTATCCCATACAGAGACTTCTTTAACTTGCATACCAGTTCTTTCTTACCCTTCATCGCAAAGCCTTCAGGTTGCTTCATGTAGATTTCCTCTTCTAGATGCCCGTGAAGAAATGTTGTCTTCACATCCATCTATTCTACCTCAAAATCAAAAGCAGAAGCAACAGATAAAATAATCTAATAGAAGTTACCTTGGCAACAGGAGAAAAAATATCACCAAAATCAATTCTCGGCCCCTGGGAATAACCTTTTGCTACAAACCAAGCTTTGTATTTCTCCACCTTTCCTTTTGCATTTGTCTTATTCTTGAACACCCATTTGCTTCCAATGGGTTTCCTTCCAGCCATAAACTCCACCAAATCCAAAGCCTCATTTTTGTGCAAAGATGCCATTTCATCAACCATGGCCTCTTTCCAGAGTTTGCGATCCTCTGAATCTACTACTTCATTCATAGTTCTAGGATCATCGTAGTTAATAGATAAACCAAAGTTTTAACAGAAAGCAGATGGACTATACCTTTCTGGCTGCCTTCTTTCTCGAACTGATCTTCTCACTCTCGGAGTTTGTGGCTGTTCAAATTTTGATTCCTCCTCTGTCGTAGAGTCTGGTGTAGGTTTTAACCCTGTAGAGAAATTACTTGCATACGAATTCTAAAACACAGAAAAATAAACAATGCGAGAACATAACACATAAAACACATATACACAAAGATTTTCCCCTAGATCCCAAAACCAGGACTACCAACTTGATTTTTCATTATATTCCTTTCAATGTTACAATACATATTTATACATGCTGAGCATCCAATACCATGGACCAAAAAAACATCGCGTCCAAAACCATGGACCAAAAACCATAGGTAGGTTTGCCCAACCTAATATAGGGTCCAACAAAAAAAATTCTGGGGCGCTACCCCGGACCCCGTAGAGGGGGGCTACCCAGCCCCCCGCTACGCAATCGGCGCAACAAAGGGGGGGCTCCATCCCCCCTCTAACCCCCCGGTTCACTTGTTAGGCCCCTATACTACTAGTGTAACCCCTTATTGTTATTAGTACAACCCACTTATTATATTGATGTACCCATATAGTGCCCATATTGTTACTATTATGCCACATAGAAGCCCACTATTGTTACTATTGTGCCCTTACATTATTATTGTTATGTTAGCTCTGATTATGTTATGACCCCTTAGACTCCTATATATAGAAAGGAGGTCTTTTCATTTGTATCATCGAAGAATTGTTCATTTATGTAATGTAAAGGAGGTTTCCCCCTCGAAGAGGCTGAATTCTAAGGCATTGATCTATCTTTTCTATATATTCTTGAGCTAGTTTCATAACATTTGGAATCAGAGCTTTGGATTCTAGGGTTTCGCTGCTCCAAATAGGTCATCGTGGAATTTTCACTATAACGTTTTTTCAATGACGTTTCAAAAGCTAAAACAAAAACCCATTTGAGAAGAAATCATGCTAAACCTCAGATCCAAATTTCAGAGCTTTTCGCGCTATATTTGTGGAGATATGATCTGAGGAAGTTGGTCTTTTTGCAGACTCCTGAATTACATTCCAAACAGGTGACTTGGGGAAAATCATCATAACTTTCTCTCTGAGCATCAGATTGAAATTTCGTAAGAAGTTACAGAACGAGGATGGACTGTAGTTTTTTGTAGTTATTTTTCAGAGCCAAAGGTCGAAACAGTGACACATGGAACTTCATACAAGTTCGCTCTTCTGGAGGTCATCTTGGGAGGTCCATAACTCTTTCTTGGAGAATCCAGGATCATCTTGGGAGAAAGTCCATAACTCTTTCTTGGAGAATCCAATTTGGATCAGACTTGTGGCATTGGAAAGAGGACGCAAAGGGCTTTCTTACAATTGTGATAGAAAATGCACTAAAGGTCATAAGTGTGCTGATAAGAAATTATTTTACATAGAATATGAAGAGGAGGAAGAAAAGGATCAAGAAACATCAAAAGAAGAGGATATACGCCAGGAACCCACCCCAGAGAAAGAAGAAATGAATCAGACCATATCTTGTAAAGCATTGGCAATAATTACCACTCCTCAAACTCTCAAGATAGAAGGACATATCAAGAAGAAAAAGGTGCAAGAAGTGAAAGATCACATCGAGAAAGAAGAAATGAATCCAACCATATCTTGTAATTCATTGGCCGAAATTACCACTCCTCAAACTATCAAGATAGAAGGACATATCAAGAAGAAAAATATTCAAGAAGTGAAAGATCACATTGAGCATCAAGAAATGAATCTGACCATATATTGTAAAGGATTGGAAGAAATTACCACTCCTCAAACTCTAGAGATAGAAGGACATATCAAGAAGAAAAAGGTTCAAGCAGAGAAACATCACATCGAGCATCAACAAAAATTTCTCCAACTTTTAAAGGATAACGCCACTTCGGTGCAAAATCAAATGAAGCAATAGGTAGATAAACATCATAGTGAAAAATGTTTTGATGTAGGTGATTGGGTATTTTTACTGCTACATCTCAAGCAAGCTATTTATGAGAAGGAAATGTTGGCAATACTACATGCACTTAAAAAATGGTGACCTTACCGAATGGGAAGACTCTTCAAGGATGAGGATGTGGAAGCATTATTTTGTGCTATTTATATTATCCAACCAGATTGGATAAATGAAGCAAGGGATGAATGGAAGAAGGACGAAGAATTATGGCCATTTATTCAAAAGTTGCAAAAGATCCCAATTCAAACAATATTGCCAGAAATTGAAGAGGAAGGAAAATTCATATTGGAACTTGGAGCAGCCACAGAAACAAGAACTCGATAGCTATAAAGTAGATCAATTTCAGAGTATCTCATCAAGTGGAAGAACTTACCCACTGAATATTCCACATGGGAGGATAAGAATTTTATACAGAAGCATCAAGAACTACTCAAGCGTTGATGTTAGGCCCCTATAGTACTAGTGTAACCCCTTATTGTTATTAGTATAACCCACTTATTATATTGATGTACCCATGTAGTGCCCATATTGTTACTATTGTGCCCCATAGAAGCCCACTATTGTTATTATTGTGCCCTTACATTATTATTGTTATGTCGGCTCTAATTATGTTATGACCCCTTAGACTCCTATATATAGAAAGGAGGTATTTTCATTTGTATCATCCAAGAATTGTTCATTTATGTAATGTAAAGGAGGTTTCCCCCTCGAAGAGGCTGAATTCTAAGGCGTTGATCTATCTTTTCTATCTTTTCTTGAGCTGGTTTCATAACATTTGGTATCAGAGCTTTGGATTCTAGGGTTTCGCTGCTCCAAATAGGTCATCGTGGCATTTTCACTATAATTTTTTTTCTGTGATGTTTCAGAAGTCACAAACAAAACCCATTTGAGAAAACGTTGTGCTGAACCATGGGTCCGAATTTCAGAGCTTTGTGCACTATATTTTCGGAGATATGATCTGAGGAAGTTGGTATTTTTGCAGCCTCCTGAATTACATTCCAAACAGGTGACCTGGGGAAAATCGTCATAACTTTCTCTTTGGGGATCAGATTGAAATTTCGTAAGAAGGTACAGAAAGAGGATAGACTGTAGTTTCTTGTATGCATTTTTTAGATCCAAAGGTCGAAACAGTGACATGTGGCACTTCATACAATTTCGCTCTTCTGGAAAGGTCTATAATCAGGTCATCTTGGGAGATTGTGCATAACTCTTTCTTAGAGAATCCAATTTGGATCAGACTGGTGGCATTGGAAAGACGACACAGAGGGCTACTATAGGTCACAATTTCAGAACTTAAAGATCCAAAAGTATAGAGTTACAGTCGTTTCAACGTCGAGCTCCTAAAATTAAGAAAAAGCAAGATGAGGAAGTTTGATGGCAAGGATCCGATAAATTGGATACTTCAAATGGAGCAATATTTTGATCTACATGGTGTACAACTGTTACAAAAGGTATGTATTGCATCTTCTTATTTAGAACCAAATCAATTTTTATGGTACGAAGGGCTTTGTTCTCGTAAACAACTTGTTACGTGGTCAATTTTCACGGAGGAAATGATAGCACATTATGAGGATACAAAGAGCAACACCTTCTTTAGAGCAACACCACAACAATTGGAAAGAGTAAAAGGGCTTTGTGACATAGTGGAAAGCAAAATTATGGAAACCAGGAAGCGTACCCCTCACAACTATAAAGATGGAAGTGTTGTTTCTCCTAGCCTTCCACAATCTACAAGGGTTACACCACAACAATTGGAAGAAAAAAGAGAAAAAGGGCTTTGTTACAATTGTGATAGCAAATGCACTAAAGGTCATAAGTGTGCTGAGAAGAAATTATTTTACATAGAATATGAAGAGGAGGAAGAAAAGGATCAAGAAACATCAAAAGAAGAAGATATACGCCAGGACCCCACCCCAAAGAAAGAATAAATGAATCAGACCATATCTTGTAAAGCATTGGCAAGAATTACCACTCCTCAAACTCTCAAGATAGAAGGACATATCAAGAAGAAAAAGGTGCAAAAAGTGAAAGATCACATCGAGAAAGAAGAAATGAATCCAACCATATCTTGTAATTCATTGTTCGAAATTACCACTCCTCAAACTATCAAGATAGAAAGACGTATCAAGAAGAAAAATGTTCAAGAAGTGAAAGATCACATCGAGCATCAAGAAATGAATCCGACCCTATCTGATAAAGGATTGGAAGAAATTACCACCCCTCAAACTCTAGATATAGAAGGACATATCAAGAAGAAAAAGGTTCAAGCAGTGAAAGATCACATCGAGCATCAACAACAAGTTCTCCAACTTCTAAAGGATAATGCCACTTCGGTGCAAAATCAAATGAAACAACAGGTAGATCAACATTGTAGTGAAAAATGTTTTGATGTAGGTGATTGGGTATTTTTACTGCTACATCTCAAGCAAGCTATTTATGAGAAGGAAATGTTGGCAATACTACATGCACTTAAAAAATGGCGACCTTACCGAATGGGAAGACTCTTCAAGGATGAGGATGTGGAAGCATTGTTTTGTGCTATTTATATTATCCAACCAGATTGGATAAACGAAGCAAGGGATGAATGGAAGAAGGACAAAGAAGTATGGCCACTTATTCAAAAGTTGCAAAAGATCCCAATTCAAACAATATTGCCAGAAATTGAAGAGGAAGGAAAAATCATATTAGAACCTAGAGCAGTCACAGAAACAAGAACCCGACAGCTACGAAATCGATCAATTTCAGAGTATCTCATCAAGTGGAAGAACTTACCCGCTGAATATTCCACATGGGAGGACAAGAATTTGATACAGAAGCATCAAGAACTACTCAAGCGTTGAGGACAACGCTTCTTGAAGGAGAGGGCATGTTAGGCCCCTATAGTACTAGTGTAACCCCTTACTGTTATTAGTATAACCCACTTATTATATTGATGTACCCATGTAGTGCCCATTGGTTACTATTGTGCCCCATAGAAGCCCACTACTGTTATTATTGTGCCCTTACATTATTATTGTTATGTCGGCTCTGATTATGTTATGACCCCTTAGACTCCTATATATAGAAAGGAGGTATTTTCATTTGTATCATCCAAGAATTGTTCATTTATGTAATGTAAAGGAGGTTGCCCCCTCGAAGAGGCTGAATTCTAAGGCGTTGATCTATCTTATTTATCTTTTCTTGAGCTGGTTTCATAACAGTTGAAGACAATGCTTTTTGAAGGAGAGGGGCATGTTAGGCCCCTATACTACTAGTGTTACCCCTTATTGTTATTAGTACAACCCACTTATTATATTGATGTACCCATGTAGTGACCATATTGTTACTATTATGCCACATAGAAGCCCACTATTGTTACTATTGTGCCCTTACATTATTATTGTTATGTCGGCTTTGATTATGATATGACCCCTTAGACTCCTATGTATAGAAAGGAGGTCTTTTCATTTGTATCATCCAAGAATTGTTCACTTATGTAATGTAAAGGAGGTTGCCCCCTCGAAGAGGCTGAATTCTAAGGCGTTGATCTATCTTTCCTATCTTTTTCTTGAGCTGGTTTCATAACATGTTATGAAACCAGCTTAAGAAAAAGATAGAAAAGATAGATCAACGCCTTAGAATTCAGCCTCTTCGAGGGGGCAACCTCCTTTACATTACATAAGTGAACAATTCTTCGATGATACAAATGAAAAGACCTCCTTTCTATACATAGGAGTCTAAGGGGTCATATCATAATCAGAGCCGACATAACAATAATAATGTAAAGGCACAATAATAACAATAGTGGGCTTCTATGGGGCACAATAGTAACAATATGGGCACTACATGGGTACATCAATATAATAAGTGGGTTATATTAATAACAATAAGGGGTTACACTAGTAGTATAGGGGCCTAACATGCCCCTCTCATTAAAAAAGCGTTGTCCTCAATGCTTGAGTAGTTCTTGATGCTTCTGTATAAAATTCTTGTCCTCCCATGTGGAATCTTCAACGGGTAAGTTCTTCCACTTGATGATATATTCTAAAATTGATAGATTTTGTAGTTGTCAGGTTCTTGTTTCTGTGACTGCTCCACGTTCTAATATGATTTTTCCTTCCCCTTCAATTTCTAGCAATATTGTTTGAATTGGGATCTTTTGCAACTTTTGAATAAGTGGCCATACTTCTTCGTCATTCTTCCATTCATCCCTTGCTTCGTTTATCCAATCTGGTTGGATAATATAAATAGCACAAAACAATGCTTCCACATCCTCATCCTTGAAGAGTCTTCCCATTCGGTAAGGTTGCCATTTTTTAAATGTATGTAGTATTGCCAACATTTCCTTCTCATAAATAGCTTGCTTGAGATGTAGCAGTAAAAATACCCAATCACCTACATCAAAACATTTTTCACTACGATGTTGATCTACTTGTTGTTTCGTTTGATTTTGCACCGAAGTGGCGTTATCCTTTGAAAGTTGGAGAACTTGTTTTTGATGCTCGATGTGATCTTTCATTGCTTGAACCTTTTTCTTCTTGATATGTCCTTCTATCTCTAGAGTTTGAGGAGTGGTAATTTCTTCCAATCCTTTACAAGATATGGTTGGATTCATTTCTTGATGCTCGATGTGATCTTTCACTTCTTGAACATTTTTCTTCTTGATATGTCCTTCTATATTGATAGTTTGAGGAGTGGTAATTTCGAACAATGAATTAGAAGATATGGTTGGATTCATTTCTTCTTTCTCGATGTAATCTTTCACTTCTTGCACCTTTTTCTTCTTGATATGTCCTTCTATCTTGAGAGTTTGAAGAGTGGTAATTCTTGCCAATGCTTTACAAGATATGGTCTAATTCATTTCTTCCTTCTCTGGGGTGGGGTCCTGATGTATATCTTCTTCTTTTGATGTTTCTTGATTCTTTTCTTCCTCCTCTTCATATTCTATGTAAAATAATTTCTTCTCAGCACACTTATGACCTTTAGTGCATTTGCTATCACAATTGTAACAAAGCCCTTTTTCTCTTTTTTCTTCCAATTGTTGTGGTGTAACCCTTGTAGGTTGTGGAAGGCTAGGAGAAACAACACTTCCATCTTTATAGTTGTGAGGGGTACGCTTCCTGGTTTCCATAATTTTTCTTTCCACTATGTCACAAAGCCCTTTTACTCTTTCCAATTGTTGTGGTGTTGCTGTAAAGAAGGTGTTGCTCTTTGTATCCTCATAATGTGCTATCATTTCCTCCGTGAAAATTGACCACGTAACAAGTTGTTTACGAGAACAAAGCCCTTCGTACCATAAAAATTGATCTAGTTCTAAATATGAAGATGCAATACATACCTTTTGTAACAGTTTTACACCATGTAGATCAAAATATTGCTCCATCTGAAGTATCCAATTTACCGGATCCTTGCCATCAAACTTCCTCATCTTGCTTTTTCTTGATTTTAGGAGCTCGACTTTGAAACCACTGTAACTATGTACTTTCAGATCTTTAAGTTCTAAAATTGTGAACTATAGTAGCCCTCTGTGTCCTCTTTCCAATGCCATTAGTCTGATACAAATTGGATTCTCTAAGAAAAAGTTATGCATAATCTCCCAAGATGACCTGATTATAGACCTTTCCAGAAGAGTGAAATTGTATGAAACGCCACGTGTCACTGTTTTGACCTTTGGATCTAAAAAAGATATACAAAAAACTACAGTCCGTCCTCTTTCTATACCTTCTTACGAAATTTCAATCTAATCCCCAGAGAGAAATTTATGATGATTTTCCCCAGGTCACCTATTTGGAATGTAATTCAGGAGTCTGCAAAAATACCAACTTCCTCCGATCATATCTCCGCAAATGTAGCGTGAAAATCTCTGAAATTCGGATTCGAGGTTCAACTCGATTTCTTCTCAAATGGGTTTTTTTTGCAACTTCTGAAACGTCGCAGAAAAAACGTTATAGTGTAAATGCCACGATGACCTGTTTGGAGCAGCAAAACCCTAGAATCCAAAGCTCTGATACCAAATGTTATGAAACCAGCTCAAGAAAAAGATAGAAAAGATAGATCAACGCCTTAGAATTTAGCCTCTTTGAGGGGGCAACCTCCTTTACATTACATAAATGAACAATTCTTGGATGATATAAATGAAAAGACCTCCTTTCTATATATAGGAGTCTAAGGGGTCATAACATAATCAGAGTCGACATAACAATAATAATGTAAGGGCACAATAATAACAATAGTGGGCTTCTATGGGGCACAATAGTAAAAGTATGGGCACTACATGGGTACATCAATATAATAAGTGGGTTATACTAATAACAATAAGGGGTTACACTAGTAGTATAGGGGCCTAACATCACTACATGGGTTAGTCGTGGAAAGAATATAACACAACCCACATTCTCCCACTTGTTGTTTTCTTTCCATAGGGGGCCATAGGAGAGCTTAGTCATTTTTCCAGCCTGAAATATCCATTATTTCTCTACACTAGGAGAACTGCTTAGAGCTCATAGATTTTGTCAATGCATCTGCAGTATTCTTCAAAGTGTCCATCTTTACCAGCAACACCTTTTTGTCTTCTATCATATCCCTCACAAAGTGATACTGAACATCAATGTGATTTGTCTTTGAATGATAAGCAGGGTTCTTTGCCAAGAAAATTGCACTTTGGCTATCACAGTCTATCCTTATAGCTCCCTGTACTAACCCCATACTTGAACATAATCTCTGCAACCAAATTGCTTCCTTGCTTGCATGAGTGGCTGCCATGTATTCTGCCTCTGTAGTTGATAGTGCCGCTACAGATTATTTCTTACTCATCCAACTGACTGCACCTCCAAATAGGTTAAACACATACCCACTTGTAGATCTTCTCTGATCCAAATCTCCAGCCGAGTCTGCATCAAAAAAGCCACAAATATCCAGAACTTTGTCCAATACTAGTCTTCCTTGGTAGCACAAACCATAATCACTAGTGGCACGCAAATACCTGAAAACCTGCTTCACTGCTGTCCATTGCTCCTTCCCTGGTTTTGACATAAACCTACTCAATACTCCCACTACATTTGCAATGTTTGGTCTCATACAAACCATTACATACATTACGCTACCAACTGCAATTATATATGGAACACGGGACATATCCTCTTCCTCTTCTTGTGTCTTGGGACACTGTTCAGTAAATAACTTTACACCTACAGGAATAGGAACCTTCATCGGTTTATTATCCTGCATATTAAACCTCTGTAGTATTGTCTCAACATACCTCCTCTGGTTTAACCAGAGCTTCCTCTTTGCCCGATCCCTTTTAATTTCCATGCCCAAAATATAGTTTGCAGCACCAAGATCTTTCATGTTGAATTTGGAGGACAATTGGCTCTTCAAATCCTTGATAATTTCTTTATCATTTCCAACCAGCAATATATCATCCACATACAAGAGCAGATAAATAACATGTTCACCAATTAATTTAAAATACACACAGTGATCTGCTGCTTTTGGTGAAGCCAAGTCCCCGTATAAATGTACCAAATTTCTGATACCACATCCTTGGTGACTGTTTTAACCCATACAGAGACTTCTTTAACTTGCATCACAATTCTTTCTTACCCTTCACAACAAAGCCTTCAAGTTGCTTCATGTAGATCTCCTCTTCCAGATTCCCGTGAAAAAATGTTGTCTTTAGATCCATCTGTTCTACCTCAAAATAAAAAACAACAGAAACCGATAAAAGTAACCTAATAGAAGTTACCTTGGCAACAGGAGAAAAAATATCACCAAAATCAATTCCTGGCACCTGGGAATTACCTTTTTCTACCAACCGAGATTTGTATTTCCTCACCTTTCCTTCTGCATTTGTCTTCTTCTTGAACTCCCATTTGCTGCCAATGGGTTTCCTTCCAGCTGGCAACTCCACTAGATCCCAAGCCTCATTTTTGTGTAAATATGACATTTCATCAACCATGTCCTCTTTCTAGAGTTTTCCATCCTCTGAATCTACTGCTTCCTTCATAGTTCTGGGATCATCATCAGTAATAGATAAAGCAAAATTTGAACAGAAAGTAGATGGACTATACCTTTCTGGCTACCTTCTTTCTCGAACTAATATTTTCACACTTAGAGTTTGTGCCTCTTCATCTTCTGATTCCTCGTCTACTGTAGAGTCTGATTCTTCCTCCTTTAGCTCAAACTCTATCTTCTCAGGTTCCTTTGGTTGGACTTCATGTTTAATAACATCTTTCACCTCTCTGAACACCACATCTTGGCTGTAGACAACCTTCCTTGTTACTGGGTTCCAAAGCTTATAACCCTTTAAACCATCCTTATACCTAATAAAGATGCACTTTTCAGATTTACTATCCAACTTGGTTCATTTCTCCTTTGCAACATGTACCTATGCATCACATCCAAATACCCTCAGATCTGAAAGAGAGTGTTACTTACTAGTCCATACCTCTTGTGGATTTTTATCCTGCAATGTTGATGAAGGTGATCTGTTGACCAAGTAACATGCTCTCTCCATCGCCTCTACCTAGAATTCCTGTCGTAACCCGATATCACTAAGCATGCTTCTTTCCCTTTCCATCAATGTCTTGTTCATTCTTTCTGCAACTCCATTTTTCTGAGGTGTATATGGAGTAGTCTTCTACCATGCTATACCACACTTCTTATAGAATTCTTCAAATTCCTTACTGCAAAACTCTCCAATGTTATCTGTCCTCAGTACCTTTATCTTATTCTCTATCTGGTTTTCCACTAGAGCCTTGAATTATTTAAACCTGTCAAAGACTTCAGATTTCTTCTTAAGGAAATATATCCATGTATTCCTTGGGAAGTCATCTATAAATGATACATAGTACATAGACTTACCCAGTGATGTAACCTTCACAAGTCCAAAGACGTTACTGTGCACAAGCTCTAATATCTGTTTCGCCCTCTTACCACTAGAGGGTAAACTCACCCGATTCTACCTCCCATATACACAATTTTCACAGAAATCAAAATCCTGAGAGCTATTACTCATACCTTCTACCATATCTTTACCATGAAGTATTCGAAGGCCCCTCTCTCCAATATGTTGAAGCCTTTGATGCCACAACATGGTCTTCTCTCCAGAGACCACTAGATTTTCTGCTCCACTTTCAGGAACCACAAAACTGTTGCACCCATCAACAATAGTTCTACCTTGCTACTTGTACGAAGTTCCAATCTGAACTCCCCGCATCAATACCAGTGCTCCCTGAATCATATTGCAGGTATCCTTCTCAAACGCTGTTTTTACACCTACATCATCCAACTTACTTACAAAAATAAGATTTTTAGCCAATGCAGGAATATGTAGAACACCCAGAAGTGTTCTAACGCTTCCACCTTGCAACTTCAACTTTACTTTTCCGTGACCAATGATTTTAGCCTTCTTATCATCCCCTAAGAAGACATCACCACCATCGTATTTCTCACACTCACAGAACCACTCTCTATGGGGAGTGAAGTGAAAGGATGCACCTGAGTCAATCAACCATGACTCATGATCTACATGTGTACTTGAAGAAGCCAAGTACACATCCCCACCTTCATCTGAGGTGGTTTTCGCCTCTACAGAAGGAGCATCATCAGATCCCTTTCCTTTATCATGAGCTTTAGATTTGAAATCCCTTTTGTAGTGCCCTTCCTTTCAGGATTTCTAGCACACCACCTTTATAGGTTTTCCTGGAGATTTAGATCTCCCTCTAGATTTAGATCTCCCACTCAATGACTTATTTTTGTTTCTGTTCTGTGACCGTCCTCATATAGGCAAGGCATCACCATTCTGGCTCTCCATATCTTTCTGTCTCATCTCCTCCATCAGCAAGGATGAGACTATTTCATCAAATTACAAGGTAGTTGCATTGCTACCTATTGAAATAACCAGACTATCCCACGAATCTGGTAGAGAACACAACAAACTGATTCACTTATCTTCATCTGAAATTTTAATATCAACAGATGCTAATTGACTTACCACAGTATTAAATGCATTCAGATGCTCTGTCACCGAGTCTCCATCTTTCATCCTCAAGTTATACAGCTTTTTCCGCAGGAACAATTTATTCACCAGAGACTTAGATTGGTACAAAGTCCCTAACTTGTCATACAAAGCCTTTGCCGTAGCTTCCCCTGATACATTCAACAATACTGAATCTGAGACACACAATCGTATTGTGCTCTTTTCCTTCTGATCCAACTTCTTCCATTCTTCATCTGACACTCCCATTGGTTTAGTACCCAGATCTATTGCGATCCACTGATCTTTATCCACCAATATATCCTTCATCTTGAGTTTCCACAACTCAAAACTCTGACCATTAAATTTCTCAATCTCTATCTTTCCACTGCTCGCCATCTTCTTTCACCACTAGAATCGATCCCATAGATCTCCCACTGAACAGGGTCTACCGCAGGCCCGAGCGAAACCCCTCAGCAACAAAGGCATCCCCTTGAAGCCAAAATAGCTCTGATACCAAATGTAGGTTTTAACCCTATACAGAAATTACCTGCATATGAATTCTAAAACACAAAAAAATAAACAATGTGAGCACATAACACATAAAACACATATACACAGAAATTTTCCCTTGGATCCCAAAACTGGGACTACCAGCTTGATTTTTCATTATATTCCTTTCAATGTTACAATACATATTTATACATGCCGAAGCATCCAATACCATGGACAGAAAAAGCATCGCGTCCAAAACCATGGACCGAAAACCATAGGTAGGTTCACCCAACCTAGTTGTGGAAGGAATATAACACAACCCAACATCTAATTCTTCCTCTTTAAGCTCAAACTCTATCTTCTCAAGTTCCTTTGGTTGGACTTCATGTTTAATAACATCTTTTGCCTCTGTGAATGCCACATCTCAGCTGTACACAACCTTCCTTGTTACTAGGTTCCAAAGCTTATAACCCTTTAAACCATCCTTATACCCAATAAAGATGCACTTTTCAGATTTACTATCCAACTTGGTTCGTTTTTCCTTTGGAACATGTACATATGCATCACATCAAAATACCCTCAGATGTGAAAGAGAGGGTTTCTTACTAGTCCATACCTCTTGTGGAGTCTTATCCTCCAATGCTAATGAAGGTGATCTATTGACCAGGTAACATGCTGTCTCCACCACCTCTGCCCATAATTCTTGTCCTAACCTGGCACCACTGAGCATGATTCTTGCCCTTTTCATCAACATCTTGTTCATCTTTTCTGAAACTCCATTTTGCTCAGGTGTGTATGGAGTAGTCTTCTACTGTCCTATACCACACTTCTTATACAATTCTTCAAATTCCTTACCACAAAACTCTCCACCGTTATCTGTCCTCAACACCTTTATCTTCTTCTATGTCTGGTTTTCCACTAGAGCCTTAAGTTCTTTATACCTGTCAAAGACTTCAAATTTCTTCTTAAGGAAATATATCCATGTATTCCTTGATAAGTCATCTATAAATGATACATAGTACACAAACTTAGCCAGTGATGGAACATTCACAGGTCCAAACACATCACTATGCACAAGTTCTAATATTTGTTTCACCCTCTTCCCACCAGAGGGGAAACTCACTCGATTTTGCTTCCCAAATACACAATTTTCACAGAAATCAAAATCCAGATAGCTATTACTCATACCTTCTACCATACCTTTACAATGAAGTATTTGAAGGCCCTTCTCTCCAATATGTCCAAGCCTTTGATGCCACATCATGGTCTTCTCTCCAGAGACCACTAGATTTTTTGCTCCACTTTCAGGAACCACAGAGCTGTTGCACCCATCAACAACAGTGCTACCTTGTAGCTTGTACAGAGTTCCAATCCAAACTCCCTGCATCAATACCAGTGCTCCACAAACCATCTTGCAGGTATCCTTCTCGAACACTATTTTTACACCTGCATCATCCAGCTTGCTTACAGAAATCAGATTTCTGGCCAATGCAGGAATATGCAGAACACTCGGAAGTGTTCTAACCCTTCCACTCTGCAACTTCAACTTTACTTTTTTGCGACCAACGATTCTAGCCTTCCTATCATCCCCTAAGAAAACATCACCACCATCATATTTCTCATACTCGTAGAACCACTCTCTATGGGGAGTGAAGTGAAAGGATGCACCTGAGTCAATCAACCATGCCTCATGATCTACACGTGTACTTGAAGAAGCCAAGTACACATCCCCACCTTCAACTAAGGTGATTTTTGCCTCTGCAAAAGGAGCATCATCAGATCCCTTTCCTTTATCAGGAGCTTTAGATTTACAGTCCCTTTTGTAGTGCCCTTCCTTTCCACATTCTAGCACCCTACTTTTACAGGTTTTCCTGGAGATTTAGATCTCCCACTCGATGAATTATTTTTGTTTCTGTTCTGGGACCATCCTCGTACAGACAAGGCATCACCATTCTGGCTCTCCATATTTTTTCGTCTCATCTCCTCCATCAGCAAGGATAAGACTATTTCATCAAACTGCAAGGCAGTTATATTACTACCTATTGCAATAACTAGACTATCCCACGAATTTGGTAGAGAACACAAGAAACTGATGCACTTATATTCATCTTAAATTTTAATATCAATAGATAATAACTGACTTACCACAATATTAAATGCATTTAGATGCTCTGTCACTAAGTCTCCATCTCTCATCCTCATGTTATACAACTTTTCCACAGGAACAATTTATTCACCAGAGACTTAGATTGGTACAAAGTCCCTAACTTGTCCCATAAAGCCTTCATCATAGCTTCCCTTGATACATTCAACAATATTGAATCTGAGACACACAATTGTATTTTGCTCTTTGCCTTTCGATCAAACTTCTTCCATTCTTCATTGGACACTCCTGTTGGTTTAGTACCCAGATCTAGCGTGATCCACTGATCTTTATCCACCAATAGATCCTCCATCTTGAGTTTCCACAACTCAAAACTTTGACCATTAAATTTCTCGATCTCTATCTTTCCACTGCTTGCCATCTTCTTTCACCACCAGAATCGATCTCGCAGATCTCCCACTGAACAAGGTCTACCACAGGCCCGAGCAAAACCCCTCAGTAATAAATGCATCCCCTTGAAGCCAAAACAACTCTGATACCAAATGTAGGTTTTAACCCCATACAGAAATTACCTGCATATGAATTCTAAAACATAAAAAATAAATAATGCGAGAGCATAACACATAAAACACATATACATAGAGATTTTCCCCTGGATCCCAAAACTGGGAGTACCAACTTGATTTTTCATTATGTTCCTTTCAATGTTACAATACATATTTATACATGCCGAAGCATCCAATACCATGGACTGAAAACCATTGCATCCAAAACCATGGACCGAAAACCATCGCGTCCAAAACCATGTGGAAAAATCATGCACAAAAACATAGGTAGGTCCACCCAACCTAATATAGGGTCAAAAAAAAAAAAAAAAACCGGGGCACTACCCCAGACCCCATAGCGAGGGTTACCTGCACCCCTCAAACCCCCCGTGACCCCCCTACTACGCAATCGTTGCAACAATGGGGGGGCTCTGCCCTCCCTCTAACCCCCTGGTTAACTACATGGGGTAGTCATGGAAATAAAATAACACATTGTCAATGTATCAATAGTGATTGAAGGTGGTGATGCATGTTATAGAATCAAGGGTTGGGGTTTAGTTACACAACCCTGACCCTTACATTTCGTATATGTTTCATTGGTATGCCATTGTTTCCATGTTACTTTCTTCGCCATGAGTCTTTGTGGAATTAATATGTAGTTTCTCCCTGGTGTATGGTCTCTTGGTGGTAGGCCAGGATCCTCAAGGCAAGGTGCACTCTTCTACCTTCACACCTGCTAGTTCCCCAAATCCTATAGGTAATGGTTTTTGTTTTCTTTTTTCCTTTCAATGATTTCGCTCCCTTATTTTGTCTTATGTCATTCTTTTATAATGAATTCATCACCTCGGTTCTTAGCATGTAGTATCTTACATGTCCCCATCACTAACATCATGCTCCTTATATTCTTGTTACAGGCATATCGCCAATGGTAAGGCCCCTTTTTCCTCCATTTCACAACTCTAATGGTGTCAAGTGTTGTGGGTATTTCGGCTTGCTGGTTTCCACTCTTGCTCTAATTTCGTTTTCACCATGGAAATATTTTCATGCTCACCCTTATTGTGATAGGCTTATGTTTGTTGTTTTTTCAGATGCAAGAGTGACAAAATTTCATGCCTACTCAGTTCAGTGACCCCAAGGTCTAGGATAATGCAAGGTAAACGATCTCAGTGCATTTTTACTCTCGATATTTTGTTGATGTAATTGGGCCTGTAGCAAGAGCCTTACCTTTTTGGGATTTTTCCTTAAGCCCCAACGCCTCTTTGTCTTTCTGAGTAAGGCATGTAACAAATTCCTTACAAGGGTTTTTTTTTTTCCTTTCCTTTTTGTTCAAACCACAAATGAGAGCATGGTCGCCTTTCTTGGTCAGGTATGACTCCTAAAATTATTTTACCTTTCCATTGTAGCCTTCAAACCCAATATTATTTATACGTTATCTTCTCTAGCTTGCAGTTATTAATTACCCTTAAAATGTATATTCCATTTCACTCAGGAACATAGTCAGCTGTGACATCCAATAACTCTAGTTTTCAAGTCAGTTGCATTTCCCTTTATAGGGTTCGATTCAGATCAAGGTTCCACTGAGATGGGTTAATACATTTTAGTCACAGTGTATGCCTTTAGCCAGTTTAGATTGTGTTCTCTGAGTCAAACAAGTGTTGTCTCGAGTTTTTTTTGTTGTTGCTTTGGCCTATCATTACTAGTCTTGGTCTAGTCCTACCATACTCTTACATTACAACGCATACTATGAAGACCCTAAACACTATGGGCGTAGTCACTATTTAATGTACTATAACATGTAGTCTTTACACACTGGCAGGACATCTACATACTCTCGTGGTTAGAATAGTTTTTCCTTTTGATGCTACTAAATGTATTTCCTCAATAATTATTATTAGCTAAATCGACCTATTCTAGAGTAACTATTTTTCTTTTGCTGAGAGTGATCTCTATAAGTGGAAATTTACATGTATATCTATATATATATCTATATCTATATATATATATATATATATATATATATATATATATATATATATATATATATATTTTTTTTTTTTTTTTTTTTTTTTTCTGAGTTCCAATTAGCATTTTATCTAGGTTGAGCCTTAATTCGCTCTCTACATTTATTTATTTATTTTGTAATCATTTCATTGGGTTCTCAATTCTATTATTTTTCTTTCTCTACTAGTCAATTTTTTGTATAAATTTAAAAATAGTACAATTAGGATCTAGTTGGTTTCTTGTATATTGCTAAAAAGAATAGTTATTATCTTTTTGATCTCTGGTACATTTCCCAGTTCCTCCTTTTATTTTTTGAGATCATGCTTGCCATCTTGCTACAAAGAAGTAATATAAAAATTATATACGAAGATGAAGCCTTAACTATTAAAGTAATGTGTCAGGTAATTTATAATTAAATAAGTTTGTGGCATCTTGTCTTCCATATGGTTTCATCTCTGTAATTTATTGCTAGACTTTCATCTTGAAAATTAAATCTCACAGCAGTGAACAATTTTAACTGCGGTCTAAACTTTTCTCCGAGTACTCATTGCTCGGTTCCCACCATTTAATTCTTCCATCTTCTTTACCCTTGTAATTGTACTTTTTATTTTGGTATAGGCACTAATTGCTTACATTTATAGGCCATTACATAGTTCAAACTATATGCTCAATGAAATAAATTTAAATTCATATAGATACTTTATCCTGTCATTAATACACCTGACACCCATAATAAAACATAAAACTTTAAGATTCAACCCCTTTTCTCCTTTGGCTACCCCACTTACTCAATTATATTGTAAAATAAATTATGTTTTATCTTAACAACAAATAGAAGTACAAATAACAGATTGCATGCATCGTAGTATCAGAACCAAATTCCCCAAGAAAACTAATTCCTAATGAAAGAACTCACATGTATTAGCAATAGCCTTAGTTTTCCAACACAACTAAAATTATAATAATAGAGAGTACACATCCTAGAAATAGAAATAAAATTTTCATCAAACATAAATATACGATAACGAAACATTGGAGACATCTATGCATATTACTAATCATCTTAGAAAAATTAAATCGAGTAACAAATAATCTAACCAGAACCACCAATTGGGCAACATTTCGGAATTTTTCACCTTTATCCTCCCAAACCTTAACTGAAACCTCCAGTTCACCCGTGAGCTCAAATACACTTTCCAAGGCATCAACCACCCCAATTTATCCTTTCAATAGATATTTTATACATTTTCTTCCATAGTCGATTTTTCCAACGACTTCCCACTTCTGTGGTTCTCAACTCCACTAGCTTTTCCTTTAAAGCTCACTTTTCTTTTCCACGGCTCTTTATTCTTATCTAGGCTTAGCATCTTTCCCCACCTAAGAGATTTATTGGATTTTCTCTTTGATCCATTAAATCTTATCTAGAATATTTATCATGGAAGAGTTATCTCAATCTCATTTACTAATGAGATTTTTGTTTTTCTTTCCTTGGCAATGATCTCACATTCAAGTGTTTCATTCTAAAGTACTTTGAATCAAATTATTTATTTAATAATAAAATTATTTATTCACATAAGAATTTCAATGTACTTCATGGATTTACCTCCATTACACTAACATAACTCAGTCTAAACAAGAAAAAAACATTATAACAACAAAGGGGTATTACAATCATACACATCATATATAACTAAGAAAAACATACACATCATTTGAATAGATAAGTGAAATTTTTTCTTCAATGTACTAGATCAAATGAAGTTAAGAACGAGTAGCTTAGTAACTAAATATTTTATATTAAGCTTTGGAATATTCCACTTGAAAACTCATTATAAAAGATGTTTGAGAAAACATGCAAATAATGTAATTTTATAACTTTTCAAAAAATTAGTAAAAAGCCTTTAACCTATTTCAACCTAATTAATAATATTAAAAATGATGATTATTTATTTATTTTTATTAATTTAATTATTATTTTATAAATTATTTAATTAAATGATTAATATAATAATTTTCTTTAAAATCATTTATACATGACATGAAGGTCATTTACCTGAAATTCTATGACTCCTTTAAAAATAGTAAAATTAAAGAATATTAACATGATCATTCAACTATGGACTATAGAGGTATAACAAAGGTTCTAAAATTATGAGATTTATACATTATATCTTAATTAAGTTAATTCAAGTTTGAATAACAGGGTTTTAATTTTTTTTTTATTAAAAAATATTTATAAGTGAAAAATGTTGCAATGAAATACAGACACCCATCTCACTAAAATGCGGATTGTGAACCTCAGTGAAAGTATTACCATTTCATTAAGGGTTATATAATGGGATGTTGAAGCTATAAAATGTGGTCCAAGATTATAGATTAGAAAGTTAAGGATAAAATGTATGAAATGTTGTAAGATACATGAGTTGCAATTTGGAAAATAAGAGATGGAAGTGCTCACATTTATAACAACTTTATATAACAGTGTTTCCTTTTGATTGCGGTTCAATAAGAATGTATATTGATTGAAGGTAGATTTAAGTATTTAACAGATTTGGAACAAAGTCCACTGTTATGTCATTATTTAGTTTTGAATGTCTATTGATCGAACGTAGATTTTAGTATTTAATAGATTCAGAACAAAGTTAATTGTTATGTAATTACTTAGTTTTGAATATAGATTCTAATATTTAATAGTTTTACAATACAACCATTTTAAATTTATATTGTTTGATTGGAAATTCTAAAATCTAACAAGCCTGAATCAAGCAAAGTGATTTTAATAGTTAATTTTGTTTCAAAGATTAATTTTGTTCTGTTTCAGAGATTAATTTTTCTTCTATTTGCATGGAATCTGATGCCATTTGCTTTTGAGTTAAGAATCATAGTGTATGACTAGTAATCTTATGATTCAATCTCTCTTACTATTCTATGATAAAGATCTCTGGCCTAAAATGTTCTCGGCTAAGGTTCATTATGTAAATTATGCTCCAAGTTCTAAAAATGTTTCAAAAAATTTCTCATTACAAAAAGGAAATGTGATAGCCTGTGTTAGGAAAGTTTGAATGCTCAAAATGTTCAATGTGTGTTTTGTCATTACAAAAGAGGATATGTGATACCTTGGCCTACAAAAGTTTGCGCAAATTGTTGAATGCGAGTGTGCAAACGAATTTTGTACA
Source organism: Pinus tabuliformis (assembly GCA_031772625.1). Taxonomy (NCBI): domain Eukaryota; kingdom Viridiplantae; phylum Streptophyta; class Pinopsida; order Pinales; family Pinaceae; genus Pinus; species Pinus tabuliformis. The sequence continues at coordinate 145,471,671 of CM062818.1, read as the reverse complement.
TCATGAAATTTTGACACGTTTGTTTTTTTGGTGATCACTATACATAATGTTTTATTACCTATATGCTTATGAAAATAAGGAATTAATCATATGAGTATTGAGTTTTGGAAAGCTAAATATAAAATTATCTTTTCTTTTAGAAAGCAGGAAAATCTATCATAACTCAATTGTTAAATTAACAATGGAGAGCGGTTGCTATTCACAAATGTAGATTGACTCATCACAATTATTCAAATGGAAAAACACTTTCCCTGGAATTATTTGCCCGTGGTTAGTAAGGCGAAGGCTTTCACTCTTTCCAGATACCCTTAGGTCTTGAGAGGTAACTTGTTTTCTTACATCCTAGGAGGATGAGCTGTGAGTCAAGAAAAAACAATTTGAAGGAATACTCCAAGCCCAAAACCTATTATTATTTTCTTAAATAAGAATTATTGTTTAATATAAATTAATTTCATTTTTTTTTATTTTGAAATTAGAAGAACAAACACAAGTTTATATCAGAATATTTTAAAATCTAAGGATGACCAAACAAAATTGAGCTATTAAATAAGTAGTTTCCGCAATATCGTAGACACCAAATGTATGGATTCTGATAAGTTTCAATATCATAAGTGATCACACTATCTTGTTAAAAGTATGAAAAAAATAATGATATCTACATCTTCACACTATACATGGCATGCCTAACATTCCACCAATATCTCCTGAATATACTTCAAGACTACTTTACTACTTGTTGTGCTACAAGGCAATCCCCTTGTGGCCAATTTAATATTGCAAGAAATTTTGAAAGTGTATTTTCCTTGTCTACGAATGTAGATATTACAGTCCTTGCAAGGAAAGTAGGACTTTCAACTATGGTCATAATCACCATCGCTTTCATCTCTATAGCTTCTCTACATACTTCAATATTCTTCTCCCTGCATTCGACAACAGTAGCACTAGTATTGTGATTCCCTCTGGTATTGGTGCTGATCAGATTGTTTGTTGAGAGAGCAAACCAGCATGAGCAAGGCAACTGAAACTAAACCCCTCACGGCAACCAGTCCGCCTATGAGATATGGAACCGACGACTTCACTTCCTGATGGGTATTATTACTAGGGCTACCACCCATAAAATAGTGTGCAGCCATCATCCCAATCCTTAGGGTTCTAGATATAATAATTTCTGTGATGCAACCCAAATTGATTCTATACATTAAATCAGAACAATGGATTATTAATCATTAGCGGAATTTTGAGGTCTAAAATGGGCTTCCTAAGAAAAATGTACAACCAAAATAAACTTTATAAGAAAAATTAGGATTCAAGATGATGATGTCAGCCATGGGGGATGATTCACCATTTTTGGAGTAAAAAAGTAAAAAGATTAAAACATAATAAAATAACAAAACTACTTTTTCAACTCATATTTTCAACTTATCTCCCTAAGGTTTTACTCAAATTTCGAGCAGGATTAATCGTTGGATGAAAACTTTAATTCCTCATCCAAATGGTACCCATGTTGCATAATTTCGATGGACCTTGCTACACGAAAAATGAGAATTACATGAAAAAACTTGATTGCAATCACATTTTTCATGTATTTCTCATTTTTCGTGTAGCAGGGTCCATCGAAAGTATGCAACATGGGTACTCCTTGGATGAGGAACCAAATTATTCTTCCAACAAGTGTTTCTAATTGAAATTTGAGTAAACCGATGGGGAGATAAGTTGAAAATACAAGTTGCAAAAATCGTTTTTTCTTTTTCCCTCTAAAATTGGATGATGTCATCTAATCTTATTTTATTATTTCCACTATTATTTTATAATTTCCTTAGGAGGCCCATTTTAGACCTAAAAAGTCCCCTAATGTGTATTTGGAGTCCACAGTGTGTGAGAAATTTTCCCATCTAACAAAGAAACACTCAATCTTGGTTCTTTCCATGAAATCCCAAAACATCTGATGGCGGCATGGCAGAATTCACCTGGATGATGATGTCTGGTTTGATATCCCACAAGAACTGTTGGTTGTTGACCTGAAAACACCATGCAAAATCTATAAACTCCTTATCTAATTGAAAATACTCACTTCAAACATGATCTAAAATGGTTTATAGGAATAAATGTGTTTGTCCTCGAATCTATGTTGGTGTCAAGCTCCAATTTCAACACTGGATCATTTCCCTTTACAAACCAATGTCTAAAACACTTGAAATGTGATATCTTTCAAATGAAACATGGGAACGTTGGTTTACAAGCTCAAACTTCAAATTCGAATATTTTTTTAGCATGTTTTCAAATTCAAATAATTTTTAGCAGGTTTTCAAATTCAAATAAAATGACATTAATGAATTGTGGTTGATGTCATTCAAATGAAACATACACTGTGAGGGTTTACAATTTCAAACATTGAATTTGAATATCGAGTGGGTTTTCAAATTTGAATAACATGACATTAGTAGTTATAATAATGTTACATATTCCACCTGATACATCATTGCGTATTTATCAATGATTGATCTCATGTCTCTTATTTCGTATGAGGACATTCCATGAGGGAATTTCATGACAATTAATATCAAATGGTGTGGGTAATGGATGGGAATATGATACAGATGTCGCCTTTTTTCAATGGCCATCAATACCAATAGAGAGATGAATGATCATGCCATACACATATCCATAAACAGAAGTGTTTGCCTGAAAATTACATATACAGATTGACCGGTAAATAGATGTCAGAGTGTGCATGTCCCTAGGTTCTTAGAGGGTGTATTAATGGGAGTGAGCTACAGGTGCGAAGGAATGGGTAATGTGGCAACCATTCTGCCCCCCCCCCATGGCAACTTTTCTAGCCTTCCTTTCACCCTTCGCCTCCCATCAAGCCCCACCCTAAAACGCTCATTCGTGGCCTCACCTCCTCCTCCTCCTATCCCATCATCCCCTTCCCCTACCCACACCCTCTGCCACCCTGCAATAACTATGACCCCTCCCTCCAAATTGGAATTCATGCGCCCATTCTTTATTCTCCCCATTCAAAATCCTCTCTCCCCTCCAAATTCATGGCCATTCAAACACCACATAATTCAAAAGAGCTCTAAATTATTATTCCTCCGACGCGACTAGAGCCTTCACTCCTTATAGCGTCACGCCAATTCTAGAGGTCCTGACACCACTATTTCCCCTGTGACCAGATGCCACAATTTCCTATGTGATCCATGCAAATTCCATTTGGGTATGTCATTATATCTCACATTATTGATTCATCAAGTGAGTGAATAGGTCAACTGAAGTATATCTCACTAGAATGATTAAATTGAGTCTAGGAATTTCAATTTTTGCCAAAGTTTTATATTTTATTGTCGGGAGAAGGATTTTTGAATCATGCGATTGAGTGAACATTTCACTCCTCATATGGGAAATTTTAAAATTTTAGCAGTGACGTTTTCACTTGAAATGCATCAGTTGAAAACTCTTCATGCAATAATAAACCAGAAATCATTGACAACTGCACAAACCTACATATTAGAATTTGAAGTTTGTTTTCTCTTGGGGACTAGATTTCATAGCTACTGTCGTTTGATGATTTCAGTCAACTGGAATATTTGAGCATTCTATAAGCTTTAATCACTAGGCACCATTGAGTAAGTTATTCCCCTTTTAGGTTTCAATCTTAGAATCCTACAATTCCCAACTTAAGTAGTGAAGAAAGGAGTACAAGATCTTGTCTTGCATATATATGCTGAAATGCTGAAACACTGTTCAAGTGTGCTTAAAGCTATAAATACCCCAGTTTATATTTTCTCCATGTGTGGTATGATGGGTTAGATTTCACTACCACACATTTTGAAATGGGTGTCAACTTTCAATGTTAAGTTTAAGAATTAATATTATAAATTTATAAGTTAAATATAGTTCTGAAAAGGAGGTTGATTGGCTAACATGACTAGGTCTGAAGTGGTCATCTGGAAGATGAAGAGGGTTAGGTTTCTTTGATGACTGGATGGGAAAGGTGTTTTCCCTCTTTCCTTTTTTGGGCACTTAAATTGGCTGGTTAGACTGGTTTGCACCTGAACCAGCTGGTTCTGATAGCACTGCATACATTCACTTCTTTGTTACTTCTAGTGAGCTTTAAAAGTTACAAAAAATGGTTTGTGCCCAATAGAGATAGAATCAAAATTACTCCTTCATCTGATATTTCTGCCTTCTATCTACCTTCGCAAATGTGCATTGATGATTCCTCCCACCTTAAAATAACACATCACTTGAACATTTTCTACCACTACTTTTTTATGTTTGTAATGAGAATAAAACAAACACAATGATGCATTTCTTTTTCATGTGAAAATCCACAACTTCTTCTACCCATTCAAATTATTCAAAAGTGGAATGAATAATTGTCGATTTTTCTTGAAATCGACCTAGTACAGAAATTCAAAAAGAGATACAATAGGATGTTGATTTCTCTAGGGTCTAGATCAACATTGAATAATTGTATTATGTTTATTCTCTCTATTTGATGGGGGAAGCCTGCTAGTTGTGGCACTTGATATGCAAGGGAAGTTAAACATTTTCTATTAAAATATAATGAAATTCAATGGTAGAAGAATCAAAATGATCTATTGCACTCTGTTTATAACTTAAAATCCTCTTCTCTATATTGGAGTGTACTTTGGAAAAGTGTCAAATTTAAACACACCTTATGCCCAATTTGACCCTCTTTTTTATTATTATTTCAATATCTAAACCCTTTTATCCCTTTTATTCTTTTGTAGGTGGGATACTATTGATGTGTGTGCAGTAACCACATAGTGAAACCTGATATATTTGCTGGTTGGGAAAACACAATTTGGAACATATCATCCTCTATTAATGACAATCTACATGAATTGGATTTCTAACAAGAGTTTATAATCTTTATTCCCTCCATTTATGTTCATGGATGATTTTTGGGATATATATTCTCTTGGATTCCAAAAAGAGTTTGTATTCCTTCTTCCTTATTTTTATGTTCATGGATGATTTTGGTGGTATTACCTGGGTGGAATTACAATTCTCTATAATCCAGTGTAGCAGATATCCTGTCCAGAATTTGTTTGGTTTATACTGCCAAGCATGCATACTAATGCATCTTGTTGATCCTTTAATGGCAATTTATTATAGTTATGTAGCAGAATTTGTTGAATTTGTATGCTTTCATGAGTGTTTTTCTTACGTTATTACCCTAGCCTTAGTGCCACTTCTGAATGACTAGTAATTTTATTGTATGTTTTTCTCTTCCATTCTCCATGTAATCTTACAAATTATCCAGATTTTATTATTATGTTCCATTATTTCAACTTTCATTTTGGCTTTCTTCTTATGAATATCTTGAGAGCTATCCTTTGTGAACGGCTGAAGGAGTTATGTTTTTGTAATGCTCCCATGAGGTTTTTGGCAATATTTATTTCTTGGTTTTTGCTAGGGCATATGCTTAAATGCACTGTATCCTCATTTATTATTGGCACTACAGGTTGTTTAATGTTAAAATTTAAATTTATAATTCTAATATGATTTTATTTTTATATTATTTTCCAGCTATCGTAAGAATAAACAATGGTGCTAAATTGGATCATGTGCATTGAGGTATCCTTTTATCCTAATTTGGGATGAGAAATTATTCAATTTGTGCTTCATAATAGTGCAACAAAACAGCTGTTTCACAGAAAGTAAGAAGTGAAATGAAGGACTAGAAATAACGATGCATACTATATTACCCTTGTCGAAGGGCTAAAAGCGGAAAAAATTATTTGTGTTAATGATATCACCATATTCAAAAATTTAGAGTTAATATGCAATCGAATGAAACTCACATATCAATTTTTAAAGGACAATCTAAAACCCATTTATAGAGAAGCCAAAATCTAGATTTATGAATTTCAATCTTTTAACGTAGATTACCATGCAGATATACAAATAGTGTACACTCATCTACTATGTGGAGCTGTCAATGACGACATAACATCATCATCTGTTACACCAAAAGTCATTGATCAATAGAAATATAGGTCCCCATCATGGTAATGAATGTTTGTTATCATTTTTATGGGTGCTCTCATGGCATGGTTCTTTCACTAAAGAAGAACCCATTAATGTACTATTTCCCCCAAACCTGCAATGATTGGGTTCTCTTGTATGGGCCAAAGGTATATGGACAAATGTGATATATTCCATGTATATGGAGAAATGTAATATTTGCATGGTTTGTGAATAAATAATTGAATGTTGTTGAGGTTATAAATATTTATTTGGTGTTATTTTACAATGTTAGTGATTTGAATTTTCTAATGCATTGAGGCAATTATGTCTAGATTTAAAGTTTAAACTAGTCAAGGGGCCTAAAAATGTTAACAACATTAATGTGAAAATGTTCTATTTTTTTGAGTTAAAACACAACGACTGGAAACCTCCATTTCCCTCTTTCATGTTTTTTACTAGAATTGGAAAATTACACTTAAATTATAAGCAAGAAAAAAATATTAAAAACATTAAATCCAATGACTTTTAGATTCGTAAGATTGAACGGAATGTGGGGATTACACTATACATTTAAACTTCTATTTAAATTGAGCACAAATTTTTCATTCTACAAACCAAAATTTTATATATCAAATACAGGCTTATACTCACCTTCAAGTTGACAATCCAAAATTTTATGTTATGAAACCAGCTCAAGAAAAAGATAGAAAAGTAGATCAACGCCTTAGAATTCAGCCTCTTCGAGGGCGCAACCTCCTTTACATTACATAAATGAACAATTCTTCGATGATTCAAATGACAAAACCTCATTTCTATATATAGGAGTCTAAGGAGTCACAATATAACCCAGCTGACCTAACAATAATAATATAAAGCCACAAAAATAACAATAGAGGGATTCTATGGGGCACAGTAATAACAATATGGGGATAATAGGGGCACAACAATATTAATAAGGGTTACAACTACAATAGTAATGGGGTAATCACTAGTATTATAGGGACCCAACATGCCCCTCTCCTTCAAAAAAGTGTTGTCCTCAACGCTTGAGAAGTTCTGAATGCTTCTGTATAAAATTCTCATCCTCCCATGTGGAATCTTCAGCGGATAAGTTCTTCCACTCGATAAGATACTCCGAAATTGATCGATTTCGTAGTTGTCGAGTTCTTGTTTCTGTGACTGCTTCCGGTTCCAATATAATTTTTCCTTCCTCATCAAGTTCTAGAAATATTGTTTGAACTGGGAGTTTGTCGCCTATAACCTTCTTTAAACATGAAACATGGAAAGCTGGGTGCAATCGAGAAGCTGCAGGAAGCTCCAATTTGTATGCCATAGTACCAATCTTTTGCAACACCTTGTATGGACCATAATACTTTGGTGATAATTTATTATCCTTCTTAGCTTGCTTGAGGGACATTTGCTTATATGGTTGTAGCCGTAGGAATACCCAATCACCTACATCAAAACTACTTTTGCTACGATGTTGATCTGCATGTTGTTTCATTCTATTCTGTGCCAACACGAGGTTATCCTTTAAGAGTTGGAGGACTTGTTGTTGATGTTCAATGTGATGTTCCACTGCTTGAACCTTAGAATTTTCTCTTAAATATGATGTGATGGATGGTGGCTGATACCCATAAAGTGCCATAAATGGGGTCATTTTTATTGCTGTATGGAAGGAAGTGTTATACCACCATTCAGCCAGAGGCAACCATTTGACCCATTGTGTCTGTTTATCAAATACAAAGCAACGAAGATATCCTTCCAAACATTTGTTTACTATCTCAGTTTGCCCATCAGATTGAGGATGATAAGATGAGCTATGAGCTAACTGAGTACCAAGACAAGAAAATAATTCTGTCCAAAAATTTCCAGTGAAAATGGGATCTCTGTCACTTACAATAATCTTTGGGTTTCCATGTAGCTTTTGAATTGTTTCCATAAATGCAGTAGAAACTGTACTCGCTTTAAATGGATGTGATAATGCACAAAAGTGTGCATACTTGGTAAGTCTGTCAACTACCACCATGATGACACTCTTTCCCTCAGACTTGGGTAAACCTGTGATAAAATCCATTGAAACCTCCTCCCAACGTTGGCTTGGAATGGATAAAGGTTGTAATAGACCCGGTGTCTTAATTGTTTCAACTTTATTTTGTTGGCAAACCAAACATTCCGCCACAAACTTTTGAATATCTGATTTAAGGCCATCCCAAAAAAATTCCTTCTTAACCCTGTGGTAAGTTTTTAAAAATCCTGAGTGCCCTCCTAAGGGAGAAGTGTGCAATTCCATAAGAATCTTTTGTTTTAGCTGGGAATTCTTACAGAGGTATAAGCGATCTTTGTACCATAATGAATCATTTTGCCAACTAAATGTATCAGCCATACTGGAATCTTGTTGTAACTTTCGAATAAGTGCCCACACTTCTTCGTCATTCTTCCATTCCTCCCTTGCTTCGTTTATCCAATCTGGTTGGATAATAGAAATGGCGCACAACAATGCTTCCACATCCTCATCCTTTCTTGAGAGTGCATCTGCCACCACATTTTGCTTCCCTTTTTTGTAGATGATTTCAAAGTCATAACCCAACATCTTTGTGACCCACTTTTGTTGCTCTTCAGAGGATAATCTTTGTTCTAAAAAGTATTTAAGGCTATCATGATCCGTTTTTACCTTGAAGTGTCTTCCCATTAGGTAGGGTCGCCATTTCTTAAGTGCATGGAGTATTGCCAACATTTCCTTCTCATAAATAGCTTTGTGTAAAAACTTTCCCTTGATTGGACGACTTTCAAAAGCAATGGGTCTTTCATCTTGCATTAAAACAACACCAATTCCATTTCCTGAAGCATCACATTCCACAATAAAGGTTTTTGTGAAGTCCGGTGTAGCTAAGACCGGTGCTTGGCACATTGCCTCTTTAAGATGTTCGAAGGCCTTTGTTGCTTTTGGAGTCCATGAAAATGCATCTTTCTTCAATAATGTTGTTAGAGGTGCTGCTATTCTCCCATAATTCTTAACAAACTTGCGATAATACCCTGTCAACCCGAGAAATCCTCGCAGATGCTTTATGGATGTGGGAATTTTCCATTCCTTAATGGCTTTAATTTTGCTAGGGTCTACCTTAACTCCTTCATGAGATACAATATGACCCAGATATTCCACCTCTTGTACTCCAAAGAAACATTTGGATCTTTTTGTATATAATTGTTTCTCCTCCAATAGTTGTAGCACCCTGTCAACATGTTCAACATGATCCTTCCAAGACTTGTTGTAGATTAGTATATCATCAAAAAATACTAACACAAATTTTCTAAGGAATGGTTTGAAAATTGAATTCATCAAACCTTGAAATGTTGAAGGTGCATTGGTAAGGCCAAAAGGCATGACCAAAAATTCATAATGACCCTCATGAGTTCTAAATGCTGTTTTCGGAAAGTCTTCAATCTTCATTCTGATTTGATGATATCCGGAACGAAGATCCAACTTGGTGAAGTAAATTGATCCATGCAATTCATCTAGTAATTCATCAATGACAGGAATGGGAAACTTATCTTTAATAGTGAGCTTGTTGAGCTCCCTATAATTCAGACACATGCGCCATGATCCATCCTTCTTGTGCACCAATACGACTGGAGCAGAGAAAGAACTTTGACTTGGTTGAATTATACCAGCCTCTAGCATTTCTGCAACCATACGTTCAATTTCACTCTTTTGGGCATAGGGATATCTGTACGGCCTGATGTTTGGAGGAACACTTCCTGGAATCAGATGAATAGCATGATCATGATCACGAATAGGTGGGAGACCTTTGGGAGTCTCAAATACCTTGGAATGATTTTCCAAGACTTTTTGGAGATTTGGAGAAATAGATGATTCCACTGTGGACACATCTAGCGAACACAATTGTGCAATTACACCTCTTTGTTCCTTTTTTAGAAGCTTTGTCATACCGTTAGAGCTGATTATCTTTCCCGATTTCCCTGCAATACCCCTTAATTCAACTTCCTTTCCTTCCATAGAAAATTTCATGAAAAGTTCTTGAAAATTAAAAGCTATTGTACCCAAGGATTGTAGCCATTGGACTCCTAGTACAACATCAACACCTCCCATTGGAATGGAAAGCATTGGGCTAGTCAATACATATTCTCCCATGGATAGCTTGATATTATGGCACTTTCCCGAGCAATTTATTGTTCCTCCATTTGCAACCATCACTTGACACTCTGGTGCTGGATATAAGAAGCAATTCAATTCTCTTGCTACCTTACAATGAATAAAATTGTGGGTACTTCCTGAATCAATCAACACTATTACCTTTTTCTTCTTGATTTGTCCTTCTATCTTGATGGTTTGAGGAGTGGTAATTCCCGCCAATGCATTACAAGATATGGTCGGATTCATTTCTTCTTTATCTAGGCTTTGTTCTTGGAGTATATCCTCTTCTTTTGACCTTTCTTGCTCTTTTTCTTCTTCCTCTTCACAATCTATGTAGAATAATTTCTTCTCAGCACACTTATGACCTTTAGTGTATTGCTATCACAACTATAACAAAGCCCTTTTGCTCTTTTTTCTTCCAATTGTTGTGGTGTCAACCTTATAGGTTGTGGAAGACTAGCAACAACAACACTTCCGTCTTTATAGTTGTGAGTGGTATGCTTCCTGGTTGCCATAATTTTGCTTTCCATTTTTCTTGCTAACCTGAATGCCTTCTCTAATGAATCAGGTTCCCAAAGGCGAACATCATGTTGGATATTATCCTTTAAAGACCCTATGAACACATCAATCCTATGCTCCTCTGGAATATCTTTTACCCTTATGTTCAATTTTTGGAACTCCTCAATGTGCTCCATTATTGAACCCTTTTGTTTGAGACTTATCAATTGGCTAAAAAAAGTGTTGCTTTTTGTATCCTCGTAATGTGCTATCAATTCTTCCATAAAAATTGCCCAAGTGATAAATTGTTTACGAGAGCAAAGCCATTGATACCATACAAACTGATTTGGTTCCAAATATAAAGTTGCAATACGTACCTTTTGTGTGTTTTGCACATTATTGAGATCGAAAAATTTCTCCATTTGTAATATCCATGTTGCGGGATCCTTGCCATCAAACTTCCTCATATTGATTTTTGGAATATGCTGGGTCTTTGATCCAACATTAGAGTCTATGGAATCATGATTAACATTTCTTTTGTTCTCATCATGAGTTTCCTTTACTACCCTTTCACCATTAGTGACCCTTTCTTGTAGCAACTTATTCATATTTATCTTCAATTCTTCCATGTCTGTCTTCAAATCTATCTTCAAATCATCCATCTTAGCTTCTACACCTTTCTTTAAACCATCCATCTTAGATTATGTTCCTTATTGTGCAAGGGACAGTTGTTGCACTTGGTCTTGTAATTTTGATATATCATGTTGCATTTCTTCCTCTTCTTCATGAGTCATGCTAGAGCTTTCAGGTTCCTTACTAGGTGTTTTCATTTTCTTTCCTTGGGGCATCGGTTACTGATAATAATGCTCTACTATGCCCTTTGAATTCCTTCAAAAGAAATTTTCAAACTAAGCTTAAGCAAAAATTTAAGAAAATCTACACACCTTTTTTCACTTTGTAGGAGCTCGATATTGCCTCTGATGTATCTCTGTACTTTCCAATCATCTAGATTTGAATTTGTGACATGCAGTAGCCCTCTGTGTCCTCTTTCCAATGCCACAAGTCTGACCCAAATTGGATTCTCCAAGGAAGAGCTATGCGAAATCTCCCATAGTGACTTGATTATAGACTAGTTCAGTAGAGCGAAATTGTACGATGTGCCACGAGTCACTGTCTCGACCTTTGGGTCCGAAAAATGCATACAAGAAACCATAGTCCGTCCTCTTTCTGTACCTTCTTATGAAATTTCAATCCGATTCCCAGAGAGAAAGTTATGACGCTTTTCCCCAGGTCACTTGTTTGGAATGTAATTTAGGAGTCTGCAAAAAGACCAACTTCCTCAGATCATATCTCCGCAAATATAGCACGAACAACTCTGAAATTCAGATCCAAGGTTCAGTGCGATTTCTTCTCAAATGGGATTTTTTTGCAACTTCTGAAACATCGCAGAAAAAAAGTTATAGCGAAACTGCCACGATGACCTGTTTGGAGCAGTGAAACCCTAGAATCCAAAGCTCTGATACCAAATGTTTTGAAGCCAGCTCAAGAAAAAGATAGAAAAGTAGATCAACGCCTTAGAATTCAGCCTCTTCGAGGGGGAAACCTCCTTTACATTACATAAATGAACAATTCTTCGATGATTCAAATGACAAAACCTCCTTTCTATATATAGGAGTCTAGGGAGTCACAATATAACCGAGCCGACCTAACAATAATAATATAAAGCCACAAAAATAACAATAGAGGGATTCTATGGGGCACAGTAATAACAATATGGGGATAATAGGGGCACAACAATATTAATAAGGTTTACAACTACAATAGTAATGGGGTAATCACTAGTATTATAGGGACCCAACATTTTATCCATAGAGTATAGGGGTAGTCTTGCCTTCAATTTTTCAATCTACAAATTTGATCTATGAAGTACAGGTTGAGCCTCACAATCCAGGTTTAGTCTTAATTTTCACATTGCAGTGTGTTCTGTTTCCTTGGCATTTACAAATTGCAGGAAATATGGCTTAAAATGTTTTTAGCTCTTATTTTAGTGGGTTTGTTTCAGAATTCGATTTACCTTTTCTCCAGAAAATGCTAAAACAAGTTATGTAAGAAAGCGACCTTGAAAACATATAACTCATGTTGTCTCAATCACAAATAGGATTAATTTGTGAATGTAAGTACTATTATGATGAAGCTAGAAAAATGCTATGCATTATTCAAAACATCCATATTAGGCTTTAGATATATGCTTTCATATTTCGATGAATTACAATTCGTAGTTCAAATTAACCAATAAAGATGTTTTGTGGATGCCCATCTCATTACATGAGGAATCGAATGTCTCATTATGACCCTACAAGATTTCAAATTGATAACTTATTAGCCTAACCAGCATGGTCCCTCTTAAGCTAAGGATTAGATTTTACATGTAGAAAAGGCATACTGCAACAAAATGAATACCTTTTAAAACATAATCCTCATTAAGCTTACTTTACTATGAAAATTTTGTAGACAAGGGCAGGATGAAACAAAATAAATGTATTTCTTGAAATTCCAAAAGTTTAAGATGGTTGTCTAATAATCAGGAGATTAGAATCAACAAACTAAGTCTTAAAATCTAGAATAATCACAACAATTTTTTCTTTACATCACCTATCAGTGGTCAACAACAGACAACTACCTAAGCACTATTTGTTACAAAAATTACTTACCATCAACATGAACACCAAAGAACTGACATGTAAAATACTCTCAAAAAGAAATAGAATATTGTAGGAAAAGTAGAGCAATGTGAAATACAACTTTCACAATAAATAAAGAAAAAATTAACCACCACGGGAACTGATACAAAGATAGCACACAATTCATAAAAGAGAAGGCACTAACATTTTTCAAAAGGTCCCTGTGAGAGGAAATCTACTATAAAGGGAGTGCATAAGTTACCATCCCCTTCCAAAAAGCAGTTAGTGTAAATAGTTTATAAAAAAACAGCCTTGGAAAATAAATAAATTAGTTGATAATCTAAATCCCACCATATGTAGCATTCAAGGTCATAGTATCTATTTTGCTTCACTTGGTTTATTATTGAAATTCCCTTTGTTGGCTTGATGTCTGGGACTCTTTTGTTGGACATAACTGTAGATTTCTATTCTTAAGGGTAAGACTCAACTTTTATTGGTGAATGTTTGTAGGTGTTTGTTTTCAAACTCTAGGCCATCTCTTGAGAACGAGAAGATCATTGTAAAAGTAGTTATGTAACAAAGATCATTTGTTCCATATCAGGTATATTCCTTTACTTTCCTGGGGTGAATTCAATAAAGGTAATCAAGTGTAATACATGTCAATTCTTAACATGATGAATGTTGTGAAAAACTCTTAAGTATATCCTCTCTTTTATGTTTCTTGAATGCATTCAATCCCTTCTAAGTTAAACTGGTTTCACTTTTACATTTCACATTCAGAGGTTCCATTTTAGTAACTTATACATCCAAAATTCTGACATTCATATTTCCATGTCAAATAGCCTTTGCTTAAACAAACGTGCAAATTCAAAGGCCATTGGCAAATCCCTTAACGGATTGGACCTAATATAGACAATTCTTGAGAGGTTGGATAGGAAAACACCCTCCTAGAGAGCTAGGTCGTCCTTTAAGGGTCATCAATATGAGGCCATCTAAACATGATCCTACAAACCGAATACATGTAGTTAAGAAAGATAGATACAATTTCCTACATGGGTTGGTTGGAAGAAACTGGGCTTTTTGGTAATAATTTATTGCAAATGACACTTCTAATAGAAATGTAGTGAATATCTTCATCACCATGAAAACAAAATACCAAATTGATGCAGGAGCATTCATCCCAAGGGAAATTATTGTAAATAGTAGACATAGGGGGTCATGCATTTTTAGAATTAGTTTCCTAAGTTCCAAGTCATTTTAATATTTAGGCTTTTAAGTGTGATTTAATTAAATGTTCTCAAAATAAATAAATGAGAACATAGAAACTAGGGAGAGCTTTTAGGCATAAAAGCAATGGATGTGGACCGTTAAGGGATAAGGAGGCTTTTCTGTTTTAAAACAGAGAAAAGATAGAATAAAGCCTCAAGAGGCTTTTGTCACATGTATGCATGCATGAAGAAGCTTTAGGCTTCAAGAACTTGATTCAATGTTTATTATATATGTATGTAAGCCTACGGGCGAGAGGGAGGCCATTAGTAGTGATAATCGGGCCTGTGAGAAGGAGGCCACCAGTATTGAGAATCTGGCTTGTGAGAGAGGGAGGCCATTAGTAAGGAAAATGTGGCCTGTGTGTGTGTATGTATGAGACCGAAGTCTCTCAATGTAAATTCATGCCTTCATATCAATATAAGCAGAGTTTCCTGACTATGTCAGAACATAGGAAGTGCGTGTTCTGTGATTAGAGCGAGAGGAGGACCGAGCGGAAGCATTGTTCTTGAGAGCTTTTCCACCTGTGTATCGGAATTAATGGTTTATGTTAATATATATATATGCATGTAGCAGCCAGCTTATTTTACTGTGTGTTAGCCTCCTGTTCCAACAGGTGTTCATATTTCATGATTGACATTTTTACATGCCAAATATGTCATACTTTGCATGCTGCAATTCTCCATATTTCCAGGAAAAGGCCAAAGAAGAAGCCATGAAAGTGTGCCAGTCTAAATGCCACTGTTGTATTCCAATTTTGATAAGTTAACCATTTTTGAAGAATTTTCTGTTAAGGGAAGGCCAAACTGCCTAATCTTGACTTCCCTAGGTTTCAATTTCTTGTTTTAGAATATAAAGAATCATTATCTGTCCAAACAGCTTAACCTTGGCAGATTTGTATATAGGTAGAGAAACAAAGGAGCCCAACTGCTTAATATGGGCCCTTGGAAGAAATAAGTGTAGATTTAGATAGGAATGCAGTCAAAAGAAAAATTGTAAAGCAGGGTCTGCAAGTATAAGTGCACCCAAACCAAAAGGAAGAAAAAATGCTAGGTAAGTAGGTTGGGTAAGTAGTTTTGAGGTTGCAGAAAGTTGATTTGTGATCAATTTTGTGTTTCAAAGTGATATTGTACTTCAGATCACAGGTACAAGGCAGTTTTCATTTGGAGGAGCTCAAACGAGGTATGTCTAACTCCCCCTTCTTCTTGTTCCCCAAATCACTCACTAACTTCCCTGAAGAGGTCAAGATCTGCTTGATACCTCTTAGCTTCATCATTTTCCATATCATTTGCCTTGGTAAAGATCTGCTTTACTCAAGGAATGTTCATACTTCCTCTATGAATCATTTTTCCCCCTAAAAAGCCTAAGATTCACATACTTAGCGCTTTCTTATCACTTGTCATATTAACTACTAATTTTACTATGTAGCTCCCTATCTGTCTCCCCTTCCCCTACTAAAAACTATGTTAATAACTCCCCTATGTACATACTCCTATCCCCTGGCATTATAGCCCTATAAATATCAGTTTGCGAAATGCCGAGTTCATCTGGGACTTAGCATTAGCCTTCCGCGTCCTAACCCTGGGATTAATTTGACATTTGGTTAAGTTAATAACCTTTTTCCTCACCCCTTTACCCATAACATTTCATCATTCTTTCCCTCTCGCGCTTACAGGTTCGGGTTTAGTTTAAATGTTTGATTAAACTATAATCCCATTGCTCAAACTATGAAAAAACCCCCAAAAACCCACTTTCCTAAAGTTTTCCCCCTCGCCATATGAATAAAACAAATAAAATAGCGCGCGGGCCCCATCCCTAACCCTCCGCCACCTTGTCTATTCCGTCGGCCGTTAGATCTGGCGCGCCATAGATCAACGGTGGGCGCGTCTTTCCCTACGCCGATGTGCCGAGGGTTAACGCCCAAGAGATGGGTGGTTTTCCCATCGTACTCCCGCCACGCGTCACCCTCTCGACTGTGGCAGAGCCCCCTCCTCCGAAACCACTTCTGCTCAAAGGCAGTGCGCCTGAAACCCGATACCACCTCCCCCCCTCCTGCATCAGTGCTACGTCACCACTGACGTCATCAACTTGCATTGGCCTCCTGCCACCGTGTCCATGCCACATCAGTGCCACGTCGCTACCACCGTACCACCACGTCATCACCTCTACTGTACCGCCACGTCACCTGGCCGTACTGCTGACGTCACCCTGCTGATGTCACCCTGCCATGTCACCGTCGTACCGAGACCCACCGCTGACGTCATGCTGATGTCATGCTGACGTCATCACCGAAAAAGGGCGCAAAGGCGAAAATCGCAGCACAGGAAGCCCAGAATGAAAATTTGAGGTAGTTTTTGATGCGCGATTAGCGCTTAGTGCTAATCGTGCATCGCTAAGGAAAAAGGGCCAAAATGGAAGCCCTCTCACCGCTCAGCTACTAGTAGGCCTGAAATTCACAAAATGACGGAAATTTCTTCGCGCAGGATGTAGAAAAGGGCAAAAACAGGTTTTAAAGCAGCAGAGGGCCGAACAGTAGCCATAAGAGGTCGATGGGACAGTTCAAAAAGTATCAGAGGAGAGATAAAGCCCAGTTTCATGTCAAAGAGTATCAGAAAGTGACAAAGAGTATCAGTTGAACATTTTTTATGGAAATTCTTATTTCCCAAAGCAGGTGAACATTGAATGGCCTCCAACAAAGTCAAAGAAAGAGGTGTAAGCCCATCAAAGCTCTCAAATCACAGTTAAAGCATTTAAAGCCACTGAACAGCAATGGAGCAGAGACCAATGTGCAGTTATGGCTAAATGAATAGCACAGAACCACCAGGACAGAATTAACTCATTTTGATACAGCTGCCCTCAGCGCAGCTCAAAAGATATTTTCTTGCATTTATTTCTGGATAAGATTAGGTTAAAGAAATCATTTTCCTTCAGACCTATTTAGGTCGGCTGTAATAGATTAATTTTTGATATTTTCCCTATTTATACCACCCTCTGTATTGTTTAAAGGGTTGGTTGGTTGATAATCCTCATTAGAGACTCGCACTGTATATCTGATATGTTTTCCTTAATCAAAGATTGCTGAAAGCTTGGAGAATGGACTGTTTGATGCTTTGTTAATGGTTTCTGAAGAATGAATTTGGAATTCTTGTGCTGCAATATGAATCAATAAGTGTTCCTTATCTCTGTTATTTCAATTTCATATATGCTCAAGTCACAGAACAAAGGATTGGTTTAGAATTTGCTTAGCTGCACTCTATGCTCAGTTTTTGTGGCTTCTTAATGTTTTCCTCTTGATTTAGGCATAAATATGAATTCTTTTATGGCTCATGTTTGATCTATTTCACATATGAATGATTGTTATCTAGGAATTCTTAGTTGCTCCTAGATAGGGCTCATTTATCTTCCCTCTGCTAACCTGAATGAGAAATTCTTAATTGCCTCTCATTCCTTAGCCTTTCAATCCATCTCTTTACCTTAAATGATTGTTTCATATGCAGCTGTCTTGATCCATTCTCCTCTCTTGTGACCAAGAAAATGCACCAACAGTCTTACTCCATGACTCCATGCCCAATGGTTTGAAACTTACCACACTATGTTTTGCCTCTCTACTTGAAAGCATCAATCATCCCACCAAAATCAAAACAAAACCCCTTGAACTCAATACCTAGCCTAAAATCATCTTCAACAAAGCTAAATCAAAAAGAGAGAGCCCTCTCTGATTGCAGGTGGGCTAGAACCTACAGTCCAAAGATTGGTTTGTGGTTACCTCGGCCATATCCTTTCCCGAGCTTAAGGACAACCTGAGTGATAACACTGTGTATTGAAAGTGTTGAATCCGCTTTAATTTCCTGTATGATGTGTAATTGAAGCTTTGTGATCATTTCCTTTTTATCGTGGCGTATGCAGGCTCCTTAAGTTATTTTGCAAGTTCTATGAATATCTCTGTTTACACAGAGAATACATGTCTTTTTCTATAAGCGGAACACTGTTCCGGACTTGAATCTTTATCAGATTCAATTCATGATATATCGGGTCCGACTAACTATCGCATCGGAGGAGTGGAGCCTTTCGGAACTGCCGAAGTGTAAGCTCCGACAGTCCGGAGCCGAAAACATTATAGAGCCGAATAAAAGGGGCCGTCGGGTCCGCAGAACCCTTGTATCGCATCGGAGCAGCGGAGGCAGTGATTAACGAAACCGCCGATCTTCCGGACCCGAAACTGTATTAAGGGTTAGCATAAAGGGCGTCAGGTCCGTTGTATTGGAGGAAAGGAGGGGAGGTTATTGTTATTGCGAATGCCGAACAGGCGGACCCGCCGATAATTATAAAGGCAGGTTTATAATCTTTGAAATCTGCGTATGTTAATTGGAGCGGGTTTTATAATGTTTTCCCATGTATTTGTATATGGGTTGCCACGGGGGTTTTAATACTTAACATATATATTGCAATGCTTGCGGGCTTTAAAGTTCATGGGTGGTGGCTTCCGATAGTATTAAAAGTGCCGATAAAGGGATGGCTGGAATAATAATATAAGTCTATGGTTAATAAAGGCTTAAAGCCTAGAATGCTTCCGATAGGGCTTTGTGGATCTTAACCACAGGTCCAAGGTTTGGGATTTATTTAAGAAAGAGGATTTTGGCCTATCATCACAAATACAACCAAGAATTTATTCAACAAATTTTCAAGGGAAAAATGGAAGGGGATGACTGGGGGGGGGAAATTATAAGGCACTCCATTAAATGTTATGACTTTTGTAACCATGATTTAAGGGTTTTGGGATGGTGAGGTGTTTTAATGGGAAAAGGTGGTTTCAAAAAGCATTGGGAAATCATTTTCCAGTGCCTATAGGAGTGTTGGGAAATCATTTTTTATCACCTACAAGAATGCTACAAGATCATAAAACCGAGAAAGTTTGTTTGAATTAAGTTATTAAGCATTGGAAAATGATTTGTCATGAAATAATAAAGAGTAATAAGTTCATGCTTTATAAAATACACGTTACATTCTTTGGTTTAAACATATTCTAAAGTTTTTATGAGCATATAAAAGGCATCAATTTTGGAAACATGGGAAGCAACATCCCCATGCATGTCCATACTCATATGTGTGCTTATGCTTACAAAAATTAGTAAGAGATGTAAATACTTCAAAACTCTAGTAGAGGCAATTCAAGTATTGGCTCCATTGTTCAGATTGTAAAAATTAAGATGTAATAGAAGAATAGCATATTGATGTAAAAAAAAAATAGAGCACCACACAATGATTTTTGTAACCTTTAGATGGAAAAACGCATAGAGAATTGAATATTATATGAGTGAGAAATCAAACATGAACTGTAGTTCATTACAACTATATTCCAATACTGAAGATATGAACATATGAGTAGAAAAAAGGAGAACAAGCACATAGAAGGAGGACAGACAAAAATCCAGTAACACATGAAACTTTGAAAACTTTCAAACTTCTATAGAAAGAAAACTATATTGATCATGAAAATTCTATAATACACACAAGGTTTTTCCTAAAGAGTTCTAAACCATTTGTCTTTCTTTTTAATACATTATATATTATAATGTACAAAACTTTAAGATCCATAATATCCGTGAATAAAACCATAAAATATCACAATATTTTTATGATAAAATTTAATAAATAAAGTCTATCCCTATAGACATAATTATGTGGATTCCACGTCGAGCTCTCAAAGTGGGAATCATAATACATTAATGTTTTTTTACAAGTTATCTCCAAATAATTTGTTTGGATTTACAAACCTTTCTCTTTGGCATGTTGTTTGTCTGTCGGGCAAATGACATGCACAACATAGCCAAATCTTGAGACACGCCATAAGTTTTCAATATATGCATCTCAATATTATACTAGGAACAATGCTTTGAAGATGAAATTTGGAATAAAATCAAACATAAACCTATTGCAGGCTTGATAGATAGATTAGAGCTTCAATGAATGAAAATTGACAAACAAAATAAACATGTGACATCCATTGTGTTGTGTTGATTGTAATTTTTGAAAGAAACCATTATAAATTACTAACACCCCTTGTGCTTTACTTCATTAAGAGAGGGAGATAAATCTCCACCATTGATTTCTAGTGATATTAAGGGAGAATGAAGAGGGAAGACATAGCAACAAACCTAGAAAATCACTAATTGGATAGTTGTCAACCAACGAAGAATGCCCCAATGGAGGATGATACATAGGAGAAGCTCTTGCATCTATAAGATAACATGCAGTTTTCATCAAATAAAATAATGGCATGTAAATTACTACATACATCATAATATTGACTATATGAATTAGGAATCCCATCCAATGTACTTTGAATGTGTGATAACTCGATCAATGGTGCATCCGTTTATGTGCTTGAATTGAAGGCACATTGGTGAGATGTCGCACCTCAGTAAACATTCAGACACTACATTAACAACATCGAGTACACACACTTAAGAGAAAACTAAGAGGAAAGATCTAGCACCAGACATGGAAAATCACCAATTGGGCAGTTGTGAACCAATGAAGCATGCTCCAATGGAGGATGCTCCATAGGAGAAGCTCTTGCATATGTAATATAAGAAATAAATTTTCATCAAAGAAAATAATGACATGTAAATAAATACACGCATCGTACTATTGACTACATGAATTAGGAATCCCATCCAATTCACCTTGAAAGATGTGATGACTAGATCGATGGTGCATCTGTCTATGTTCTTCAATTGAAGGCACACTGGTGGGATGTTCAACCTATGGAAACATTCACACACTACATTAACAACAATAATAATATCCAATACACACATTTAAGAGAAAATTAAGAGGGAATATATAGAAAAAAACATGGAAAATCAGCGATTAGACAATTATCAACCAACGAAGCATGCTCTGGTGGAGGACGATCCAAAAGAGAAGCTATCGCATCTGTAATATAACAATGAAATTTTCAGCAAAACAAATAATGGCATGTACAGTAATAGAAACATCATAATATTGACTGCATGAATTAGGAATCTAATCCAATGCACCTTGAATGATGTGATAACTAGATGGATGGTGCATCTGTATATGTGCTTGAATTGAAGGCACACTTGTGGGATGTCGCACCTCTACAAACATTCATAAACTACATTAACAACATAAATAACATTGAGTACACATATTTAAGAGAAAATTAAGAGGAAAGATATAGAAACAAACCTGGCAAATTACCAATTGGGCAATTGTCAACCAACGAAGAATTCTCCAATGGAGGATTATCCATAGGAGCAAACACACTAGTGGGATGTTGCTCTACTGAAAAAAATTTCACACTACTTCATTAATAAATGGTTGTCTATATAAATTAATATAAACATATTGATATCGTCACTTTATCTAACTTACTCGAGACAATAGAGGATGTATTGTTGGAACGAGGACGACCTCGCTTATTAAGATGTTGAAACTGAAATGGTTCATAATTGGATGCAAGTACATTCAAATAAATTTCCAAGTTGCCACTTTGTTTTCCTCTTTTGATTTTCTTTTTAGGGCTAAGGAAACTCTTCTTTCTCTTCAAATCTGACTCATAAGCACCCAACCCAAGGGTGGAGTTATAGGCCATAATATGAATATCATTGGCATCATCCATCATTTTTTTTAACCAAACCTATCAATTTTTTTGTCTTTCTCAAAGTAGCAGGAGGGATATTCCTCAACGGGTCTATGTAGCTAAACAACTCCTCTCTAGCCAACTAAAGTTCTTCAACATTTGTATCGACATTGTTATTAACCAGGATAGTTGTGTTGACATTTGTATAGAGGTTTTTCTCCTCTATAGCTATCTTAGGAGGGGAAGTGAATGTATTTTGTGTGGTGTCATGATCCAATAAATCATATGAATTAATTGAAGTGTAATACAACCAACCTACCTTTATGGCATACTTGTGAACGTTACCATGAATAGACCATGGGAAATCATAGTTGAAAAGATTTGTGTGATGCCAAGTGATAATATATCGCATATCAGGTGCACTTTGACTCCTAGGAAAATAAGCATGAGATATGATCTCATGAGGGCTACAATTACTATATGGAATTATTCTATCTTTCTCCATTAATGATTCAAGTTGCATCCCTTTGTTCTGGATGTTCAAATATCCTTATTTTTTCAAAATTTCCTTGAATCGATAACACAGTTCAAAATTTGTGAGGAGAGTATAAAATAGACAATGCATCCTATGATAACATTTCTTTCTACGATCAGATGGAAATGCAGTCTTGAGATAAAAAATGGTATGATTCCACAACATTATTTGTCTCCTGATTTACATGAGGAAACTCTCGCCAGTCTTTTACCCACAACCCTAAATGTAAAAACTCAATTAGTAAATATGTATTGTCTTTATGAAATAAAAAAAGTATAAACACAAGAAGGAGTATGTGCACTTACTAAACTTATCACCGAAACCCAATTCTTGTGGAAATAGTCCAAAATTTTCACCTCAGTTGCAAATTTCATGAAAAATCCATTTATTTCATTAGTCACTTCATCGTTCGAACAAATTTTCATGATATGTCGTAGTTCATTAAACATCTCTTTTCCTTTTATTGGACTGCTAGCTAACTGGTTAAAAGTTTTGAGCCATGCCCTCCTTACATGCCAAACACACAATATTACTTCACACCTAGCGATGCTCCTACCATATTTAATTCATTTTAAGTGAGAAATATTATGATTGAATATAAGTTTCAATGTAAAATAAGAAGATTGATGTTACCTCAAAGTAATAATTTAAGCTGATGCATCATCAACCATAAAGGCATTGACCTTCCAATCCTAACAAAGATGATTACACTTATACATTAGGTGCTCCAACTACAGTGATATATCTTGTTATGTACTACGTGACATCACCACCCATGCAACGGGAACCCCACTTTGTTTCTCATCAAACACAATGAGTGTGTACAATTGATATTGACATATTAAAAAAAATGAAGATAAGTTTATGCCATTAATCATATTGAATCATTAGAATCAAAATGATTTCACTAATTGAATCATTAAAAAATACTAACCCCATATCTATTTGAGTTGAATGTTGAATCCATGGAAATTAAGCTATTATGGGATAGCTTAACCATAGTGTCCAACATCCATTTTGTTTGTATTCCAGCTATAAAAGGGACATTTTCACCATTCAACTTTTGATAAAAGAATAAATCATTTTGGTGTTTTTCATACCAAAGGTTCACACTCATTTCATTTTTTTTATGAAGTTGGTAATTTCCATTCATCAGATGATTATAGATGTTTGCAACATATTTTCTGCATAAGAAAAAAACCCTATCTCGATATGTGGCATCTATGTCAACATATTTTTTCACATGCATTTTACAAACTAAGGCAATTGGCACTTGTAGAAAAAAACAACTTTCGACATAAGAAACGATTTCCCTTGAAAACCTTGGCTTATGCAGAGACCTCACATCACCTGAAATGTCATGTTTTCTATCACAGGGCCATCCTTCCCCATCTTCATGATCATACATGTTGTATGTTATTATTGCTATCTTGGGCCTTTGAACCATAACCTTTACAATAAAATGGCACTCGCAACCCCTCTTTTTCATAAATGACTGCTTTTGTTTGGCTGTATATTTTTCACTATTTTCCTCTAGAACATATGAGAAAGCATAACTAAATAAGAAATTTTAAGATGTCAAAACATATGACAAATAATAAAGCACTATTAATACCAACATCTAAAGAAGGGATTTATAAAATACTTATTGTTCCCATCGCAGGGTAGCACTAACCCTTAAGCTTGGATCTTTAGTTAAGCCTAAAGTTTTGGTTTTTCATCAGGAAAAGGTACATGGAACCTCGAGATTCATTTCCTCTCCTTTAATGAAGTCATCAATTCTATGAACAAAAATTATTCCAACTCGATCAATATTGATGGCGTCTTTAGATACTTCAAACCAAACTAAAACTTTACCAAAAAATATGATTTTCTCTTTAGGGTGTTGCATCTCAAGGCCCATTATAGTCTTCCATTTGTTTTACATTTTGTCTCACAATCTACAAGAACTGTGGAAACATATTAGGAAACCTATTGTCCAAATGAACATTTACAAGTAAAAATTTCAATGAACTCAACTCCCTCACATCATGTTCCAAATATTTCACTCTAGCTTGTAAATAAATAGCATAAAGGGGAGATGACTCTTCTCTATTTGTTGGAATCTATGGAATAAGAGAACTCTGCATAATGGACATAGAAACTAATCTAATCTCTAAATATTTTTGGGAATGCATTCATAAATAAATATCATGTAGATTTGAATGATGGGCCTTGGAACAACTCTAGAATGTGCTTGAATGATGTAAAAGATCTCAACTATCTACCCTATAAACACATATTTCTGAGTATTGTAAACATATAACCCACTAGTAGGCACTCAAGGCCATGCTTTTGCAAATGGAACTAGTCTTGATCATTTTGCTGAACATATAGTTTTGTTGATCATATTTCTTATCGATACTTTTAAGAAGTAATTTGTATATGGGGGCCATTGAAATGAAATGCCTATTTATTTTTTACAGTAGCTTTCCTGCTAGGCACCACTCTTAGGGTTTTTGAGGTTGTTGAATTCATATTCCTAATTTAAATTTAGATTTTTTTTTGGATCCTGCATATATTGAATGTGATTATTCGGAAAAATCAGACAACATTGAACATAACAACCAAGTTGTAGATTCAAACAACTATTTTTTTCCATAGTTTTTTTTTGAAGATTTATGACCCTTTTTTGGCAGGGATTTTACAGTTCTTTTGAAGGCATGTTTTTATTTAATCCAACAATTTGAATGTCATCACTTCAAATTTACAATATTTCCACCTTAGAATTGTGATTCTAGAGGTTCATGAGTAGTCTAAATCTATATTAAAATTGCAATTTAAAGCATGAAAATTACAATCTAAGGATTTCTTGGTTTGATAGATTTTGGCGCAAAACTGAAAAGATTTGTGTCAAATTCAACTTGGATAATATCACCTGTCATAAATCTTAATATAGAGATTATCATGTACTCATCTAACTTTTGCATATCACAATTTGAAATTTAATGTGTTAATGTTATAAACCTAAGGCGTATACATTAAAGTTTTGCAAAATCCAAAGTAATAATCTCATTGAAAATTTAACATTTCATACCCTACATTTCAGGTTAGTCAAACATCCATTTAGTTTGTAATGTTAAAATGTTAACTTCCAAAAACAATTGCAAGCCTCCTTCAGAAAAATATTAGAAAATGATTTTTTTTGGTGCTGGAAATGATTTTCCAGCACTTACAAGAGCATTGGAAAATAATTTTCCAATGCCTACAACAATGCTAGAAAATGATGATATTGAAGTGTCAATGCAAAGTTGTAGTTTTGGAACCTTGAAAAAACATCATTATTAAATTTAAGGGGTCAATAAAGTGCTTCTAGGTAACCATGTCTTCATGCCCTTTGAAGTCTAATGTTTCAAGTGAGTTGCATCACCCCTCACCAACGCTAAGAGAAAAATGACAGATATGGAGGACTTATATAAATATATTGATTAACTTAGAGTAGAGGGCTAATAAAGATTGATCATTTACAATATCTATAGGAAAAGGCAATGATAATAAATGAGTTATAAAAAGGAAAACTGACATGCCAATAAAAGAGAGACAAGGGAAGGATCAGTCATAGTCCAAAACTCTACTTTGGATTGGCCACATTTTTTTAATATTCGTGAGAACACCAACTCAAAGCAGTATCACTTTTTTCATGGCTACTTTAGATTATTACTATTTCAGAAATACAAACGTAGTTTTAAGGAGGGGATTCATGTCCATCAACATCTCCTATCTATTGGAAAGTAACTAAATGCATATTGATAATATAATATGTCATTTATGAGTAAGCCACTATGTGGTCATTTTTATGCCAATGTGATGGTGTGTCGAGGAGAGGCACACCATTAAAAATTGAATTCCTCCTTTCCTTTGGCTCCATACATGGGAGTTTTCAATGTTAATTAAGTGTTAAAATTATATATATATAGGGGGTTATTGAATACATTATTCATTACAAAACACATGGTCTCATATACATATGCAATGGGTTGTAGCTTTTCATTGTAGTTCTTCATGATTGGCTTATGACAACATGGTCCATACATTTTAACCTTCTTTTAGGTTTTAAATGGTTTTTTCATTATGAATTTTCATGGCCCCATGTCATATGTCCTTAGAATAGTGGCCATGTTGTTTAGTCAATTTAGTGTCCCAAATTGCTCTACATAAATTATAAATCCGGGTATCGTAAAATGATGAAGTATAGTTCACTATATGTGCTAAATGACCCTTCTTACCTCACCGTTTTTGAGTTTTGTGATGTTTTGGGGGTTGATCCTTTAATTCCTAACGTTCTGCAATGCACTTAACAAAATCTTAAATCTATTTTTGCTAAGAATCTAAATAAATGAAATGAGAGCTAAAAGTGCTTTAAGCAAGATTTGGAAGTAAAGTTTTAACCAAGAAAACGAAAACAGAGTTTCACTTCCTACTCTTATTATTGTTCCAAATCATGAACTAAAAGGATTTAAAAGTGAAATTGCAACTATCTATTATGAAAACAGAACTGAAATGAAATACTGGAAGTGAGATTACAACTACTGATTAGTCTATGGCAGAATCAAAACTTAATGAAAAACTGAAAATGAAATTGCAGCAAAGCTAAATGAAATGCTAAGATTGAAAATGAATTTGCAACTAATCTACTATGGAAACTAAATGAAATGCTTTGTCACTCTACTACACAATTTTGGGAGAACAACCTCCTTGTGATAACATTTTGAGGAACTACATACTTCATTGTTCTAAGAAAGCATGAGTGAAAATGAATTTGCAACTAATATACCATGGAAACTAAATGAAATGCTTTGTCACTCTGCTACACAATTTTGGGAGAACAACCTCCTTGTGATAACATTTTGAGGAACTCCATACTTCATAGTTCTAAGAAAGCATGACTGAAAATGAATTTGTAACTAATGTACTATGGAAACTAAATGAAATTCTTTGTCACTCTGTTACAAAATTTTGGGAGAACAACCTCCTTGTGATAACATTTTGAGGAACTCCATACTTCATTGTTCTAAGGAAAACTAAATACAAAAGTGCAGAAAAATACCCATTACATAAATGAAATATCCAACCACTTGGTTTAGGATGAACCATCAACGAGAAGGGCTTTTTAGAAATATTCACTTACAATATGAGTCACTAAACTAGTAATGAAATGACAAGACAGAAATGGCACTAATCAGTTTTAACTAAGAACTAAAAGACTAATGAACAGCAAGTGAAATAATTACTCTACACTACTGAACTCAACTTCAAACTACTGATGAAGAACTGAAAAGAAATTAAACCAAAAGACTATTCTGAACTGAAATAGAATTGTTCTGCATTAGTAAGAAGATGACAAAAACTGCATTATGAACAAAGTTAGAAAATGGTTATAAACATCATGGAAAAGCACAGTAAATTTACAATTCAACTATGAAAGACAAAACAAAAATGAAATGTAACCTTAGCTAGCACAGGGGCCCTCTGCAACTACTGAGGTTAAATGAACTTAATCAACACTTCAACAAATGCTTTCAGGTATCCATGAAATATAGATTCTTCATATTAAAAACAGAGAATGAGTTCTCAAAATTACAAAGCGGTAACTTGAACTTAGCACATGAGAAAAATCGAATTGGTTCTACGTTCTTCACATAGGTATTTATAGAGAAGTTATACAACTATTTTAAGGAGAAAAATAAGCTACAACAAAACACGTAGGTAGACAAGTTCACGGAATCCTCTTCCTTAGTTGTTGGAGACATAAATCTAAGGTAATGGTTGTTGGATTCAATTTTCATAAGTGGCTGATGAAGTCCATAGCCTTAGGAAACCGCTTCGTACCCCATCACTGAGAAACATGTACAAAACAAAGTCTTGTTTGCCTTAGGTTTCTATGTTTGACTTCCCTTTGACCAGAGTCTTCCTTGTCGAATTAGGCCAGGTGAATAGGACATGATCCATGCCCTGATGTTTTCCAAGCTGCCCAAGTAGCCACTTTTCCCTCTTGACACCTAGAACCTGTAAAAGCATGGAAGTAGCTGCGAAACAGGTGATTAGCTGCAGAATGTGGTTGCATTCCGTAGCTAAAAGACAAAAACTTATTCAAACAGCAAACATAAAAGTATAACATGTAAATCATTAAAATGTTCTCCTTGAGGCAATGTATAATGGTGATTGATGATAAGGATGCATTTTTCATGGAAAAGCAAAGAAGAATGGATGAGAAAAGTTGCTAAGGAAAGGGCAGTTTTGGAGCTCAACATACCCCCACTGCTAGACTATTGCATGTCCCCATGCAATCAAAATTGTGAACTTTCTCCTTCTACTGCATTTGTTCTGATACTTCAGCCAAAACATCCAACTTCCTCTTCTTTCCTTTCTTTGCACCAACTGCCATCCTTGGCTTCCTCATGAGAAATCTATACTTGAGATTAATAAGTGCCATGTTTAGCTTCTTATTCTTCCTTTTTAGTTTTCTGATCTTCTTGTGCCATAAACCAAGTGAAGCATAATGTTATCATGGATAATGTTATCCAACTTTTTCTGTTCTTTTAAAGCTTCATTTTCTCTTTGGATGTGCCTATTTAGAACTTCTAGCTCATAGATCTCCTGTTTAAGGGAGCTAGTTAAATTTTCTTGTGAGGTGGCAGGTTGCTCTGGATTAGCTGAAGTCCCTGGGTTTACTGATGTACTCTTTTTCTCCAATGACTCTATGTAGTCATAAATTTGCTATTGGACTGGATCAATACCAGGGGATGCTCTTCTTGGGCTGTTCTCAAAGTTATGTGGCGGAGAGTTCTATGGGCTTTGCTCATATGGAATATTTTTAGGGGACTGAGTTGGAGTTTCTCCCTCTATATCTATGAACTGGGTCTCTTTTGATTTTTCTTTCTTCACTTTGCCCTTAGTCTAGAAATCCTCCTCAAACTTTGGGAGCCTATGATTTCTTCCTCTATAACCTATTTCCTCTTTCCCTTCTCCTTATCTAGCTTGAGTTGATCCCTGATTTTGATTAGTCTCTCAGAAAGAAGTTGTTCATCCTCCTTAGGTGATGAAGGTTCAAGAATATCCTTGTGGATTTCTTCAACCTTCTCTTTAATTTTTCTCCTCTGCTTAGTCTGCTTTCTGATCTCTGTTAATTTCTCAAAGATTGGATCTTCTTGATTGTTTTTCTGTGCTGAAGTTTCATGGGTGTTTTGAATGGTAAGGCTAGTCTTCCTTCTCCTACTTCTTTTTGCAGGACTTCCTTTAGGCAATTCTGGAGCATAGTAGAAGAAGTTTCTTACCAAAAAGTCCTCCCATGTGTCCCCTACACCTCTCAACTGAAATTCAACCAAAATCCTCACTAGCCCATGGTGATATAAAGTGGTTTCTATTGACTCAACTTTCTTCTGAACATTAGTTTCCATTCCTCTCAAACTATTCAACAGGAAAAATGGTAGATTGAGCATTCCATCTTCTAGGAAATTCATTAACAGTCATATGTGATATACATACATGGAACCAAACCTCCCTTTGCATGTAATAAAATTTTGCAAAATTAACAACATGCTACTCCATTTGCTTTTAAGTGTAGAGATTGGAATCCCTTTCATAAAACCTGAAGTGTCCATACTTCGATTTTTGAGAATGACCTTCCAGGATTCATCATGAAACTCTTTATTATTGAACCACCTCTCTCCTAGCCTTGGGAGTTCTGTTGCTTCAGTAATAAAGGACTCAGTGACTGCAAATTTGATGTCACATATTTGCTCGTCCATTCCATCAAATGAACTGGCAAAGGATTTGGTGATTTCTTTATTGTAACCATTGAATGTTTTAATGAAACCCAACCAACCAGCCTTCTGTAATATTCCCTTCAGTTGAGGATAACCCTCCATGTACTTCACCCCTATGGATTCAGTTCTAACAATGAGCCCCATCACCTCTGTTCTCGGCTACTCTTCAAAATTCCCTTCACTGTTTGAGAAATGAGTGATTGCGTAAAGAGGACTATGTATATGAAAATGGAGCAACTGGGTGGATAGAAATAGAACGATTATGGATATGGAAACGAATAGTGTATATGGGAGCAGGATGATTGTGAATAAAATGACTGTATATGCAGAATATATGGAAACAGAGTAGCTATAAACATAAACTGTGTGAAAAATAGAGTGACTGTTATACACAAAGAATACGAAAACAGAGTGACTATATGTATAAAGAGTATGAAAACAGAGTGACTGTATGCACAAAGAGGCTGCGGAACTATGGGAGAAAAACTCAGTGTAATAAATGAACAATCAGGGTTTTGAAGAGTCGTATATGGATAGGTCATGTCATTAATCTAACCGTTAACAGATGTGGCTATAGAAGTCTGGTTAAGTATTCTCCATAAGCTTCTCCATCATGTTGGATGTGAATTAAGATCCCTAATGTGTCACAATTTCTTTTGGAACACCAAAGCAAGTAAAAATATCCTTGAAAAGAAAACTAACTACAGATTTTTCGTTAGCAAAAAGTAATGCTTTGGCTTCTACCCATTTGGTGAAATAATCAATGCATACCAATATACACTTTTTCTGCTTAGATGGAGGATTAATTGGTCCAATAAAGTCTAAAGCCCATTTTTCAAAGGGTTCGATAAGTAGCTGAGTTTGTAATGGCATTTCATTTGAGGGAGTAGGTTTCCCTACCCTTTGGCAGCTATCACACCTTATAACATATTCTTTAGCATATTTGAAGATGGATGGCCAATAATATCCTAAAGAAAGGATTTTATATGTTCTCCTCTTGTCAGCAAAGTGTCCACCACACGGCTCATCATGACATGCTTTGAGAATATCAGGCATCTCATCTTCCCTGATACACCTTCTGATCATAAGATCTAGCCCTGTTTTATATAATTCATTAGTGATGCATGAATATCTTGTGCTTTCTTGAATAATCTTTCTTTTCTGTCTAGGAAATAAATGTGAAGGTAACTTCCCTGTAACCAAGTAATTAGCAACATCTACAAACCAAGGATTCTGAGTAGTTACTACAAAGAGATATTCATCAGGGAACTTATCTTCAACTGGAGAGTCTTCTTTGATATTCTAAATCCTAGACAAGAAATCAACAACTGTGTTTTGTTTTCCAGGTCTATCTAGCACAATAATGTTGAATTCTTGCAAAAGTAAAAGCCATCTTGCAAATTTGCCATTAGTAATAGGTTTATTCATCAAATATCTAATTGCAGAGTGATTTGTATGAACAAAGGTTTCATAGCCTGTTATATAGTGTCTGAACTTGTTAATTGCATGAACAACAGCTAAGAATTCTTTTTCAGTTACATTATAATTCAACTCAGTGGGAGACAAATTTTTACTTGTATAGTAAATGGCATAAGGAATCAAATCTTTTTGTCCCAATACAACTCCCAAAGTCGTATCTGAAGCATCTGTAGAAATATGGAAAGGAAGTTTCCAATTTGGTCCTCTTAAGATAGGTGCTTCAGATATTTTTGCTTTCAAGGTTTCAAATGCTAGTTGGCAATCAGGATTCCACTTGAATTCACAATCCTTTGTAACCAATTTGAAGAGTGGAGATGCTATTTTAGTGAAGTTTTCTATAAATCTTCTATAATATCCTATAAATCCGAGAAAACTTCTAACATCCTTTTGGCAATTTTGAATTGACAACTTAGAGATAACTTCAACTTTGGACTTGTCAACTTTAATCCCTTCTCCTGAAATGTGATGTCCTAAAACAATACCTTCTGTAAACATCATAAAGCATTTTTCATGGCTTAGTGAAAGGTTTGTTTCTTTACATCTTTTAAGGACTTTTTCCAAATTCTCCAAAGCTTCTTCAAATGTGTTACCATAAACTGTAAAATCATCCATATATACCTCTACACAATCATGTATTAGATGAGAAAAAATTCCTAGTACTGCTCTTTGGAATGTTGCAGGTGCATTACATAATCCAAAAGGAAGCACTCAGTAGGCAAAAGTTCCCCATGGACAAGTAAATGTGGTTTTATCTTGATCCTCAGGTGCTACCTGAATTTGATTATAACCACTAAAACCATCCAAGAATGAGAAATACTTTTTACCTACTAATGTATCTAACGCTTGATCTATAAAGGGCAAAGGAAAGTGATCTTTCAAGGTTGCTTTATTCAATTCTCAGTAGTCAATGCACATCCTCCATTTACCATTCTTTTTAGGCACAATTGCCAAAGGAGAAACCCATTGGCTATTTGAAATTGGGTAAATGAAGTTTACATTGAGTAATTTTTGGAGCTCTTCTTTCACAATTTTCCTAAGATTTGGATTCATTCTTCTTTGAGGTTGTCTGATTGGTCTACTGTTTTCCTCAATATAGATGTGATGGATACAAGTCTTAGGATCAATGCCTTTCATGTCGGTATACTCCCATGCAAATGCAACAGAATGTTTTTGTAATATGTTGGTTAACTCTTCTTGTTGTAGTTTCTCCAAGTTTTTGTTTATGTTCAATATCCTACCTGGAAAAATTTCAATTGTAGAGCTACCAAACTCTTCCATAGAATAGAGAAACATTTACCTAGATGACAAGTATTCAATATTAGATATTTCTTAAAATTATGCATGATCATATTCTAAAGATGTTTCAAAATTTTCCAATGTGTTCAAAATTTGACTATCTTCACTAATTTTTGATATAGTAAAGAGAAGTTGAATATCATCTTCATCATTAATCCATTCCTTGTCATCTATTTTGTTATTTCTTTTGCTGGAGGATACAAAGTAAATTTCTTTGTTGAATTACCATCAGAAATATACACATCACTAGATCTACAACTAATAAAATCATTAGTTCTGGCCAGCCAAGGTCTTCCTAATATGAGTGGGTGTCCTCCTAGATTATTCTTGGGAGTTAAAGTAATGAAATCAACAGGGTATTCCCAAGAATATAAGGAGACTGAACTATCTTCTAGCACACCATCTGGTTTGATTACTGATCTATCAACAAGTTGCAGTAAGGTAGGTGTGTAAAGAAGGTTAGGAAGTTTAAGCTGCTCCATAGTTTGTCTACTCATAATGTTTATTGATGCCCCTAAGTCAATCAATGTATTTGGAATTTCAATCCCATTTATATGTGTCTTGACAATTGGACTTCCTGGATCCACATATTTTTGCATGGCAATCTTTCCCATCATGATGTCTGCTATCTTTCCTACCAGGTGGATTCTTTTTGTTTCTCTCAGTTTTCTTCCTGGTCTTTTGATGCTCAACTCCTTGATTGTCTTGGGTAGAATAGGAATTTATCTAATGGCTTGTAGCAAAGGAATTTTGATACAAACATTCTTCAATTCATCTAGAAAATCATAATTGGGAAACAAGATCTCTTTTTCTACCCCTCTATCAATTTGTAATCTCTCAGGAAAAGGAGATGTAGAAGTAGATGCCGGTTGCTCAATTATAGGAGTTGTGTTTATTGATTCTTTTTGTTTACTTTTTCAACGTTTTGGTTTTGGAGGGATGTTCCCTCAAAAATTTTATTGACTTTCAGAGAATCCTCCTCATAAGTATCTTCTTCTTGAATAACTATAGAAGGTTTTTCCTTTTCTAATATCCTACCAGATCTAAGTTCAACATCATTAAGACCTAGAGGAGTAATCATGTAAGTTGGAAATTGTTGTCCTTCTACCATGTAAGCATTCTAAGGGTTCTTATTATTGGGGTTTGGTAATGGTTGGGTAGGTAGTTGATTTGGTTTCTGCTGAAATGGCAGTAAGAGTTGAGGATTTTGACCTTGTTGTGGAGGTTGTTGTGGAAATGGCAATGAAAGTTTAGGGTTTTGATTTGGAAGTTGTGGCTGCTGATTTTTTGGCTGATTTTGTGGGGAGGATAATTCTGATAAGATGGAGGATATTGGTAATATTGGGCAAATCTCCCATAAGGATTTTGTACCCCTTATGCCCATGGTTGAGACTGATATTGAGATTGAGGTTGAGGCCAAGGTTGCTGCCAAGAATTCCAGTTTGGTGGGGGTTGAAGATACATTGGATTGTTGAATCCTTGATTTTGTGGCCCCTGCCAAGGTCTTCTTGCAACAAAACAAAGAGATTCTACAAGATTTGGGACTGTTTCCTCTTGAAAGACAACCTTAAGACCTGGGATTGAAGGACAATCCTTGGCCTCATGACTTTCTGAACCAATCATACAAGTTTCTACAATTTTTGCATCTGAAGGGCATTCCCTTAGAGCATGTTTCCTTCTGCATTTTGGACAAAAAATGGCTAAAGCATCAGCCTCTGTTTTTTGCTTGTTTTGAATTTTAAGGGTGTCTAGCTGCTCACTAAGGCTCCCTAGAATGTCAGTTTTGAACTCATCAAGCATATTGCCAATTTCTGCCCTACTTAAAGATCCAGTTGCAGATTTGTTTTCTCTAACAAGAGAAGGATCTCTCAACGCTTTCCTGGTTTTAGATTTCCCTCTTGACAGATGAACACATAGTTCTGCTTTGTCACTCAATGGAAGTTAAGAGATATCTCCCTTCACCATCATGTTAAGGATATCTATCCATTCATCTATAATGGCCTTTAAAAAAAGAGATTTCAAAGTTTCTTCATCTAAATTGTTCATCTTTTCTCTTTTCAAATTATAGTTAAATCTCCCAAGCAAATCCTCTAAGTTTTCATCTTCTTTTTGCATCATTTTGAACACCTCATATTTATGCTTGGTAGGCATACAATAATCCAATAATCCAAGTATCTATCCAAAAATGCCTGTTTCATGTCATTCCATGTTCTAATGGATTGAGTGATTAACCCCATGAACCATTTCAAAGCAGCCCATTTTAGTGTTGAGGGGAACAATTTGAGTCTTTGAGATTCTTCTAGATAGCCATAGGTTCTGCACAAGACTTCAAACTCAAACAAAAATGTTTCTAGATCCTCACTTCTCAAGCCATAAAAGTTTGGGAGGACAGATGGTGAGATGTTTTTCACTATGGTATGTGTTTCCTCATCGACTATAAGGAACCCAGATGACTTATCTACTTGGCTATTCCCTCTACCCCCTCCTCTAAATAGTGTGAATTCTCCATCTTGTTCTTCTTCTCCCATTATAGTTTCTTCAGAGTCAGTATAGGGCTAAACCTCCAAGGTTATTCCCTATTCGTCTAGTTCTTCGATTAATGGACTATGAGAGAGAGTTTCTACTTTTTCTCCCTCACCAGGTATTCCTAATTCTTCAACTACAATAGGCTCCCCTGTAGAGGTGAAAAAGGTCTTCTCTCCTAGGCCTGTTTTAGTAGATGAAGTAGGAGAATCTTCTGATTGAATTTCTGCCCCTTGAATTCTAGGAATCTTATGGCTGGGAGTATGACTCTGGGATGGAGATGTGTCTTTTTTAACTCTTTTTGGAGTAGGTAGAGTTATAGGAATCAAACTTCTGCTCCTAGCTATAAATCTACCCCTGGAGTCTCTTTCTCTATGCATGTCATTGTTTTGTTTTATTGTTTCTGTTTTTTTTTCTTATGAATGTAAGAGATAAGGCTACCTAGTTACGCTTCCCCGGCAACAACACCAAAATGTTTAGTCAATTTAGTGTCCTAAATTGCTCTACATAAATTACCAATCTAGGCATCGTAAACTGATGAAGTGTAGTGCACTATATGTGCTAGATGACCCTTTTTACCTCATTGTTTTTCAGTTTTCTGTTGTTTTGGGGGTTTGATCCTTTAATTTCTAATGTTCTGCAATGTACTTAACAAAATCTTAAATCTACTGCTGCTAAGAATCTAAATAAATGAAATGAGAGCTAAAAGTGCTTTAAGCAAGATTTGGAAGTAAATTTTTAACCAAGAAAATGAAAACAGAGTTTCTCTTCCTGCTCTTATTATTGTTCCAAATCATGAACTAAAAGGACTTAAAAGTGAAATTGCAACTATCTATTATGAAAACAGAACTAAAATGAAACACTGAAAGTGAAATTACAAATACTTATTAGTCTATGGCAGAATCAAAACTTAATTAAAAACTAAAAATGAAATTGTAGCAAAGCTAAATGAAATGCTAAGATTGAAAATCAATTTTCAACTAATCTACTATGAAAACTAAATGAAATGCTTTGTCACTCTGCTACACAATTTGGGGAGAACAACCTCCTTGTGATAACATTTTGAGGAACTCCATACTTCACTGTTCTAAGAAAGCATGAGTGAAAACGAATTTCCAACTAATCTACTATGGAAACTAAATGAAATTCTTTGTCACTCTGCTACACGATTTTGGGAGAACAACCTCCTTGTGATAACATTTTGAGGAACTCCATACTTCATTGTTCTAAGAAAAGCTAAATACAAAAGGGCAGAAAAAGACCCATTACATAAATGAAATATCCAACCACTTGGTTTAAGATGAACCATCAACCAGAAGGCTTTTTAGAAATATTCACTTACAATATGAGTCACTAAACTAGTAATGAAATGACAAGACAGAGATGGCACTGATCAGTTTTAACTAAGAACTAAAAGACTAATGAACAAAAAGTGAAATAATTACTCTATACTACTGAACTCAACTTCAAACTACTGATGAATAACTGAAAAGAAATTAAACCAAAAGACTATTCTGAACTGAAATAGAACTGTTCTGCGTTAGTAAGAAGATGATAAAAACTCCATTATTCAACTATGAAAGACAAAACAAAAATGAAATGTAACCTTAGCCAGCATAGGGGCCCTTTGCAACTGCTGAGGTTAAATGAACTTAATCAACACTCCAACAAATGCTTTCAGGTATCCATGAAATACAGTGTCTTCATATTAAAAACATAGAATGAGTTCTCAAAATTATAAAGAGGTAACTTGAACTTAACACATGAGCAAAATCAAATTGGTTCTGCATTCTTCACACAGGTATTTATAGAGAAATTATACAACTGTTTTAAGGAGAAAAATAATCTACAACAAAACACATAGGCAGACAAGTTCACGGAATCCTCTTCCTTAGTTGTTGGAGACATAAATCTAAGGTAATGGCTGTTGGATTCAGTTTTCACAAGTGGCTGATGAAGTCCATAGCCTCAGGAAACTGCTTTGTACCCCATCACTGAGAAACATGTACAAAACAGAGTCATGTTTTCCTTAGGTTTCTATGCTTGACTTCCCTTTGACCAGAGTCTTCCTTGTCGAATTGGGCCAGGTGAATAGGAAACGATCCATGCCCTAATGTTTTCCAAGCTACCCATGTAGTCACGTTTCCCTCTTGACACCTGGAACCTGTAAAAGCATGGAAGTAGCTGGGGAATAGCCGATTAGCTGTAGAATGTGGCTGCGTTCTGTAGCTAAAAGACAAAAACTTATTCAAACAACAAACTTAAAAGTATAACATGTAAATCATTAAAATGTTCTCCTTGAGGAAAGTATAATGGTGATTGATGATAAGGATGCATTTTTCATGGAAAAGAAAAGAAGAATAGATGAGGAAAGTTGCTAAGGAAAGGGCAGTTTTGGAGCTCAACATACCCCCACTGCTAGACTATTTCATGTCCCCATGCAATCAAAATTGTGAACTTTCTCCTTCTATTGCATTTGTTCTGATACTTCAGCCAAAACATCCAACTTCCTCTTCTTGCTTGTCTTTGCACCAACTGCCATCCTTGGCTTCCTCATGAGAAATCTGTACTTGAGATTAATAAGTGCCATGTTTAGCTTCTTATTCTTCCTTTTTAGTTTTCTGATCTTCTTGTGCCATAAACCCAAGTGAAGCATAGTGTTATTGTGGATAATCTTATCCAACTTGTTCTGTTCTTTTAAAGCTTCATTTTCTCTTTGGATGTGCCTATTTAGAACTTCTAGCTCATAGATCTCTTGTTTAAGGGAGCTAGTTAAATTTTCTTGTGAGGTGGCAGGCTACTCTGGATTAGCTAAAGTCCCTGGGTCTACTGATGTACTCTTTTTCTCCAATGACTCTATGTAGTCATAAATTTGTTGTTGGACTGGATCAATACCAGGGAGGCTCTTCTTGGGCTACTCTCAAAGTTATGTGGCAGAGAGTTCTGTGGGCTTTGCTCATATGGAATATTTTTAGGGGACTGAGTTGGAGTTTCTCCCTCTAAATCTATGAACTGGGTCTCTTTTGATTTTTCTTTCTTCACTTTGCCCCTGAGTCTAGAACTCCTCCTCAAACTTTGGGAGCCTATGATTTCTTCCTCTATAACCTATTTCCTCTTTCCCTTCTCCTTATCTCTCTTGAGTTGATCCCTAATTTTGATTAGTCTCTCAGAAAGCATTTGTTCATCCTCCTTAGGTGATGAAGGTTCAAGAATATCCTTGTGGATTTCTTCAACCTTCTCTTTAATTTTTCTCCTCTGCTTAGTTTGCTTTCTGATCTCTGTTAATTTCTCAGAGATTGGATCTTCTTCATTGTTTTTTTGTGCTGAAGTTTCAGGGGTGTTTTGAATGGTGAGGCTGGTCTTCCTTCTCCTACTTCTTTTATAGGAATTCCTTTAGGAAATTTTGGAGCATCTTGGAAGAAGTTTCTTACCAAAAAGTCCTCCCATGTGTCCCCTACACTTCTCAAGTGAAATTCAACCAAAATCTTCACTAGCCCATGGTGATATAAAGTGGTTTCTATTGACTCAACTTTCTTCTGAACATTAGTTTCCATTCTTCTCAGACTATTCAACAGGAAAAATGGTAGATTGAGGGTTCCGTCTTCTAGGAAATTCATTAACAGTCGTATGTGATATACATACATGGAACCAAACCTCCCTTCGCATGTAATAAACTTTTGCAAAATTAACAACATGCTACTCCATTTTCTTTTAAGTGTAGAGATTGGCATCGCTTTCCTAAAAACTAAAGTGTCCATACTTGGATTTTTGAGAATGACCTTCCAGGATTCATCATGAAACTCTTTATTCTTAAACCACCTCTCTCCTAGCCTTGGGAGTTCTATTGCTTTAGCAATAAAGGACTCAGTGACTGCAAATTTGATGTCACCTATTTCCACGTCCATTCCATCAAATGAACTGGCAAAGGATTTGGTGATTTCTTTATTGTAACCATTGAATGTTTTAATGAAACCCAACCAACCAGCCTTCTGTAATATTCCCTTCAGCTGAGGATAACCCTCCATGTACTTCACCCCTATGGATTCAGTTCTAACAATGAGCCCCATCACCTTTGTTCTCGGCTACTCTTCAAAATTCCCTTCATTGTCTGAGAAATGAGTGACTGCGTAAAGAGGACTATGTATATGAAAATGGAGCAAATGGTTGGAAAGAAATAGAACAATTATGGATATGGAAACAGACAGTGTATATGGGAGCAGGATGACTGTGAATAAATTGACTGTATATGCAGAATATATGGAAACAGAGTAGCTATAAACGTAAATTGTGTGAAAAACAGAGTGATTGTTATACACAAAGAATACGAAAACAGAGTGACTGTATGCATAAAGAGTATGAAAACAGAGTGACTGTATGCACAGAGAGGCTGCTGAAGTATGAGAGAAAAACTCAGTGTAATAAATGAACAATCAAGGTTTTGAAGAGTCGGATACGGATAGGTCATGTCATTACTCTAACCATTAACAGACGTGGCTGTAGAAATCCGGTTAAGTACGAGTCATGGAGTTAAAAATGGAGATTAGTTAAGAAGGCATCATTGGAACGTTAGGCATTGAAGATGTAGTAATCGTGGCAGTCAAATCACATAATGATTAATCAAGGAGACATATGATCATACAAGTTATACAAACTTATGCTTTTGTATTTCCTTTTGAAATAAGTTTTTGTTTTTCCCTTTGGAACCTTACCTTTTGCTTGCTAATGTCTTGATGTTTGCTTCCATAGGTGCTTTAGGTGTGATTGCTCTTCAAAGTTTTTTTCTCTTCAATTACCTGCATATAAGATTTTATTATGAACTGGCATCTTTTTGCTTGGACTGATAATCAAACTGTTGCTGCAGAATCAGATTAGCTACAGAACATGATCAGCTACGGAACGAAGTTAGCTGCAGAACGTGGAAATAGCTATAGAATGTAAAACAAAGAGTAAAATATGACTTATGAATGAATGAAATGGAAATGGCTGTGTGAGTGAAAATATGACAAGATGATAAATGAAAATGGTGATGAAAGAAATGCTGGAAAAGGAAAAATTTATTGGTGAAATATGGCAGTGGAGTGAAGTGAATTTGTAAAAGTAAAACAAAGTGAAATGAAATGAAACAATGAATTTTTGTAGAATGTAGAGTGAGTCACCATTTTTTCAGAAAAGGAAATGGAAAATATAGGGTGTCAAAAGATTCTGATTTTCACCCTGTATTTTCTGTATAAGCATGCTAATCAGTGATTGGTTTTCAACCTTATACAATTTATTTATTTATTTTTTAAATAGGAAAAACAAAGACTAAGTTGGTGGAGAAAAAGGATTCTTCTTCACCAACTTCATTTCAGAATTGTTCTGAAATATCTTGATGAACTCCACCTTTGAGATTGGTTTTTGATAAATTTTCAATCTATGACCATTCACAAGGAGAGGAGTTTGACTTTCATCTATTGTTTTGATTCTTACTGCTCCATTACTGAAAACTTTTTCAATCTCATATGGCCCAAGCCAATGAGTTTGAAACTTCCCTTGAAAATCTTTAAACTTTGAATCAAATAACAGTGCCCAATCTCCCTATTGAAACCTCTTGTCCTTGATGTATTTGTCATGCCATTTAGCCCTCAGTTGCTGAACTAGACCAGTTCTTTGAACAGCCTCTTGTATGATTTCATCAAGTTCATTCAATTGCTCCAATTTATGCTTTTGAGCTTCTAATAAATCCATCCCCAACTGGACTACCATCTTAAAAGTTTTGACTTGGAACTCTATGGGGAACAGGACTTGCTTCCCATAAACAAGTTCATATGGTGTATGTCTCGTTGTGTTCCTCCATGTAGTTCTATAGGCCCATAAAGCTTCAAGAAGCCTTTCTGCCCAATCTCTTCTATGTAGATGCATAGTCTTGGTGAGGATTCCTTCAATCACTTTATTTGAAGACTCCACTTGACCATTTGCTTGTGGATGATAAGGAGTATATTTCCTACACTTGATTTTGTATTCTCCATAAGCTTCTCCATCATGTTGGATGTAAATTGAGATCCCTGATCTGTCACAATTTCTCTTGGAACACCAAAGCGAGTAAAAATATCCTTGAAAAGAAAACTAACTACATATTTTTCATTAGCAAAAAGTAATGCTTTGGCTTCTACCCATTTGACATAATTAGTGCATACCAATATACAGATTTTCTGCTTATATGGAGGATTAATTCATCCAATAAAGTCTAAAGCCCATTTTCCAAAGGGTTCGATAATTAGCTGAGTTTGTAATGGCATTTCATTTGAGGGAGCATGTTTCCCTACGCTTTGGCAGTTGTCACACCTTATAACATATTCTTTGACATATTTGAAGATGGATGGCCAATAATAGCCTAAAGAAAGGATTTTATAGGTTGTCCTCTTGTCAGTAAAGTGTCCACCACACGGCTCATCATGACATGCTTTGAGAATATCGGGCATCTCATCTTCCCTGATACAACTTCTGATCATAAGATCTGGCCCTGTTTTATACAATTCATTAGTGATCCATGAATATCTTGCGTTGTCTTGAATAATCTTTCTTTTCTGTCTAGGAAATAAATGTGAAGATAACTTCCCTGTAACCAAGTAATTAGCAACATCTGCAAACCAAGGAGTTTGAGTAGTTACTGCAAAGAGATATTCATCAGGGAATTTATCTTCAACTGGAGAGTCTTCTTTGATATTCTAACTCCTGGACAAGAAATCATCAACTGTGTTTTGTTTTCTAGGTCTATCTAGCACAATAATGTTGAATTCTTGCAAAAGTAAAAGCCATCTTGCAAATATGCCATTAGTAATAGGTTTATTCATCAAATATCTAATTGCAGAGTGATTTGTATGAACAAAGGTTTCATATCCTGTTATATAGTGTCTGAAGTTGTTAATTGCATTAACAATAGCTAAGAATTCTTTTTCAGTTACAGTATAATTCAACTCAGTGGGAGACAAATTTTTACTTGTATAGTAAATGGCATAAGGAATCAAATCTTTTTGTCCCCATACAACTCCCAAAGCTGTATCTGAAGCATCTGTAGAAATATGGAAAGGAAGTTTCCAATTTGGTCCTCTTAAGATAAGTACTTCAGATAATTTTGCTTTCAAGGTTTCAATTGCTAGTTGGCAATCAAGATTCCACTTGAATTCACAATCCTTTGTAAGCAATTTGAAGATTGGAGATGCTATTTTAGTGAAGTTTTCTATAAATGTTCTATAATATCCTATAAATCCTAGAAAAATTCTAACATCCTTTTGGCAATTTCGAATTGACAACTTAGAGATAACTTCAACTTTAGACTTGTCAACTTTAATCCCTTCTCCCGAAATGTGATGTCATAAAACAATACCTTCTGTAAACATCATAAAGCATTTTTCATGGCTTAGTGAAAGGTTTGTTTCTTTACATCTTTTAAGGACCTTTTCCAAATTCTCCAAAGCTTCTTCAAATGTGTTACCATAAACTGTAAAATCATCCATATATACCTCTACACAATCATGTATTAGATCAGAAACAATTCCTAGTACTGCTTTTTGGAATGTTGCAGGCACATTACATAATCCAAAAGGAAGCACTCAGTAGGCAAAAGTTCCCCATGGACAAGTAAATGTGGTTTCATCCTGATCCTCAGGTGCTACCTGAATTTGATTGTAACCACTAAAACCATCCAAGAATGAGAAATACCTTTTACCTGCTAAT
This sequence comes from Pinus tabuliformis, assembly GCA_031772625.1. Taxonomy (NCBI): domain Eukaryota; kingdom Viridiplantae; phylum Streptophyta; class Pinopsida; order Pinales; family Pinaceae; genus Pinus; species Pinus tabuliformis. Next base: position 145,428,107 of record CM062818.1, on the reverse strand, counting down.
GTATCTAACACTTGATCTATAAAGGGCAAAGGAAAGTGATCTTTCAAGGTTTCTTTATTCAATTCTTGGTAGTCAATTCACACCCTCCATTTACCATTCTTTTTAGGCACAATTGCCAAAGGAGAAACCCATTGGCTATTTGAAATTGGGTAAATGAAGTTTACATTGAGTAATTTTTGGAGCTCTTCTTTCACGATTTTCCTAAGATTTGGATTCATTCTTCTTTGAGGTTGTCTGATTGGTCTACTGTTTTCCTCAATATATATATGATGGATACAAGTCTTAAGATCAATGCCTTTCATGTCGGTATACTCCCATGCAAATGCAGCAAAATGTTTTTGTAATATTCTGGTTAGCTCTTCTTGTTGTAGTTTCTCCAAGTTTTTGTTTATGTTCAATGTCCTACCTGGAAAAATTTCAATTGTCGAGCTACCAAACTCTTCCATAGAGTAGAGAAACATCTGCCTAGATGACAAGTATTCAGTATTAGATATTTCTTAAAATTGCGCACGATCATATTCTGAAGATGTTTCAAAATTTTCCAATGTGTTCAAAATTTGACTATCTTCACTAATTTTTGATATAGTAAAGAGAGGTTGAATATCATCTTCATCATTAATCCATTCCTTGTCATCTATTTCTATTATTCGTTTTTCTGGAGGATACAAAGTAAATTTCTTTGTTGAATTACCATCAGAAATATACACGTCACTAGATCTACAACTAATAAAATCATCAGCTGTGGCCAGCCAAGGTCCTCCTAATATGAGTGGGTGTCCTCCTAGATTATTCTTGGGAGTTAAAATAATGAAATCAACAGGGTATTCCCAAGAATATAAGGAGACTGATATATCTTCTAGCACACCATCTGGTTTGATTACTGATCTATCTACAAGTTGCAGTAAGGTAAGTGTGTAAAGAAGGTTAGGAAGTTTAAGCTGCTCCATAGTTTGTCTACTCATAATGTTTATTGATGCCCCTAAGTCAATCAATGTATTTGGAATTTCAATCCCATTTATATGTGTCTTGGCAATTGGACTTCCTGGATCCACATATTTTTGCATGGCAATATTTCCCATCATGATGTCTGCTATCTTTCCTACAAGGTGAATTATTTTTGTTTCTCTCGGTTTTCTTCCTGGTCTTTTGATGCTCAACTCCTTGATTGTCTTGGCTAGAATAGGAATTTCTCTAATGGATTGTAGCAAAGGAATTTTGATACAAACATTCTTCAATTCAACTAGAAAATCATAATTGGGAAACAAGATCTGTTTTTCTACCCCTCTATCAATTTGTGATCTCTCAGGAAAAGGAGGTGTAGAAGTAGATGTCGATTGATCAATTATAGGAGTTGTGTTTATTGATTATTTTTGTTTACTTTTTCAATGTTTTGGTTTTGGAGGGATGTTCCCTCAAAACTTATATTGACTTTCAGAGAATCCTCCTCATAAGTATCTTGTTCTTGAATAACTATAGAAGGTTTTTCCTTTTCTAATATCCTACCAGATCTAAGTTGAACATCATTAAGATCTAGAGGAGTAATCATGTAAGTTAGAAATTGTTATCCTTTTACCATGTAAGCATTCTGAGGTTTCTTATTATTGGGGTTTGGTAATGGTTGGGTAGGTAGCTGATTTGGTTTCTGCTGAAATGGCAGCAAGAATTGAGGATTTTGACCTTGTTGTGGAGGTTGTTGTGGAAATGGCAATGAAAGTTGAGGGTTTTGATTTGGAAGTTGTGGCTGCTGATTTTGTGGCTGATTTTGTGGGGGAGGATAATTCTAATAAGATGGACAATATTGGTAATATTGGGCAAATCTCCCATAAGGATTTTGTACCCCTTATGCCCATGGTTGAGACTGATACTAAGATTGAGGTTGAGGCCAAGTATGTTGCCAAGAATTCCAGTTTGGTGGGGGTTGAAGATACATTGGATTGTTGAATCCTTGATTTTGTGGCCCCTGCCAAGGTCTTCTTGCAACAAAATAAAGAGATTCTACAGGATTTGGGACTGTTTCCTCTTGAAAGACAGCCTTAAGATCTGGGATTGAAGGACAATCCTTGGTCTCATGACTTTCTGAACAAATCATACAAGTTTCTACAATTTTTGCATCTAAAGGACATTCCCTTAGAGCATGTTTCTTTCTGCATTTTGGACAAAAAATGGCTAAAGCATCAACCTCTGTTTTCTGCTTGTTTTGAATTTTAAGGGTGTCTAGCTGCTCACTAAGGCTCCCTAGAATGTCAGTTTTGAACTCATCAAGCATATTGCCAATTTCTGCCCTACTTATAGATCCAGTTGCAGATTTGTTTTCTCTAACAAGAGAAGGATCTCTCAGCCCTTTCCGGTTTTAGATTTCCCTCTTGAGAGATGAACACATAGTTCTGCTTTTTCACTCAATGGAAGTTGAGAGATATTTCCCTTCACCATCATGTTAAGTATATCTATCCATTCATCTCTAATGGCCTTTAAAAAAAGAGATTTCAAAGTTTCTTCATATAAATTGTTCATCTTTGCTCTTTTCAAATTATAGTTAAATCTGTCAAGCAAATCCTCTAAGTTTTCATCTTCTTTTTGCATCATTTTGAACACCTCATATTTATGCTTGGTAGGCATACAATAATCCAAGTATCTATCCAAAAATGCCTTTTACATGTCATTTCATGTTTTAATGGATTGAGTGACTAACCCCATGAACCATTTCAAAGCAACCCATTTTAGTGTTGAGGGGAACAATTTGAGTCTTTGAGAGTCTTCTAGATAGTCATAGGTTCTGCACAAGACTTCAAACTCAAACAAAAATGTTTCTAGATCCTCACTTCTCAACCCATAAAAGTTTGGGAGGACAGATGGTGAGATGTTTTTCATTGTGGTATGTGTTTCCTCATCCACTATAGGGAACCCAGATGAGTTATCTACTTCCCTATTCCCTATACCCCCTCCTCTAAATAGTGTGAATTCTCCATCTTGTTCTTCTTCTCCCATTATAGTTTCTTCAGAGTCAGTATAGGGCTAAACCACCAAGGTTATTCCCTATTCCTCTAGTTCTTCGATTAATGGACTATGAGAGAGATTTTCTACTTTTTCTTCCTCACCAGGTATTCCTATTTCTTCAACTACAATAGGCTCCCCTGTAGAGGTGAAAAATGTCTTCTCTCCTAGGCCTGTTTTAGTAGATGAAGTAGGAGAATCTTTTGATTGAATTTCTTCCCCTTGAATTCCAAGAATCCTATGGCTGGGATTATGAGTCTGGGATGGAGATGTGTCTTTTTTTAACTCTTGGTGGAGTAGGTGGAGTTGTAGGAATCGAACTTCTGCTCCTAGATATAAATCTACCCCTAGAGTCTCTTTCTCTATGCATGTCATTATTTTGTTTTATTGTTTTTGGTTTTTTTTTTCTTATGAATATAAGAGATAAGGCTAGCTAGTTACACTTCCCCGGCAACAACGCGAAAATGTTTAGTCAATTTAGTGTCCTAAATTTCTCTACATAAATTATCAATCTGGGTATCGTAAACTGATGAAGTGTAGTGCACTATATGTGCTAGATGACCCTTCTTACCTCACTGTTTTTGAGTTTTCTATTGTTTTGGGGGTTTGATCCTTTAATTCCTAATGTTATACAATCTACTTAACAAAATATTAAATCTACTGCTGCTAAGAATCTAAATAAATGAAATGAGAGCTAAAAGTGCTTTAAACAAGATTTGGAAGTAAATTTTTAACCAAGAAAATGAAAACAGAGTTTCTCTTCCTGCTCTTATTATTGTTCCAAATCATGAACTAAAAGTACTTAAAAGTGAAATTGCAACTATCTATTATGAAAACAGAACTGAAATGAAATACTGAAGGTGAGATTACAACTACTAATTAGTCTATGGCAGAATCAAAACTTAATGAAAAACCAAAAATGAAATTGCAGCAAAGCTAAATGAAATGCTAAGACTGAAAATGAATTTGCAACTAATCTACTATGGAAACTAAATGAAATGCTTTGTCACTCTGCTACACAATTTTGGGAGAACAACCTCCTTGTGATAACATTTTGAGGAACTCCATACTTCATTGTTCTAAGAAAGCATGACTGAAAATGAATTTGCAACTAATCTACTATGGAAACTAAATGAAATGCTTTGTCACTCTGCTACACAATTTTGGGAGAACAACATCCTTGTGATAACATTTTGAGGAACTCCATACTTCATTGTTCTAAGAAAAACTAAATACAAAAGTGCAGAAAAATACCCATTACATAAATGAAATATCCAACCACTTGGTTTAAGATGAACCATCAACCAGAAGGCTTTTTAGAAATATTCACTTACAATATGAGTCACTAAACTAGTAATGAAATGACAAGACAGAAATGGAACTAATCAGTTTTAACTAAGAACTAAGAGACTAATGAACAACAAGTGAAATAATTACTCTATACTACTGAACTCAACTTCAAACTACTGATGAAGAACTGAAAAGAAATTAAACCAAAAGACTATTCTGAATTGAAATAGAACTTTTCTGCATTAGTAAGAAGATGAAAAAAACTGCATTATGAACTGTTATAGACATTTTTGGGCCCTACAACCCCAAGCATGAAATGTCCATAAATCAAGGGCTCCTAAGTCCCTAAAAGTGTTGTTCTAACCTCTAAAGGAACAAGGTCAACAGATTACAGCTTCTCCCAGAAGTTCTCCACCAGAAACTACTCAAAATTGGTCAAATCAGGATCATTGCAGCTACTCCACTGGCTAAGTGCGTTGCATTGCACCTAAATACACTGTGAGGGTGCGTTGCATTTCAAAACTCCCTTCTGTGGGGTGCGATGGGCGAGAAATGACAAATGGCAGTGTCATTCCGCGAGGTAGAGAGGCAATGGAAGCTTCCAGAATCTTCTCCTGTGACACTTGCCTCACTGAATTCGACCAAGGATGAGTAAGAGGCCTTCAGTCTGCAAGTGGAAGCAAGAACTGATAGAGGGAAGACACTAATCAAATCATAAGCTGACTCATCCCCCTTACAGATATCTATATATGGATCCCTCATCCCAGAGATCCAGAGGCTGGAATTTTGCATATTGTAAGGAATTGCTGTTGGTTTTTTGAGACAAACATCAGATTGTTGGGTGATCTATGCTTTATTTGAGGTGAAGAGGGGCTTCTTTGCTGGGAGGTTGATGCTGGGTCGGAACCACTGGTTGTAACTCCTCCCAGATCTTTTCTTGTTTATCAATAAAAGCTATTTGAGTTTTCCTCCATGCTTTTGTATCATTGATGCTTGTTACATTTGTATGGTTAACTTAAATCTGATCCTAAGTTGTTTATGAATATAGATCCATGTCTTTGTATAGTGTTCTTCTTCTGTGATCTCGCAGGCACTTTGTGAAGCTGGGCGTGCAAGGGAGCAGGTAGCTGAAGACTATCAAAGAAGAGAGGGATCGAATCAAAGGATTAGCGCAAGACAGAGGTTGGTATTTCTATTCCTCTCTATCTATAATTCATAAAGGAAAAACAAGAGTAGCTTTTCTCTGTTTGTTTCTAAGGCAGCTGTTACACCTTAGTGGGATAGAGCAGTTCTATATAGACACTTTTCCCTGTAACAAAATGGCGACTCCACTGGGGAAGTATTAGTTTGTTTGTTTATCTTCTTTGTTGTCTTTTTCATAAACTTACAGACGGAGTCTGAAGCTGTGCCAGGTAGCTTTCGAACTGCATTTGCTATGCAAATGCAAAGTAGATAAATGCCGCTTCAGTCGACCTCCGGGATCTGTTTATGATTTAAACAACTGATTTACAAACTATCTAATTGCCCTTGTGATAGCTCTTAGATCCTACTTAGATCTACCCCTGATTGTTGTATTACTGATTGCTTTTTACTCGGCCAAAAACCAAGAACTGAACTGCAAACTGTGACCCGGAACCCGAACAGAGTCTCGTTTCTGGCCCAGCGCAGGTACTGTTAAGAGATTCTAAATTTCAGCGCACTTCCCGAGTGGACAACCTGCACTGCATTTCAGATTCTCTGTGTTACAGGTGCGCTGATCAGATTAGCTCTATGCAGTTGTGGCTTCTTTGCTTCATTCTTTCCAGTTCTATTCCTGAATTTTGCAGCCAGTGATCAGTATATGTCTGTTTAAAACCCCTTTTCCTTGCTGTTATTCTGCCTCCTTTGTACAAAAGAACTGTAGATGTTTTTGTGTGTTTGTTGAGTCATTTACAGTTTTCCTTTGCAAAAGTAGCATAATCGTACTGTCGTCCTTTGATTTGAAACTGTCTTAAGTGTCGATTTCAATCGTAGGAAAGAGTTTGATTGCTGTTGATAGTTGATTATCCTGTTACTATTGCTTTTGGTCTGAATTTGTAATTTTCTAGTGTCAAAAACAAGTATTCATTTCAAAATCGTAAGGTGTCGTAATCATCTCTATTTTTGATTTCGAAAAGAAGCTTGTTTATATTTGTCGCTTGAAAAGAAATTCAGATTTGTGCATCAACTTTCTTTTTAGCATCCATATACTAAGAAAGTCGAAAACAAACACATGCATGTGCATTTGCATATAGACAGTCTGTTTGGCTTGATTTAGGAAAGTGCATTTACAGTGTGCTCTTTGCTCTTTGTGAAAAGATTATGTCTTTCTTTTCCCTAGTAGCTAGGATTTTCATTGCATAAAAGAGATAAAAAGTTTGTTTATCATCTTTAGATTGCATTTTAGGAATTACATCTACATCTCGTGGTGAACCCAAAAGGCAAACTTCATAAGCAAGATCAACTTAAAATAAATTCAATGAATCTAACAACGCTTTGGAACTTAACGCACAACATCTAGAGGTCTAGGCTAGAGATGTATTCTGGCGTCGTAAAGCCTGGTAACTGTTGTTCTCACTGTTGGTTGGGTGATTCCTCCACTTTGAGACGATAAGTGCCAGTACGGACTTGTGCTCCCACGTACTGTCGAGTATATTTTGGGAGACCCCTATAGGCTTAAATCCTTTATCCATAGGAAGCCGTGTCTGCCGCCCTATCGATCGCAATGCACTGAACACAACATTCGGGAAGATTGACTACCGTACCATAAAAAGTATTCTGCAGTTTTGCGATTGGTTTGGTACTCCCTCTACCTAGACTTCCAGAGCAGTCCCTTTCGTTCCTTTTCAGACTCCTTAACAGAAAAGGTCCATCTGAGCACTTGTCACTTCAGGCTCATTAAAAATCGAAGGAGACTAGAGTCATCTTTTGTTTTTTCTCGACTCTTAAAAACTGAAAAAACAAGTTGTGTCAAAGCGTCTAAAATTCATTTAATTCGGAAACATACTTCCCCTTTATTTCTAGTTGGTCGAGTAATCCGCAATCGTGGAAGAAAGTCAATTGAAACCCTGTCGTTCACGGAGGCTTATGAGTCAACCATCTTTGTCTCCGGAATCGAAGCCAGTACGGACAAAGCGAACTCGTTTAACCGGTTCCAAATCTCCTGATAAAGTTAGAACTCCGGTTCCAACAACATCAGAGACTCTGGTTACTCCAAACATTTCTGGAACCCCTGCCTCTACAGAAGAAGTTCAGCAGCCACAGAAGGACGGTAATACTGATCCTAGTATGAGAGTAAACACTTGTGTTACCAAACCAGTTCCATCTACAACTGGTTAGGAGAGTCTTGCTCTTCAAACATCTGTCGTTGTCGATTCCATACCTTCTTCGGCACCAGAAATATTCTACGGACCTGACGGTCTTCCCCTTCCACCTGGTCTGATTTCCATAGAAGAGATTGTAGAAGATCCTCCAACGAGTACTCCAACGCAAATTGGAGTCGGGATCACTCTATATCCTTCTTCATCAGAAGTTAGTCTACCACCAGCAGAAGCTCCTGTAGAATCGCTAGGTAATCTTTTGGATAGACTACAAATGTCTGAACAATCGTCAACATCTAGGACTGTGTCGTCTGACACAGCGATGGCAGAACTCCCTGCTATCACTCCAACAATGTTTGTCGGTATACCATCTGTCCCGACTAGCTCTCAACCGCTAGAAGGAACCCACTCAGGGGCTATTTCGACAGTATGGTCTGTTCCTGTTTGTTCATCCGGAATTATATACGGAAACTCTTATGTTGAGTCTCAACAAATTGATCCTTTTGGAGGTCAATTTGGGCAGTCCGGCCCCCAAGGGCAAACCATTCCCTTGAGTTCTAGATTACCACCGTATGGGGGGCAGTATACCCTTTCATTATCCCCTCCGGGAGGATATCCATACGTGAGTTCGCAACAACATTCAGGTTATACTGGAATTACCTCAAGCGGTTGGGTACCAATACTACCTCAACAACCAAGAGTTGTATACTCGATGCAACAATGCTTACCTATGTCAAACATACCGACTACGCCAGCTATTGTGACGGTGTCGCAAGTTCAAGCGCTGCCTGTTGTATGCCAACCTCAGGTTTCTCAGGTTGTAATGCAATAGCCCCTTGACCCTGCGACTCAACCACAATCGCCGACTGGTGGAATGACACAGGTTCAAGCAGGGACAATTACCCCTCATCTTGGTCAAACTATTAGTATCGGTCAACAGCACATGGCCTCACAACCATGGCTAGTTCAATACCAACAACCGCAATTCCAACAAGTATACCAAGGTTTTGAGCAACAAATCTTTGCGAATAGTGGACAGCCGTATATTCAAAACGGTCAAAATCAGCCATTTTACAATGGTCATGCCCACCAACCTTACCAAAGTTACCAGCATCAAATGCATTATGCCGGTATGCAAAGACCAACTGCTCAGGCAATCCCATCTTATCCTGGGTATGCTTCACCTAACCTGAATCAGCAGTTACCCTTTGTGGCAACTTTAGAGTTACCTGATTTAAATCGGTTAACAAACGATCCAATCGCTTACGCCCCTTGGTGGCCAGCGATTCCACATAAACTTCCATCAGATATTCCTAAATTTAATGGAAATCCGGGTGAAGATCCATCGAATCATGTGATGACCTTTCATCTATGGTGTTCATCGAACACCCTAAATGATGATTCGATAAGACTTCACCTCTTTCAGAGGACGTTAACGGGTCCGGCGGCAAAATGGTACATCGAATTGCCTAGAGCTTCATTCGACAACTTCAGTACCTTAGCCACAACCTTTTTAACCCATTTTCAGTTACCAATAAGGTACGAAACGGGAACAGAACTTCTTACCAACTTCAAACAGACAACGGCCACTCACATATCTGATCATATACATGAGTGGCGACGTCGTCGTAGAATGGTAAAAACGTATGTCCCCGATCAGCTCTTAGCTGAATGGTTTATCAAGTCATTACTGCCTTCCATCACGGAAGATGTGGCAAAAGGGGGAGTCGTAACAGAAGAGCAAGTTATCGCTCGTGCGCAATATCTGGACTTGATTTACACTCAATCCAGCACGCTCTACGATAAAATACCTGACGCCCCTAGACCGGAATTCTCAATTCCTCCTCCTCCTAAATCAAACAATGAATCTCATGCCGGTGATGGCATGATTGGCGCAACAGACACGAAATCGACAAAGGCAACATCCAAGAAGGCCCGTAAGATTTCAAGTCAAAATGCAAAAGATGAACTTCTTGCTTCGGAAGTAAATGCCGTATCGACAGATAAAGGCAAAGAAACCAAGCAACCAGGGAGAAAGAAGAAAGGCAAAGGGAAGAAGAAGAAACAGGAGGAATCATCTCTTGAAAAATCTTTTGCAAACCCTCCTGGAAATAGGAATCCAAAAATTCCATGCTTTATATGTGATGAGGATCATTGGACACAAAATTGTCCACACAGAGCTGAGCTTAAGAAATTCTTCAAGAATTCAAAAACCTCTGCAGTGTTAACTGATCCGTTTCCAAATCCAGGAACAAATCTGGTTGCTAGTGAAAATGCTTCCCCGTCTCAAGTGCTAATGTTGTCGGTTTCTAAACAGCAAAATGATGCTTTGATATCGACAAGGAACAAAGATTATGGCAATCCACAGCTGTCGAACAACAAGGATAAAGATCAACCTAGTAGTTCGACAACAACTTCGACAGAAGTTGCGCCGCCCATCATTCCTGAATTGACAATAAAACCGCCAAAGGGAGTAGTACACAAGTCGACGTTTAATCCCCGTGCTAGAGCGGCACAACATTATAATATAGTGGAAGATTTGGCCCAATCGCCATCCACTATGTCGACTCTTGAAGTACTACAGAATTGCCCATCCCAAAAGCAGGCTTTATTATCGGCTATTGGTGGGATAGACCCAAAGGATTCCAATCTTGTATCCTTCGATCATAAAGGATACGATCCTCAATTACCAGCTCAACTAGCTTTCCTTGTTCAAGTGAAAGCCCTCAACAAAACTGTTCACAGAACAATTATTGATGATGGGGCATCTACATGCATTATGTCGATGAGTTGCTAGAAAACTTTAGGATCTCCAACCTTGTCGTGATCTTCGACGACATTAAAAGCATTCGACGGAAGGACATATACCCCATACGGTATTCTAAGTAACTTGAAAGTTGAACTAGGAGGGAAAACGGTAGAAATAGATGTTGAAGTAATCGATGGCAATCTTGATTACAACATCCTACTAGGAAGGCCATGGATATATGCTATGGCGGCTGTTGTGTCGACCTATTTCAGGAAGATTGCATTTCCCTTTCAAGGAGGGATTACAATCGTCGATCAACAAACCTTCCTCCCTAATGGTTCTCAAGTTACGGGAAGCATTCCCATGATCCATGGAAGCTCCCATTCGCTTCAAAATATCGGATTAGGCCTACTAAAAGATCCTATACTAATGGGAACTTTCACCCTTCCACCTCCAATCAACCTGGCGGAAGTGGCGTCGATAGGAACCTGCAACATGATATCTTCTAAAAAGATCTCAGAAAACGATATCGACATGGATCATGCATTGGTTTTTCCCCCAAGCCCAACGGAAGTATTGTAGCAATCAATGTTCCTAGCGTGGGAGGCAAACCCAAATCAACGCTCATCAACCGTTTGGATAGATAGGTCTAGAGAATATGGTACCCCTTCAGATCCTTGGTCGCAAGTGCATGTCACCGACGAAGGAATTGTCCAATCAATGTTAATTGAAGAGGCACCATGGAATGATTCCCACCATCGTTCCCTTCTTCCGGATTGTGGAGAAGATAATCAAGATGACCTTTATCATCCTTCAGTTTTTGAATTACTATCAAATACTGTAAACACGGTGGATTCCGAGCGAAACTTGTCCAACATTGAAGAGACTATAGCCATAAATATCTCGACCAAAATAGATGTTGTAGAGAATATTTATGTTGGCAAATGTTGTTCTCCTTCAGAACTGGAAATATATAACGCTTTTTTTCGCGAATTCAGAGATGTCTTTGCTTGGTCATATGATGAAATGCCAGGCATTGACTCGAGTATCGTTGAACACGAAATCAAGATGTATCCAGATGTCAAACCAGTATGACAACGGCTACGGCAGGTGCACCCCAAGAAAGCCGCTGCCATTAAGGCAGAAGTTGAAAAACTTCTCCATGCTGGTTTCATCTACCCGGTTCCTCTAACCGATTGGGTATCGAATATTGTCCCTGTTATGAAAAAACAAGGAACAATTAGAGTGTGTGTCGATTATAGGGATGTAAATCAAGCTTGTCCGAAAGACAACTACCCTACACCCTTCATTGACCAGATAATTGATGAATGCGCCGGATGCGAAATCTTTTCATTCATGGATGGATTCTCTGGGTATAATCAAATAAATATCCGCCCACAGGACTAGTCAAAGACTACATTTATTTGTCCGTGGGGCACATTCGCATATCGAAAATTACCCTTTGGTTTAAAGAATGCAGGGGCGACGTTTCAGAGGGCAATGAATTATGCCTTCCATGACATCAAAAACATCGTTCAACCATACCTCGACGACCTTCCGGCTCATTCGCAAAAGCGGACTGATCATCCGCAGCATTTAAGAGCGATATTTCTACGTTGCCGACACTACAAGATACGACTCAATCCACACAAATGTGTATTTTGCGTCAGTTCTGGTCATTTACTTGGCTTTGTAGTCTCAAAGGATAGGATTCGTCTCGACCCATGTAAGGTCCAGGCAATCATAAATTTGCCTCCACCTTCGAATTTGCTTCAGATTCAGAAATTCCAAGGGAAAGCAAACTTTCTGAGGAGGTTCATTCCAAATTACGCCCAACTTGCTAAAGGTTATACACGTCTTTTGAAAAAGGAAGTACCCTTTGTCTAGGATCAGGTTGCGCAAGCTTCCTTTGATGCTTTAAAAGAATCCCTAATGAAAGCATCATTAATGTACGCTCCTGATTATCAAAATGATTTTAACCTGTATCTGGCTGCAACGGATACGACCATCGCAATGGTTTTAGTTCAAGAAGTCTATGGAATTGAACATCCTATATATTATTTGAGTAAAAACTTAAATGATACAGAAAGCAAATATTCTTACGTTGAAAAGCTAGCACTCACAGCTGTTCAAGCGATACAGAGATTTCGACACTATGTCCTCTTTCGGAAAACTACCATTCTGTCAGATTGCAACCCCATAACTTATATATTGTCGCGACAGTTGCTGGGGGGAAAATATTCAAAATGGATAGCTATCCTACAAGAATTTGATCTGGAATTTGTAAAATCCAAGTCAAAGAAAGCTCTAGTATTCGCAGAATTATTGTGCGATCTCCCATCGTCGTCCAACGATGAAACGTCCGAGGAAACAATCGTGGACGAAAGTTTGTTTCTGATATCGTCAAGCAATGAGTGGTATGGAGATATAATAATCTATCTCCAAACCCAAAAATATAGGCCAAACACCTCCCACTCTGAACAAAAACGTATTCGATACCAAGAAAAAGACTACATGATCGTCGGTGATACACTTTACCGTCATGGTATCGATATAGTTCTGAGAAGGTGCCTCACCCATGAGGAGGCCGAAAAAGTCTTGAATGACTGTCATTCAGGCGCGTGTGGGGGGCATCAATCTGGATATGCTACAGCGCAAAAAATCTTACGAGCAGGATACTTCTGGCCAACAATATTCAAAGATTGCATAACCGCAGTCAGAAGTTGCCATGCTTGTCAAATTTTCGATAGCAAAACCAGAAGACCACCCGCACCTTTACAGCCAATAGTTGTTGTTGGGCCATTCGCCAAATGGGGCATCGATTTCATGACATGTAACCCCACCTCGACCGGGGGGCATGGGTATATCATAGTCGCAGTTGACTATTTTACCAAATGGGCCGAGGCGATGCCTACATTAGATAATACTGGTGAAACAGCTGCCCTCTTCTTTTTCAATCATGTAGTCGCCAGATTCGGCGTACCACAGGCTATAGTCACAGATCATGGATCGCATTTTCGCAATCACATGATGGTCGAATTAGCTGCCAAACTAGGGTTGTCTCACGACAGCTCTACTCCATATTATCCGCAAGCCAACGGACAAGTTGAAGCAATCAACAAGGTCCTGAAGCGCATGTTGCAAAGGATGATTGGAGTTCACAAAAGAAGATGGCACCTAATCCTGTACTCAGCTTTGTGGTCCTACCGAACATCGGTAAGGAACGCAATCGGGTTTACACCTTTCCCACTGGTGTACGGCCTAGAAGCAGTCTTACCAATCCAGTGTGAAATCTCGTCTCTTAAACTCGCAATTGATCTCCTCCTTGGAACTTCAGAAGAAGAAGCTTGTTTCTTGGAATTAATCCAATTGGATGAAACCCATCGTGATGTCGCTTTGGCTAACAAAGCCCATAAGAAACGAGTCAAGGCGTAGTTCGACAAAAATGTCAAACCCCGTGTCTTCTCAGAAGGTGACTTGGTCTTGCTTTACGACCAAGAATCCGATAAATTGGGAGCAGGTAAATTTAAGTCTTTAACGCGGACTTCATGCTCGTTAAAAAATAAACATAAGCAATGAGCACATGTTCCTCCAGAGTTTAAGCTCATTAAAAAATGAACCAATTTCCGGTAGATAACCATCGTGAATGTAATACTTCAGCCATTAAAGCCTTGGTCGTGTTTGCACCATCACCTCCACTTTTACATTGGCCGATCATTCACCTCCATTTGATTGTTTACCCATTTTGAGGAATAGCTGCAAAGAGTGATTTCACTAGCCATCCTTGTGACACTGCCGTGATTGGAAAATTCCAAACCTTACCTGGAATCAGCTGCTACCCGTTTTATCACTCGTTCCTCAAAAGACGAGTCTCCTTTAAGCTCTTTTCAAATGACTCGTAAAATATGAAAAGATTTCCGAGCCATTGGCCTTTCCAACTCGTTAAAGGGACATGAAGTGCTATCCCTCCTCTAGATTTTAATCTTTTTGGACCTGAGGGATTATTACACGAAAAGATCGAGCGCTCATTTTATTCGGCTCATTAAAAGTATCGAAAATTCATCCCTTCTGTATTGTTTTATACTTTTTCGGACTTAAGGGATTAGATGACGAAAAAGGAATTTTGGAGTTTCCTTTATGTTCCTTTTCAGACTCTCTAAAATTGAAAAGGACCGAGTTATCCTTGTCGTTAAACTCGTTAAAAAGATTAATAGCGACAAACTTGTCTATAGACGAGAATGAGTTTCACTATCGCTAGGCTCGTTAAAAAATAGCGATGGGTTTGCCCGAAGGGAAAATTATAGAACAAGCATATGTTATCCTCCTCAAGCTTGACAAAAATAAAGAGGTACTGGTCAGCAATGACTGGGGAAAAATGGGAAGAAAACTCAAAGAAACTTTGTTGGTACCAAGTCGCTCTTGAACATGACACTTCCGCTCCATGTCCGAGTCGGGTTGGGTTGTTTCATTCACCGTTCACATCACCATGGTCACGCCATACCATCCACATTTGGGGTTAATGCTACCAATCCATCACATCAGTGTTGCCGATATGTTCAAGAGAAGTCATTCAGAGGATTCACCTGTGTCTCACCCACTACCATACATTATACTCCATTCATTCATGATCGCCACCCTGAACCTTATATCACCAGATCGTTTTCACCTCCATTAAAATCATTTGCTCCGTTCCATGTCATTGATGTGGGATTCATTAAGGCCCTCCTGTGATGGATCACTTCTTGTCGACATCAGCTCATTATCCAAGAAGTTGATCTAGGAACACCGCATTCAGTACTTTGAAGCTTGCATGCCTCAATGGCAAGTTTCTCACTTCTGGCGACAGGTTTACATCAATGGCCTTCGACCGAAAGATTTTGCGTGGTGTTCGACGCCAAGTCTTTTATTCACACCACGTGAATTGTACTACAGTACCTTGAGGGTCATTATCATTATTGGTGATTCCTCTCGTGCTTGTTAACAGTTTACATCATTGACTGGTAATCAAGCGATGTCTTTCCATGTTCGACTTCAGAACATTTCTCACATGGATCGACTTGTACTTCGAGTGAAGATCGGACGAGATTGAAGACCCCGGATCTAGTTTCATCCATCCGGGCTACGATATATATTCAGGAAAATAAAGACATTAAATGTACATCATTGCTGCACAGATAATCATCCACTCAAAAGGATGATGGCTCTACCAGAATCATCATTCTACACTCAGACGATTGTCTGTCCTATGTACATGAAAATGAATTTATGAAGCTGAGCATCGGCATGCCCGCCTCAGCTAGATCATGAAAATAAAATGAAGATAATGTATTGTATTGTATCTTATTACAGGTCTCCTCCCAGCATTGAAAGAACTTCGGATCCTCATAATAAAGCATTTCACCCGACACCAAAAAGGTTAACGGCCTCATACTTTAGGGGGCAACTGTTATAGACATTTTTGGGCCCTACAACCCCAAGCATGAAATGTCCATAAATCAAGGGCTCCTAAGTCCCTAAAAGTGTTGTTCTAACCTCTAAAGGAACAAGGTCAACAGATTATAGCTTCTCCCAGAAGTTCTCCACCAGAAACTACTCAAAATTGGTCAAATCAGGATCATTGTAGCTGCTCCACTGGCTAAGTGCGTTGCATTGTACCTAAATACACTGTGAGGGTGCGTTCAATTTCAAAACTCCCTTCTGTGGGGTGCGATGGGTGAGAAATGACAAATGGCAGTGTCATTCCGCGAGGTGGAGAGGCAATGGAAGCTTCTAGAATCTTCTCCTGTGACACTTGCCTCACTAAATTCGACCAAGGATGAGTAAGAGGCCTTCAGTCTCCAAGTGGAAGCAAGAACTGATAGAGAGAAGACACTAATCAAATCACATGCTGACTCATCCCCCTTACAGATATCTATATATGGATCCCTCATCCCAGAGATCCAGAGGCTGGAATTTTGCATATTGTAAGGAATTGCTGTTGGTTTTTTGAGACAAACATCAGATTGTTGGGTGATCTATGCTTTGTTTGAGGTGAAGAGGGGCTTCTTTGCTGGGAGGTTGATGCTGGGTCAGAACCACTACTGGTTGTAACTCCTCCCAGATCTTTTCTTCTTTATCAATAAAAGCTATTTGAGTTTTCCTCCATGCTTTTGTATCATTGATGCTTGTTACATTTGTATGGTTAACTTAAATCTGATCCTAAGTTGTTTATGAATATAGATCCATGTCTTTGTATAGTGTTCTTCTTCTGTGATCTCGCATGTGCTTTGTGAAGTTGGGCGTGCAAGGGAGTAGGTAGCTGAAGACTATCAAAGAAGAGAGGGATCGAATCAAAGGATTAGCGCAAGACAGAGGTTGGTCTTTCTATTCCTCTCTATCTATAATTCATAAAGGAAAAACAAGAGTAGCTTTTCTCTATTTGTTTCTAAGGCAGCTGTCACACCTTAGTGGGATAGAGCAGTTCTATATAGACACTTTTCCCTGTAACATGAACAAAGTTAGAAAATGGTTATAAACATCATGGAAAAGCATGGTAAATTTACAATTCAACTATGAAAGACAAAACAAAAATGAAATGTAACCTTAGCCAGCGCAGGGGCCCTTTGCAACTGCTGAGGTTAAATGAACTTAATCAACACTCCAACAAATGCTTTCAGGTATCCATGAAATACAGAGTCTTCATATTAAAAACAGAGAATGAGTTCTCAAAATTACAAAGCGGTAACTTGAACTTAACACATGAGAAAAATCGAACTGGTTCTGCATTCTTCACACAGGTATTTATAGAGAAATTATACAATTGTTTTAAGGAGAAAAATAAGCTACAACAAAACATATAGGCAGACAAGTTCATGGAATCCTCTTCCTTAGTTGTTGGAGACATAAATCTAAGGTAATGGCTGTTGGATTCAGTTTGCACAAGTGGCTGATGAAGTCCGTAGCCTCAAGAAACTGCTTCGTACCCCATCACTGAGAAACGTGTACAAAACGGAGTCATGTTTGCCAGAGGTTTCTATGTTTGACTTCCCTTTGACCGGAGTCTTCCTTGTCGAATTGGGCCAGGTGAATAGGACACGATCCATGCCCTAATGTTTTCCAAGCTACCCATGTAGTCACCTTTCCCTCTTGACACCTGGAACCTATAAAAGCATGGAAGTAGCTACGGAATAGCCAATTAGCTGCAGAATGTGGCTGCGTTCTAGTAGAGTCGGTTTGGTCAGTCCTCCGTCAGAGATCAAAACTCTTTATGCATTTTATTTTTAGGAGTCCCGCTCCATTCACCCAGCTGCATTCCGCTAGGAGCATGCCATAATCTGACGGAAAAGGTCATGCTAGTCATTTCCCCTCATGTCTGGCTCGTGCTGGCTTAGGTCTTTTGTCAATGATCACTAAAGTCCATGATAGTCAAGGTCAGGTCGTCTAATGGACAAAAGTCATTTTCGATAATTAGGTCTAGGGATTAATCAATTTGGTCTTCAACCATGTCCAATAAAGCCATGCAGGCCAGAGTCAGGCCCTTACAAAGTTATGATTCAGAGAGTTTCATCGTCATGCGGACAAATTTTAACTGATCTTCAAAACTTTGTTTTGCGGAAAAGTTAAACAGTGTGTCATTTGTGATAATTTTCAAAAAAGTCTCCAGTTTCTTTCTTCAGGTGCAGTCATGGTTTCCGTGGCCAAATTCCCTGTCATGTAATCCCTACAAAAAGTGCCAAAGAATTTCATCATTTTAGCTAAAAATCCAAAGGGAAAAGTAAAATTCAGTGTCGCATTAAATCAGTGAAAAGTGCCAAAGTGAAACATTATTAAAGTGGGTTTTGAAGAAGCAAAAATTAAACCCATGACTCCAAGGTCTTTATATACAAGTTTCCACAAGCAACCAAATCATTATGCACACCAAGGTCATAGAGAAACATAGCAAAGTGATTGAGAGTGCAAAGCACACATTTGAGTGAGTTTGGAGTCGGTTTCAGGAGCGTGGCACACACACAGAGGGGTGCAGCGCATATAGGGAGTGCGACGCACAGAGTGCGACCCTACAGTGTAAAACTAAAATGGGTGCGATGCATATAACGGGTGTGGCGCACTGGGTTTGGCATGCGGCGCACACCCACAAAGGCCCGAAATCGTGCCAAATTGCCTCAAGTTGCCTGTGAAATGCCTCAAATCAACAGGTAGGCTCTATATCATGGCTTGCTCATCAAATTTTGTGAATGTTATGGTGGTTCATGGCTATGTTTAATTGCAACAAAACTCATAAAACCAACCACAAGAAAACACCAAAAGCCATTGTTGCTAGGGTTGCATAATTGTGGTGTTGATGCCAAGGTTCCGCTATGACCCCTCATTTTCCCTTTCTTACCATTTTTCCCTATCCCCCCTATCCCATTTTTTCCTATTCTCCCTACCCTAAAATAGTACCAAACCCCTATTCCTTATCCCTCCACTCTTTGGTCAATATAAACCCCAAAACCCTACCTTATCAAATCCCCAAACCCTCCTATATATCCCTAAACAAAACCTCTCCCCATAACCCCTATTCCCATCATATTATTCCCCTCCTAATACTCCCTTTTTTTTTCATTGTTCCCCTTGGTAGCAGATATCACAACAACACCTAGTTTCACACCATCATCAAAGGGCAGCCGAAGCAGTACACACAGCAGTCATGGCATCTGAGCATTCATCAGAGTATGAGATGGACACACAAAGTGATTCATCCTCGGAAGAACAGGCTCCCAAGAGACATCACAAGAGTGGCAAACATGTTAGGGATGAGCCAACCACCCTCACTGGATTGCAAGCCTGCCCTCTTGCCATGTCATGCTTCCAGCATCTATCATGTTTTGAATTTTGTCAAAGGGTGGCTAATGTTTGAGTTCATCATGAGTTGGCCCGTCTTTTTGTGCTTCACCTACATGGAGATCACTCTATCTTGGCCAGTGTCACCTTCACACTGACACCCGAAACTGTCTCATTAGCAACCGGTATACCAAATGTTGGAGAACCATGGCACAAGAAACAGAAAGTTGATCGGAAGCATTATGAGCCTTATATTAAGGCCAGTTGCTTGAGGCAACTCACAAGAGTCTTTTCATTCAGATATTTGAAAGATGAATATGCTCCACTCATGAAGTTGATCATGAAGTACTTCAGCTGTGAGGGGAGGTTCTCTCATCTATATGCCTATCACATAAGGTTGCTCATGCACTTTACCAGGGTACGGATGATGAACATCCCATTTTTCATTTGCAGGAACATAGAGAGGATGAACACCTTCATGCAGCACAAGACCCCTCAGCAGCAACTTAACAGTGTTTATCACTTTGCTCTTATTAAGATTTTGGTGGTTCATCAGCTGGGATTGCAGGGCATTACTTGGGATGATTTCATCTCACTTGACTTCTTCAGCACTTCATAGGTATTATCAAAGGTTAAGCCAGAGGGTGAACCTTCTTGTCAATATGAGCGCCATGAGACTGCTAGTGTGCCAGTTTTCATCACATATCAGAAAGGCACCAGACGTTTGTTTGCGGTGTCAAAGCGAGTGTTATCTCCACCCAGGGTGGAAGGGGCCTTGCTTCCTCCATCAACATCACAGGAACAAGACAAAGGCAAGGAGCCAATGCAAGATGAGGGGCCTTCAGGTGAGCCATTCATGAGCATCGCCAAGCTGCCCAAAAGGAGAAGAGTTGAGCTCACGTCATTGGAGCAAGAGATTAATGAGGATCGGGAGGCAAATCTCGAGAGAGTTAAAATTCACTTGGAAAGGCTACTGGACAAAGCTGACAAGGACCATGCATTGCTGAGACACATGGCCTTCCACTACATGGTGCGAAACAAAGTGTGCAAGGCCCGAATCAGGAATTTGAAGGTGAAATTGAGGAAGGCAATCAAGAAGCAAAAGAGGCAAAGGGGGCTCGATCGACTTCAGATATTGGCTGAAGCCTCTTTGGAACATCATAACACTTGATAAGGAAGCTCTAGCCCAAATTTCAAGAAATTTGGGGCAATTTTGGTCACATGGCAAATTTTTGGTCACAACATAGGTTTTTTCTCCCTGTGGCGCGGTGCTTAGGATTGGGAGCTCCAAATCACAAATGGTTTGCATTTTTGGATTTAGCATGAAAAATCATGCCTACTGGTGCTTGGAAAAGAAATTTGGGCATGATTTGAGTCTCCAGGAGGTCAAAAGCACTCAAAAAATGACCTCTATACCCCTATTTTGACACACAGGAAGCAGTCTTGGGAGAATGAAGATTTGGAGGGGCAAATGAGCACCAAATTCAGAAATTCCACTTGGTTTGAAAAGTAGACAGGCCAGGATTTCCAACAAGCACACTTGGGCACATTTTGGACTCTTGTAGGTGCCTCAAAGCAGCCTCCAAAGTGGCACGGCGCATATAGAATTGGGCGCGGCGCATATAGAAAAAAAGGCCAAAATCACGCCCGCTTTGCGAAATTTCAGTTCGCGACTTTCTCCAAGTGGGCCTGCTCATTTACAATATATTTTTCTCGGCAACTAAGGCAATGTTTAAAAAGTATTTTCACTAAAGGTGGGCTCCTATCCAAGTGGCAAAGGAAGGTGAGCAGTCACCCAAGCCATTTGTCATTTTTGTAACGCTGCACCTATAACTAATGGTTGGCTTTCCACTTCCACTTTGTAATGATTCGAAAAAATCCCCAACTCTTGGTCGTTCTATTTCCTCATGGCATAGTCTATTTATTGTATGCAAACCATTTGCAAAGGGTTGGCTTGTAATTTCTGGGAGACTGTGGGAGAGAAACTCAGTTCTTCATTGTATATTTTGACAAAGGATTAATGAAAGGCAGTGGCTCTGTTTCATGAGATTCATGTGGTTGTGAGTGTAGCAAATGTATCTCTTATGTTTCTTATGTATTTCATAATGTTTCACAGTTCATTTCATATTCATTTCCAGTGAAATTTTCTAAGTTAGATAAGGTAGAATTCATTTTTATTGCTCTGCCTGTCGGAAAATTTCATGTTCAGTGTTCTTCTTCTGTTGAAAAGGATTCATGTAATTATGCCCTTTTCACCCTCCTAAGCAATTCCTCCATTCCACGTTATTTCAAACTAAATTGCTAGACTTTCCTCCTGTCTTGCCTCACGAAGTAATCTGTGCCTTTGTATTAAATTCTCTGCTCATTGCTGTCTGTTGGTCCCATACCATCCCAGAAACTCAGTCATTCATAAAAAATTGCTTCTTGTATCCATATTTACTTACTAGCCTAAGATCAATATTTCACTGTTAGTCATCTCAGACCATTCCATTTACTTATTCGCTGAGCGTGACTCGGAGAGAGCCCTCTCCTATTCTGGTAGGGCTAGCTACCAGACTGAGCGTGGTTTGTGGTTACCCTGAATTTTGCCTTCCTTCAGCCTAAGGCAGATTTAGGTGCTAACATAGTGGAGACTCCACTGGGGAGACGAAATTAATCCCCTTACTTCTTGATAATTCTAAGCTTCCGGATGATAAGTTTAGGATTTGATAGGCTGAGTGAGATGTTCATGTCCTGATTTTTTTGAAAATAGCACGCTGGCTTCGAGACGATATACTAGAGCCAATCCAGATTCGGATCCTCCTCATATTTACGAAAATCCCAACTTGATTCCAAGACTCCTTCATCAAGAGAGCACTATAACTCCCGTGTTCAGATCCCATTCATGTCCTGACATTTTTTAGTATCTTGAAGAGCTTGAGTTTGATGAGCAGTTTGAAATATAATTGTTTGAGACCAAATCCGAAAGTGTTGTTGACTATATTGTCCCCAATCCACAATTTCTTGTAGACTTGGAGACGGAAAGGGCTAACCGATCAATTGATAATTACATTATAGCTCAGCTTCAAACTCCAATTGCTAGCCCCTTACAAACTGTGCACACTCCAACACCTCCAAGGCAAAATCCACCAAGAGTGATGGCTGCCTGTTTTGCACCCCTGGTTCTGCGTCAAGTTCTAGATGATATGCTCGCAGATTATCAAAGAAAAATCCCGTTTTTTGATGGAACTCCTAACAGCATTACTGCTCAGCAACATGTGGATAGAATGGCAGATTTCTATGAACTTCATGAGATCGATGCGGAGAATGTGGAAATGAGACTCTTTGTACAGACATTTGCAGGTGAAGTGAGGAAATGGTTCAGAGGTTTGCTGGCGGCACGTATCACTACCTTGTCCGACCTACAAAGAAAATTTTTAAACCGATGGGAAGTGAAAAAGAATCCTCTTCAAATTCTGGCTGAATATGAGCAAATCAAACGAAACGTTGGTGAGTCGGTCCAAGACTATTGCGTTAGATTCAATTCAGTTTATAACGAAATTCCAGATCATCTAAGGCCACCTGTGGGACTAGCCATGGTGAAGTTCCTGGATGGTTTTGATGATGACATGGCTTATCAATTAAGAGAGAGAGAACCGGCCACAATGGAAGACATGCAGAAGATAGCGGTCAGTGTTGAAGCGAATCTGCTGACCAAGAGAGCTAGAGCAAAGGCAGAGAAGAAGGTCACCGTAAAAGAAGAGTCTTCCTCGGTAGATCAATTACTCTGGAAGGTAGAGCAGATGCTTGAAAGGGTGAAACTTGACAAACTGAAGCCACAAGTTAGAAATCCTAACTTTCATGGTCAGCAACAACCACAATATAGAATAAGACAGAGAGATGAGCGAGCCCAAGAGCAAACAGCACAACAGCCAGTACAAACACCTTTGCACCAAAATTTTGTGCATGGACCGGAGTCAGATGAGGACGGGAATATAATAGGTGAAGAAAACCACCTCTTTACTCCTAATGATTTGCCTATTTATCTCACTAAGGATGAGGAGTATGTAGAAAGTTTGGCTGTACACAAAGATGTAGATTTCATTCTAGTAAACGACACCGTCTTGGAGGAAGAATCAAATGAGTACCAAAGAGGGTATATGAATGCTCTGTCCGCCCAGCAGCAGCGACATTCACTTAGAAACAGAGATGTGCTGGTCAAACCAATTCAGAAAAGGAAGGATGTTGAGGCATCAAAGAATGATTCATTAGTTACACAAAGGAAAGGAAAGGAGGCGATTGGTCCGGAGAGCAGCAAATCACCATCAGTAGAATAATCACATCAACAAGTTGCATCGAAAGAAAAGGAAAAGAAAGAAATCCCAGTCAAAGAGGTAGAAAAGATTCCCGCTTTTAATTTATAGAATGAGATTTCTAAATTAAAGGTATCCATCCCCTTGACTAAAATAATGAGGAACAGCAGTTATAGAGGGCAAGTATCTAAAATGTTGAATTTGGACCCAATGTCTAACATGGTGAATGTCGAAGACAATCAACCTGAAATGATTTTTGGGCCAGCATCGAATGGTGAGTCTCCTGATAGTGATATGCCACCCTTTTATATCAGTTTAAGGTTGCATGATTTTGTGTTACATAATGCCATGTTCAATTCCGGAGCTTCTCACAATCTCATGCCCAAGGCTATCATGGATAAGCTTGGTCTGGACATCACCCAGCAATACCATGATCTCTATTTGTTTGATTCCAGCAGAGTAAGATGTATAGGACTCATCAAAGACTTGGTTGTGAGTATGGATCAGCTCCCAATGAAGAATGTTTTAATGGATGTTGTTGTAGTAGATATTCCTCCCAGGTCTTGGGTAGCGAAATTGAAAGGGACACTACAGCTAGATTTCTCCTATGCAACGATTATGGTGTTTGGCCAAATGAGGAAATTGTATCGAGAACAAAAAATGAAATACATGATCACGAGCAAGGAGAAACCAATAAATCATCTGATTAATTATGTACATACAGATTTAGAGTCTTTTGTTTTGTATTCTGATAGTTTCAATGATATCGATAGTCAGTTAGTAGAAGCAGATGATATTCCAGAAATAACAGAAAATTTCAAAGGAGTTTTAAAGAAAGAAGGACAAGAACAGCAGAGCACCGTTGAGCGATCAACTGAAAGTAATGGACAGCAAGCAGACCAACCACAGCAAACAGATTTTCAACACTTGCAAGAGGAGGAAGAAGGTTTTTGGACCATGGATTTCGATGGAGCAGTGGGAAATGATGGCGCTGGAATTGGAATTTGGGTACGCAGTCCTTTCTCCGCCCTGAACAAAGTGCCTAGTAATGTGCGGGTATGCTCTTACAAGTTGGCTTTTGATTATTCAAACAGTGAAGCTGAGTATGAAGCTCTGATTGTTGGCCTAAAGATTCTAAGGAAGCTGAATGCTAAGAGGATTTCAGTATATGGTGACTCCGAATTGGTGATTAAGCAGGTTAGGGGCGAATATCAAGCAAAGCATCCTCGAATGCGGGCTTACCGTAATGCAGTCTTAGACATCCTAAAATTGTTTTCAGAATGCACCTTAACATGTGTGCCTCATATACAAAATAGTATTGTTGATGCTCTTGCTAAGGCAGCAAGTAGTTTGAAGATCCCAATGAACTCTAGTAATAAATTCGAAATCCATGTCAAGCATCGTCCAACTGTCCCAGAAAATTAGAGATATTGGCAATTTTTCCAAGATGATGAGGAGATTGATGATTTTCTGCAAAACAAAGGCAAGTTCAAAGAGACCTCAATTGATGAAGAAAATGATGATGGAAAATATGAGGTGCAGATCAATCAAATGGACGTATTGCAGCTAAAGAATAACGTTATTCCTAAAGGCTTGATACCTTTAGAAGAACTCTTCGATCAAGATGATGTAGCCCGCAAACCAACATTGCAGCCAATAGAGAAGGGTGTGGAAGAGGTCAATGTCGGAACAACTGCTAATCCTAAATTGGTAAAACTGTCTAAAGCATTGCCACCGAAGATCAAGGAAAAATATATCAGTTTGCTGTCTTCATTTGCAAATGTGTTTGCTTGGGACTATTCTGACTTAAAGACATATGATACCAATATAATTCAACACACTATACCCATCAAGCCTAATCAAAAACCATTCAGACAGAAGTTGAGAAGGCTAAATCCAAAGTTGTTGCCATCTATTGAAAAGGAGATAAACAGGTTGTACAAATTAGGGATCATTGTTCCCATCAAATTTTCAGATTGGATCTCTAATTTGGTGCCCGTATGAAAGAAGACAGGTGAGATTCTCTTTTGCATTGATTTTAGAAATCTCAATAAAGTTTCGTTGAAAGATAATTATCCACTGCCCAAAATGGACCATATACTTCAGCGAGTAGTGGGAGCATCTCGTATGTCACTACTTGATGGTTATTCCAGATATAATCAAGTTTTTATCCATGAAGATGACTGAGACAAGACAGCGTTCACCACTCCATGGGGAACCTTTCATTACACTAAAATGCCTTTCGGTTTAAAGAATGCAGGTGCCACATTTCAGTGTGCAATGGACTTAGCTTTTGCAAATGAGAAGGATGTCTTTTTGGTTGTGTACCTGGACGATTTGACGGTGTTTTCCAAATCTGATGAAGAGCACATGTACCATCTAAAAACTGTCTTTCAAAAGTGCAGAAAATATGGCTTGTTGCTGAATCGGAAAAAGAGCTTGTTCGCCATGGAGGAAGGAAAACTACTCGGGCACATTATCTCAAAATATGGCATTCGTATTGACCCAGCACGTGTGCAAGCAATTCAGCAAATCGATCTGCGTCGGAATAAGAAAGAGATACAATCTTTCAATGGTAAAATGAATTTTCTACGCCGCTTTGTACCTAATCTTGCTGAGCACCTAAGAGAGATGACAAACATGCTTAAGAAGGACAGGCAAGTGAAGTGGACGGAGGAGGCTGTAAAATCTTTTAATTTAGTCAAATTGGCTCTTTCTTCAGCTCCCGTTCTAGTCAGCCAGAACTACACTCAGGATTTCATATTGTTTTCATTTGCTTCGGAGCACACTATGGCAGCTGTGTTATTGCAGAAAAGAGATGATCATGAAAGACCCATTGCATTCTTCAGTAGAGCTATAAGAGATGCAGCCTTAAAATACAACATCATTAAGAAGCAAGCCCTTGCACTTGTGAAGGCATTGAAATATTTCCGGGTATATATTCTACATTCTCATATTTTGGCCTATGTTCCTAACACTGCTGTCAAAGATGTTTTAGTGCAGACTGACCCGAAAGGAAGACGAGGCAAATGGATTGCAACCTTGCTGGAATATGATGTGGAAATAAAGCCCACAAAGCTAGTTAAAGGACAGGGATTGGCAAAGTTAATGGCCGAATCAAACTTGCACTCCTTGGACATAAATCTGATCGCTGCTATGTCCGATGAGAATGAGGAAGCATCATCAATTCAGGTATCTGAAATGTTTGCTCTCTCTCCGTGGTATTTAGATATCATATATGTGCTTAAAAATTTTTCACCACCACCCGGCATGACTAGAAACAAAGCGAGAACACTCAAGTTGAAAGCTGCCAAGTTTTGCATTCTTAATTTCGCACTGTATTGGAAAGATCCTGGTGGCGTTCTTTTGAATTCTTTGGTGGAAGAAGAAGCAAAGCAGGTCATGGAGGACTACCAGCAAGGAGACTGTGGTGGTCACCTTTTTTGGAAGTCAACAGCAAATAAAATTCTGAGAGCAGGGTACTATTGGCTGACATTGTTCGCTGATGTATATAAGATGGTCAAGCGCTGTCATAAGTGTCAAATTTTCGAAGGAAAGTAGAAGTTACAGCCTTTGCTACTTAAGCCTATTGAGGTGAGCGCTCCTTTCCAGCAATGGGGATTGGATTTCATTGGTGAAATTCATCCCGCTTCTTCCGGTCAGCATAGATGGATCCTCACAGCGACATATTATTTCACGAAATGGATCGAGGCAATTCCCACCAGACAAGCTACTGATGCAGTAATCATTTCATTCCTTGAAAATAACATCTTGTTTGGCTTTGGTTGCCCGAATAAGTTAATCACTGATAATGCAGCAGTTTTCAAATCAAAAAGGATGGTAGAGTTTTGTCATAAATATCACATCATTTTGGGTCACTCAACTACCTATCATCCGCAAGGCAATGGATTGGCAGAGTCTTCAAACAAATCATTGGTCAACATCATCAAGAAGCTGCTGGAAATAAATAAGAAGAGCTGGCATAAGAGGTTGGTCAATGCTCTTTGGGCAGATCAGGTTAGCTAGAAGAAATCCATTGGTACGTCACTGTTTGAGCTTGTTTATGGAGTTGATACAGTATTTCCTACCTCTCTCGCTACCCCGGTAGTCAAACTTCTTCAAGAGGCCAGCAGTGAAGAAGATCCCATGCAGAGAAGGTTGAATCAAATGGTCCACTTGTAGGAGACCAGAGAAGAAGTTTTCAAGAACACATCCAAATTGCAGGAGAAGATCAAGAAAATTTATGATAGAAAAGCAAAGGCAGATAAATTTCAGTTGGATGATGTGGTGCTGAAGTGGGATGCAAAGAATGAGGAAAAAGGTAAGCAAGGTAAGTTCGAGAATCTTTGGAAAGGTCCTTTCAAGATTGCAGCATATCGGGGTCAGAATGCCTTTCTTCTGAAGGAAATGAACGAGGAAGATTGTCCAGGAGGGCCGATCAATGGTCAGCTGCTCAAGCGGTACCATTTCTGAGTTATTAACGCTGCTTCCACTGTCATTGTAAATACCATTTTTATTTCAGTTTCATTTGAGTTTGTCAAGTTAGTCTTCAAGTCATTTCAATGTCAAGTTTGAGTCAATTTTTTGGGTCATTTTAGTTTCATAAATGAGTCAGAGTCCTGTGCTGTTTGTCGAAAAAATGACCCCATAGCCCAATGGACGAAGGCACTGTCTAGCTCTTCCAAAGATCTGTTGTTCTTGGCACCTCCAAGGAGCTACCATCCCCCATTGGAGCCAATGTTAGAGTCGGTCTGGTCAGTCCTCCGTCAGAGATCAAAACTCTTTATGCATTTCATTTTTAGAGTCCCGCTCCATTCACCCAGCTGCATTCCGCTAGGAGCATGCCATAATCTGACGGAAAAGGTGATGCTAGTCATTTCCCCTCATGTCTGGCTCCTGTTGGCTTAGGTCTTTTATCAATGATCAATAAAGTCCATGACAGTCAAGGTCTGGTCGTTTAATGGACAAAAGTCATTTTCGATAATTAGGTCTAGGGATTAATCAATTTGGTCTTCAACCATGTCCAATAAAGCCAAGCAGGCCAAAGTGAGGCCCTTACAAAGTTATGATTCAAAGAGTTTCATTGTCATGTGGACAAATTTTGACTCTTCTTCAAAACTTTGTTTTGAGGAAAAGTCAAACAGTGTATCATTTGTGATAATTTTCAAAAAAGTCTCTAGTTTCTTTCTTCAGGTGCAGTCATGGTTTCTGTGGCCAAATGCCCTGTCATGCAATCCCTGGAAAAAGTGCCAAAAAATTTCATCATTTTAGCTAAAAATCCAAAGGGAAAAGTAAAATTCAGTGTCGCATTAAATCAGTGAAAAGTGCCAAAGTCAAACATTATTAAAGTGCGTTTTGAAGAAGCAAAAATTAAACCCATGACTCCAAGGTCTTTATATACAAGTTTCCACAAGCAGCCAAATCATTGTGCACACCAAGGTCATAGAGAAACATAGCAAAGTGATTGAGAGTGCAAAGCATGGATTTGAGTGAGTTTGGAGTTGGTTTCAGGAGCGCGGCGCACACAAAGAGGGGCGCGGCACATATAGGGAGTGCGGCGCACAGAGCGCGACCCCGCAGTGTAAAACTAAAATGGGCACGACGCATATAACGGGTGCGGCGCACTGGGTTTGGCGTGCGGCGCACACCCACAAAGGCCCGAAATCGTGCCAAATTGCCTCAAGTTGCCTGTGAAACACCTCAAATCAACAGGTAGGCTCTATATCATGGCTTGCTCATCAAATTTTGTGAATGTTATGGTGGTTCATGGCTATGTTTAATTGCAATAAAACTCATAAAACCAACCATAAGAAAACACCAAAAGCCATTGTTGCTAGGGTTGCATAATTGTGGTGTTGATGCCAAGGTTCCGTTATCACCCCTCATTTTCCCTTTCTTACCATTTTTCCCTATCCCCCCTATCCCATTTTTTCCTATTCTCCCTACCCTAAAATATTACCAAACCCCTATTCCTTATCCCTCCACTCTTTGGTCAATATAAACCCCAAAACCCTACCTTATCAAATCCCCAAACCCTCCTATATATCCCTAAACAAAACCTCTCCCCATAACCCCTATTCCCATCATATTATTCCCCTCCTAATACTCCCTTTTTTTTTCATTGTTCCCCTTGGTGGCAGATATCACAACAACACCTAGTTTCACACCATCATCAAAGGGCAGCCCAAGTACAGTACACACAGCAGTCATGGCATCTGAGCATTCATCAGAGTATGAGATGGAGACACAAAGTGATTCATCCTCGGAAGAACAGGCTCCCAAGAGACATCACAAGAGTGGAAAACATGTTAGGGATGAGCCAACCACCCTCACTGAATTGCAGGCCTGCCCTCTTGCCATGTCATGCTTCCAACATCTATCATGTTTTGAATTTTTTCAAAGGGTGGCTAATGTTTGAGTTCATCATGAGTTGGCCCACCTTTTTGTGCTTCACCTACATGGAGATCACTCTATCTTGGCCGGTGTCACCTTCACACTGACACCCGAAATTGTCTCATTAGCAACCGGTATATCGAATGTTGGAGAACCATGGCACAAGAAACAGAAAATTGATCGGAAGCATTATGAGCCTTATATTAAGGCTAGTTGCTTGAGGCAACTCACAAGAGTCTTTCCATTCAGATATTTGAAAGAAGAATATGCTCCACTCATGAAGTTGATCATGAACTACTTTAGCTGTGAGGGGAGGTTCTCTCGTCTATATGCCTATCACATCAGGTTGCTCATGCACTTTACCAGGGTACGGATGATGAACATCCCATTTTTCATTTGCAGGAACATAGAGAGGATGAACACCTTCATGCAGCATAAGACCCCTCAGCAACAACTTAATAGTGTTTATCACTTTGCTCTTATTAAGATTTTGGTGGTTCACCAGCTGGGATTGTAGGGCATTACTTGGGATGATTTCATCTCACTTGACTTCTTCAGCACTTCACAGGTATTATCAGAGGTTAAGCCAGAGGGTGAACCTTCTCGTCAGTATGAGCGCCATGAGACTGCTAGTGTGCCAGTTTTCATCACATATCAGAAAGGCACCAGACGTTTGTTTGCAGCGGCAAAGCGAGTGTTATCTCCACCCGGGGTGGAAGGGGCCTCGCTTCCTCCATCAACATCACAGGAACAAGACAAAGGCAAGGAGCCAATGCAATATGAGGGGCCTTTAGGTGAGCCATCAGGTGAACGAGAGACCGATTTCGTTCTCCTTCATGATGATGATACAGATACAGATTCGCCAAGTGCACATCTTAGAGAGATCATCCTGGAGTAGAAATCAGATATCAAAGCCTTATCCCTTGACTTGGAGAGGGCTAAGTGGAACATGAAATATCTGGAGCATAGGAACAAGTAGTTGGAGGATCAACAAGCGATCATGGAGCTACAAAACATTCGTGAGCATCGCCAAGCTGCCCAAAGGAGAAGAGTTGAGCTCACGTCATTGGAGCAAGAGATTAATGAGGATCGGGAGGCAAATCTCGAGAGAGTTAAAATGCACTCGGAGAGGCTGCTGGACAAAGCTGACAAGGACCATGCATTGCTGAGACACATGGCCTTCCACTACATGGCGCGAAACAAAGTGTCCAAGGCCCGAATCAGGAATTTGAAGGCGAAATTGAGGAAGGCAATCAAGACGCAAAATCGGCAAAGGGAGCTCGATCGACTTCAGATATTGGCTGAAGCCTCTTTGGCCCATCATAACACTTGATAAGGAAGCTCCAGCCCAAATTTCAAGCAATTTGGGGCAATTTTGGTCACATGGCAAATTTTTGGTCACAACACAAGTTTTTTCTCCCTGTGCGTCGAGCCACTGGCGCGGCGCTTAGGATTGGGAGCTCCAAATCACAAATGGTTTGCATTTCTGGATTCAGCATGAAAAATCATGACTACTAGTGCTTGGACAAGAATTTTGGGCATGATTTGACTCTCCAGGAGGTCAAAAGCACTCAAAAAATGACCTCTCTACCCCTATTTTGACACACAGGAAGCAGTGTTGGGAGAATGAAGATTTGGAGGGGCAAATGAGCACAAAATTCAAAAATTCCACTTGGGTTGAAAAGTAGATAGGCCAGGCTTTCCAACAAGAACACTTGGGAACATTTTGGACTCCTGCAGGTGCCTCAAAACAGCCTCCAAAGTGGCACGGCGCATATAGAATTAGGCGCGACGCATATAGAAAAAAAGGCCAAAATCACGCCCGCTTCGCGAAATTTCAGTTCGCGACTTTCTCCAAGTGGGCCTGCTCATTTACACTATATTTTTCTCGGCAACTAAGGCAATGTTAGAAAAGTATTTTCACTAAAGGTGGGCTCCTATCCAAGTGGCAAAGGAAGGTGAGCAGTCACCCAAGCCATTTGTCATTTTTGTAATGTTGCACCTATAACTAATGGTTGGCTTTCCACTTCCACTTTGTAATGATTCGAAAAACTCCCCAAATCTTGGTCGTTCTATTTCCTCATGGCATAGTCTATTTATTGTATGCAAACCATTTGCAAAGGGTTGGCTTGTAATTTCTGGGAGACTGTGGGAGAGAAACTCAGTTCTTCATTGCATATTTTGACAGAGGATTAATGAAAGGCAGTGGCTCTATTTCATGAGATTCATGTGGTTGTGAGTGTAGAAAATGTGTCTCTTATGTTTCTTATGTATTTCATAATGTTTCATAGTTCATTTCATATTCATTTCCAGTGAAATTTTCTAAGTTAGATAAGGTAGAATTCATTTTTATTGCTCTGCCTGTGGTAAAATTTCATGTTCAGAGTTCTTCTTCTGTGGAAAAGGATTCATGTACTTATGCCCTTTTCACCCTCCTAAGAAATTCCTCCATTCCGCGTTATTTCAAACTAAATTGCTAGACTTTCCGCCTGTCTTGCCTCACGAAGTAATCTGTGCCTTTGTATTAAATTCTCTGCTCATTGCTGTCTGTTGGTCCCATACCATCCCAGAAACTCAATCATTCATAAAAAATTGCTTCTTGTATCCATATTTACTTACTAGCCTAAGATCAATATTTCACTGTTAGTCATCTCAGGCCATTCCGTTTACTTATTCGCTGAGCGTGACTCGGAGAGAGCCCTCTCCTGTTCTGGTAGGGCTAGCTACCAGACTGAGCATGGTTTGTGGTTACCCTGAATTTTGCCTTCCTTCAGCCTAAGGTAGATTTAGGTGCTAACACGTTCCATAGCTAAAAGACAAAAACTTATTCAAAAATCAAACTTAAAAGTATAACATGTAAATCATTAAAATGTTCTCCTTGAGGCAATGTATAATGGTGATTGATGATAAGGATGCATTTTTCATGGAAAGGCAAATAAGAATGGATGAGAAAAGTTGCTAAGGAAAGGGTAGTTTTGGAGCTCAGCACATGGTTTATGGGAAATGTGGGTGTTTTCATCACACCTAGGTTCTCATAAGCCAATCCAACAGCCATGGCTATAACTATCATTGTTGTGTGGGTTCATTTAACTAATTTACCCCTTTATTGGCGGAGTCCACATATGCTTGGACATTGAGTTTTATTTGATGAAAATTTTTAAATATAATGTCAACCACACCAAAAGGGGTATATCCAATTGTGATTGCCTTTATGTGTAGCTAAATTGGAAAAATAATTTTTTTTAGAAAAATCATAATAAAATGAGAGGGCTCTTGTCAGATTAAACAAATCAATTATGACAATATAATTTTTTGTGTCATGTCTAACAAGTTATAAGTTATTTAAAGGATGCGTGTCTGAAGATTCCTATATTTTGAGAGAAAAGGGGGAAATCTAGTAAACTCCAAGGGTGGAATAAAAGAGAATTAACCCAACTACAACTATAAGAGAGTGGGAAGATATTGGAGTCGTCGCCATGTTCTTGAATGAAACCACAAACCAAAAGGGGGAATAGTGAGGAAAGAAGGAATAGTGAGGAAAGAGGTAATTATTGATATTAGCCCATAAGATAATGCTCCTTTAACATATATTGGAGAATATTTGAAGAGAAAAAGAACCTGAAAATGAGTTTCCAGCACTACTGTAGGCACTGGTAAATTAGACCTTTGGTAAATTATATATTAACGTTTTATGAACAGAAATTGCATAAAGTGAAAACTACATGCATGAAAATCAAGTGTTTGATAAATCCGATAAGGAGGGGTAACCATTTCTGAGTTGGTGGCAACTATTTTCGAGGCGTTGGTAACCATTTTCAAGGCAGTGGAGCACACAAGGGCCAGTTTGCAGCGTAGGGGAAAATGTTTAGTTGGTCAATTCTTGGGACTTGTTGCTAGCTGGATAGATGGGAAAAAGTGATAACCTCAAATGATATGAGCTAGATGGAGCAATGCCCTTCTAGGTGTGTGGGGCTGACATGTTGGAAATTTTTAGAGAAGCGGGCTGGGAGGCAATTTTTCACCTCTTCATGCGGTATGATATTAAGCTCACCTCTTATTTCATTGACTCGTTTGATAACACTAGTGCTAGGGTTTAGGGGCTTCTATTTCAAGTAGAATAAGAAAGCGTCATAGAGGGAATGAAAACACTAGCTGAGGGGAAAATATGGTTTAAGAGACAGATGGTACAAGGAGTAAGTTTCAATTATTTCTTAAAGGACGACGGCCATGATCCTTTCTAGAGAATTCATGTGCACATCAATATTTTAAAGAAAGAATGGGTTGATCCTATGAGGAAGATTCAACTTTATCTGACATGTGATGGTCATTTCTCCTAAGTTTCATTATACCATATGCGATTTCTTGTACATTTGGGTGGTTTTAAGAGGATGAACCTGCCTTTTTACCTTCATCAATGTTTGTTTAAAATGGTGGCCTCTGTAAGAAAAAAGAGGGTTTGGTACGTGCATGATGTATACCACCACAGTTTGATCAATATGTTATAGACGCATGAAATGAATAATAAATCACAACATCTGAGGAGGACATTGGGACATCCATTTTCCATAAGACATGAGAAGAAGAAAAGTATTGCTATACATGTCGAGAGCATTCAACAAGATGTTGGACAAACAATAGAAAACCCTAATATGAGAAAAAACCTTATGGTTTTCAAGTTTTATAGAAGAAGGACTATAGGACATAACTCAGAAGTCTAGGAGACTAAGGAAGATGAGACCATGGAGGAAGGCCAAAAAAAGGTTGAAGATCATATAGAACATGACCCTAGAATATTATGCAAGGAGACCAAGAATCAAACCCATTAAAAACTATGTCTAGGGTTCAAAGCTAAACTCAATCCCAAGATTAAGGAGCCTATTATCATTGAAGATGAAAAGGAAGACAAGCCTGATAGAGATAAGGAGGGGTTGTTAGAAGAATAGGTGCCACAAGCACCAGTAGCTAAGAAGACCCCACAAAAGAAAAGAAAAAGAGCCATGAGGGAAATCACAAAATAGGACAAGCTAAGAATCCTTATAGAGGCAACAAAGGTCATTGCAAACTGAACAAGGGAACTTCGATTCTCAAACCTTTGGGTTTTTTTCTAAGGTTTTTGGTCAATAAGTGATGCAGGAGAATTCAGCTCAACATTATCATTGTATTTTAGTAGACATAGGGGGTCTTGTGTTTCAAGGGAAGTTGGTTTCCTAAGTATTGAATTTATGTAGTTATTAAGACTTTTGAGTGATTTTAATGAGAATAGGATTTAATTGAATATTGTGAGACATATTTGTAAATATTCTTGAATGTGGGAGAATATGAGAGATTTAGGATAGTTGAGAGAACTGAGGGATTGAGAATTGATTGTAAAACTCAGATTAGGAGTTAGTTCATGATTTTGTGGATTGGAGAGGATCCTTAGGGATGAGGAAGAGATTTTAGGATTTTGTTGAGAAGCTTATGGATCTAAACCAGGAATTGGTTTTAGAATCCTTTTGTATAAATGCAAGCCAAAAAGGCATAGACGGAGAGAGAGGTTGGATAGGTTAGCTAGTTAGAGTGTGATTGTAAGCCTATGGGTAGATTGTAATAGAGGCAACTAATATTAGAAGATCAGGCCAAAGATAAAGAAGTTGTGTAAATGTTTGTATATATACAGAGATTAAATTCCAAAATTATGTAAGTGTATGTTTCGAGTATTGAATGATGAATTATGAATGAATCAAAGTATTTTGTATAATATATGTATGCAGGTGGAGTTCGGATAGAACATAGAGAGGATAAGAACGACACAGAGGATCATAATGGACCTTTGAAACCATTGAAGAACCAAGTAATTGTTTGGAGCGATCTTGATCCAAGAAATACATAGAGTTAAGCTCAGGAGAAGTCGAGCAGTGGAACAGTGAAGGAGGAAGAACTCTGAAGTAATCTAAAACCACAATCGAATTGAAGAATGGTGTATAACCCAAATAAAGAGATGAACGAAGAAATGAAGTGTTAGTGTACAGGAGCTGTTGGATCTCATAGATCAATGGCCAGGATTAAGTCGTAACAAATGGAGTAAGTAATATCACATTGCAACATATCATAAGAGTAATGAATCTCAGCCTTAAGTGTTTGCGATTATGATATGTGATCTTATTGTTAACCATTGGATCGGGTGCTTAGATCAACGGTGGAGGACATCTGTTAAATCTTGCATTGCAATATTCCAAAGGGAGGACTTAACCTTGGGCCACAAGTCTTGCAAACATGCAAAATGCGATGGGCAATTACGATTTCCGATGCGATCGAAGATTTGATATCATCGCAAGTATTCCATAATAGATGTGTCATGATCCTTAACCCTTGCGATATGCGACATTGCGATGAGTGGTATTGAGCATGTGAGAGGATTTGCGACATGCGATATAGAGCGGACTCGATAAGGTATGAATGCAGTTTATATTATAATGAAGTCTGGTTGTGTTATTGTATTCCAGATGTGAAAGGAGTCTTAGAAGGTATGTTAGTGGATCTGCAAGACTGCAATTGCAGTTGAGATAAAGCTAAGTCTCGAGAAATGTGCTAAAGCAAAGGAATGTTTGGTGTGTATTCTATTATAAAAGGTTTATAATAGTATTAAAGCGCCGATAGCTGATTTGTGGGTTAAGCCTGTGTATGACCCAAAGTTAATAAAGGTTTCTAGGGTTTAGTTATATTTGCGGGCATTAGAAATTAACAAAAGTATAATGAAGCGAGGTGAATAAAGTCCTGATTAAAAGGATTGATTAAGGGTTGATCTGTGGTTAGTTTAATGAATCATTCAGCAGAGATTTAATAAAGGGGCCTTAAACCATTATCTAATGAAGATTTGACCCGGTAGGTCATATTAATTCCTAGGGCAAAATGGTTTATGAATTTCAATATGCATATTGTGGGTAAAAGCAGGGTTTTCCTGCATCAAAGTGGTATCAGAGTAGAAGAATATTCTGCATGCAAAAGAAGGGACATAGTATTGCTGACAGTTGGTGATTTTGACCAGGGTAAAGTTGGGGGATTGGTAAGAGGAATATTAATCTTGTAATTTCTTCATTTTGATAGAATGTTCAGATTTTCAGAAAAGTAGAGCAAGTGATTTATGACCAATGAATCCATATAGTTGGAATTGTGAAATGTTTGCAATTGAAATTGGAGAAGAACAATTAAGTTCTTAGAGGCAGGTGAGTAAGAATTAAGAAGAGATTGAAGAAACATAAAGAATCCAAAAGCGATGTTTTGAGGAATGAAGATTCGCTCAAATGTGAAGAGTGGATGGAGACTACTTGTGAAATCATGCAGGTATTGTTTTATTTAACTATGATTTGAGTTTTGCTGGATAAAGAAATAAATTGAAGATTGATAGTTACAGCTAATGAAGTATCTGAGCAAAATAAGATCAAGCCTTCAGAAGCAGTAATGAAAGAAACTGGTAAGGATTTCTGAGTGGAATAAAACTCAGCGAAAGAGAAATTGTTGCCAATAGTTAATATTTTCCAAGATAAAGCTAGAAGATTGAAAGAAAGAACCAGATTCTAAATCTGATTGACAATAGCTGAATGTTGAAATTTTGCGCAGTGGAAGCATGAAGATCTACTGAAACAAATTTGCAGGAGTGGTGAGATCCTGAAGACAGATGAAGGTATGAAAATTTGTCTAATGATTAGCAGATATTGAACAAGTGAAATTTTAAAGCACGATTACAGTAGTTAAACTGTAAGAGGGATGTTTGCAAGTTCTTGAAGTAACAGAGTTTGAAGATACAGTTGAAGGCTAGTGAAAAGAACAATCCATTCAAAGTGCAGGTGAATGGAGAGACAAGATCAGATAGAGATCTTGAAGAAGTATTGTTGCAACTCCCAAAGGCAATTCCACAGAGGATGTGGGTAGAATTGATAAGAGATAACAGAATCTGGTAAGAGTTTCTAAGTGAAATAAAAATGTGGTAGAACCTTGAGGAATTCCAATAGAGATTGGATAAAGAGGACAGTGAAAATGAGTTGAAGCCTAGAAGGAGCAAAGAGAAGTGCTCAAAGGAGGTTCCAGAGATAGAGAACCAAGTGCTTGCCAAAAGACCAGGTACAGAGGAGAGCTTGGTGAGGTAAGTGACAGTAGGGAGGAATTGCTATTGTAGAGGCTTTAGTGCAACTCATAGTGGAGTGAGTGAGGAACTCATAGAGATGGAGAGGATGATGACTAGTGACAGTCATAGCAGAGGTTCTGAAGAAGACCACAACAGAAGAAAGATGAAGAAGGAGGATGCCGAGGAAAATGGCATGAGAATGAGTGATGAAAAATATGATAAAGAAATGGATGAGATAGTAGTTAAGCTTAAAGTATCAATGGAGATGTTGCAAGGAAATGAAACGGACCAGAAATATGGGGATGTCATGAGAAGGAAAGTGAAGTGGCAGAGGCTACAAGAGAAGAGGAATAAGCAGGTGAATATGTAGTTAATAAAGGAGCTGAGTGAACATGAACATATTTTAGATGCCAAATTGGAGACAAAGAAGTTCGAAATATTTGAGCTACAGCAAAAGGGAGATGCCGAAGAAGATGTTGAAGTTTTGATATGTGAACCAGAACGTGGACCATTACTTTTTAAAAGTGATGAAGAGCCAATGGAGCTGGATCATATGAATGATTCAGAGCAGCTAGAATACTTGATGACTAAAGCATCAAATGGGACCGTAAGGACTTGTGATTTTAAAATTGATAATTTGTGTATGGTTGCAGGTTTGGAAGAAAATAGGTAGTCTTTTAGAGCTGTCAAAAACATGAAAGAATACCTTCCAGAAAATGAAATTTTTGAATTAGAATATGACAAGCAGACTAGAAAAGAAATAGTTCGCTACAATGTACAAGTTCAGAGAAGCATCATTAAAATAGATGGTGTTGGAACAGGACTTGCTGACAGTCTCAAGAGTTCTTTGAGTTTAAATCAGCATACTGATGTGCTGACCGAAAAGTTAAAGGAGAGATCAGAGCGCAATACTGAAAGGTTGCCAGAAGAAGAAGAAGAGGTACAAAGGCCTTATGTTTTTATTTTGATAATTGTCTTATGAGTGCAGATTTTGTTGCAGAAACTAGAACATATTTGGCACAGGCGGAAAACCAAATGAAAGAAGAAGAGGAAAAACATCTACTGAAGGATGTTAAGAAAGATTTAGCAGAGGAAGAAGGACCTTGTAATGATGAGTCAATAGCAAATGAATAAATTGAAGATTGTGTAAAAGCTCCAAAATTTACTCCAAATAAAATCATTGAGTTATATAGAGAATTAGACTTTCAAAGGAGGAAGTTGGAAGAACAGAGGATAAATGTTCAAGATAAATTGCTGATGAAGGATGACAAAGAAGTTTTCATAAATGAAAGACAAGAAGAAGTTGATAGGTACAGGAAATAGAAGTAGAAAATTGTGTTAAAAGATAATATGGCAATAGCTGAAAAGGTGCACCACAATAGTGAACAAGAGAGTAAGGATAAAAGAGTGGCAGTAGTAATGGAAATTCAGCGATTAAGAGTTGAAGACAATCAGCACACGGAGGATATACTTGACAGAGAAATTGAGTTGATAAGAAGGTTAATGATGAAAGTGTCTCAAAAGAAGACAACCACAAGAAAGGAAAGGAGTGAAAACAAGAGGAAGACAGTAGTAGATTATGAAAGCATGGCAAGTGGAGCATTACAGCATAAGGTATAGAGACCTGGAGAACAGCAGCAGACAATAGTAACAATAGAATAGTTGACCAGCAAAAATAGATTACAAAATAAAACCTGGGATCCAAGAGGACTCAATTATCTAGACTTATGACCAAGTGGTCATAAATTATCTTACATGGGGAGTCTGATGCAGGAGCATTCAGCTCAACATTATCATTGTATTTTAGTAGACATAGGGGGTCTTGTGTTTCAAGGGAAGTTCGTTTCCTAAGTATTGAATTAATGTAATTATTAAGAGTTTTGAGTGATTTTAATGAGAATAGGATTTAATTGAATATTGTGAGACATATTTGTAAATATTCTTGAATGTAGGAGAATATGAGAGATTTAGGATAGTTGAGAGAACTAAGAGATTGAGAATTGATTGTAAAACTCAGATTAGGAGTTGGTTCATGATTTTGTGGATTGGAGAGGATCCTTAGGGATGAGGAAGAGATTTTAGGATTTTGTTGAGAAGCTTATGGATCTAAACTAGGAATTGGTTTTAGAATCATTTTGTATAAATGCAAGCCAAAAAGGCATAGACAAAGAGAGAGGTTGGATAGGTTAGCTAGCTAGAGTGTGATTGTAAGCCTATGGGTAGATTGTAATAGAGGTGACTAATATTATAAGATCAGGCCAAAGATAAAGAAATTGTGTAAATGTTTGTATATATATATATATATATATATATATATATATATAGAGAGAGAGAGAGAGAGAGAGAGAGAGAGAGATTAAATTCCAAAACTGTATAAGTGTGTGTTTCGAGTTTTGAATGATGAATTATGAATGAATCAGAGTATTCTGTATAATATATGTATGCAGTTAGAGTTCAGATAGAACACAGAGAGGATAAGAACAACATAGAGGAACATAATGGGCCTTTGAAACCATTGAAGAACCAAGTAATGGTTTGGAGTGATCTTGATCAAAGAAACACATAGAGTTAAGCTCAGGAAAAGTCACGCAGCAGAATAGTGAAGGACAAAGAACTCTAAAGTAATCCGAAACCACAGTTGAATTGAAGAATGGCGTATAACCCAAATAAAGAGATGAATGAACAAATGAAGTGTTAGTGTACAAGAGCTGTTGGATCTCACAGATCAATGGCCAGGATTAAGTTGCAGCAAATGGAGTAAATAATATTGCATCGCAACATATCGCAGGAGTAATGTATCCTGGCCTTAAGTGTTTGCGATTGTGATATGCGATGATATTGTTAACCGTTGGATCTGGTGCTCAAATCAACGGTGGAGGATGGTTGTTAAATCTCACATCGCAGTATTCCAAAGGGAGGACTTAACCTTGGGCCACAAGTCTTGTAAAATGCGAAATACGATGGGTGATTCCATATTAGATGTGCGGTGACCCTTAACCCTTGCAATGTGCAACATTGCGATGAGTGGTATTGATCGGGCGAGAGGATTTGCGACATGCGATTTAGAGCAAACTTGATAAGGTATGAATGTGGTTTATATTATATTGAAGTTCGATTGTGTTATCATATTCTAGATGCGAAAGGAGTCTTAGAAGGCATGTTAGTGGATCTGCGAGATTGCGATTGAGATCAAGATAAAGCTAAGTCTCGAGAAACGTACTAAGGCAGAGGAATGAAGACAAGGTATGGTTTACATATGTTTGGTGTGTATTCTATTATAAAAGGTTTATAATAGTATTAAAGCGCCAATAGCTGATTTGTGGGTTAAGCATATGTATGACCCAAAGTTAATAATGGTTGCTGGGGTTTAGTTATATGTGCAGGCATTAGAGATTAACAAAAGTATAATGAGGTAAGGTGAATAAAGTCCCAATTGAAAGGATTGATTAAGGGTTGATCTGTGGTTAGTTTAATGAATCATTTCGCATAGATTTAATAAAGGGGCCTTAAACCATTATCTAATGAAGATTTGACCCGGTAGGTCATATTAATTCCTGGGGCAAAATGGTTTATGCATTTCAATATGCATATTGTGGGTAAAATCAAGGTTTTCCTACATCAATAAGGATAGACTTTGTTTAGTAAATTGTATCATAAAAATATTGTAATATTTTATGGTCTCTTTCCTGGATATTATGGATCCTAAGGTTTTGTACATTTTGATATATAATGTATGAAAAAGAAAGAAAAAGCCTTTAGAACTCTTTGGGAAAAACCTTATGTGTATTATTGGCTTTTCAAGATCAATATAGTTTTCTCTTTGCAAAAGTTTCAAAGATTCATGTGTTACTATTTTTTTGTCTTTCCTCCTTCTACGTGCTTATTCTCATTTTTTCTACTCATATGTTCATATCTTTAGTATTGGAATATAGTTGTAATGAACTAGAATTCATGTTTG
Organism: Pinus tabuliformis; assembly: GCA_031772625.1. Lineage (NCBI taxonomy): Eukaryota > Viridiplantae > Streptophyta > Pinopsida > Pinales > Pinaceae > Pinus > Pinus tabuliformis. Next base: position 145,386,190 of record CM062818.1, on the reverse strand, counting down.
ATTTCTCACTCTCATAATATTCAAATGCTCTAAGAATTTTTCCATCTAAAGGTTACAAAAATCACCCTAGGGTTTGAGACTTGTAACCTCATATTTGAAACCAAAATAGGTAACCTCAATTTTGAATGAACATTGTATTTATTGAATCAACCTTTTCTTGCTTCCTGTACAGTGGAGAATAGGTGGGATAAATATGTAGAACAAATATTTGACATTGACGAATGTGAAATAGGGTATTGAGTGTCTTTTATTTATTCTTTTCTCGTAATAGTGGGAACAAAGGAGAAGGATATATGCAACGTTTCTTTATTGTTTAACAATATAAACTAAGAGTCAAAAGTTTTTTCTTAAGAAAATATTATTTTCTTATGGCTTATTTATACATAATAATAGAACTGGCCCATATAAGGTTTGAAGCATATGCAATTTAGTGAGAGTGGGCTTTCTCATTACTTGAACTATGGCTTGGTAGATAAATCCTATGTGGAGTTTTATATTGATCCCAAGCACTGAAATTGATGAATGGTATGTTGGTTAATGCTTTTAGTTCATTTCTAGACTAGTCTATACTTAAAATAATATGACTAATGGTATGTAGGCTTTTGTATTAACTTTTAAGGCCAGTTGTAGAGTAGTCCATTGTTGCAAAAATGATGAATGGTAAGTGGGTTTTGCTTTTAGGTCAGTTGTAGAGTAGCTTATGCTTTGAATGAAAATCGTGCTCCTAGATTGTATAATTCTAAACAAAACCTTCCTTTGCAACAAAGATAGTGTACGACAATGTGGTTTAGAGGATAGACCTTGAAGGCTTAGGATGAAAGTATGAAAGGGATAATTGTCTCTGACAACTACTGTAAACATGAAGATTTTTATGAACATATACTAGAATATTAAAAGACAAGGGCATGATGACGCAAGGCCAAAGAGATTTGTTAAAACATGATATGTATTCTTGGGTTTGTTGATATTTTTCCTTGGAGTTGGCATTGATTGTTTAGTAGTTGGCTTAGAAAGAGTATTCTTCAATAATGAGGGAGTGCCTAGTCTGAAGGATAGAATGAAAACCATACAGATGGTTTGAAGTTCCACTCTCTATCTAGACACATGTATTTGTTCACTTTCTTTGTTTCCTGGAGAAATGAATGCATTAAGAAAAAAAAGAATGTGCCAACCAAGGAACAATCATTCTCACTGCACTAGCTACACCTACTGCTCACCAATTGAACTGCACCCGTGGGGGAAAAATATGTTATGTTATTCTCTCACTGAGAAACTTATTTTTATATATTCATAGGAATAAAAGTTAGGTAATGCTTCTAGTATACAAGTATATGCACTAGCATGTAGGCTTGAAACTCTCAAAATTCAGCAATTCTATTTTTCCTTTTGTATTATAAATATTATCAATTTCTCCCATAATAAAGGGTTTGTATTAAAATAAAAGTATTGTACAAAAAATATGCATTATAGAGATGCCAATTATTACAGTGGACTTCAAAACTTATATTGTCACCTCTTCTTAACTAGAAATCTCTTACGAATAGCCTTATCTTATCTCATGTAGCATATAAGAGTGGGCAAACAAATTCCATTTGATATTTTATGTCAATTTGCAGTGTCTCCATTGTCTATGAGTACCCTTTTGGTTATTGTTACTCCTCGGCCACGATACGCATATGGTTGATATTGTTGGGTGCAGGATCCCCCAAGGGACGTTTTGGGGCTTAGAGCTTAGATTTTGGTCAATTTTGTAATTCCAATGTAAAGACTCCACATTTTCTGGCTGCGGAGCGCATATTGGTAAAAGAGTCATAGGGTTGTCTGCCCTTATTTTGATAATATAATGTCGGCTGTAGAAGATCTACCCATGGTCTGTGGACCATGGGATTGTATAAATAGAGCAAATCTCCAAGTAGCTAAGCTAATCACGGAATGTCTAAGGAAGAATGATGTATGCAAGATAGTTCTAAAGTGTAAAGTCTAGTTGTGGGTCGTAGTGTAGGAAGAGGCTTTGCAGCTGAGTGCGCAGAGGCCTAGTAGTCCGCAGCTGAGTGTGCGGACCCTTGAGGCTGAGTGTGCAGGGTGAGTCGAGTCTATGAACAGTGGAAGTATTAATAAAGAGAAGTTTCTATCAATTCTATGTCTTTATTCTTGTTTTATGCATCTCTTATATTAGGTATGAATTTCACTTTTAATGCTTATATGATGCGTGAATGTGTACAATTGTATTAGCTAAGTGAACGTAAGATAAAATATTTGTTTATGTGGAGATAATCAAGACATGTTAATAATATAAGTAAGATACTTGGCGTAGTTTAGGAGATATCGTAGTTCACTGCCTTAGCAGCACGAAAAGACTTCAACCCCTGGTTAGGGTTGCGCGAAAGTCGATTATAACAAATTGTGAAGTTACTAAAGGGTAGAATGGTGCACGAAGCGACGTACGTGAAGGCAGGTTTAGTTGGACTAAACCAACATCACATCCATCTCAAGGGTGTGGAAACTTAGTTCCAGCATCCCCCCCCATACTGCTTCGGGTGAGACTTCAGTCTGCGCTCTGCAGGCTGATGCTAAAAGGGCTAGTAGTGTAGGGATTTGTTTGGCTAAATAACTTTGAACTTGGGTCAGGCCCCCATAAGCCAACAAATGGTTCTATTGTCGAGACCAGAATCTACATAGAGATGTGTGATTTCGTATCGCTGGAATCCAACTATGAAAGAAATTGAATGCTGGTTGGATAGAAGAATTCACGAGTTCACAACACAGGAGAATAGAAACCCACGACTGTCAAAAGAAGAGTGGCTAGATAGCTACTTGTATACAGATATCCACGAAATTTTTTTCGTGTCCTTCCCTACTGAGCTATACGAGTGGATCATGAAGCTAGCAGATAGCTAAGGAAGGTGGAAACTTCACGGTCCTATTATGTGGACCCCAGAGCTAGTGCGGAGATTGGAAGCATCAGAGGATAAGATCGCACATGCCATCGATCATTGGCTCGATCGTATTATAGGAGGATTTGTTACTGAGTTCACGGTTAACACCTCAGTTAGCTACAACGAGGCAGAGCGACACTTTCTCAAAGGATCGCGAGGTAAGTACGTAAAGTCTTTGAATACTTGGATTAAAATGTTGTTGTGTAAAAAGAGGGTTATGCAGTTACCTTGATGTTCGGGGCTACCTGAAGTGGAAAGGTTTACAGGAACAAAGGAAATAAGGGTCCAGAAAATAGCCCCTTGATTTCACCTTGTTAGGCCCCTATACTACTAGTGTAACCCCTTATTGTTATTATTACAACCCACTTATTATATTGATGTACCCATGTAGTGCCCATATTGTTACTATTGTGCCCCATAGAAGCCCACTATTGTCATGTTAGGCCCCTATACTACTAGTGTAACCCCTTATTGTTATTAGTACAACCCACTTATTATATTGATGTACCCATGTAGTGCCCATAATGTTAGTATTGTGCCCCATAGAAGCCCACTATTGTTATTATTGTGACCTTACATTATTATTGTTATGTCGGCTCTGATTATGTTATGACCCCTTAGACTCCTATATATAGAAAGGAGGTCTTTTCATTTGTATCGTCGAAGAATTATTCATTTTTGTAATGTAAAGGAGGTTTCCCCCTCGAAGAGGCTGAATTTTAAGGCATTGATCTCTCTTTTCTATCTTCTTGTGAGCTGGTTTCATAACATTTGGTATCAGAGCTTTGGATTCTAGGGTTTCGCTGCTCCAAACAGGTCATCATGGCATTTTCGCTATAACTTTTTTCTGCGATGTTTCAGAAGCTAAAAAATAAACCCATTTGAGAAGAAATCGCGCTGAATCTTGGGTCCGAATTTCAGAGCTTTTTGCACTATATTTGCGGAGATATGATCTAAGGAAGTTGGTCTTTTTGAAGACTCCTGAATTACATTCCAAACAGTTGACCTGGGGAAAATCGTCATAACTTTCTCTCTGAGCATTGGATTGAAATATGGTAAAAAGGTATAGAAAGAGGACGGACTGTAGTTTTTTGTATATATTTTTCAGTGCCAAAGGCCAAAACATTGACACGTGGCACTTCATACAAGTTCGCTCTTCTGGAAAGGTCTATAATTAGGTCATCTTGGGAGATTGTGCATAACTCTTTCTTGGAGAATCCAATTGGATCAAACTAGTGGCATTGGAAAGAGGACACAGAGGGATACTACAAGTCGCAATTTTAGAACATAAAGATTTGAAAGTACAGAGTTACAGTCGTTTCAAGATCGAGCTCCTAAAATCAAGAAAAAGCAAGATGAGGAAGTTTGATGGCAAGGATTTGGTAAATTGGATACTTCTGATGGACCAATATTTTGATCTACATGGTGTACCACTGTTACAAAAGGTATGTATTGCATCTTCATATTTAGAACCAGATCAATTTTTATGGTATGAAGGGCTTTGTTCTCGTAAACAACTTGTTACGTGGTCAATTTTCACAGAGGAAATGATAGCACATTATGAGGATACAAAGAGAAACACCTTCTTTAGAGCAACACCACAACAATTGGAAAGAGTAAAAGGGCTTTGTGACATAGTGGAAAGAAAAATTATGGAAACCAGGAAGCATGCCCCTCACAACTATAAAGATGGAAGTGTTGTTTCTCCTAGCCTTGCACAACCTACAAGGGTTACACCACAACAATTGGAAGAAAAAAGAGAAAAAGGGCTTTGTTACAATTGTGATAGCAAATGCACTAAAGGTCATAAGTGTGCTGAGAAGAAATTATTTTACATAGAATATGAAGAGGAGGAAGAAACGGATCAAGAAACTTCAAAAGAAGAAGATATACGCCAGGACCCCACCCTAGAGACAGAAGAAATGAATCAGACCATATCTTGTAAAGCATTGGCAAGAATTACCACTCCTCAAACTCTCAAGATAGAAGGACATATCAAGAAGAAAAAGGTGCAAGAAGTGAAAGATCACATCGAGAAAGAAGAAATGAATCCAACCATATCTCGTAATTCATTGGTCAAAATTACCACTCCTCAAACTATCAAGATAGAAGGACATATCAAGAAGAAAAATGTTCAAGAAGTGAAAGATCACATCGAACATCAAGAAATGAATCCGACCATATCTTGTAAAGGATTGGAAGAAATTACCACTCTTCAAACTCTAGAGATAGAAGGACATATCAAGAAGAAAAAGGTTCAAGCAGTGAAAGATCACATTGAGCATCAACAACAAGTTCTCCAACTTTTAAAGGATAATGCCACTGCGGTGCAAAATCAAATGAAACAATAGCTAGATCAACATCATAGTGAAAAATGGCGACCTTACCGAATGGGAAGACTCTTCAAGGATGAGGATGTGGAAGCATTGTTTTGTGCTATTTCTATTATCCAACCAGATTGGATAAACAAAGCAAGGGATGAATGGAAGAAGGACGAAGAAGTATGGCCACTTATTCAAAAGTTGCAAAAGATCCCAATTCAAACAATATTGCCAGAATTGAAGAGGAAGGAAAAATCATATTGGAACCTAAAGCAGTCACAGAAACAAGAACCCGACAGCTACGAAATCGATCAATTTCAGAGTATCTCGTCAAGTGGAAGAACTTACCCACTGAAGATTCCTCATGGGAGGACAAGAATTTTATACAGAAGCATCAAGAATTACTCAAGCATTGAGGACAACGCTTTTTGAAGCAGAGGGGCATGTTAGGCCCCTATACTACTAGTGTAACCCCTTATTGTTATTAGTACAACCCACTTATTATATTGATGTACCCACGTAGTGCACATATTGTTACTATTGTGCCACATAGAAGCCCACTATTGTCATGTTATGCCCCTATACTACTAGTGTAACCCCTTATTGTTATTAGTACAACCCACTTATTATATTGATGTACCCATGTAGTGCCCATACTGTTAGTATTGTGCCCCATAGAAGCCCACTATTGTTATTATTGTGCCCTTACATTATTATTGTTATGTCGGCTCTGATTATGTTATGACCCCTTAGTCTCCTATATATAGAAAGGAGGTCTTTTCATTTGTATCATTGAAGAATTATTCATTTGTGTAATGTAAAGGAGGTTGCCCCCTCGAAGAGGCTGAATTCTAAGGTGTTGATCTCTCTTTTCTATCTTCTTGTGAGCTAGTTTCATAACACACCTCCACGAGGGGACGAGGAAGAACTCACAAAGGTCTCTCCACAAAGTTATATTCATCTTTTTTTTTTTTCTGAATCAGACTATGCAATTTATATTACAAAAAAGGCAAAAATTACATCATCATTGTTACAACAGAGCCGTAGCCCTGTGATTCCTGTCGAAGGACTGACAGTGAGCTCAGGAATTATCATCTCCAAAATTACATAAGACTGACACTAAACCAGGCCAACAGTCATGAGACCGACACTGAACATACATGATTAGCCGAAACTGAAACACATAGAGACTGGGACAAATATAGATATCCGTCACTGTAACAGGTAAGGACAGAATTACATAAGGATAAAGACCAGACACATAAAGGATAGCGGTGAGAACAAACAGTGAAAAAATTCCATTCTCAGAGACCTGAGGCGGACTGAAGAGCGAGCTAGTCATCATCGGTGGTGTGCGGGTCTTCCTCCATTTTGCATCCGGGAGTGTTCTGTTGCGCAGGTTCACTTGGGCCTGCCCCAGGATCTGGGGAGAAGCTTTCATGGACAGGGCGCAGCATATCAGTGGCGGGAACTTGCATATCAATTGTAGGAGCCAACCCAGGAATCCGCGGTGGGCTGGCTTGAGGAGCCTCGTCTTGACCTCCCAGATTTCTGCAATGCTCAACCGAAACCGTGACAAAGAAAGTAGAGTTTGAGAGAGTACATGGTATGCGATATCTCACCATGGGATGCGCAGCGTGCCCACAATCCATAATCTCCCGGTGTTCCACTGCTCTGCCTCTGCCAACCGCCCGTCCTCTGTAGTCCGCTGCTCTGCCTCGACCAGCCGGCCTTCCCCTGGAGCGTCTGCGTTCAGAAGAGATCTCAATTGAGGATGAAGGGGAGGGGGCTCGCCTCTGAGACGAAGCCTGACCTTTGGAGCAGCCGCGTCGATTAATCATCCTATGTCGCTCTCTTTGCTTCCCTGAATTGTTCAAATTGCAGGTGTATCTCCTCTCAATTTCCCGAATGACCAGAGCATAAGCCAGCCCTACCTCCGAGCACTCAAACCCTTTGCTGGACGGCGGGAGAATAACAGAGATGTCGTGCATTCCCAAATTGCTCAGAGAGCAAGGATACTCCCTCGCCGCCTCCCTCAGAACCAGACAGTGAGCCACCACGACCTCCCTCAGAGCCAGAACGCGAGCCCACACAAACTGCGGGAGAATGACAGAGTGTTCATGGCTTTGAATCGCCATGTTCCAGTTACCAAGACGAGCAGTGAATGCCGAAAGGACTCCGCTGGAATAAACCGCCTCCGTTCTTAAATGCATCACATGGCCAGACCAGATGTGAATCGTCCTGGTATAGATGGCTCGTCCGGGCTGACACATGCCCTTGTGACGAGCCACCAATCTGTCATGCGTTAAAACCACCCGCATCCGGGAGGGAGCGGTCCTTTTGCACCAAAGCGATGCAGTCTTGTTTAAGTTGTTCATCATCAACCATGTCCAAGGAGCCAGAGAAGTATGGTGATGCCTGAGAAACACCTTGGTTAGCCATTCTGTCGGCTACCTGGTTTGCTATTCTTCGCACATGCTGGAAGGTTATGCTTTGGGGATTCTTAAGCTTAGCTTCCAGGGATTCCAACCTGCTTAGCAATCTCCAGCTAGCTGCTATCTTGACTGCTGTTGTCCCTGCCTGAATTTTCTTGGCTGCTACTATTAGGATGAGAGAATCGCCCTCAACCTCTAGAGGGAAGAAGTGATTTTGCTCTGCTATACATATCCCTTGCCAGAGACCTTCCAGCTCAGCTACATTGTTAGTGTCTTTGCCTATTGAACCAAAATAAATATGCAGAGTTGCTCCTGTATGGCTTCTGATGATTCCTCCGAAACCTGCAGGACCAGGATTACCTTTAGCTGCCCCATCAAAATTGAGCTTGAATGAGTTGGAAGCTGGTGGGGACCAGGAGGATGGGGAGGTGGAACTGCGAGGAGGACGGGAGATGATCTTTGCAAAGGCGGAGAGGTCAAGATTCCATTCTTTCAAAATGTCCTTCTCTTGCTGCACTTCTGGCATGTCTGTATCATACCAGGTTCTTATGGCTAAGGTTTCCTGTATGTTTCTTTTGTAGATGAGCCACAGAGCATCGATTGTCCGGGAAGTGTTGTTGAAGATTCGGGAGTTGCGCTCTTTCCAGAGAATCCAGTATAAAAAGCCTGGTATTAGCCCCCAAAGTGTATTGAGAAGATGGCTTTTGAATGGGTTCTTGTCCCAGTTCCTGATATTTTCCGTTATATCCTCGCCCCTGGGATCTGTTCTCTTGTTGCATTTCTCCACTTTCTCCCAAAGTTGCTTTGCTAGCGGGCATGTCTCCATTAAATGGCTGATTGTCTCAGAGTTGAGATTGCAATTTGGGCATCTAGAAGGCCCAATGAATCCTCTTTTTATCAAATTGTCCCAAGTAAGAATGCGCTTTTTACTTAGCAGCCATAAGAAGGTTGAGATTTTGGGCCATAGCCCTGGTAACCAAACTCGTGCCCAAATTTGATCTTTATCTGCTTGTGTATCTGAATAGCGCAATTGGTGTGCTTCTTTGGTGGTGAATGTGCCTTTGTGCGTGTGACCCCATCTGAGCTTATCTTGCTGGTTTGAGTGACGGATTCTGCGATGTGTGAGTTCCTGATCCATTTCTGAGTAAGTTTCACCCTCCCAATCCCTCTGCCAGCTGCTAGCTGGTTTCCACAGTTGGTATCCATGAGGCGCTACGGGTTGCCAGAATTGTTGAACCTGAGTGAGGTTTTTTTGCTGCATGTTTGATTGCCAGATCGGCTTTTGGAATAGATTCGCAAGTTTGGGGAGCTGCTGCCACGAATCTTCCCAAAACTTGGCAGATGTGCCTGAGTGAACTTCCCAAAAGCTGTGTTCCTGAATGAAGTGGCTATGAGTCTTTGCAGCATTCCAAATTGGTGATCCTTGGGCTGTGGAGTTAATTCTGATGAGGTCGTTCCAGTGACTTCCCGGAGCATATTTTGCTTGCCATAAGCGAGCCCAAGGTGAGTGAGGCTTGGAAATCCAATTCCACCACATTCGGGCTCCCATTGTGTTGTTACTTTGGAGCGGATCCCTGAGTCCCAGTCCTCCTTCTGATTTGATCTTGCACACTTCTTTCCAATTGACAAGAGCCCATTTTCGATTCCTACCAGTGGAGCCCCAAAGGAAGTTGCGCTGGAGGTTGCGAATGGTTTTTAAGACCCATTTTGGAGCTGCCATGGTGGAAAAGAGGTACAGCGGCATAGCTTGGAGTACCGACTTGATCAGAACTAATTTGCCTGCCATGTTGAGAGCACGAAAGGTCCACGATGAGAGTTTTGATTCTAGCTGATCAAGGAGGGACCGCCAGGAAGCATGTTTGATAGCTGAGTCAGAGAGGGGAGCTCCAAGGTATTTAGATGGCAGATGGGATATGGTGAAACCCAAAATTCTGGCAATATTCCTTTGAGTGGAGGGGGGGGGGGTGTTAAAAAAGAATAGTTGAGATTTCGAGGCATTGATGGAGGTGCCAGAGGCATCAGAATAGAGGGAGAGGAGAGACTTAAAAACAGTTGCTTCTCTCTAAGAGGGATGGCCAAATAACATAGTGTCATCAACGAACTGCTGATGGGACAGAGGATTGAGACCATGGATAGAAATACCTTTGAGCTCTTTTGAGGCAACAACTGATTTGAGAAGTCTGCTGAGGCCTTCGGCCATTAGAACAAAGAGAAAAGGTGAAAGAGGATCCCCTTGCCTAATGCCACGGGAGGGTCGAAAGGGGGAGGAGGGAGAGCCATTGAGAAGAACAGAGAAGCTTGGGGAAGTGATGAGGTTCATAATCCATCTGGTCCAAGTTGCACTGAAACCAAAGGCTAATAGCATTTTATGAATGAAATCCCAACTAAGCTTATCAAAAGCTTTGGAGAGGTCGAGTTTTAGAATCATACCTGGTTTCTTGAGAATCTTTAATGAGTGTATTACCTCATTTGAGAGTATGATTCCATCCATGATCTGTCGTCCTTCCACGTATCCAGTTTGTTCCGGAGATATGAGTAGGGGCAGAAGAGGTTTAAGCCTATTTGCGATGACCTTTGAGATTAGCTTGTAAATTACATTGCATAAAGCGATCGGCCGATATTTTTCAGGCCTGTTGGGTTCTCCGCCTTTGGGTACCAGGGCAATGAAGGTGGTATTGAGGGCTGGGAGGATCCAATGCATGCTTCTTGATTCTTCAACGAGGTCCCATACCTCATTTTTAATTAGTTCCCAGAATTCGTGGAAGAAATTGGCTGTAAAGCCATCAGGTCCAGGCGCTTTTCCATCTTTGAGTTGAGCCATGGCTTCTTCGACTTCCTGCAAGGTCGTGGGCTGGAGAAGTTTGTTATTGTGATCCTCAAATATGATGCGTGGAATATGCTGCGTGATGGCTCTGATTGCCACGTCTCTGTTTTCAAAGGGTTCCGTTAGAGTTTCCTTGAAATACCCTGTGAATTCCTTCTCCATTTCCTTGTGCTCCTCAATTCTTTCACCTTGTTGGTTGTTGATGAACGTGATATTATTGTGCATTCATCTTTGAATGGTGGCTTTGTGGAAGAATTTTGTGTTCTTCTCCCCCTCTTTGAGCCAATTGATTCTGGATTTTCGCCGCCAGAGTATTTCCTCTTGTTTCTTGCGCTCCTCAATTTGGTTCCAGAGTATCTGTTCCTGTTGCGCTTGTTCTTCTGATCTGCCCTCAAGAATGAGAGTTTGTTGAAGTATGTGCATTTGCTGTTCCAGTTGTGAGCGCTTCTCCTGAATATTACCAAAGTTTGTGCGATTCCATACTTTGAGGACGTGTTTCAGATTTTTTAATTTTTGCTGGAATTGATACATTTTGGCTCCATCTGGCGGGATGTACACTACCCATGCATCGCTGACTACCTTCTTGAAAGTAGCATTTGTGAACCAAAATGCTTCGAATCTGAAAGGTCTGTTGCAGCGGTTACCTGGCCGGGACCATTGTAGCAAAATAGGCCAGTGATCAGATCCGCTTTGGGGGAGAATGGAAGCATTGAAATCCCCTCCTAGGTGGATTGCATTGTCAGAAAGAAGGAATCTATCAAGCCTGGAAGCAATGTGATGGATACCTCGGCGCTTGTTGGTCCAAGTGAAAATACCATTAGAGGTTGGTATGTCCATGAGTTGATTGTTTTGAATGAATTCTCTGAGTCCTTCGCTGTCACTGTCGAGCCTAATTCTTCCTCCCTGCTTCTCTGCCATGGATGTTATTATGTTGAAGTCGCCGCCCCCAATCCATAGCGGGAATTGCCTATTTTCATTGAGGATAGAGATCGTTTCCAGAAGTTCTAGTTTTTGCTGAATTGTCTGAGGAAAATACACATTTGTTAGATGCCCATGGATTCCGATGCCAATAAGATGGAAGGAGGCTTGAATAAGATGGGGGGTGGCATGGTAGTCATATAAGGTGATGATTTGCGGGTTCCACATAATGGCTAAACCGCCTAAGGCTCCAGATGCATCTACAGAGATAGCGCTGCTTCCTGCCCAGACTTTGCTGCGAATTTTTTCAATAGCTTCAATGCTGCTTTTAGTTTCTTGCAGAAAAACTATGGTGGGTTTTTCTTGTTGAATCAAGTTTTTGATCATTCTATGTTTTGAGGGGCTGTTGAGTCCTCTCACATTCCAGGATATTAACTTCATTTAAACTGAGATTTGGGTTTATAGAACTTTGTCAACTTAGGGAATCGCCCCGACTCCATAAGTATTTCACCTAATGCTATGGTTCTTTGTAGATCTGTCTTTCTTCCTCGTTTCTTGGGATCTTTGAGCACCTTTTTTCCGTCCCATGGGCTGCCTCCCTGTATGCCGAGGCTTTTGTTATGCTGCACCTTGGTTAAGACTCCTTCCAACTTTTCGATTTGCCAGGGGAGAATTGAGTTGTATTCTCTCTGTTTGCATGCCGTTTCAAGTGTGAATATGTCTAAACCATCTAGACTGACATCCACCTGATCTTCCTCCATAACAGTAGTATACCCTAGTTCTTCCTCATCAATTTCTTGTTGAAGACTGAGGGCCAAAGTAGCATCTGTCTCCATATCAATGTCTTGTTGCTTATTGTCCGGTGGAGTGTTCTCTTGAGAGGAGGAAGGACTGAGACTCGACACCGATTTTCCTTTCTCCAAGGAAGGGTTTGGATGGAGATTCGAGAGAGCAGGATCAGAGGGCTGCAAGGGGTTTGAGGGGTTGAGGGAAGAAGAGGGCGAAGAGGTATTGAGTGGGGGTTCAGAACTGGGTTGGTCTTGCTTGTTATGCGTAGCAAGAACAGAGAATCTGTTCTGGGAGTCAGCTTTGAGAGCATTGTCTATGACTGGCTGACTCTTTTTGGCATGCCTACGGCGGTTGGGAATTTTTATGAAACCTTCAGAGTCTTTGTCAGAGACAGCATCAGCTGCTTTGGACTGAGAGTTCAATGGACAATCTCGGAATAGGTGGCCATGCTCATGACACTTGCGACAGCGGAAGGGAATATGCTCATAATCTAAAGATTGAGTCCATTCATAATCATCATGATAGAGTTTTACCGTATCAGCTAGAGCTTTGGTCAGGTGCATGTGGACGCAAATCCTGGCATATGAGGTGTATTTGCGAGTTTTTGTCTCAGCCGCGACTCGGATGAAGGTGCCAAGCTTGTTGCCTATATCCGCCAGCGTTTCTTCTTTCCAGTATTCCGCCGGGAGGGAGTACATCCTGATCCAGACCGGAGCCCAGCTGAAATCTTCCTTGTCGGGGTTGAATCTTGGTTTCCATTCTGTGAGATAGAGACCTGAAGAGTTGAAGAAGTAAGGGCCTCCTTCAAATATCCGCACTCTGTCCTCCACACAGTGAAAGATTGCTGTGAAAAAGCCTTTTGGACCGAGTTGCAGAGTGATTTGTCCTTTGGGCTTCCATTTTGAAGCTATCCAGCCTTGTAAGGCTTTTTCCGTAGGCCAGAAACCTAAAAACTTTCCGATAAGTGCGTGATCTTGCATGTACTGGATCTCACCATTGATACGGTGGCTAGGCAAGTCAACCTTGATGGGTTCAGCGGCTTTTGGGATACAGGTGGCCGAAGTTGCTTTTGGCTGCGACGCTTTGGCTTTGTTATGCATCTCCTTATCTGCAGTTTCTTCTTCTGTCGGGGCAGTGTGTGTCTTGTCTTCATTCTTCTGATGTCCGTTTTGTCCTTCGTCTGGGCCTGCGCCAGAGGGGAACAGAAGTTGTACATGCTGCGATTTGTCAGAGCTTGAAGCGTTTTTTGGAGGGGAGGCAGAGCTCTCCCCTCCTACCGCCATTTCCATTGCAAGCAACCAGCAGAGGTGCGGCGGCAGCAACAGTAAGCGGTCAAGGGCGGCGACTGGTTAGGGTTTGGTAGCGCTTGACAGAGTTTTGCATCAGAGTTTTCTACTATTACCAAAATGCTGTTTCAGCAATTAAGTTATATTCATCTTATAAGACAAAGAATTCCGCAAATACAACTTCCACCTACACCACCACCGGCTTCACCGTCATCACCTCCATCTTCACCTGTACCACCTCCACCACCACCACGATTCAGTATGGTGAACACAGTGAAGTTGCCATTGTTCAAAGGCTTGGGAAATAAGGATCCGAACCAATTCTAGTTTGTAGTGAGGCTGTATGGGAAGCGCAATGTGTTACCGATGACTATATAAAGAAAGCAACATTGGTTAGCGCCCTACACGATCGTGCACTGACCTGGTATATTATGTACTCCAATGATAACCCGAATGCGAGAGTAGTGGACAACAAAGCAACACTGAATAGGGAATTTAGCAGACCTAAATCTGAAGTACAGTCAATTATTGGATTTAAAGAAATCACGATGATACCAAGCGAGACTCCTTGGGAACTAGATTAGAGGCTGAAATGTATGATTCATGAAGCCAATATGAATCTAATAGATGGACAGCATCGCGAGTGGTTTGTAGCTTCGCTACTATGACATGTAAGGAGTGCGCTATCGTAGCAGAAGATAAAAACTCAGGCTGAGGCCTTAGAGATTGCTATGAGGCTACATGAGACCCTGATGCAAGATCCCAATCTGGGAGTTCAACAGATTCATGCACAGCTGAAGAATTTATGCCTTGAGATGCATAGTTTGAAACAGGATAGGATGGTTCAACCAGAAGTGCGCAAAGAAGTGTGGTGGGTAAAATGCAAGAGCCAGGGTCATGACAAAGAACACTACCTAGTTTTTACAAATTACCTCGTAGGAGGAGGACCGATTCCTTTAAGGCCAGAAGCTCAAGCAGGACCTAGTGTGGCACCTGCTTTGTGGTGCGCGATTTGTCAAATAGTTGGAAAAGATGCCACAGACAATTGTCACTTGTTACAGAAGTATACACAAAATTTGCAACAGTTGTTCTACAACTTTTGTAGATCGATGGGACATGATGAGCGTACCTGTAGAATTTACGAGTTGATGATGGATAGAACCCCCACCTATAGTGTTCAGGCCAAAACGCAACCCCTTGACCAAAATGCAGAAATGGAGTGAATAGGATTTCAGGGGCACAGACGAGGCCAAGGCAAAGGAGGACCTCATAGAGGTCACAGACAATTGATTTGCTACAATTGCAGAGGGCCAGGACACTATACCCGCAATTGCACAAATCCAACGCGCTCGTCGTGCAAGTATTGCACGCTATTTGATCATGAGATAGAAGATTGTCCTACTCTGATAGCTAGGATATGTGACAAAGGAGCTCTACCTCCTCCCCCAACTCAGAACCTGTAGATGATGAGGTATAAGCCTCGCGAGGAAGACCCGAATGTAAACATTATGCTCCAAAGTGGTATCATAACAGGAGATGACAAGGGGAAACAACCAGAAGAAAGTACTTGGGTTCGCAAATCTCTGATGAAAGAAGCAGAGTTTGGTTTGGAGCGCACTCAGGAAACTTTCATGGAAGCTAAGAAGATCTTCGCTAATGCCTCCACTTCAGGAAGCAAAGATAAACTAGAGTCATGAATGGACCCATCACTGATGACAACTTTCCTTGAAACATGTATGAAGTTACTGCGCGATAGTAAGGCTATGAAAGGGTTATCGGGACTCATCAACAGATGCGTTGGGACTGTGCCAAGAGGACCGTGCGTAGTCTGGAAGATCAGAAAGCATAAGACAAGGAAAGGCTGTGAAATGAGACTTACCATGCAGATCGGAGAATATGAGATGGATCAAGTCATTCTAGATTTGGGATCAGATGCGGATGTTCTACTGAAACAGACATGGGAAAGAATGGGGAGACCTGTGCTGTAATGGTCTTTGATTTAGTTAAGGATGGTGAATCGACAGAAAATAATACCCATGGGGTGATTGTAGGGAATAACTATGGATATTGAGGGAGTGAGCACATTGGCAGATTTCGAAGTGATAAAGATTGTTGATCAAAAAAATCCCTACCCTGCGCTCTTAGGAATTGACTAGGCCATTGATATGAATGGGTTAATTAATATGAAGAAGAGAAAAATGATCTTTGAGAAAAATTCATTGTGCATAATTATACCCTTGGAACTTGTTGAGGGATCGCGCTATACGGAGCCGGTCTGCGACTATGAAAGTGATGATGATCTAGACTACATCTACAAGATAACATCGTGAGACCAAGACTGGGTGAATCCCACCATGGATGGATGGATTACATGGGAGCGCGAGAGCTCCTGCACTTTGGATTCTGATGAAGAAATAGAGTCATGACAGAATGAGTTACATGGGGTAACTATGCTAAATTGCAATATGATGACCAGGTCGATGCACTGTGTGTTGATAGAAGTAAGAGATCTACCTACTTGTGATGGTCTAAATGAGATAGATACCTTCTTGGATGCCTTTGAAAGGGAGGTGCCGGAAAAGCAATGCTTCCAGGCCTTGGACTCGGTACTGTGCGCTACACTCGCGAGATGGTGGGGTACACACAAAGGGAGTTTTGACGATTGGCACAAATGTAGGAGAAGGATGAGAGCGCACTTTGGGAAGCCTAAGATGTGATTGGCAAACAAGTATGATGAATAGGATGACCTGCGCACACATTTGGCCAAGTGGACGCAAGCCTATGGAGAAAAGCGCCAATCTGCGCAGATACACATGTACTCCGCGCTAAAATACATGGTCAATAAGAATGTGTTGGGGGGGTGAACTTGCAAATGGCTCTTAATGTTGGGAAGACATTATGCAGGAAGAGAAACCACGCAGAAGATTCTACGTGTAGAAGCATTCAACAAGGTATGCACTGCATTGACCAAGGTATGCAATGCACAACGAAGTGATTGGGACCTACGCATACCTGCAATGTTATGGGCTTATCGAATGACATGCAATAAACTAACGGGACAGACACCTTTTAGGCTTGTCTATGGAGTGGAAGCCATAATGCCTATGGAATACATTGTGCCTAGTCTACGCATAGCAGCGCTCATAGATATGACGGATTATAGAGCCCAGGAAGAGAGGCTCGCGTAGCTGGAAGAGCTCGAAGAAGAACGATTTTTGGCTAGATTCCACCAGTAGGTCCAAAAGCAATGCGAAAAGGCATGGCATGACCAACACATCAGGATGCGCACATTCAAGGTAAACGATTTTGGTTTGTTGTATGATAGTAAATTTAGAATGCACTAGTTAGGGCTGTATATTATTAAGGAGATTACCGATGGAGGTGCGATACATTTGGTCAAGTTAAATGGAGAGACCTTCCTAGGAAAAGTGAATGTGAGATGGTTGAAGCCATACACATGTGGCCCGGCCATCTGACTAGCCGACCGAAGCACAATCTTAGCGCTCCAGGCAGCTGAAAGGAGGCACAGGACTATAAACTACTCTGCTTGAGAACTACGCGATGTTAGGACTTCGCACAGTAGAAAAGTGTCACAGTGTCCACGACAACGCAAAGACAGCTGCACTAGCCCACAAGTTTGCTAGAAAGTGACTTTTTCAGTCCCTATTCACGATGTGATTCTTGGTTTGAGGCCAAATGGAGTGGGTGACAGGCATTTAAGGCGAGCTTTATGGGCTAGATTCTTGAAAATCTGCCACCAATCTAGCATAAATGGACCGAATGTGGGGGGAACGGTTGAATTCAAATTCAAAAGGCGCTATAAATTACAAAGGTTTGTCCTACAAACAACAATTGGAAATTTGAGAACTGAGTTGTTGCATGCTCAAATATTCATGAACCGAGACTTGTTCGATATTCTGAAGGTGAATTCGTTACTTAAGTAATTACCAGAGATGTTGAGAGAACTGAGGAGTTTCACTATGGTAGCACCTGAAGAAGTCATGGATACTGGAGCAATGACCGTTGAGGAAGCAGTGCAGGAAATTACAGAAGCATACCATTACAACCTCCATTGAAGCAAATCTTGCGCAGATACGAGAAACTCGGGAGAGGATTCCAAGTAGTATTTCAATGATAGCAATCACCGAACAACGCGTAGAGGAAGTTCAGCAGGTAGTTGGTCAGTGTGTTTCTGAACTTGCAGCGATCCAATCAGAGTTGGGAGGTCTTCGCGCAAAGATCTCTAAAACTACAGAGTGACTCAAGGGCGAGTCACAATGTTTGTGTTGGGGGCCTGTTGGGTGCGGGATCCTCCAAGGGATGTTTTGGGGTTTAGAGCCTAGATTTTGGTCAATTTTGTAATTTCGATGTAAAGACTCCTCATTTTGTGGGCATAGAGCGCGTAGTTGTAAAAGATTCATAGGATTGTCTGCCCTTATTTTGATAATATAATGTTGGCTATAGAAGATCTACCCATGGTCCGTGGACCATGGGATTGCATAAATAGAGTGAAGCTCCAAGTAGCTAAGCTAATCACAAAATGTCTAAAGAAGAATGATGTATGCGAGATAGTTCTGAAGTGTAAAGTCTAGTTGTGGGTCGTAGCGTAGGAAGAGACTCTACAGCTAAGTGCGCAGAGGCCTAGTAGTCCACAACTGAGTGCACGTGCCCCTACAGTTAAGTGCGCAGGACAAGTCGAGTCTGTAAACAGTGGAAGTATTAATAAAGAGAAGCTTCTATCAATTCTGCGTCTTTATTTCCTGTTTTATGCATATGTTATATTGGGTATGAATTTCACTTTTAATGCTTATATGATGCGTGAATGTGTATAATTGTATTGGCTAAGTGAATGCAAGATAGAATATCTATTTATGTGAAGATAATCAAGACCTGTTAATAAGATAAGTAAGATACTTGGTATAGTTTAGGAGATATCGCAATTCGTTGCCTTAGCAGCACGAAAGGACTTCAACACCTAGTTAGAGCTATGCGAAAGTCGATTATAACAAATCACAAAGGCACTGAAGGGTAGAACAGTGTGCAAAGTGACCTGCGCAAAGGTAGGTTTAGTTGGACTAAACTGATATCACATCCATCTCAAGGGTGTGGAAACTTGGTTCCAGCATCCCCCCATACTGCTTCAGGTGAGACTTCAGTGTGTGCTCCACGGGTTGATGCCGAAAGGGCCAGTAGTGTAGGGATTTGTTTGGCTAAATAACTCTAAACCTGGGTCAAGCCCCCATAAGCCAACAAATATGGAAAGTGGAAAATATGGATATCTTTATCACCCTTGAATCCTCCATGTTTTCCTACATTGAATCACCCTAGGTTTTAAGACTTGTAAGCTCATATTTGAAACCAAAATATGTAACCTCAATTTTGAATCAAATTTTTATTGAATCAAACTTTTCTTGCTTTCTGTATAGTGGAGAATAGGGTGTGGGACAGAGATTTATATCAAATATTTGAAACTAATGAATGTGAAACATGTTACTTATTAGATTTGCTTTATTCTTTTCTTGTAAGATTGGCAACAAAGGAGCAAGATATATGCAATGTTGCAATCCTCCATGTTTTCCTATGCTAAAACACCCTAGGGATATCACTTCATTCTTAGATATCTATCGATCATACATTTCTTGCCAACTTCAGGTCAATTTTGAGCTTTTTAGCAATCATTTTATTTGATCTGAATTTTCTTGCTGTTATACAGATACATATATTTCAGATTGTTAAATTAAAAGGTATTATCATCTAAGAATATGTGCATTCATATTCATAATAATTGCAAAGATGCTATGCTTGATATTTATCTTTTTATTCTCATTTACTTGAGGAAATACTTCATATAGAATCCCTTTGGCTAAGTTTCCTTATTATGAGGGGCATATTGTTTGACAATTGGTGTTGGTTGTGTTAATGTTGGTGTTGATGTTGTCATCCATGTCAACCAGACTAGAATGGATGCTTTTCACAGCAGATAAAGGTAGTAATGGCTCAGGAAGAGTCTCATGGTTGCTATAGTACTCTGTAGAGAATCATCACAGTAGCAGGCTTATTGGAAAAGCCATAAAATGATGACTATTGTGATGGTGCAGATGGCATCCCAATGGTAGCTACAAGATTTATGTAGAGAATCATCATAGTAGTAGGCTTACTAGAGAAGCCATAAAATGATGACTATGGTGAATGGGAGTTCAACACTCCATGCCCAAGGAGAAGAGTTAAGAATAAAAGAGTGGCAAAGAGTTTGAATCCATCTTAAAGGTATCAGATGGGCTCAAAGCCTACATCAAACCTTATCCATTGGAAGGTGATCTGGAAGATCTTTCCAATGGTATGCAGAAGTCTAAAAATGGACTTCTGGATCAAAAGAAATGGTCTGCCGAAGTCTAGGGATATGAAGTCTTAAGAAGGATTGGAATATCGGAGATCAAAGCCCATTGGGACCTGATATTGAAGACCAGAATATTGGAGACCAAAATATCAGAGCACGAGGCATATCGGATATCGGGATATCAAAGAATCAGAGTAAATTATATTGGAGTCCTAGGACATCATAATATTAGGACTTCTTAATAGAGGAATTTTTAGAAGTTATGATATCCAGCAAGGCCAATAGTGTTACACTAAAAAATGTCACCATGGCTATTTACAGTTAGTATGGCTCTATCAACAGTCATGCTATCCTCTTGGGCAAGTCTTATGCCTCTGCTCTCCATGTCAAACTCCAAAAAGAGAGAAAGTCTTTGTAAATGTGTTTATCTCTGGGTACGCAGATTCTCTCGGCCTTACCTGCGTGTACGCACCTAATGTTCACAAAAACTGTGTACTTGTACGCTCTGTATGTAAAGGGGCAGGTGTGTACCCCTGTAAAGGTCAAAAGGCGCGAGTTTCATCTTTAAAAAGTTACTTGTGGTCATTTCTAGAGCATTCTAGAAGGGTGTTCGACGTGTATTGAGCGCCTCCAGATGGTTCATGTACCCCTATGAAAGAGGAACTTATCCCATCAAGAGAGGAGCTATCCCATCCAAAGAGGGGATTATCCCATTGATGGTGGACCTGATTAACTTCCTCTTGAGCACTATAAATACAGGCATTGGGCCAGAAGGAGGAGAGGTTGAAAGCTAAACATTTCTAAGGGTAGATGCTGCTAGAATTAGGACTCCCATTTAGAAGCTTGTGAGGAGAGATTCCCATCCTTTCTTGTTTCATTTGGGAGATTCCTTCACTGAACCAATCCCCGACCATCCTTAAGGCCTTTGATGGCCGTGGGTTCCGTCCGTTTGGTATTCTACAGGAATTGCCTATAGGGGTAGAAGGTAAAACCGTTAGTCTGGATGTGGAGGTGGTTGATGCCCCTCTAGACTACAACCTTCTTTTGGGTCGAAGTTGGTCATATGCTATGACAGCGGTTGTTTCATCGGTCTTCAGAGTAATAAAGTTTCCACATAACGGCAAGATCGTGACAATTGATCAGCTGACATACTTTTCATCCGACCCAGCCTCTTCAGAGAGTATCCAGCATGTCGGTAAGACGACAATCCCTTATAGGGACGTTGGCGTAGGTTTAGTTAAAGATTCCGGTTTACTGGGAACTTTTCCTTTCCCTCCAATCAACGCAGACCCTTCATTTGCATCAATTCATATGATTACATCAGACACCATTATTTACGACGATCCTTGGATTGTCCCATCTGAATCTGAGATAGACTCATTCGGTGATGCTATGCCTTTGAGTCCATATGAAATTGCTTATGAAGCCGTCGTGTCTTTTACCGACTCGCGTTCAACCCAAATCGACCAAATGAATGTGGTCAGTGAGGAATCACTTTTCACATCAACCTCAGAATGGATAGCGTTTCCCGAAGTCGTGTCATCTGACGAGCGACTTCGCGAAATCCTAAGTGTAGACGATCTACCATGGGAAGATCTCCATCATAGATCTTCGTTTTTACCTGAGGGTGATGCTTTTGAAAATGATTTTTCATCTATTTTTACCGCTGAATATGTCAAAGACGCTCAGAATCCAACGAAACATCCTGATTCAGAGTTGAATTTAGGGAATATTTCTTGCACTATTCCCATTGACATTTCAGTGAAGCCCGGAATTGAGGAAAACATTCATATAGGTGCCTCATGTACAGAAGATGAAATTCAAACTTACAAGGCCCTATTCCAAGAATTCCGCGATGTGTTTGCCTGGTCTTACGAGGAAATGCCAGGAATCGATCCTGCCATTGTTGTTCATGAAATAAAGACCTACCCAGACGCTAAACTTGTCCGGCAACGGTTGCGTCAGATTCACCCTCGAAAAGCAGCTGCGATTAAAGCAGAAGTCGAAAAGTTGTTGAAAGCGGGTTTCATTTATCCAATCCCGTTAACGGATTGGGTATCGAATATTGTTCCGGTTAACAAGAAACAAGGAACAATAAGAATCTGTATCGACTATAGGGATATAAATCGAGCTTGTCCAAAAGACAACTATCCTACGCACTATATCGATCAAATAATTGATGATTGTGCTGGAAGTGAAATGTTTTCCTTTATGGATGGTTTTTCAGGCTATAATCAAATCAATATTCTACCTGCCGATCAACCAAAAACGGCATTCATTTGTCCATGGGGGACATTTGCTTACTGCAAATTACCTTTTGGACTTAAGAATGCCGGAGCCACTTTTCAACGGGCGATGTCTTATGCATTTCATGACATCAAGCACATTGTACAACCGTACCTCGATGATTTGCCTGCTCATTCTTTACATCGAGCTGATCACCTTGTCCACTTACGAGCAATCTTTATGAGGTGTAGGCATTATCGTATTCGGTTGAATCCGCACAAGTGTGTATTCTGTATAGAAGCGGGTCGATTGCTGGGATTTGTTGTTTCAAAAGCCAGCATTCGCGTCGATCCCTCGAAGGTCGAAGCTATCATCAAATTGCCTCCTCCTTCGAGTTTGCGCCAACTCCAAAGTTTGCAAGGGAAAGCAAACTTTTTACGCCGATTCATTCCAAACTACGCCGAGGTCACTAAGGGTTTTACACGGTTGTTGAAACAGAATGCTCAATTCTTTTGGGACGAGATTGCCCAACAATCTTTTGATGCACTTAAGCACGCGTTGACCCATGCACCGTTGTTGCATCCTCCCAACTACAACCAGGACTACTTCTTATACCTCGCAGCTTCGCATTCCACTATTGGAATGGTGTTAGTCCAAGAAGATGAATTCGGAACGGAACATGTGATATATTATCTTAGTAGGACGTTAAACCCCACTGAGCTAAAATATTCGCATGTGGAGAAATTGGCCCTGGCAGCCGTTCAAGTTGTCCAGCGTTTTCGTCACTACATTCTTCTCCGTAAAACTACAGTTATTTCGGATTGCAACCCTATGATTTATATTTTGACTAAACAACTGCTAGGGGGAAAGTACTCTAAATGGATCGTTATCCTGCAAGAGATCGACTTGGAGTTCGAGAAGTCCAAGTCTAAGAAATCCTTAGTTTTTGCGGAATTGATGTGTGATTTCCCGCGTGCTGACACCGAAACTGTGGCAGAGGAGTCCATTGCGGACGAATCTTTGTTTCTTATTAGTACTTTAGATCCGTGGTATGGGGATATAATCATCTATCTCCAAACCCAAACCTTTCGGCCTGAAGCTTCAAAGTCGGAGCGTCGAAAAATTCGGTTTCAATCCCAGCAATACAGAATTATTGGAGATACACTTTATCGCCGGGGGGTAGACTTGGTTTTTCGACGTTGTTTAACTCACGAAGAGGCTGAGAGGGTTTTGAATGATTGTCACTTTGGAGCGTGTGGCGGTCATATGTCTGGGTATGCCACAGCTCAGAAGGTGTTGCGTGCTGGCTATTTCTGGCCGTCCATGTTTAAAGATTGTATCATTGCGGTCCGAAAATGCCACAACTGTCAAGTGTTTGATCGCAAGATGCGTGCACCACCTGCTCCCCTCCATCCTATAATTGTCGTTGGTCCTTTCGCCAAATGGGGTATCGATTTTATTACTTGTAACCCTCACTCGGCCGGGGGGCATGCGTATATCATCCTCGCGGTTGATTATTTTACTAAATGGGCTGAGGCGATGCCTACATTCGACGCAAGCGGCAAAACAGCTGCAGTTTTCGTATTCAATCACATTATAACTAGGTTTGGTGTCCCGCAAGCAATCATCACTGACCATGGGGGCCATTTTCGAAACATCATGATGACTGAGCTTACAAGCCAGCTTGGTTTGCGCCACGATAGCTCTACTCCTTATTATCCGCAAGCCAACGGTTTGGTTGAGTCTATCAACAAAGTTCTGGTTATCATGATCCGACGAATCATTGGTATTCATCGGTCGAATTGGCACAACATGTTATTTTCAGCGCTATGGGCATACCGAACTTCAGTGAAAACTTCAACAGGGTTCACTCCTTTCCAGCTAGTTTATGGCTTGGAAGCTGTGTTACCCATTGAATGTGAAATCCCATCACTTCAAATGGCTGTCGAATTACTCCCAGCTACTTTCGAAGAGAAGAAACGTTTATTATACTTAGCTCAATTAGATGAGACTCAGCGTGACGCTGCATTGGCAATCGAGACTCACGCGAAGCGAATGAAAGCTCAGTATGATAAAAATGTGACCCCTCGAAGTTTTTTGGAGGGAGACCTAGTGCTATTATATGATCAAGCTAACGATAAGCTAGGTGCTGGAAAATTCGTTCCTATGTGGCATGGACCCTACATTGTAAAGCGAAAGCTAGCAAAAGGGGCCTATGAGCTGGTAGATTTTGATGGGGACTCTTTGGGTAAACCCAGAAATGGACTTTACCTAAAGAGGTATTATGCTTAAATGATGGGTATGGAGAATTTTTAGTTAGGTTAGGTTTTCTTTCTAGCTAGTATGTTTGTTAGTTTAGATAGTGTGCTTAGCTTAGAAAGTGTGTTTTTCGTCGTTATTCTGGCTTATCTTGGTTTTACTCTTGATATTGCAGATGTCGACGCCTCTCCAAACGTACATTGGATTTGTCGATGGTGCTTGTCGTAGTACACGGAATATCTCTTCCGCAGCTTGGGTTATCTATTCGCCCTCTGACGAGTTAGTTTCTATGCATGGGGTGAGCCTCGGTCAAACAACGAACAACATTGCAGAATACAGTGCAGTGGTTGAATTATTGTCTGAATCTATTTCATTTGGAATTCGACGTTTGATAGTGAGGTTAGATTCTGAACTCATTGTATTACAGCTTAATAGAGTATATGCCATTAGAAATCCTGTGTTATTAAGGTTGTTTTTGAGAGTGCGTCTCTTGGAACGTGAATTTGATTACATTGAATATCAGCATATTCCAAGGTCTTTAAATACATTAGCAGATGCAATTGCTTCTCGAATGTTGGACAGACATTTGCAATAATCATGCAAGTAAATTTAAAAACATTTCATCACATATGTTAAACAAGATAAGCCGGTAATAATGATATATATATATATAGATAGGAGTGTGTCAAAAATATACATCGTCTTCGATCATAGGTTGAAAAACACCTTATGATCGGCAAAAATGATAAGTACAAAAAACCAAAAATGTCATATGTGTCTACAAAAGTGACTAGCCAATCACTGATGGTGCTCTCTATACGAGACCACTGCCCGCGCTACCCTACACAGGAACCTCCTGAAAGGTCCTGGGACTACGACCACATAGCGCTGAAGTCGAATAGGAATGTCATCTATGGTGGTCTCTGGTATACCTGCCGTCAGACGCTCTAGATCCTGTTCCAACTCGGCTAAGGTCTCTGCGGCCGCATCCTGTGGGGCTAGTGCTGGTACAGCTGGTACTCTTCTCTCAAAAGCCCGGAGATTGGCCGGACGCCGTGGACCTACATCTGCATTTTGGAAATTTGCCACTGTCAGTTTTGAGACGATATATAAAAAAAAAAAACAAAAAAAATAGATAATTTAAAAACTTGTGAAAAATGAAGTACCTCTGTCATCCCACTGTTCTCCCTGTGGAAGAACCATGTCCGGATCATTCCGAAAATCCATTCCGGCATAGGGAAAATCCTGAATAGCAAAGACCTGGCCCTCTAGCCAGTGAAAGTAACCATTAGGAAATCGAACAACGGTCACGCCCTCATCAGGATGTCGGGCCATTACCGCAACCCATCTCGTCAACTTAGGCTCCCGAGGAACCCCAGCTGGAACAGTAAGATGCTAGGGGATCAGCATTGGAACTCTCTCTAGGGAAAAGCTCACAACTAAAGGCCCATATCCAAAGGTCTTCAGTTGTCCGTTCTTTGCCCTGGTTAGTTGGCCCTTCATATTGGCCAACACAGCATCGCACCAGTTGAAAATGGTGCCTCGGTAGCAATCTATCGCCATCCGCATTTGGGACCCAGTGGCAATGTGCAAGGTGGCTGCGCCGCAGAGTCTGGTAACAGTAAAGGCTATCACCATAAGTTCGGGCAGGGATATGTACTTGATTTCTATCCCTTTCTCCTGGTTTTGATTGTTGCACCACTCTAGCCGGAGGCTAGCAAGGGATTGGCCACCCGGCCTAGTCCTGGACAGAGTCAGTTGCTCACCCCTATTAGGCAAGCCAGAGAGAAAATATATGTCGGAGGGCTCTATCTCGAGCTGGTTCTCTCCGATGTAGAAGCATTGATCCTGAATGTTCCACCTTTCAACCAGCCACTCAAGGAATGGCACCTGGCCCCTCATGCCGGGTATGGCCCAGTATTTGTACAGACCGCATGCTTTTAACGCATCAATAGAAGGTTGATGACCAATTGCGGCCAAATCAACGTCTTCGTGTTCTCTTTCTCTCCAATCTAGCATGGTGAGTGCCCTACACACCAAAAAACAATGATTAGAATTCATGGAACAAAATTTGAATGGTTAAATTTGGGGTTTGGGGTTTGAAAATCCGCCTTTCGCGGGGTACGCACCCCGCGTTCAGAATACAGAGCGGCGGTACGCAGCTGTTCTGAAGGTGGGCTGCGTACTCCGACCATTTTCCTATATAGGAAAAAGTCGGGGTACGCAGGTCACCCATGGGGCACCTGCGTACCCCGAAAAGCGGACCCTAAAACCTAAAACCCCCTAAAAAATCAAACTAGAACTTGAAATGAAATTCTAAACGGATGAAATTGAAGAGGAGGATGTTGTGGAATACCTGAAAGAGACGGCGCTCGATTCTGACGGTCGGATTCTCCGCAATGTCCACGGGAAGTTTCTTGCCAAAAGCCCTTTTCTCAACCTCAACAGTAAAATGGTAAAAATGACATGGTAAAAAGTCTTTTTATAGGTTTTTTGGATGAATGAATGCTAAGTTTGTTTATTTTTCACCATGGAAAGATGTTTTTCAATGTATTTTTGCCTATCTTAAACAGGTATGAGTAATGTGTTGTTTTTGTGCAGGACAGAAGGATTTAGAGGGAAAATTGTCATTTTTCACGAACCAAAACATCAGAGTCATCTTTTAAGCCCTTTTCTGACTCCTAAAAATATGAAAATATTGCCGAGCGTTTCTTTTACACTCGTTAAAACGGAATTAGAAGACGGTCCCCTTATAGCCCTTTTCTGACCGTAAAAACAGGAAAAGATTGCCGGGTTTTTGTCGTTTCAAACTCGATACTGGAAATAAAACGACGTGTCCTTGATCGCTTTTTACTTTTCAGGTCAGTGGCACTAATCATGAAAGTACTCCTTGGTCGCAAGATCAAGCGGTTCTCCCAGGTATTATTTTATACTTTTTCAGGCTTGGGGGACACAAATTTATGAAAAAGTTCAACCTAGAGTCTTCTTAAGTTTTTCAGAATCTCTAAAATTGAAAAACGCCGAGTTTCTCCTATACTGGGCTCGTTAAAATTTCACAGTAAAGGGCCTGTTCAATTACAAACAGGAACGAAACACTCCTTCCTAGGGTTCGAATCAAAACTAGGTTGGACTCATCCGAAGGATGAGCTTATAATCAAGCATATATTATCCTCCTCAAGCTTGTAAAAAATAAAGAGGTACTTGCCAGAAATGGTGGGGGAAAAGAGAGAAGAATGAGCCTATTTGTTATCCTTTGTCTCAGAAGAAACCTTATTACCACTCTTGAACACAACACTTTTCATTCACCTAGGTTGGGAAATCCTTTACCTCACAGTTGATCAAACCACATTGAAAGTCTTCAGCCGGGTTCCGGGGATTAACTTTGAGTCATTCGTTACCAAGCCATATGTTGTGTCGTTATGTGTTCAAGAGGTCTGCAAACAAAACTTTCATCTGCAAAATACTTGTCATCCATTTTGACGATCCCTGAGTCAGTCCTTACAGCAACATTTTCTCCAACTTGAACTATGATTTCGTGTTGTAGGCTTGCCTGCAACGGGTCACTTTCTATCGACATCAGCACATTATCTAGAGAGATGACTTAGAAATCGTCAGTACCTTGAAGTCTGCATGCATCAATGGCAGGTTTCTCGCCTTTGACGTCAGTTTACATCATTGACTTTCGATCGAAGGATTCCGTGAAATGTTCGACATCAACTCATTCATTCACATCTCATGGATTGTACTGGGTACTTTGAGAACCATTGACATTACTGGTGGTCTCTCTCACACTTGTTAACAATTTACATCATCGACTGGTAATCAAGTGGTTTCTACCATGTTCGACATCAACTCATTTATTCGCATGGCTAGAATCGTACCAATTCGGGAAGTAGAAATGAAGACCCTGGATCTAGTTCCCACCATCCAGGCTGTGAGGAGTTTTGTATTCATTATATAGTAGACCAATTATAAACAGATGGCTGCGTCCATACTGTGTCTATGCAAGTCTATGATTATGATGTACTGCAAGATCATTCCTGTATCAGAGTAGTTAGTCTGTTAGTTAAAGTTTTGATCTGAGTATGGGAATGCCTACCTCAGTGATGATATAATCTTATACATGTATTTTGTGTTGAAAATTGCAGGTTCTGACCAGGCTCTCCACGAGATAATCCTTGAAATGATAAAGCGCTTCACCCTTCCTAGATAATACAAAACCCTAATCTACTACAGGCTTCGCACTTTAGGGGGCAATCTGTTACACTAAAAAATGTCACCATGGCTATTTACAGTTAGTATGGCTCTATCAACAGTCATGCTATCCTCTTGGGCAAGTCTTATGCCTCTGCTCTCCATGTCAAACTCCAAAAAGAGAGAAAGTCTTTGTAAATGTGTTTATCTCTGGGTACGCAGATTCTCTCGGCCTTACCTGCGTGTATGCACCTAATGTTCACAAAAACTGCGTACTTGTACGCTCTGTATGTAAAGGGGTAGGTGCGTACCCCTGTAAAGGTCAAAAGGCGCGAGTTTCATCTTTAAAAAGTTACTTGTGGTCATTTCTAGAGCATTCTAGAAGGGTGTTCGACGTGTATTGAGCGCCTCCAAATGGTTCATGTACCCCTATGAAAGAGGAACTTATCCCATCAAGAGAGGAGCTATCCCATCCAAAGAGGGGATTATCCTATTGATGGTGGACCTGATTAACTTCCTCTTGAGCACTATAAATACAGGCATTGGGCCAGAAGGAGGAGAGGTTGAAAGCTAAACATTTCTAAGGGTAGATGCTGCTGGAATTAGGACTCCCATTTAGAAGCTTGTGAGGAGAGATTCCCATCCTTTCTTGTTTCATTTGGGAGTGGCTGAGCTTTGTCAAAGTAAAGGAGAACTCTTGATGGACCCTGGGAGGGACTTGCACAACACCAAGGCTCAGGTTGTAATTGTTCCTTTTGTTTCCTATTAATGCAAATGAGTCCATTCTTCTCAATAACTTGTTATTTATGAGTTGTTTCATGTACTCCTTGGTCTATATGTTAAATATGTTTTATTTTATGAGATTATCAAGTGCTATTTAATCGTTTGATTGTTAGTGAATGCAGGTTTCGAAGTGAAGGAGGAGCTCATCCGGATCGGCGAGGCTGGACTACTACAACAGCGTTGGACTACAGATAGGATCTAAACACTTGATTTCTTGTATGGTAAATGCATGTTTAGAGAAGGATTGCTCTTGTTTGTCTTGTTTGTCACTAGAGAGTCTTAGGCTCCTAGGGAGGTTGGTTGTGTCCGCACTATCGACTCTTTCCACATGACAAATAGTGCTAAAAGCGTCGAGGAATGTCAACTAAGTTAACAAAGGAATTGTTGCAAAGTCAAGGATGATCGGGACTCCTTTTCTCTCCTCCGGATGAAAATGTGGCAGCATGTCAGTGGGCCCAGGAAAGTGCAGTAGCTAGTGTTGCCAGCATATCGAAGGATGGAATGTTGGAAGATAGCAATATCGTAACTCTTGTGAAAATAATGGTTAAAGAAGTTATGATGAAGAGGGCTTCGATGTTGGTTAGATGCTCGATCATGATGAGTCCAAGAACCAAGGGTGAAGGAGATTTAACAAATAAATATAAACCCCTAGAAGGACCAACAAGCCTTGGCCCCTAGAGCTAAGCTACTAGTCACAACCCTTGGTGATATATTAAGGAAAACACATAGGGAGATAAAGTGTTAAGGGAGGAAAGAATATCAGACAGTGAAATATCGTAACATTTCAATTATCTGAGTTACGATATAGAGATGGCTCCGATATAGTACTAAGCCAACAGTGACAGGTATTGGTCCTATGATGAAGCAAATGAAAAAGGAGCTAAGGGCCTAGGGAGCCAAGGATATCGGAGAATGCAATATCGTAACTTCCCCCCATGTAAGTTATGATATGATGAATTCTGGTGAGGCAGTACATTGAGTTTAATGGATTAATGAGTCGACATTTGAAGAATTGAATGCAGGATCGATCGAGTCGATTTTTGAAATGGGCTAAACCTGTAGAAGACTCTGAAATAAGGAATCGAGGACAACATTTAAGAGAGACAAATGTGTGGGAATGAAGGAAGAAATCAACTGTTTTGTGTGCACGTATGGGAGAGTTAAATGAGAATCATAGTATCCATCCCTGAATGTTAGGATATTCCGTCACATAGGAAATAGTTAAGTATAACTTGGTCTATTGTAGATTTAGGTAAAGTGTGTTTCTTTACTATGTACTTTTGTAACTTACAATCTGATGGTCATGATATGTTCTAGACATTAAGTGATCCGATAGTTCATTCTCTCCTTGGTATTATTGACGCTTGATCCGTGGCTTAACACCCAATTGGTCCATGATCTCTATTTAAAGAGCATGGAAGGTCATTTGTAGGGTGACTGTTCATGAAAGAATCTTATGTAAATTTTCTTTCTTTTACATTAACAAATTGCCTAAAGTAGCTGCATTAGCTCAGGCCATGGACTATTTCCCTCTTTGAGAGTTTTAACCATGTCAAGAATACTGGTGTATTGATCTGTGATTTGTTTCTGAGCAATGTCCTTTGGTGTTAGATCTGAGGAACTTACCCTGTAAATTCCTATATGGTATCAAAGCTATTTGAGGTCCACATCCATTGGTAATCCAAATCCAAAGTCGATACAAGTGCATGCAACTGCCATTTCCTAGATCTACTATTTCTGACTGCTTTCGGGCCGAGAGGACTACTCTATTGTGTTAGGAGCATATGTTCCAGTGAGGAACCCCCATTGTTTCACGCAAAAAAGTTTTTGGTAGCCCTAGCTACGTCATTTTTAAGATCTGGAGGTATACAGTCTTTATTTGCAGTTTTAGTTATTCATCTCTCTGTTTATTTCGATTTATTTAGCTCTCTATTTTTTTATTACTGGATCTATACCTTTCATTTTTGCGTATGCTCATTTCCCTACGACTCTGTGCAATCTGAAAAAATCAGAAATAGAAAGGAAGGATTTTTCTCATGCGTATGCTCTTTTTTCGCCGCACCTTATTGTGATCCCAGAAAATCTGAAACATTGAGGAAAATATTTAGTTTTTGGCGAAAACTAACTTCGAGCCGTAAGGTTTGGTTTTTTTTGTATGTCCATGTTGGGTTGTGTGTTTTTTTGTTTTGTAAGCAAAAAGATATTTTTCAAGTAAGCATGCACCCCAAAGCTTCAATGACTAAAAAAAAAAAAAGAATATTCTTTTCCAAAAATTACTAACCTTTTAAACTAGCTCACTTGGTCCAAAGTTACTTTATGAGAATAGAGGTCTTGAGTTCAAGTCTTTTTTTTGTTGAGTTACTTTTTCAAAAAACACATGTAACTTATTTTTTAAAGTTACTTTATGTAAAAGTGTTCTCACCCATTATAAAAAGTGAGTCACCTATAATTCTAAAGTCTCTTTATCTTTTATTTAAGTTACAATTTAGTGGGTAGCTCATAAAGTACCATTGTAAAAGTGACTTTCACTTATTTATAAAAGTGGCTCACATAAAATATTTTTATAAAGTGAGCTAATTAGATTAAGTTTAAAAAGGGGGGGGGGTGGGGCGGGATTTTTTTGTAAAATATAACATTATCATTCACTTTCACACATTCGCGCACTTTGTCGGCATCTTCAACAAATTTTATTCAAAAAGTCATAACTTCTTCATCCGGAAGCCGTTTTTAGAGCCGTTTTTTTTTTAATCGGCCTAATTTTTCAAGATCTTTCCATTGAAACACTTAGTTTCAGCATTTACAACTTCAGTTTCTGTTACAATGGAAATTCCATGCCAATTTATTATTGACAACACCAACTACTTCCAATGGTGGTCCTACATTGTCGATTTACTTAGAAGTAAAGGTCTTTACATAATAGCCTTAGGCCAAGAAACTAAACCTAAAGATGAAGATAAGGCAGCCAAATGGGGAAATAACCAATATCAAGCACGTGGGTTGATAGGGATGTCTATTTATCTCGACCTTAGATTCCATATCACAGAACTTGATACCCCTAATGAAGTAATGAAACAACTCACTAAATTTTTTGGAATTAAAGATGAAATTAGAGTCCATCAACTCAAAAATGAGTTACTTACGTTGGACCCCAATAATTTTTCTTCCATTGAATATTTTTTGTCCAAGTTCAAGACCCTTAGACTTCTCTTGGAAGGTGTTAAGGTTAAGAAAAAAGAAGGTAGCCTTATCTATTCCATTCTTACTAAGTTGGGACCAGTCTACTCTGTGTTTGTTTTCACCTTCCATTCTACTAGAGAAACCTTTTTTTCTCAAGGACAAGACTACAAGTCTCCCCCTTTTGATGCCTTTTATGAATCTTTAATAAGAGAACAAGAAAAATTCTTACATCTTGGTCTTCTTAATCTTAGAAACTCTTCGAAGAAAGCCTTAGACGACTAGCAACAACCAAATTCAAAGAATCCTAAGAACAAGTATCCTAAAAAGAATAGTCCTAAACCAAACAACGGTCCTAAGCAATTTCAATCTCAAAATGAAAAATCAATTCAACAAAATGATAAGGCAAATAAAAACAAAAGGAAGAAGACTGATAGAAATTGCAACTTTTGTAATTGAGATGGCCACTTAGAATCCATATGCTTTAAGAATATGGAAGCCTTGGAAGCAGTGATGAAGAATCATAACATCCATTTGGAGCACTCTTCAACTTCAAATTCATCTTCAGGAATAACACTTTCTGCATGTGGTTGTCAAGCATCTCAGTCTGGTTATGCACTAAAGGTATCTTCTTCCTCTCATTCTCATGAGTGGCTTATTGATTCTGGAGCTTCTTATCACATGGCCAAAAACAAAGCCATGTTTTATTCTTTAAATGATTGTAACACCGAAAATATATATGTTGGTGATGATAGATCTCTTAGTGTTCTAGGGACTGGAACTGTTCATCTAGAAAATGGTCAATTTAATGATGTATTATGTGTTCCAACCTTATCCTACAACCTTCTATATGCATATCAGATAACTCATTCAGGTGAAGGTAAAACCATTAAATATTCACCTCACAATGTTGTAATTAAGGACCTAAGAGATCCTAGACAGATTTTAGCTGCTTGCATAGCTGATGATTATATAAGGTTGTATAATTTTAACAACTTTGGGTCATCAACTCTTCCCTCAGTATTTGTTTCTCATAATGATGAAATGAGCGAACTTTGGTATGAGCGATTTGGTCACTTAAACTATCACTCCCTTCAAAATCTATGTAAAGAAAATATGGTGACAGGTCTTTCTATGGTATCTTGCAGAGATCATGTTTGTTCTGGATGTGTACTCGCAAAACATCATCAAGATAGTTTTCAAAAAGAAATGCCTCTTGGCACGCCTCAGCCCCTTTACAGCTTGTGCATAGTGATTTGTGTGGTCCACTTCCAGTTGTTTCATTCTCTGGCTACAAGTATTTCTTAACATTCATTGATGATTTCTCTAGACGCACTTGGGTATACTTTTTAAAACTCAAGAGTGAAGTATTTAACATGTTCTTGGCCTTTAAGGCCTTTGTTGAGAAACAATTTGGACATTGAATTCTTAAGCTAAGATCTGATAATGGCGGAGAATATGTTAACAACAAATTCCCAATGTTTTCACTGAGCATGGAATTCAAATGCAACATAATGTTCCATATACTCCACAACAAAATGGTGTAGATGAAAAGAAGAATCACACCTTAAAGGAAATGGCTAATTGTATGCTTCAATCTAAAGAACTTAGTCTTAATTTTTGTGCAGAAGCAATTAACTGTGAAAATTACATAGTAAAGCGCAGTCCTACTAAGGTTTTAAAGAATATCACTCCAGAAGAATCATGGAGCTCAATTAAACCAGATGTAAGTCACTTTTGTGTTTTTGGAAGTGAATCATGGGCCCATATTCCAGATGAGAAACATAAAGCTTTAGAACCTAAGAGTGAAAAATGTATTTTTGTTGGATATTCTAAAGATGTCAAAGGATATAGAATTATTCCACTTAAGTCCAAAAATGTTATCATTAGAAGAGATGTAAAGTTTGCTGAAAATATATCGGCCTACGAGCCTAGTTCAGCGAATGTGCCACCTCTCTCTATCCCTTATACTTCTGAAAATATTTCTTCTTCAGATGATGAAAGCGAGGATGATAATCCTCCTCCACCTTCTGAGGATCCTCCTTTAGCTCCTCAGCTTCAAAAATGGGTTTGTGCTACGCGGGATGTAGCAGGTGATCCTACAGATCAACGACGTACACGTTCTCAGTTCGATAGAGCATCTTCTTTACTGGCTCAAGCTTCAGTGAATTATGATCCTGGCACCTTTGCAGAAGCTTCCGACCATATAGATTGGGATGCAGCTATGAATGAAGAATATCGTTCATTACTAGCAAATGATACATGGGATCGTGTTCCTCTTCCAAAGGGACAAAAACTTGTTAGATGCAAATGGGTTTACAGAACGAAGTTTGGACCAGATGGAAAAGTTGATAAACATAAATCTCGTGTTGTTGCTAAGGGTTTTTCATAAGTTGAAGGCATTGGCTATACTGAAACCTTCTCCCCTATTGCCAAAATGAACTCTATCCACCTTGTTCTTTCCTTTGCTACCTCTTTCAAATGGGAAGTCCATCAAATGGATGTTAAATCTGCCTTCTTGCATGGGGACTTGCATGAAATAATCTATATGGAACAAATTCATGGCTTTATACAAACATACTCTAGCCTTGTATGTTGGCTTAAGAAATCCCTTTATGGTCTCAAGCAAGCCCCTCAGGCTTGGTATGCCAAAATGGAAAGCTTTCTTTTAGATACTAGCTTTTCTAGGTGTCATTCTAGCAATACTATCTACACCAAGAAAGTGGTTAAGTCTCTTATCATTCTTGTTCTTTATGTTGATGATCTTATCCTTACTGTTACTGATCCCAACCTTATAAACCATGTGAAGTCCAATCTTAAAAAGCAGTTTGAAATGACAAACTTAGGACACTTCCATTATTCTCTTGGTCTTCAAGTCTTACAATCCAAGGAAGGTATTTCCCTTTCCCAGTCCAAGTATGTCCGCGATCTTCTACGCCACTTTCACATGGAAGATTGTAAGCCAAACCCTTCTCCCTTTTAGTCTGGAGTCAAAATTTCAGTTACTTGTACTTCCCCTGAAGCTGATGCTACCTTATACCGTCAACTTGTAGGAAAAATTTTGTATTTGACCCATACCTGTCGTGACCTTTCCTTTGCTACTGGCCTCATTGCTCAGTTTATGCAAAACCCATATGAAAGTCATTGGAAAGCAGCTAAAAGAATACTTTATTATGTTCGAGGTACAATTTGGGATTGATTACAATGCAAAAGCATCTCCTCTATTGGTTGGTTTCACTAATTCCGATTGGGCTGGTGACCCTAATGATCATAAGTCTATTACAGTTTATGTGTTCACTCTTGGTTCTGGACCTATTACATGGGCTTGTAAGAAAAAAACTTGCCATTTCTCTTTCTTCATCAAAAGAAGAGTATTGTGGCATCGTAGAAGCTAGTAATGAAGCCATGTGGCTTCATCAGATCATGTCAGAGTTTGGCCTTCAACATCAGCATCCGACTCACTTTGGTGTGATAATCAAAGTTCCATTCAACTATGCAAAGATTCAGTCCAACATTAGTGCGGCAAACACGTTGAACTACACATGCACTTCATCCAAAAGCTCATTCATGACCATGTTCTTGAAGTGCAATATTCTTTAACCGATGATCAAGTTGTATGCATCTTTACAAAGGCTCTCACAGAGGCAAAGTTTACTAAACTTCGATTTATAGTGGAGTTCAGGAAGTTGTCACTAAGGGGGGATAAGCTCTAATGCCTCCTTCCTTCTCCTATTGTGACATATTTTTACATCCTTCAATCCTATCCCAAGTTGTTCTTAAGGGGGGATGTTAGGATATTCTGACACATAGGAAATAGTTAAGTATAACTTGGTCTAGTTTAGAATTAGGTAAAGTGTGTTTCTTTACTATGTACTTTTGTAACTTACAATCCGATGGTCACAATATGTTTTAGACATTAAGTGATATGATGGTTCATTCTCTCCTCTGTATTACTGACACTTGATCCATGGCTTAACACCTAACTGGTACATTTTCTCTATTTAAAGAGCATGGCGGGTTATTTGTAGGGTGACCGTTCATGAGAGAAGCTTATGTAAATTTTCTTTCTTTTACATTAATAAATTGCCTAAAGTGGCCTCGTTGGCTCAGGCCGTGTACTATTTCCCTCTTTGTGGGATTTAACCACGTCAAGAATACTGGTGTATTGATCTGTGATCTATTTGTGAGCGGTGTCCTTTGGTGTTATATTTAAGGAACTTACCCTGTTGTTATTGGGAAATCTAGTGTCTATTCAGAATTGCTAGTCCCACTAAGACGAGTAGCTATCTTAGAAACAAATAGATTAAAGTCACTTGTTTTTCCTTTACGAGAGAGAGATGAGAAAAAAGTAGAGAGTACCAACCTCAGTCTTCTACTTGGCTCCTTGCTTTTTTCCTTTCTCCTTTGATAGAATCTCGCCACTGCTTCCTTACTTGTCTCGCTTCAAAGAGCACTTGTAGATTCATAGCAGCATAATACCATCAAAGCATAGAGATCTATCACTATAAACAATATAGGATCAGATATATATTGACCATACAAATGCATATATCAACACAATATTCAGAGATACACATGAATATAGAGGAAAACTCAAATAGCTTTATTAGTAAAAGTAGTAGAAGAGAGGATTACAACCACTTGGTATGACCCAGCGCCATCCTCCCAACTTGAAAGCCCTCTTCACCTCATAAAAAGCAAGATCACCCAACAATGTCTTCAAAGAGAAACCAATAGCACTTCTTTGCAAATTACCCAATTCCAACCTTTGGATCTCTGGGATGAGGGATCCCTTTAAAGATATTTGCAGGGGGGTGAGTCAGCTTCTAGGATTTTGATTAGTGTCATCTCTCTGATAGTTCTTGGTTCCACTTGGAGATCTCGTGATCTCTTACTCATCCTTGGGCAAATTCAGGGAGGCAAGTGTCAAATGAGCAGCTTCTAGAAGATTTTCAGGGTCTCCACCTAGCAAGCTGCTTGTGCCATTTGTCTGCTCTCGCTCATCGCACCCTACAGAAGGGCTTTCCAGTATGCATCGCACTTTTTGCATGTGGCAGGTGAGATGCATCGCACCTTTTGGACTGGGCAGTCTGTATGGTCCTGCTTTGACCAATTCTAAGTGGTTTTTCATGGAAAACTTCTGTGAGATGATGTGATCAGCTGAACTTGCTCCTTACAGTATGAAACAACACTTTTAGGGACTTAGAAACCCTTGGTTTATGGACATATGTGATTGGGGCTGCAGTGCCCAAATATGTCTATAACACCTGTAAATTCCTACACTGAGGACTTTCAAGCTCGATGGAGCAATAAATAAGAATGGGACTCTTGGAGGAGTGTGCAGGCCACCTGAGAATTAAATGCTTAACGTGGATATTTATGCAGTCAGTTAGTGAAGAG
The DNA here is from genome assembly GCA_031772625.1 of Pinus tabuliformis. Classification (NCBI taxonomy): domain Eukaryota; kingdom Viridiplantae; phylum Streptophyta; class Pinopsida; order Pinales; family Pinaceae; genus Pinus; species Pinus tabuliformis. Next base: position 145,348,308 of record CM062818.1, on the reverse strand, counting down.
CTTCAAGGTCCATCTTTCAATTTAATATTATGATAAGATACAACCAGAAAACGCAACAATAGCAGGGGGAGCCATGCTGAAGTCCATTTGGGCAGTATGGGTAGGGACAACAGAGACAACCTTGCATTGTGTGTTTCTGTGCAACAAAACCATCATTTGCAATCTAGCAAAGTGGGGATTTCAACATATTGTGGAATAACTGAGGAGTGAGATTTGTGGATAGACAGAGAGGTCTAAGGATTGAGAGCATATTGAGTGCTAGTGCAGCGATAGAAATGGGAGTGGTGTGAGAGGAACAACGAGGGAAGAGGTGAAAAGAAAGCAGGAGAGTGACTATTGTGAAAAGAATAATGTGAGTTGAACTGAGGTAGTTGTAGCAGAGAGCCTGTTGGAGAGAAGGCAGAGTACTAAGGAGATGCTATTGTGAGATGCAAGTAAAGAACAACTACATTAGACGAAAGGGAGTTAGTGGAACAATAGAAGACAGTGAGCAAAAGTTGAGTCTTCAACCAACCATATTGGTATTTTAGTTGTAATGTATATGCCTTTGTTTTCAATTTGAAAATTGTACGAAATAGTAGAACAGTGGCTAAAGCAGGTTGGTGCCTCTTGGGAAGTTGGTGCTTGCTAACCAAAGGGGGTTGGTGCCTCTTATGAGTGGGTGCTCACAAACAAATAGATGTAATTAATTAGGCGCTTAATTTACATCATAAACAAACAACAGAGTTGGTGGTTTTTTCCCTCCAAGTTTCCACGTGAACAACATTGTGTTAAATGTGTGTATTGTTCATGTGATTATTGTATGAACATGTATGTTTGAACTTGTTGTTCAGTTCCCTTATGAATGAATGCTCTCACAAGTAACAAAATATAAAAAGGTACATACTAGAAAAAGAAAAGAATTTCACAGTTATTGATTCACCCACCCCCCTACCTCCTCCCCCTCCCCCCCTCCTCTTAGCAATTCCTTATTCCTACACACATCTATGCCATCAAATTCACATGACTTACACCCGGCCTCATCCATACCCACTCAAGGAGTTTTGAACCTATGTCTCCCTAATACAAGCCCAATAATCTCAGTTCTTTTTGTTAGACCAAAATCTCATGGGCCTTTATTCTCAATTTTATAAGGACCCTTCCCACTGTGTTGATTTCTAAGGGGAAATGTTGCTTACTGTTGTTTTTTTACTAAAAGGCTAATCTAAGAGGGGTATTTTGATGCTACTACCAAAATCACTCTAGCCTTGCACCAAACCTCATTTGCGTCCACTTGGGGGTTTTGGACCCTGGTCTCAGTGTTAATACAAGTTTGCTGATCTCCCAACTTGTGACTAGACCAAACACCGATGGACACCTTTCCCACTAATTGTTGATTTTTTAAACTATATTTTCCGTGGAAGAATATCTTAAATTACCATTCATATAAAATAGGTTAGGAGATATTTTAGAATCTGCACAATTTATCCATAGTTGTCCACAAGTTGGGCTTTGTAGGAATATTAATAGCATACATGGTAAATTGTGGCTAATAAGTCACAAAGCCATCCTAGTTAATGTGCCTCTTAGTCATAATGGTTAATAGAATGCAGTGTCAAAATAATCTGAGACATTTAATAGTGATTTTATATGTAATGGATAAAACCTAAAGAGGTATGTTGGCCCCTTTGTATTTTTCACAGTCCATGAACATGAACATGAATATGGATTTCTACAACTCAGTGGATTTGCAACAATAGTAGCAAGTAAAACAACTACAACATCAACAATTTTCCTATCATCAACAACAACAAGCAAATAATAGTAAATGATGCCAATGAAATTTTCTATTGAATATTTTGTTTTGAAAAACACATGAGATTTGACTTGTATTTAGTTATGCAAAACACTTGAGATTTACCCTGCAAAATTACCATGAGATGTGAATCTTAGATAAATAATGGGGTAGTGGGTCTTGTCTTTATTTGGAGATGAATAGTGACCAAATTTGCATATGGATTTAATGTATCAGTTGAGGATTAAATTAATGATATTTCTCATGTAATATATATATGAATAAAGAAAATTGGAAGAGATGAACCTATCCTTTATTTAAATTGCCAACATGTTGTATGATGCAGAATTAATCCAGGAACGGTCGTTCAACCCATGACATGTTACAGATTTTTAGCCATGTAGCGTCAATCAAATACTCCAGTGCTCAATTCAGATTCATTTATATTGAGATTCCCACATATATGGTGATATAGTCTTGTGGTCTTGAAAGTTGTTGTAATATTATAAACCATGAAAGTAACCATACTTCAAAGTAGTAGTAGGTTGATGTCACAGGGGAGCAATTTGACTGGTGTCGGGTCAGGTCAGAGCACAAGGGAGTGGTTTGAATTTCAATCGGGTCGCAGGAGAATAATTTGATAATTAAGGAGCTTAATGTAGGGTTGGAGTGGGCACGCTCCCTTTGAATTTTGAATTTTAATGCGCTCCGTTTGAATTTTCCATTTTGGAGTTTAATGCAGGGTGGCAGAGGGTGTGGTAAGGGGAGGAGGGTGGCAGAGGAGGCGGAGGCGTGGGCACGGATGGTGGGCCCTGATGCAAGGTGGAAAGTGACGAGAGGAGGAGGGCGGGGGGGAGGGTCACAATGGGGCCTCAGAGCAGGGTCGGAGAGGGATCATCAGGCGTTAGAGAAGATGGTCAAAATGGATGTCAAATCATCCAATATTTTGCAGGAATATCTCACTCCGTATTAATGGGTCAATAACATTGGAAATGTTGGTTGCCCAAAATTTTGGGAGTACCAAGGATGCAGATAGATTAAAGGTTATCCAAAAGGGCATAAACGTACAAAAATTCAATTTACCAAGCCATTTTGCATAAGTGTCAGTACTACATTATTGTTATCAAAGGACATAGAGTACGACACTTAAAAACATGTTTGTTTTTTGGTTTATCTTTTTAAATGTTTTACTATTTTTTTTTTAATTTTTTTTCTGTTAATATTTCTTAAAATTTAGTAAAGATTTATTAAAATCATAAATTAGAATGGTGTATTTGCAAAATTTTATGTTTGAAAGTTTTTCAAAGGTGCCAAATTCATTTATATAATAAAAATGTATTTTAATCAACAGAAAATCAAAATCTCACCCAAAATTGTATTGCAAAAAACCAAAATAAAATAATTAAACTACATTGTTATAAAATAAACTCAAAACACATAATAAAAATCATTATAAAGGGAATTATTATTGTTAAAATGTGTTTTACATAGAGTAATATGAAAGTGCAATTTATTTTTATAATTTATATAATATAGATTTAAATATAATATTTAAAGGATTTTAAAAACATATATTTTGATGTTTATTATTTATATATATATATATATATAGATAATATTTGAAAGCAAAAAAAATATGATTTTAGATAGTTGTTTTTTACATTTTTATATGTGGTTGATGTCTAATTCTATTATTTTTATGATGGAATTGATTTATCATATTTCAAAAATAACTTTATATGGAGTCAGAAATTTTTTATAATGTGTAATGTAAATAAAGAAATTCAATAACACACACATACATATATTCCCAAGTGTTAGCTCAATCAGTGAAGTCTATAGGTAAAGCACCTCTGCTATTCACAGGTCATAGGGTCAATTCTCTAGACACACTCAAGCTTAGGGTGGTCTCCTCTACGAAAACAAACAAATGTATGTAAAAATGTTAATTTTGTGAGTGGTCAATGAGAGTTGTGACACTGACACTAACACTAACACTACACTTTTATGTCTGACACTGCCACTTCTTTTCCCAATGATGGCATATGTAAATTTTGTGAGTGGTCACTAAGTGTTGTGACACTGACACTAACATTAACACTACATTGTTATGTCTGTTACTTCTTTTGCCAATGATGACATATGTTAATTTTGTGAGTGGTCACTCAATGTTGTGACACTGACACTAACACTAACACTACACTATTATGTCTAACAATGCTACTTCTTTTCCAAATAATGACATAACTAACACAGTTCCAAGTCCTAGGTCCCTTACATAAGTGAGAGGGTGGAGAGGCAGGATGGTTGAACAAATCTTGACAATTGTGTGGAGTGCAGAGCTACATAGGAAAAAAGGACAGATGGAGGAAGGGGGGCTGGACAAATCTCCATTTAAAACATTATGTAGAGTGCCAAAATGTGGAAGATTAAAAAAGTTTCTTCCTCTACACCTTCACACTCCACATCCAATTTATATATTATTTTTATAAACACAAAACTAAATATACCCTGCATTGCGCAAAAATTGAATACTCCTATGTGGAAGTCCTGCATCACGTAATCAATTATTACCATAATTATAATAAAGAAATATTTATTTATATTATGTCCCAAATTCCCATGTCATTGTTACCGGTTCCAAGAACATTGCTTATTACTTTACTTTCACATAACATTGCTTATTACCTTACCTTCCCTACTCACCATTGTATCCATCCTTTTTTACGAAGAAAACAGAAATTTCACTTTGGTAGTTTATTTATCGTCATTAATAATGTATTTTCTGACCGGGTAGGTTTATAAATAAAAACAAAAACATATAATTCTTTTTTAGCTTCTTTGGGAATTGTGGAATATTTGTTTGTTGTCTTTAAATTTTTCTATAGAATTGGGAAACTCTAAAAAGTAGCATTATAGGCAACTCCATTACCGGACAATGACAGAATTATTCATTTCTTTCAAATAAATAATTACAGTGAGATGAACTCGCCATCAAAAAATACTATCACAATGAGCAAAGCTTGAAATTATGAACAACAACTGTTTGTTGGCACATTGTGTAGAGTGCAGAAAAATGAATTGTCTTTTTATGCACCTTTATATTTTGCACAATTTATCAACATTAACAGTTGGGTAGAGTATGCATGGTCTCAAAACAAGAAATATATTTTGTTAACTTGACACACATGAAGCTTGAAAATTGTTTTATTTTATTTTTTTAAATATTTTATTATTTTTATTTTTATTTTGATTGAAGCCTCCGGAAATTGTATATAATGTTAATTCTCTTTTATATATTCATTCAATAAAAATATCAAGCATTGTTACCGGTATTTTTTATTTTTTAGTTTTTTTTTGGTTCTATGTTATATATTTCTCTACAAGCTATCATTGACATTCAAAATTTCTGTATGTGGAAGATTGCTATCATTGAATCTTGGAGTCGTCATTGGCGATGCACAAGATCATTCTAGGACAGAACTCATCTCTGACTTCTAGAAATTTCATCAAAACTGGAGGAGCACATCCAAATTTTTCTGCTCTATTGGAGCATTTTTTGTACCTCCGTTGGCAGCAACGCAACTAGTTGATTCCCCTTAGTTTATCTTAGGGAATTTTCAAATTAGATACATTTGACGATTTCGAAAGGGCCTTAGATGAAGCTAAATATTCCTCTCTGACAATAGCGGAGCGTTAAATTTTGACTTCTTATTTAAATTTTTTTTGCAGATAAACTTCGCATCATGGTTGAAGTTTAATGGTTAGCACTATCAAAATAGTAATGGAATTGAATTTTACGTCTCAACAGAAATGAGAAGCTCACAGAAAGATTTATTTATGAGAATTGAAATACAGATTTCACATTTTTTTCAATGATTTTTATTAAATAAACTATGTCTAATAAAGCCTCATTGTAGACTTAATTTTCGTCAATTTTTTTTTCAGAGAGAAAAACATCATGGATTATATTAAGAGAATATAAAGATATGTTAATTTTCGTCAATTATATATAAAGATCTTTTCAAATTTTCCTAAAATCTGATGCAAGCAATTCCCGTGGACTGTACAAATCGATTATCAAAGATTTTTTTTTAAATATGAGGGGAATAATTCCTATGGAATTTGCAATAAGATTATTAAAGGATTTTTCGGAGTCAGGTATCTCGGTTGTTGAAGAGCCGAAAGAGAATTTGAATACACGTATTCAATGATGTCTGATTTCTGTGAGATTTTCGTTCTGAAAATATAGAACATTGGTGAGGATTCTAGATTTATATATGTAAATACAATTTCTTAAATATTTTTGAAGTTAGATTTTGAGCAGGACAGGGATAATAAAAATATAAATAGAAAATCAAATGTTCTTTAGTTGTTATGATAATAAAGAAAATGAAATGGTCTCGAAACGAGAAAGAATTTAAATGAGGCCAATGATGCCAACTTGGGAAATTTTCTTGAAATTTTGTTTATAGTTCTAGTTTTCATGTGTATCAAGAATTGTTTGGAGTGCAAAGGTATGGAGAAAACTCTGCACAATGAAAGCTCATCCCATAGAACAATGAGTTGCCTGTGGTGTGTCATGTCCAATTTCTAAATAAATTATTATCTCTTTTTGTTTAAATAGTCTTCAAGTACATGAAGTTTCCAAAGATAAATGCTTTTTAACACTATGATTGTGTGTTCAGGCAGAAATAAAGGCATGAAGTTTCCAAAGATAAATGTTTTTTAACACTATGAGTTCCCTCACATTTAATGTGGAGGAGCGGAGGATGTGTGTTTAGGCAGGAATAAAGGCATGAAGTTTCCAAAGATAAATGCTTTTTAACACTATGAGTTCCCTCATATTTAATGTGGAGGAGCGGAGGATGTGTGTGCAGAGGCAGGAATAAAGATAGATTGATGAAATAGAGAATTCTTGAATAACAACAAAACGTCTACCCCACACTTCCTTAATGAATTAGTTAGTTGTAGAGTAAGGGAGTATGATGTGTTGCAGCTATTAATCTTATTATTTATGAGATATTGTTATAATTAAATATATTAGTGTTACATTAAGATATAGAAACTATCTTGATCACACAACCAAGTTGGTTAAGCAAATATCTCAACCATACACCAAAACAACAAGCATCTAGTTGAGCAAATATCTCTTAAGCCAACTAGATCTAACAATCCGCTAAGACAAAATAGCAAGCATCTCATTCATTAAATATCACTCAAACCAACTAGACCTAACAACCCCCTAAAGACAAACTACCCCCTAAAGACAAACTTCTTTACATCAAAAGCATCACACCTAAGACAACTAGGATTTATATTCTCTAACACTCCCCCTCAATGATTATTTGTCTTCATCTCAATTAGAAAAGTCTACTTATGGTCTAACATGGAATTTTCAAAAATGTTGACATCTATATAAAGAAACAATCATCCACCAGAATGCATAGGTATCGAATTGTTGTAACTGTTGATCTACTAGGATGTTTTTCATGAGCATCGTTCATTCAACAATCATATCTTCATACATGTACATGTACCTTTAACTCTCCCTACAATTACCATCATCCCCATTCTAGGTTTTCTCATTGATTCGATTTTGGAAGGGGTAAAGATCTAAGGGACATAAACACTGAACCCTACATTGGGAGAGGAAAACAACACAATATTCAAGATATAATCATTAAATACCTAAGAAATATAACCATTAACCATTTACAAAAAACATTTATTAAATGAAAGGATATTTTTTTCTTTTGGACTCTACATTGTGGAGGACTGATCTATCCCTTTTACAAAGTGGGGCTTGTTATGTATAGTCATTTTAAAGTTGCAATACCATGGGTAGGTACCATAGGTGGATACCATGGGTGGATGTCGCATTCCATTTGGATCAGTACTCCCCCCTTAGCAAGCAATGGTCCCCATTGCATGAAGTTCCCTCCGAAGAAGCCTTTATTAAATAGGAGCATAACAATGGGTTTGTGGATGACCTAAAACCAAGTGTTGTTGAAGAAAAGGGTTTTGCTTGGTTGGCCCATAATCATGGGTTTTTGGATGACCCTTACCTACGATGAACGAAGATCCAAGGACAAAGACACCCTTTAATGCTTGTGGGCCAACTTTGATGCTGATAGTGTGCAACCTAGCAAATGGAATTCAGTAGAAAGGGTTTTCTGTGGTTGATGCATAATTGTGATGAACAAATATCTGAGGATAGAGATACCATTTAATGCTTGTGGGACAATTATGATGTTGATGGTATGTGGCCTAAAAAGTGGATTTTGGTGGAAATGGTTGTGTGGTTTACCCATAAATGTGTTGAGATAGTTTTCTTTTAGATCCATCTGGTAGAGATCTAGTGGCTTATCTTTGTAAATTCTCATCATCCAATGAGATGTTGTAAAGGCTTCCTCCTAGTACTTAATTCTCACATTTGTGGTTCCCATTGCTATGCTTTGATAGACCCACCATGACATTACCTTCACATCATTAGGGGTATTTTGTCACAACCAGAAATATGCTTCAAGATAGAGGACAGAGATAGTCCAATCACCAGGGGTGCCCCTAGTTTCTAAATGCATGGTTAGAAGGGTAGAATATAAAATTCAACTTTCCATGTCTGGCTTACTAACATGTAATGCATGAAGAAGCATGGTTCCTGAAGAATCATTACCACACTACCTACTCCAATACTTGAAGCAACACTTGTCACAAACTTGAAATGTGTGGCTATTGAGGGAGAGTTCCGAGTTACATCAAACTAAAATACTTTTGTACATATTCTTAAGCTCAAATTAGGTCATTCACATTCCTAGATAGGCCTTGAATACCATGCAAATCCAATAAATATAACGAGCATTGGAAAACCAATTTCCATCCATTTACCAACCCTAGGAAAACCATGCTCAAATAATCCAAGTTCAACCAAAGTTATAAATAGTGTCATGCCAAGTGCACTGAAAAATTGAGAAACAATACCCCAAAGTTGGTTGTAACAAAGGATGATCTGCAAGCTTGAATAAAATATCAATTCTCCTTGGATAACTCACATGGCATGAGGAAATCTCTCATAATCATTTGGAATACTCCAGAGGGATGAATAGTTTATAATATATATTATTGGTATGATAAATGCAAATGAACCACCAACAACTATTGTAAAATTTGTTCCAATTAATGAATGCAGGAGAACATATATCCAAACAAAAAAGAACAACTTTTGTATTACTTGCACCTTGTCGTGATAATTTCCTCCATTTGCTGGAACAACAAAAGTATAAACCATAAGTGTAGTTCGCAACATCAAAAAGTAGTGTTGAAAACCCAAAATAATTGTCTCAGACCAAGGGGGGTTAGAGTCTATGCAATGATCCAAGCCAGGCAGTTGTTCCATTGGTGGATGAGTGATGTCCTTCCTTGGTCGTCTTGGGTGCAACCATGTTGCTTCCTCGATGTTTCCTCACCTCCTTCAAAGAAAACTAAGGACAAAATGACCTCAATTCAAAGAATCCCAACAATGTATAGGGTATAATGAACCAAAATTCCAGAACCCAAGTCCAAAAGCTTCCAAGTAATTTAGATCCACGAATGTTATGTATTCCTTATCAAGTCTCAATACTGCTTGAAAACAAAGCCTCTACCTCCTGGTGTGTCACTTATGATGCTATTCTCATACACTAATGGCCTCGTTATGCTTTCATTGGCTTTGGGATCTCTCACAGCTATTGCACATGGTTCCGCATTCAAGTAGTTGGCTAACAACTATGAAAATATTTTTTAGATCACTACCAAATTTGATGGCAAAGTAATGTAATTGTATATGATATACCTCACTTCCATACACCTGTGATTGTGATTTTCCTGAGAGGTCAAGAACGAGGAACACTATAGAGGAAAAGGATCATGTCACAAAGCACCATAGCAAAGGTAAAGTGAGTTGTCTAGAGTGAAAATAAGGATTATATGGTTAACTGTGGAAGTCTCCAATCACTCGTAATATATCCTAGCTTTCAATCCACTAAGACCCAATTGCATTTACATACTTGTTTAGGGTTGTAAACATATAAACAAAAAATTGATGTCCCAACATCAGCTTCTACCGTGACCTAAGGTTGACAATTTAGAGAAAGTACTTAAGTCAATGGATTTAGGCTTTACTTGTCACTCATTTGTGATGAAACTTTGGGGCATTGAAACTCCCTTAGATCTAGGACCAAATTTGATAGATATATTAGATATGTTCTCACTTTCTGTAGATTAGCAGAGTGTACAATTGACGGTAGCATTATGTAGGTAGAACCATGAATTATGCATATGAAACACTAAGAAGATGACCAGGATTACAAACAACATGATTGTAAAAAATTAGAAAACTCCAAAAATGAATTTAGAGGGCATGAAAGGACCAATATAGAAGTTTAACAAGCACAAATGGAAAATATGGAACAACTATTAATCATTTCTAGATTCAATTCTATGAATCAATAAGCACCAGTCTAATGGAAATAAGGGTTGCACTATATGTAGCCACACTATTATGAAGTGTTACTCCTGTAGTGGTTTCTCCAAAAATGGCCAACCTGGTCAATATTTTGATTACCATTGCCCATAAGAAATTTTAACAACTTGTGGTTTTAAGAAGCACAAATGGAGGAAACACGACAATGCTAGAGGTGCACCAATGACTTCGACATTATATTCCCTCAATTAAGTAAGAACCTATGACTTATTTAGATTCTTAGTGGAATGCCATGATTTATAGTAAGACTCAACCATCATTCTGGCGGTGATGACAAACTATAATAATTAGAGGAAGAATAGTACTAGACATCTAAACATAAATAGCGATCTAATAAAATATGAATTTACATTTCAGAAAATCACCTGATAAACCACCAACTAAAATCTTGAGATCACATACATTGTTCTTCTCTTAACCTGATCCATGTGCTACAAGGATTCTCAACAATTCAATGAGAAGCACTGAACCAACTAGAAACAATCCAATTTAGTCCTAGATCTAAAAGAGGTGTCAATCTAGTCTTCAATCTCACCATAACCATGAAAGAGGCATTATCCATAAAACAAATATCATTTAAAAAATAAAACGAAAAAACTCAGCAGGGCAGGAACACTTGCTCTAATACCACTAATATGATTTTGGAAGGGGTCAAGATCTAGGAGACTTGAACATTAAGCAATACACTGGAGGAGGGAAGCAACAACAGAATATTCAAGATATGCACACTGAATACATAATAAACATAACCATTAACCATTTACGAAAAACATTATTAAATGAAATAATTATTTTCTTCTATTTTAGCCACTTGATTGAGAGGATTAGTCTGTCCCTTTTACAAAGTGAGGCTTGTTATTTATAGCATTTTTAATGTTGTAATACCATGGGTAAATACAATGGGTAGATACCATAGGTGGATACCCTGGGTAAATACCATGGGTTAGTACCATGGGTGTGTGCCACATTCCATTTATATCACTTAGATTACCCATAACCATGATCTACATCTTCTCGGCTTACCCTTGACCATTTTCTAGGTTTTCTTGGCAGGCCCTTAACCATCGTCTAGGTTTTCTCACCTAACACTAAACCATGCTTTGAGTTTTCTTGTCTGACCCTCAACCATCCTATGGGTTTTCTTAACTGACCCTCAACCATAATCTTAATTCTCATACATCATACTCCCAAGAAACTACAACACTCCATAGTAATCCATGCCTCGATGTGCCCTATCTCTCACAACATCACATCACACCAAGTGGTTTTAGATTACCACAAACCCACACTTATAAAGTGGAATTAAGATTACCAAGAAATACAAAACAATACACATGTCTCATCGTGATTACACCATAACTGGCTTAGGAACATTCAATGGAAAATTCAACTCATGGAGATACTAGCTACATACATTCTCAACAAAAACTACATCAAGTCAAACATGACAATATAGACAGGCTATAATGTGTGATTCACATTACAATATTATCATAAGTATTTTGTTATTGTACACACACACTTTATTTTACCTTTTTTTGTGCACCACCTTATAAGCTTTGGTGTTTCTCCAACAATTATCCTCTACTATCTCTGTCACATGAATTCTCACATGCTCTCCAAAAATCTCTCTATAATATTCATCATATCTATGTTCTCCCTGCTACAAATTCATCATTCCTTCTATGTATTTATATTTTGGATCTCCATATTTTCCTATCATTTGGTACAATGGCGAGTTTTTAAAAATAAATTTCTTTGTCATATTGAGGCCATGAAGATTAATATGCTTTAATAAATAAAAAATTTCAAAGACATTAAAAATAAATTCCCACCATTTTCGCAACAGACAATGCTTTCACTGTAATCAAAATACCCATGTTGATCCACTTTGGCTTAAGCTACTCCGCCGCCAACTCTATCAACAATTGCTAGCAATGATTATGTACAACCCCTTCATGTTGGTGGCTGCTCTTTGAACAAGAAAATAATTATCTTATGATACTAACTATGAGACAAATCTTCCATGGTAGAGATGACTCCAACTACGAGCATCCTTTGGTAGCTTACTTTTCACAAATTTGGTTGATGGTCATCTCCTTCACATTGGTTAATGTAGGTAGCATGATATCTCTCTCTTCCATGTCATTATCATTCAAAACCTTCCCACAACAATACTAACATTACTTCTTCTTTGAATCTGCACATGGTTATTGGGAAAAATAATCTATAGAACTAATATTAGTCATTCAAATGCTATGATTTTCAAATGGACTCCTTCAATTTCTTGTTCTCCCAATTTTAATTGCAAGTATCAACATGCTCCTATTTCCAGTGGCTTAGAAATCTCGAACAATATTAAATACAAGTGTGGCCTAGTTTCCATATTCTTAATCTCCTCTCCATTGAGAATATTCCCATTCCTTGGTATTGTTAGGCACTTCCTTGCATGCAAAATAGTGATTCCTAATCAATGTGTTAGTTTAGCACAATTGTATTAATGTGAATCAGACCATCAAAATAATAATAGATTTTTGACTTCCCTGTTGTATTATAACAATAACAAAGCCATAAGATAATTTGGAGATTATCAAGATGAACTCCATAGGAAGCTAGAGGATCCTTAACCAACATTCCATGAGCATTTTTCCCTACCTAATTAATTAAGTAGGTAGGATGAAATATCCTGGCACCATAAGTCACATGATTGGCACCTTTTCCTTTGAAAAGGGTCTTCCTGATATGAGCAACAATTATCTCTCCTTCCCTAGAAATTTTGTCTATCTCCACATAAATTTTTTCATCTGCAACTTGGCTGACAGCAAAGCGAGAGCTCGCTGGCCTCGTGGGATTAGACATCACCATTGTCTTTGAAATGCATAAGTACATTTTTGAAATCAACATATCAATTTGCATGGACATCTCACAATACTGCTTCAAAGGGACTCAACATGTAGACATAAGCTCAATTTATTTCCAATTTGTTAAATCATTTCAACAATATGATGGACAAACATCTTACTCACAACAAATATCTTCTCTCCTCATGTTTCTAGGCCCTTGTGTGAGGGAGTAGGCCAAGACCAACTATTGGTACCAAATTAAAATTTCATAAGTACACTCTCATTCATTAAAAAATGTTACAAATAAATGCGTGAGTGCTATCTGGGATAGAGAAACTATTTTGATGGCACAATCAACATGGTTGAGAAAATATTTTAAAATAATATCTCATAATCACACTGATGTTAATCAAATAATGTTACAAATAAATACATGAGTGTTATCTCAAGGTATAGAAACTATCTTGATTGTACAATCAACTTGGTTGATCAAATTTCTCAACCAAACACCAATATAGTAAGTATTTATTTGAGAAAATATCTCTGAACCAACTACATCTAACAACCTCCTAAAGCCTAGGAACAAACTCTTTTACTTAGAAAACATCACACCTAAGAGAAGTAGGAATTATATTCTCTAACATTACATTCCCTTCATTTCAACATTGTAATTAATATTTACTTGTCATTTTATTATATTTATATTTTAGATTTTTTTATTAATTTTTAATATTTTATATTTAGTTTAAATTATCATTATTTATTAGTTTATATTTTTTGATAGTGAACCATGGATTTTAGATAATAAGGTTTTTGTACAAAGTGTATCATTATAGCTATTTGAAACAAATCCTCCATTATTAGTACCTATCTCCCTAGGGACTATATTATTCGCCTCATAGTCAAGTTGCATTGATTATGCATTATTTGGCTGTTTTTTTCTCAATTTTAACCGAAGTTTCGGGAGAATGCCTAATATTCCTATTTTTACATAAGTTCAAAAAGGATTTTCGAATTTTTAATAAATGTTATTTTTGATTTCCCATAGGCCAAGGAAGCTCTGATGGGACATAATTCCCCTGGTGGAGGGTGTTTTATTTTCATCTTTTCTATTGCCTAACAATTCATTTTAAAATTAAAAGTAATATTGTGAGTGGTTTATTACGTTGGTGAGTGCTTTGACACTGATGTTGTTGTGTTAGTGCTTTGCTCAATGATGTGAGAATTGATGTAGTTGCAGGTTATTTGCATAGGCCTCAACGGGGGTGCTGAACAAATGTTGAATTAATATTATTATGTTTCCTTATATGGAGGACGAAGTATGTGTGGTAGAACTAGGATCCATTTCATAGTGAGTGTTGTGACACTGATCAATGATCTAGTAATTGGTACGATTTTATTGTGTGGAAATTTTACTATGTGTAGGACGAAGTATGTGCACGAGAATTGGGGTCCTTTGCATAGACGAGGGTACTTTGACATTGATGGGGGTGCAGAGGGAGATAGTATCATTTTTGTAACAATTATTGCAATCATTGGATTATAAAATCTACTCTTATTATGTAATATTAAATAAAAAGTTTTTCAATCCGTGTGACATGTGGTTGCAGGACACTCTTATGTTAGTGCTTTCCTTAATTTTGTGATAATTGATGCGGTTACGTATTTTTTGCATAGGCCTCGAGGGGGTGTGGAGGAATTTCTAATTAATATTATTATGTTTCCTTTAGTGGAGGACAAAGTATGTGTGGTAGAACTAGGGTTCCTTTGAATAAACATGGTGCTAAATAAACTGTGTTTTCAATCTGTGTGAATAAGTGTTGTGTGGTAAAACAAAGTGATTCAATTCAATCTTTCCATCTTAAGGGGTTAGTACATGTTTTTCAATATCATGAGTAAATACCCTCACCTGGTATGAAAATTCCTTAGTGTTTGTTGAGTTATTGGGTCACCAAATGTGCAGAATGCTTTGTGCAAGGTTTATTAAAATAATAAATATGCAAGTCTCTTTTTTAATTATTATTTAGGAACACATTTCACAAGTACATAAGTAACTATGTGGAGGAAGTTGTGCAAAGGTGTTTGTGTGGAGCTTGCTATTTATAGGAAGCATATGTGGAGAACAAAATCATGTGTGTGGAGCTTTCACTTTGTCGAAATCTTTGTATAAAGTTTATTAAAATAATAAATATACAAATCTCTTTTTTAATTCTTATTTAGGAGCATATTTTTCAAGATGTGATCATTAATTAATATTAGTTTATAATGTCAATGACTAACTAAAGGGCATTATTGAGTGCGAAATTAGTTGTGTGGATGAAGTTGTGCAAATGTGGTTGCACTTGTGTGCAGGTTATGCCGAGAACAAAAACATGTGAAAAGTTTGTGTGGAATGATGGAAGTGTAGAGGGATCTTTTAATTGCAATGTGTTTTCAACTCTTTTAGAGTTAGTGCATATGAAATTTGATATTAGTAGATTGTGTGAAAGAGAAAGGCCTATTTTATTGTTAATAGATTCTACAGAGTGTGAAGGTTCATATAATGAAAGCTTGAGAGATTTTTGTGCACAATGGACTGTGTTGATTGGAGGAAGCGTGTGCAGAAAACAAATGATTATGCATAGAGCTCTCACTATGCTGAAATATCCATGCAAAATTTATTAAAATAATAAATATACAAATCACTTCGTTAATTCTTATTTATGAACATATTTCGCAATGAATTCTTCCTCTTCACAATATCTAGAACCCACATCAATTAATATCATATTCAAATGTCAATGTCTGACCGAAGGGCATTATTGAGTCTAAACGTAGTTGTGCAGATTAAGTTGTGTGGAGGTGGTTGTTGTTAGGTCCCTATAATACTAGTGTATCCCTCTTATTGTTATTGTTAGTGTAGCCTCCCTATTTTTATTTTTGTGCCCATGTATCCCCAATATTGTTATTTTTTTGCCCCATAGAAGCCCACTATTGTTATTGTTGTGCCCTTACATTATTTTTTTTAATTTTTTTCTGAATTGGTCTACTTCTATATTGATACAAAATATGATTACAGTGAGACGAAGGTCTCAAGAGTTCTAGCCCATGAAACGGCATACTAACAAAGGACATTTGACAAACTATCCCAAGGACTTACAAAAAGACTAGCTTTAGGACTTGGAATAACTGAATCCATAACGAAAGACTTAGTATCCGGACAGTGACCCAAATCTGACTCGTAAACCACCTTAGCCAAAACATTAACCAACAGACAGGGAATGTCGCCCACGCAGGGGAAACTGGCCCTAAAAAAGAGTTGAAGAAACCTAATACTGGGCGCTACAAACATAGGATGACCTTGTAACCTGAGAGGATTGAACAACCGCTTTCGACAATTGAACAAAATGAAAGACACGCAAACCTGTTCAGTCTTCATGCTGAGTTGGAGGCTGCTCTTCAATAATGCGGCAGCCAAAATGATCTGGTTCTTCAGGCTCCGTGGTTTGACCCTCTTGTCTTGTAAGTTCTGCTACTGCAAGAGCGCTCGGGCCAGCTAGAGTGGGCGAATCCTGAATATCACAGCCCCCAATATCCCATTGCTGCGCAGTCTCATTCGTTGAGGGAGCATTTCAGTTTTCCATCCATTGGTGCTGAGGAACTCCTGAGCCGACTGTCTCCGAACCCCCAGCTTGCTCATTCAACTCAATAGTGATCGAAACAATGAAGGAGGAATTACCAAGTCTACAGGGGAGGCGGAAGCAAGTCGTGTGCATTCTAGAGTGCTGAGAGCTCACCTCTAACATTAACTGCCTCCTTCCTCTGCCACGCCCGCTTCTGGTCATCGGATAGCAATAAAAACAGAAGTCCGAAGCCTCAGATGAAGGGTCTAAGGTTATTGAGGATGCCTGGCGGAGGACCCAGCCATGAGAGCTGCCTCTTCTGCAGCCCATTCTGGTGCGCTCTCTGGGCATGTTGAAATGAGCTAGGGAAGCAGAACAAACAGTCAAAGAGGGGAATGCACAGTGGCTACAGAGGAGAATTTGAAACGGGTGAATTGGAGCATGAAAGCCTGGAAGAGTGTTAGTTCCTCGCACCACAGCCAGACAGTGCCCTAAACTGTCTCTAGCACAAGAAGCTTCGACCTTGCTTTGCCAGCAAAAGCAGATGTGAAGAGCGAAAATGAGAACCATGCCAAGCATTGTTGTAGTCCGGTTATCAAATTGCCGCACCTGGGAGAGCTACATTAATGCAGTAATAAAGGTTTTTGTGTGAACTATTAATTGCTACGTCCTCTAGCTCCCTCCCGCCAAGCCATCCTCGTACTATATTCTAGATTGATCACCTGCATTCGGGAGAAAGAAATCCTTTTGCACCAAAGAAGTGCACTCTTTTTTGAGGTGTTCATCATTTGAATCGCATAGAGGACCTGAGAAGAAGAGGAGCGGCTGATTGACCCCCTAATTAGCCAATCTATCTGCTACCCTGTTAGCTGTGCGCCTAATATGCTTGAAAGTAATGTTGCTGGTTGTCCTGAGCCTTTCTTCAATCTGTTCCAGTCTGTTGAGAAGCCTCCAGCTTGAGGCAATCTTAGTTGTTGAGGTGCCTGCTTGAATCCTTGTGGCAGCTGCTATTAAAATTTGAGAATCCCCTTCTACCTCCAGAGGGAAAAAAATTTCCTGTTCTACTATGCATATGCCTTTCCATAGACCCTCCAGTTCTGTTGTGTTGTTAGTATCTTTGCCAATTGACCCATGATATATGTTCAATACTATACCTACTTCGTTTCTGAAGACACCGCCATAACCTGCCGGCCCGGGATTGCCTTTGGCAGCCCCATCGAAATTCAATTTGTAAGAGTGGGTAGCCGGAGGGGACCAGGTGTGGGGAGAAGCGATGCTGATTGGGGAATTATTCTTGTCTTGAGCTGAAAATGTGAGGTTCAAATTCCATTCTTTCAGGATTAGGCGTTCCTGAGGAGATTCTGGCAGGTCCAAGTCTTGCCAATGTTTTAGAGCAAGAGTTTCTTGCAGATTATGTTTGAGAAGTATCCATAGAGCATCTGGAGACTTGCTGAGTTTATTGAAAATTCTATTATTCCTCTGCTTCCATAGGATCCAGTAGATAAAGCCCGGGAGAAGGCTCCAGAGGGAATTTAAAAGAAGGCTTTGAAAAGGATGCCGGGGCCAGTTTCTGATGGTGTCCATGATGTTGCCCACCTATCTACCCGATTTTCTATTGCACTGCTCAGTTTTTTTCCCATAATTGTACTGCTAAAGGACATGAATCCAGTAGATGCGAGATGGTTTATGAGTTAAGATTACAGTTTGGGCATCTAGATGGACCAAAAAATCCTCGCTTTTGAATATTGTCCCATGTGAGGATGCACTGCTTGCTCAAAAGCCATAGAAAAGTGGAAACCTTAGGCCATATTCTTGGTTGCCATACCTGATCCCAAAGTTGGTCCTTTGCTGCCTGCATGGGTTGATAGAGAAGCTGATATGCTTCCTTGGTTATGAACATTCCTTTTGGTGTGTGTCCCCAACGCAGTTTGTCCTTTTGATCTGAGTGTTTGATTTTCCGGAATATTAGCTCTTGATCGATCTCTTCATGGGTCTCCCCTTGCCAGTCCGCTTGCCAGGTGCTTTCTGGTCTCCAGAGTTGAAAATCATCAGGGGATTGCTGCTGCCAGTACTGATGAACATGGATTTGGTTAGCTTGCTGCATGGAAGCTTGCCATTTAGGTTTATAGAAGAGAGAGGCTAATTTTGGGAGTTGTTGCCATGAATCCTCCCAAAATCTAGCAGTGGTACCCGAATGGATCTCCTAAAAACTGTGTGCCTAGATAAAAGCACTATGTTGCTTAGAAACATTCCAGATAAACGAGCCTGGAGTAGATGTACTGATTTTGATGAGTTCTTCCAACTGACTGCCTGGCGCATATTTAGCTTGCCATAGACATGCCCAAGGTGTATATGGTTTGGAAATCCAATTCCACCAGATACGGGCTCCCATTATGTTATTGTTGTGAAGGGGATCCCTCAAGCCTAGCCCACCAACTGATCTTGGTTGACAGACCTCATTCCATTTGACAAGAGCCCATTTCCTATTGAGACCTGAGGAACCCTAGAGGAAGTTTCTTTGGAGATTGCGTATATTCTTTAGGACCCATTTAGGAGCAGCTAAAATGGAAAAAAGATAGAGAGGCATAGCTTGGAGAATAGATTTGAGAAGGATGAGCATACTAGCAATATTTAGTGAGCGGAAGGTCCAGGAGGATAGCCTTAGTTCAAGTTTTTCGAGGAGGGTTCTCCAAGTGGCGTG
This sequence comes from Pinus tabuliformis, assembly GCA_031772625.1. Taxonomy (NCBI): domain Eukaryota; kingdom Viridiplantae; phylum Streptophyta; class Pinopsida; order Pinales; family Pinaceae; genus Pinus; species Pinus tabuliformis. The sequence continues at coordinate 145,328,867 of CM062818.1, read as the reverse complement.
CTTAATGGCTGTGTCCAACAATGGAACTCCCAGATAATTCGAAGGGAGAACTGCTATGGGAAAGCCCAGTATCCTGGCAATGTTCCTCTAAGTCACAGATGGGGTGTTAAAGAAGAAAAGCTGAGATTTTGTAGCATTGATGGAGGTTCCCGAGGCTTCAGAGAAGAGATTGAGTAGGGCCTTAAAGGTGGATGTTTCTTGAACAGATGGGTGGCCAAAGAGCATGGTGTCATAAACAAACTGTTGATGGGAAGTGAGGGGAAGAGCATGAAGAGAAATGCCTTTAAGGGTATGAGAGGAAATGGCAAATTTAAGAAGATGACTGAGACCTTCTGCCATGAGAACAAAGAGGAAAGGGGAAAGAGGATCACCCTGTTGAATGCCTCTGGAAGGACGAAAGGGTGTAGAGGGTGAGCCATTTAGCAGGATTGAGAAGCTGGGAGAAGAGATGAGACTCATAATCCAACGGGTCCAAGTAGCACTAAAGCCAAATGCCAATAACATTTGATGGATATAGTTCCAGCTGAGTTTATCAAAAGCTTTGGAAAGATCTAGCTTGAGAATCATACCTGGCTTTTTTAGAAGCTTGAGAGAGTTGATCACTTCGTTTGAGAGAATGATACCATCCATTATCTGGCACCCTTCTACATATCCGGTTTGTTTTGGCGAGATGAGGAGGGGGAGAAGTGGTTTGAGCCTGTTCGCCAAGACTTTGGAGATGAGTTTGTAAATAACATTACACAGTGCTATGGGCCTGTATTTGTCTGGCGTGTTGGGTTCATCTGTTTTGGGTATTAGTGCTATGAAGGTCGAATTTAGGGAAGGAAGGATCCAGTGCATGGATCTTGATTCCTCCACTATCTCCCATACCTCTGTTTTTATCAGCTCCCAAAATGCATGAAAGAAGTTGGCAGTGAAGCCATCGGGTCCCGACGCTTTACCATCTTTGAACTGGGCCATAGCTTCCTCCACTTCCTGCATGGTGATGGGCTAGAGCAGCATGTTATTGTGGTTCTCCGTGATGATTTTCGGAATGTGTCGCGTCAGTGATCGAATGGCTTGATCCCTGCATCCTGGTGGCTCTCGAAGAATATCCTGAAAGTATTTTTTGAATTCCTGTTCCACTTCTTCATGCACTTCTAGTCTGTCCCCTTGTAGATTATTAATGAAGGCAATATTATTATGCATTCTCCTTTGAAGAGTGGATCTGTGAAAAAAATTTGTATTTTTCTCCCCTTCCTTAAGCCATCTGATTCTAGACTTTTGTTGCCAGAGAATTTCTTCTTGCTTCCTTCGTGATTCGATCTCGGTAGAAAGGGTCTGTTCCTGTTGTTCATAATCTGCCGTTCTTCCCTCTAAAATGATACTCTGTTGTAGTGAGTTCATCTGCTGCTCCAGCTTTTTTCGGTGTTCGAAGATGTTGCCAAATTGGGTCTGATTCCATGATTTGAGAACCTGCTTGAGGTATTTTAATTTTTGTTGGAACTGGAACATCTTGGCTCCTTCGGGGGGAATGAAGGAGTTCCAAGCCTCCTTAACAACTGCTTTGAAGTTGGGATGAGAGAACCAAAAGGCTTCAAAGTGAAAGGGTATATTGCTCTTTATGCCTAGACGCGACCACTGTAGCATTATGGGCCAGTGATCCGAGCCCGCATGAGGCATAATGGAGGCGTGAAAGTCCCCTCCTAAGTGTATAGCATTGTCTGATATGAGGAAGCGGTCCAACCTGGAGGCTATATGCTGCGATCCCCTCCTTTTGTTAGTCCAGGTATACATACCATTTGAAGTCTGGAGATCCATTAACTGATTGTTGTGAATAAATTCTTTTAAGCCTATGCTGCCCCCTGTTTTTTCCTTTAAAGTTGTTATTATATTGAAGTCACTGCCGCCAAGCCATAGGGGAAACTATCTATTCGAATTGAGAGCTATGAGTGTGTCCAGTAGATTCAGTTTTTTTTGTGCATCTTGTGGAAAATATACATTAGAAAGATGGCCATGGATATTAGTCCCAATGAGATGAAATGTGGACTGAATGAAGAAGTGTGAGGCATGAAAGTCTTGAAGGGAAAGTAGCTGCGGGTTCCACAGGATTGCCAATCCCCCTGAGGCTCCAGAAGCATCCACTGAGACTAAGCGGCAACCTAACCAAACCTTATTTAGAATCCTTTCCAGTACAGTGCTGTTACTTTTGGTTTCTTGAAGAAAGACGATTGAAGGCCTTTCTTGCTGAATCAAATTTTTTAACATGTTGTGTTTTGAGGGGCTATTCAGTCCTCTCACATTCCATGAAATTAGCTTCATGGAGAACTATTGGGAAGGGCTTTGAAGAACTTTGTCAGCTTGGGGAATCTACCAGATTCCACCAGCATGTCTCTGATGATTATGGTCCTTTGCAGATCTATTTTGCACCCTCGTTTTTTCATCTCTTTCAGGATTTTCTTGCTATCCCAAGGACTGTCGGCCTGAATACCTAGACTTTTGTTGTGCTGTGCTTTGGTTAGAACTCCTTCCAACTTTTCAATCTCCTCGATGGGTATTTTATTAAAATCTTTCTGTCTACATGCTGTTTCCAATGTAAGAATTTCCAAACCTTCCAGATTCACACTTTTTGTTTCCTCATCCATATGTGTCGGAGTGTTTTGTTCTTCCTCTCTTGTCTTTTGATGGATGCTGAGAGCAAGAGATGCATCTAAATCCATAGCTGAGGCCTGCATGGCATTTTCGAGCTTTGTTTTTTCATAAGAGGTTGAGGCGGGGAAGCTGGTAAGAGTGGAGGCTAAGATTGGAGATGAGGGTTTTAGAGCCTGGGTGGGTGAGGAAGGAGAGGGATCTACGAGAGGGGTTTCAGGGTGATCCTCTGAGGTATTTTGAGAGGTTAGAATTGCAAATCTGTTCTAGGTATTAGGTTTATTGGAGCTGACTAGGGGTTTAGGGATTTTATTGGCATGCCGCCTGCGATTAGGAACCTTTGTAAATCCTCCCCTATCTTTGCTGGGCTCATTACTTGGGGCTGTGGACTACAGATTTAGAGGGCAATCCCTGAAAAGATGGCCATGTTCATGGCATTTTCTACAACGAAAAGGGATATGCTCATAGTCTATTATTTGGATCCATTCAAAATCGTCATGAAATAGACTTATCGAGTCGGAGAGTTCTTTGGTCAGATGCATGAGAACACAGATCCTGGCGTAGGAGGTATATCTTAGGGATTTGGTTTCCTCAGCAGCTTTTATGAATACCCCCAGGCTATCGCTTATATATTTTAAGGTCTCCTCGTTCCAGTATTCCAAAGGAAGAGAGTACATGCGTATCCATAATGGAGCCCAACTGAAGTCTTCTTTGTTTGGGTCAAACCTCTCTCTCCATTCTCAAAGGTACGGGCCTGAAGAGTTGAAAAAATACAGGCCTCCCTCGAAGATGCGAGATTTGTCCTCCAAATAGTTGAATGTGGCATGAAGAAGCCCTTGGGGCCAAGTTGCAGAGTGACTTGTCCTTTGGGCTTCCATTTGGATGCTATCCATCCATGCAAGGCCTTTTCAGTAGCCCAGAATCTGAGAAATTTGCCTATAAGCGCATGATCCTTCATGTATTGGATCTGGCTGTTGATTCTTTGACTGGGGAGATCTACTTTGATTCGTTCTACAGTCTTCGGGATGCAAGTTGCAAAAGACGCCTTTGGCTTTGATGTTGAGGCCTTTTGGTCTGTGCCTTTTTCATTGACAGCTACAGATCCTGCAGTGGAGTTCCCGGCGGCATCTATGACAGGTTCAGGGTCCTGATCGGTCCGTGGGGGTACTCCTGGATTGTTTAGAGAGTCTGCTCGGCCTGTTTTGTCAGAGGAGGTACTAGTGGGTGGAGGGTGGGATGAGCCCACCCCTCCCAAGGGCGAACCATGTTGAAGAACTCAGAAGGAGTGCTAAGACGGGGGCGCCGAACGCACCAAGGAGGCTATTAAGGGATTAACAATCGAACCCTAGTGCTAATAGCATGGATTTTCGCCAGAGCTCCCGTAACCAAACAACAAGTGTTGCTACCATCTTGTACATTACTAACCAACACCTGCCCTTACATTATTATTGTTATGTAGGCTTTGATTATATTGTGACCCCTTATACTCTTATATATACCAAGGAAGTCTTTTCATTTGTATGAATTTTTCATTTTTGAAATGTAAAGGAGGTTCCCCGCTCAAAGAGGATAATTTTTAAGTCATTGATCTATCTTTTCTTCTGTTTTGCGAGCTAGTTGCATAACATTTGGCATCAAAACTTTGTATTCTAGGGTTTCACTACTTCAAACAAGTCATCTTGGAATTTTCGCTACAATTTTTTTCTACGAAATTTAAAAAGATGAAATTTCAACCACATGGAGCCGAAATCTTGGTGAACTTCGTATAAAAATTTCAGATCTTTCTTCACTATAGTTTCTAAGATACGGTCTGAATAAGTTACGATTTTTGCATGATCCATAATTCAGTCTCAAATAGGTGACATTGGAAAAATCATCATCACTTTCTTTAAGAGCATCGGATTTGAATTTTGTAAACTGTGACTAAACATGGACGAACTATAGTCTTTTTTGTATCGTTTCAGGGCTGAAGGTTCAAAAACTAACACATGGCATTCCTTACAAGTTCTCTCTACTGAACCAGTCCATAATGAGGTCATATTCAGAAATTGGGCATAACTTATTATTAAAGTATCCAATTTTGGTCTCACATGTGGTGTTGGAAAGAATACTTAGAGGGCTACCACAAAACAAAATTTTAGACCTTGGAGAGCTGAAATTACAGATATGTAACATTTTCAATATCTAGCTCCAAAAATCAAGCAAAAAGGTGTGTATTGTTTTTAATTTGCAGCTCTCTTGTTTGAAAAATGAGTTTGAAGTTACGTAAAGGGTGTAGAGAACAATATATATCAGTATTGAATTCTAATAGGCCTCAAAACAAAAAAATTGGACAAATCCACAAATTAACCAAAAAGATCTAATATGACACATGAAGAAGAGGAAGAAATGCAACATGATATATCAAAATTACGATACCAAGAGTAACCAAGAATGAATTGGAAGCAATGATGAATGTTAATATCGATGGTTTCAAAGGGAAAATGGATGGCTTAGAATAAAAAATAAAAAGAGAAAAGAAAGGTTTGAAGGATGGTTTAAAAGTAGAAATGAAAGGTTTGAAGGAAGGTTTGACAAAGTTACTACAAGAAATGCTTCTTAGTGGTGACAAAAGGTACTCCATGAAACTCATGATGAAAGCAAAATGAATGTTAATCAGGATTTTATAGACTCTATCTTTGGATTGAAGACTAACCACACTCCAAAGAACGATATGAGGAAGTTTGATGGCAAGGATCTGGTAACATGGATACTACGAATGGAGAAATTATTTGATCTACATGATGTGTCGAACACACAAAAGGTACGCATTGCATCTTTCTATTTAGAACAAAATCAATTTGTGTGGTATTAATGGCTTTGTTCTCATAAATCAATTGTCACTTAGACAATTTTTGTGGAAGAATTAGTGGCACAATATGAGGATACAAAGAGAAATACCTTCTTTAGCCAATTGATAAAATCTCAAACAAAAGGGTTAAATGGTAGAGCATATTAAGGAACTCCAAACATTGAATATCAAGGTAAATTATATTTCAAAGGATCATAGGATTTATGTTCTCATAGGGACATTAAAGGATAACATCCAACATGAGTTTTTCCTTTGGGAACCTGATTCATTAGAAAAGGCATTCAAGGTAGCAAGAAAATTTGAAAGAAAAACTATGGCGAAAAGGAAGTATACCACTCACAACTATAAAGATGGAAGTGTTGCTACTAATAGCCTCCGCAACCTATAAGGTTTACACCACAGAAATTGGAGGAAAAAAGAGAAAAGGTTTTTTGTTACAGTTGTGATAGAAAATACACTAAAGGTCATAAGTGTGTTGAGAAGAACCTATCTTACATAGATTGTGAAGAGGAGGACAAAAAGGAATAACATGCATCAAAAGAGGAGGATATCCACTAGGAACCAACCCCATAAAAATAATAAATGAATTTGACGATATATTGTAATGTATTAGAGATAATTACCACTCCTCAAGCTCTCAAGATAGAAGGATATATCAAGAAAAAAAAGGTAATAGTGTTGATTGATTTGGGTAGTACCCATAATTTTATTCATTGTAATATAGCCAAGGAATTGAATTGATTTCTATATCCAGCTCAAGAGTGTCAAGTGATGGTTGCAAATGGAGGAACTATAAATTTCTGTAGAAGTGCCATAATATCAAGCTAACCATGGTAGAATATGCATTGAATAGTCCAATTCTTTCCATTCCAATGGGTGGTTTTGATGTTGTACTAGGAGTCCAATGATTACAATATTTGGGGATGATAACTTTTAATTTTCGAGAACTTTTCTTGATTTTTTTCTAGGAAGGAAATGAAATTGAATTAAGGGGTATCAAAGGGAAACTAGGGAAGTTAATCAGCTTTAATGGCATGAAAAATATTTTGAAGAAAGAACAATAGAGCGTAATTGCACAATTATGCTCACTAGAGGTTCAAACATTGAAATCATATATCTCTCTAGATCTCCAAAAAGTCTTGGACAATCATTCCAAGGTGTTTGAGACTCCAAAATTCCTCCCACCAATTTTTGATTATGATCATGTTATTCACTTGATTCCAAGAAGTGTTCCTCCAAATATCAGGCCTTATAGATATCCCTATGCCCAAAAGAGTGAAATTGAATGTATGGTTGCAAAAATGCTAGAGGCCAGCATAATTCAACCTAGTCAAAGTTCCTTCTCTACTCTAGTATTATCGGTGCATAAGAAGAATGGACCATGGCTTGTGTGTCTGATTTATAGGGAGCTCAACAAGTTCACTATTAAAGATAAATTTCTCATTCTTGCTATTCATGAATTGTTGGATTAATTACATGGAGCAATTTACTTCAACAAGATGGATCTTCATTCAAGATATCATCAAATTAGAATGAATACTGAAGACATTTTGAAAACAATATTAAAAACTCATGAAGGTCATTATGAATTTTTTTTAATGCCTATTAGCCTTACTAATGAACCTTCCACATTTCAAGCTTTGATGAATTCTATTTTCAAGCCCTTCCTTAGAAAATTTGTGTTAATATTTTTTGATGATATACTAATCTACAACAAGTCTTCAAAGGATTATGTTCAACATATTAATAGGGTGCTCAAACTGTTGGAGGACAAACAATTATATGAAAATCCCTTCAAATTTTTTTTTGGAGTATAGGAGGTGGGATATTTGGTTCATATTATATCTCATGTGGGTGTTAAGGTGGACCCTAAAAAAATTAAAGCCATTAAGGAATGGAAAATCCCCAGAAACATAAATCATCTTTGAGGATTTATTGGATTAATAGGGTATTATCATAAGTTCGTTAAGAATTTTAGGATAATAGTAGCACCTCTAACAACATTACTCAAGAAAGATGCATTTTATTGGACTCCAGAAGCAAATAAGGCCTTTGAACATATTAAAGAGGAAATGTGTCAAGCATCGGTCTTAGCTACACTATACTTCATAAAATCCATTATCGTGGAATGTGATGCATCAGGAAATGGAATTGGTGTTGTTTTAATCCAAGTAGGAACACTCATTTCTTTCGAAAGTCATCCAATCAAGGGAAAGTATTTACACAAACCTATTTATGAGAAGGAAATGTTGGCAATACTACATGCACTAAAGCAATGGTGACCTTACCTAATGGGAAGACACTTCAAGATGATAGTCCTAAATAATTTTTGGAACAAATATTATCTTAAGAATAGAAGAAAAAATAGGTCACAAAGCTATTTGGTTATGAATTTGAAACCATCTACAAAAAAGTGAAGAAAAATGTTGTTGAAGATGCACTCTCAAGAAATGAGGAGGATGCGGAAACATTACTCTGTGTCATTTCTATTATCCAACCTCATTCGATAACTGAGGCAAGGGATTAATGGAATAATGATGAAGAGGTGTGGATACTAATTTGAGAGCTACAACAAGATCGTAGTACATCAGATACATTTATCTAGAAAAATGATTCATTATGGTACAAACATTGTTTATATCTATGTAATAATTCCCAACTCAAACAAAATATTATTTTTGAATTGCACACCTCCCCCTTAGGAGGGCACTCATGATTTTTAAAAAGTTACCGCAGATTCAAGAAGGAATTTTTTGGGGATGGCCTTAAATCTGATATTCAAAAGTTTGTGGTAGAATGTTTGGTTTGACAACAAAATAAAGTTGAGATAGATAAGACCCCAGGTCTATTACAACCTTTATCCATTCGAAGTCATCATTGGGAGGAGGTCTCAATGGATTTTATCATAGGTTTACTGAAGTATGAAGGAAAGAGTGTCATCATGGTGGTAGTTGATAGACTTACCAAGGATGCACACTTTTTTGTATTATCTCATCCTTTTAAAGTCAGTATTGTTGCTACTGCATTTATGGAAACAATTCAAAAGCTACATGGAAATCCAAAGATTATTGTAAGGTGATAGAGATCCCATTTTCATTGGAAGTTTTTGGAAATAATGATTTTCTTGCCTTGGTACCCAATTAGCTCATAGCTTATCTTATCATTTTCAATATGACGGGAAAACTACAATAGTGAATTTCTTTTTGGAAGGATATCTTCATTGCTTTGTATGTCATAAACAAACATAATGGGTTAAGTGGTTACCTCTGGTTGAATGGTGTTATAACACTTCCTTCCATATTGCAGTAAAAATGACGCAATTTATGGCACTTTATGGCTATCATCCATCGTCCATCACATCATCTTTAAGAGAAAATTCTAAGGTTCAAGTAGTGGAAGATCACATCAATTATCAACAACAAGTTCTCCAACTCTTAAAGGATAACCTCACTCTGGTGCAGATTCAAATGAAACAGCAGGAAAATCAACATCGTAGTGAAAGAATTTTTGATGTAGGTGACTAGGTATTTTTATAGCTACAACCATACAAACAAATGTACTTAAAGAAAAATAAGAAGGATAATAAATTATCACCCAAGTACTATGGTTCGTAGAAGGAGTTGAAAAATATTGGTACTATGGCATATAAATTGGAGATATCTTGTCTTTGATACTGAAGAAGTCACAGAAACAAGAACCTGACATCTATGGAATCGATCAATTTTAGAGTATCTCATTAAGTCGAAGAACTTACCCGTTGAAGATCCACATGGGAGGATGTGAATTTTATACAAAAGAATCCAGAGCTACTCAAGCATTGAGGACAACACGTTTTTGAAGGAGGGGGGCATGTTAGGTCCCTATAATACTAGTGTACAGTCCCCCCTATTTCTATTGTGAGTGTATCCCCTTTATTGTTATTGTCGTGCCCATGTAGCCCCCATATTGTTATTGTTGTGCCCCATAAAAGTCCATTGTTGTTATTCTTGTTCCCTTACATTATTATTGTTATGTAGGCTCTTATTATAGTATGACCCCTTAGAATCCTATATATACCAAGGAGGTCTTTGTTAGGCCCCTATACTACTAGTGTAACCCCTTATTGTTATTAGTACAACCCACTTATTATATGGATGTACCCATGTAGTACCCATATTGTTAGTATTGTGCCCCATAGAAGCCCACTATTTTTATTATTGTGCCCTTACATTATTATTGTTATGTCGGCTCTGATTATGTTATGACCCCTTAGACTCCTATATATAGAAAGGAGGTCTTTTCATTTGTATCATCCAAGAATTGTTCATTTGTGTAATGTAAAGGAGGTTTCCCCCTCGAAGAGGCTTATTTCTAAGGCATTCATCTATCTTTTCTATCCTTTTATGAGCTGGTTTCATAACATTTGGTATCAGAGCTTTGGATTCTAGGGTTTCGCTACTCCAAACAGGTCATCGTGGAATTTTCGCTATAAATTTTTTTCTGCGACGTTTCAGAAGCTACAAAAAAAACCCATTTGAGAAGACATTGCGCTGAATCTCGAATCCAAATTTTAGAGCTTTTTGCGCTATATTTGCGGAGATATGATCTACGGAAGTTGGTCTTTTTGCAGACTCCTAAATTACATTCCAAACAGGTGACCTGGGGAAAATCGTCATAACTTTCTTTCTGAGCATTGGATTGAAATTTTGTAAGAAGGTACAGAAAGAGAACAGATTGTAGTTTCTTGTATATATTTTTTGAAGCAAAAGTTCGAAACATTGACACGTGGCACTTCATAAAAGTTTGCTCTTCTGGAAAGGTCTATAATCAGGTCATCTTGGGAGATTGTGCATAACTCTTTCTTAGAGAATCCAATTTCGATCAGACTAGTGGCATTGGAAAGAGGACGCAATTTTAGAACTTAAAGATCTAAAACTACAGAGTTATAGTCATTTCAAGATCAAGCTCCTAAAATCAAGAAAAAGCAAGATGAGGAAGTTTGATGGCAAGGATCCGGTAAATTGGATACTTCAGATGGAGAAATATTTTGATCTACATGGTGTACCAATATTACAAAAGGTATGTATTGCATCTTCATATTTAGAAACGAATCAATTTTTATGGTATGAAGGGCTTTGTTCTTGTAAACAACTTGTTGCATGGTCAATTTTCACAAAGGAAATGATAGCACATTATGAGGATACAAAGAGCAACACCTTATTTAGAGCAACACCACAACAATTGGAAAGAGTAAAAGTGCTTTGTGACATAGTGGAAAGCAAAATTATGGAAACCAGGAAGCATACCCCTCATAACTATAGAGATGGAAGTGTTGTTTCTCCCAGCCTTCTACAACCTACAAGGGTTACACCACAACAATTGGAAGAAAAAAGAGAAAAAATGCTTTGTTACAATTGTGATAGCAAATGCACTAAAGGTCATAAGTGTGTTGAGAAGAAATTATTTTACATAGAATATGAAGAGGAGGAAGAAAATGATAAAGAAACATCAAAAGAAGAGGATATACGGTAGGACTCCACCCCAGAGAAAGAAGAAATGAATCAGACCATATCTTGTAAAGCATTGGCAAGAATTACCACTCCTCAAACTCTCAAGATAGAAGGACATATCAAGAAGAAAAAGGTGCAAGAACTGAAAGATCACATCGAGAAAGAAGAAATGAATCCAACCATATCTTGTAATTCATTGGTCGAAATTACCATTCCTCAAACTATCAAGATAGAAGGGCATATCAAGAAGAAACATGTTCAAGAAGTGAAAGATCACATCGAGCATCAAGAAATGAATCCAACAATATCTTGTAAATGATTGGAAGAAATTACCAATCCTCAAACTCTAGAGATAGAAGGACATATCAAGACGAAAAAGGTTCAAGTAGAGAAAGATCACATTGAGCATCAACAACAGGTTCTCAAACTTTTAAAGGATAACTCCACTTCAGTGCAAAATCAAACGAAACAACAGGTAGATCAACATCATAGTGAAAAATGTTTTGATGTAGGTGATTGGGTATTTTTACTGCTACATCTCAAGCAAGCTATTTATGAGAAGGAAATGTTGGCAATACTACATGCACTTAAAAAATGGCGACCTTACCGAATGGGAAGACTCTTCAAGGATGAGGATGTGGAAGCATTGTTTTGTGCTATTTCTATTATCCAACCAAATTGGATAAACGAAGCAAGGGATGAATGGAAGAAGGACGAAGAAGTATGGCCACTTATTCAAAAGTTGCAAAAGATCCCAATTCGAACAATATTGCCAGAAATTGAAGAGGAAGGAAAAATCATATTGGAACCTGGAGCAATCATAGAAACAAGAACCCGACAACTATGAAATCAATCAATTTCAGAGTATCTCATCAAATGGAAGAACTTACCCGCTGAAGATTCCACATGGGAGGACAAGAATTTTATACAGAAGCATCAAGAACTACTCAAGCATTGAGGACAATGCTTTTTGAAGGAGAGGGGCATGTTAGGCCCCTATACTACTAGTGTAACCCCTTATTGTTATTAGTACAACCCACTTATTATATGGATGTACCCATGTAGTGCGCATATTGTTAGTATTGTGCCCCATAGAAGCCCACTATGTTTATTATTGTGCCCTTACATTATTATTGTTATGTCGGCTCTGATTATGTTATGACCCCTTAGACTCCTATATATAAAAAGGAGGTCTTTTCATTTGTATCATCCAAGAATTATTCATTTGTGTAATGTAAAGGAGGTTGCCCCCTCGAAGAGGCTTATTTCTAAGGCATTCATCTATCTTTTCTATATTTTTGTGAGTTGGTTTCATAACAGTCTTGTCATTTGTATCATCCCAGAATTGTTCATTTGTGTAATGTAAATGAGGTTTCCCCCTTGAAGAGGATAATTTTTAAGTCATTGATCTATCTTTTCTTTTATTTTGTGAGCTGGTTGCATAACAATTGTGCAAGTATGGTGGTTATGTGGAGAACAAATGCATATGCGAAAAGAGGGAAATGCAGAGGGATATTTTAATTACGATTCATATTCAGCTCTTTTTTATTTAGTAGACATGAAATTTGATATTAGTAGATTGTGCGCAAGAGCAATGCTTATTTTATTAATAATAGATTATGCGAAGTGTAGAGTTTCGCACAATGAAAGCTTTAGAGTACATATGAATTTGTGTTATTTTGAAAGTATATATTAATATTAACATTTTAATTATTTGAAAATCATGTTTTTATATTTGATATCTTGAGATCTTCACTCGCACTCCGGTACAAGAACAATGGTTGTTTTATTATTAATATATCGTGCAAAGTGCATAGGTTCGTAAAATGAAATATTGAGAAATTTTTACGCCTAATGGATTTTATCTATAGTCCCGCACATATGAATTTGTGTTCTGTTGAAAGTATATGAAAATCATGTTTCTATATTTGATGTTCTAATGCTTTTGTGGTTTTCTAAATACGTGGGCAAGTGTGTAATCAATGAGTTGAATGATGAGAGGACCGATATATAACCTCAGGGTTGTTTTCTATTAATCAGAGGAAAGGCATCGGGACGATTAAAAATATGCATGGAAACTTTATATTTGTAGCATGTTTCAGATGCAAAACAATAGCAGGTGGTGATTTCTAAGGAAATGAGTCTACAACATTTGAAATAGCTAGTATAGTGAGGGATAAATGCTATTTGCAATGATAGAAAAATAACTCACTTCGTTGTGATTGTTAGATTTTTGAATTAGTAATAATAATAATAATGATAATAATAATAAATTCTAATGACGAGACAAACATTGGAATGATAGAGAGATTTGCATGTCAGCGTTATCTCCAATATAAAGATTTTGTGACATATATGTGATGATTTATAGGGAAACAAGTTGACAAGAATTTTGAAATTGTCGATGGAGGAGGGAAAGAAGCTATTTTCTAATATCGATCAGAGCCTTTTCTAATTCTTTACATATTTCAACTAGTGGATCATGTAGCATTTTCTCTTTGCAAATTGCATTTTAGAGCTTGGAGTATTGTTCAAGCTTCAGTTGCCTTACCTAAAATTTTATCTTCGAAGGTGATATTACATCTTCAATGGTGTTTCTATTAAATCATGGACAATAGCAATAGTGTAGAAATACAAAAGCTTTACAATACTATAAGCTTTTAAGTTAATTCACCTTTGTCGGTTTCCTATTTTCATTTGACAATTTCTTAGCTAATTACCATGATTACAGTTAGTTCAAACTTGTTTTGTATGGTAAATTTATGTTTCTCATGACACATATAACATTGATATTAAATCAGTGGTTTGTGATTAGCTTTGGTTTATTTAATTGATAATTATTCAATGTGTTGTGTGTAGTAGTTTTACACAGTTAATAGTAACAATTGCGGCAGAATGGAGGTGAGAAGCAAGGAATATGACATACTATTAGTTTTTTTTCCTTGACCTATGTAGTTTAGTCAAAGTCGTTCGTTTTTATTTCTAATGAAAGCCAATGTTAAATGACACTTTTTGTCATCTAGATTTTTAATTGTTCTGATGTTTGTTCTCTTATTAACAAAAAACAAGTGTGTGGGTAAATATTAGTGCTTTCGGCATTCAATTTATCAAGTAGGTTTTTGTTCATGTATTTATTCAATATACCAATATGCACATGGTATCAATTTTTCCTATCTTTGATTCGCACATGCGTTCTACCATAGAGGAGTACTTGTTGGCACCCATTAAAAAGACACTTAATCTCATATTTCATAATAGTGATAAGTATTTAATCGACAAAATATTCGTTATTTCTTGCTTACAAAATACTTTTTGCAGTTCTCCCTGTTACATTATGAACTAAAGTTTGTGTCTTCAGTAACTAAATTATTTTCGAGTCTACAAAAATCAAAGAGTGTAAAATTAAATCCTTGTAGAATAAGGTTCCCATTGCATCGAAACTGTGTGTCAAAATTTTTGACACATAGACACGTCAAGTCATTTGTAAATCAAATATGGTTTGGTTTTACAAAGTAGTGGGGACCAACTATCAATTTGATTCGTTGTATAAGGTAGTTGAATACATGTTGGCATAATATTTATTTGTGAATGTCCTTGTGCACTTTATTATCTATAGCTATTATTGATAGTTTTACGAGTCTTCGGGTTTGATCGAAGAAACAATGGAAATTCCAGCACGTTCCTAATAAAATATGGTGGAATTTGTTTGTAACTCGAGGTTACAACTGTCAAATTTCATGATCATGGGGGTTGATCAGGTTTTTGATGATACTAAATCCATCTCCACAATTAAAAAACATGATTCAAACAATTGTTTTGTCGGATGTTTATTGTAAAAAAATTGGATTGTGGTGATTTTTGGCCATGTGGGTGAATCTATTACCTTGATAGACAACATATATTATTTCATATCATAATTATTTGTTTCTTATGACACCTATATCAATGATCTTGAAACAGGAGAAAAGTGCGAAGTAAATGGATAGGATACTTTTGAATTTTGGAATTTTTTCCTATTACTCTTCGTAAAAGTTAGCTTTTATATATTTAATTACTATTTAATCAGAGTGTTTTGTGTAACCGTTTTCACATGAGTAATAGTAGCAGCCAGTGTTTCTAAAGAAAATGGAGAATTGTAAAGTGAAATGGGATTTGAGTACATTATTCATTGACAAATATATTTTTACTGCAAACAGAAAATAGGTAGCAGGAAAAGGAAATATGTTAATTGCAGTGACATGATTAACTCACTTGCTGACATTGATGATAGCTTTGACTGGTCGAGAACGTATGAGAAATCTGTGAATCTTTCAACATAAGAGAAAATAAGCAACAATATTTGGAGTACTGGATTAGAAAATGTTGTGTGTGTTCCAGAGGTTTTTGATTTCAAAGAAATTGTTAGAGTCGGTCTTTACATCCCTCCGTCGGAGATCATTTCTCTTTTTGCATTTCATTTTTAGGTGTCTAGCTCGATTCACTCAGTTGCATTCTGTTAGGATCATGCCATAAATCTGACGGAAAGGTCTTGTCATTCATTACTCCTCATGCCTTTATCCATGTTGGCTCAGGTCTGTTCATCAAAATCAAGTTTTAAAGTCACTTACAGTCCTGTTTCAGTTTCTAGATCACAAGAGTCATTTCAGTCATTAGGTCTAGGGTTAGTCAATTTGGTCTTCAATAATGTCTAATAATGCCAGCAGACTCATGAGGGAGGTTCTTAATAAGTTGTTATTTCAAAGATTTTCATCATCATATGGATGGATTATGACTTTTCTTCAAAACTTTGTTTTGAAGAAAATTCAACATTTCGTTTTTGTAATAATTTTCAAAAGTTTTTCAGTTGATTTCTTTAGGCATAGCCCTGGTCTCCTTTGCCAAATTCCATGTCAGCTATCCCTGCAAAAAATTGCCAAGAATTTCATCATTTCAGTCAAAAAATCAAAAAGGAAATTTAAAAACAGAGTTGTATTAAAATGGAAAAAGTGCCAATGCCAAAACATTACAAAGATGGGTCTTGGAGAGTCAAAAATCAAATCCATGTCTTTATAAAGATATTTTCATGAAGATCAATGTCATTTGCATGCCAAGACCAAAGAGAAGCCACTCAAAGCAAATTCGTTGAGTTAGTGTGCAATTTGGGTGAAGTTGGAGGAAACTTGGCCGGCGCGGCGCATAGAGCAGGTGGCGCGGCACACTGGCGCGGCGCATTGGGATGGCATGGCGCATTGGGTATGCGGTGTGGCGCATACACCTGAAAGCCCGAATTTGCTTGAAATTTCTCCAAATTGCCCATAACTTGCGTGGATTTGCTAGGTAGGGTCGTTATCTTGGTATTTCATCCAATTTTGTGATACGTTATGGTGATTTATGGATGATAACGATTGAAACAAAAATCTTAAACCCTACCTCCAAAGTACCTCGAAAGGAAAATTGCTGTGGGTTTCAAAATCAGTGTTTTGCTACCAAAGTCACTCCTCCTTCCCATTCCTCCCTTGTTTTTATCATTCCCTAATTTCCTACTCCCCTAAGCTCATTAATTACTTCTCCTAAATGCTCTATCCCAAATTCTCCAATCTCACACCTCAAACCCTACACAACAATTCCTAACCCTATACATAAAATCCCTCAAAACCCTCCTACATTTCCCTAATCCCTAGAGTCCCAATAGTCCTTAATCCCTTACTACTTTCCCTCTTCCTAACAGTCCTTTGTTTCATTTGTTTCCCCTTGGTGGTAGAATTTGAACACATCACTACAAGAGCAATTCAGCACAGTTTTCCTACACCAGCATCTTTTTCTCCAAGGCAGTTTGAAAAACAACAGTCATGGCATTTGAGCATTCATCGGATTATGAAATGGAAACCCAAAGTGACTCCCCCATGGAGGAACATGCACCCTAGAGGCCTCATAGAGGAGGTAGACATATCAGAGAAGAACCAGTCACCCTCACTAAATTACAGGCCTGCCCTCTTGCCATGTTTTGTGTCCAACATCAGTCATGCTATGAGTTTTCTCAAAAGGTGGCTAATGTTCAATTTCATCATGAGTTGGCTCATCTATTTGTGTTGCATTTACATGGAGATCAAGCTACCTTAGCCGGTGTCACCTTCACACTTACACCAGAATCTGTCTCACTAGCAACTGGCATACCAAACATTGGGGAACCATGGACCAAGAGGAAGAAGATTGACCGACAGCATTATGAGCCATAAATTAAAACCGGTTTCTTGAGGCAGCTCAAGAGATTGTTTCCATTCCGATATCTAAAAGATGAATATGCTCCACTAATGAAATTGATCATGAAGTATTTCAGCTGTGATGGATGGTTCTCTCGTTTATATGCTTATCACATCAGGTTGCTCAGGCATTTCACTAGGATACGGATGATGAACATTCCGTATTTCGTTTGCCAGAACATAGAGAGGATGACCACCCTTGTGCAGCACAAAACCCCTCAACAACAACTTAACAGTGTTTATCATTTTTCTCTTATTAATATTTTGGTGGTTCATTAGCTTGGATTGCAGGGCATCACTTGGGATGATTTCATCTATTGTGACTTCTTCAGAGCTTCATAAGGATTATCAGAGGTTAAGCATGAGACAGGTGGACCTTCTCATCAGTATGAGCGCCATGAGACCGCTAGTGTGCCGGTATTCATCACATATCATAGGGGCACTAGACTTTTATTTGCAGCAGCGAAGCGAGTGTTATCTCCACCCGGTGTGGAAGGGGCCTCGCTTCCGACATCAGCACCACACGTACAAGAAAAAGGCAAGAGGCCAATGCTGGATGAGGGGCCTTCAGGTGAACAAGAGACCGACTTCATTCTCATTCATGATGATGATACAGATACGGGCCCACAAAGTGCACATCTTAGAGAGATCATTCAGGAGCAGCAAACAGAGATCAAAGCCTTATCCCTTGACTTGGAAAGGGCTAAGTGGACTATGAAATACTTGGAGTAGAGGAACAAACAGCTTGAAGATCAGCAAGCTATCATGGAGTTACAAAACATCCACGAGAATCGCCAAGCTGCACAAAGGAGAAGGGTTGAGCTCACTTCATTGGAGCAAGAGATTAATGATGATCGGGAGTCTAATCTCGAGAGAGTTAACATCCACTTAGAGAGATTTTTGGACAAGGCCGATAATGACCATGCATTGCTGAGACACATTGCTTTCCACTACATGGCATGGAAAAAGGTCTGCAAGGCACGAATTAGAAATTTAAAGGCAAAGTTAAAGAAGGCAATAAGGAAGCAAAAGAGGCAAAGGGAGCTTGATTGTCTTCAGATATTGGCCGAAGCCTCTTTAGCCCAACATGACACTTAATGAAGAAGCTCGAGCCCAAATTTCAAGAAATTTGGGGCATTTTTGGCATTTTGACAAATTTTGGCACAAAAAACAGGGTTTTTCTCCCTATGCGCCGTGCCACGTGGCGCTCGCTTTTGCTAGGGAGCTCCAAATTGCAAAACGTTTGCATTTTTGGATTTTTCATGAAATATTATGGTTTTTGGTGCATGGCCAAGAAATTTGGGCAAGTTTTGAGTCCCCAGGAGGTCAAAAACACTCAAAAAATGACCTCACTGCCCCTATTTTGACGCACAGGAAGTATTCAAGGGAGATTGAATTTTTGGAGGGGCAAATGACATCCAAATCTAGAAATTCCACTTGGGTTGGAAATTAGACAGGTAGATCTTTCCAACAAGCACACTTGGGCTCAATTTGGAGTTCAGGAAGTGCCTCCAAATCAGCTCCAAAGTGGTGCGACACATACAGATTTTGGCGCGGTGCATAGGGGATTTTTGCCTATTTTTCACTATTCAGCTTAGCAATTCGCCCAGTTTTGACCAGTTTTGCTTCTTGGTGTTACTTTTGACCTTTCATGATGTAATTTGATAACCATGATGTAATATTGGCACATTTTAACTTGTTCTAGAGGATTCATTCACTAAAAGGTGAAAATTGAATGAATGAATCAATTTCCTAGCATATAGGGGTAAGTTGTTTGACTACCTAAATTTTAGTTCCTTGTTTAGAATTAGTTCAAACAGCTCCTAGAATGATGAGCTCGACCCCTAGAGGCAAGGGAATAGGTTTGGCTTTTCTATATTATGTAATTTGTAAGTCATTTTCAGGGTTGGACACTTGGGATTGCTTAGCACTTCATTGTACATTTCATTTCTGCAATTTTGGCAAAGGAAGGACCAGGGTTTTTCATCACTTGTTGGGATCCATGTGGCTTTATGTTTTGATGGTGTGTTTCTCTATGTATTTTTAAGTTCACTGATGTTTATGTGTATCATTTCCCTTCTCTTGTCTTCTACAATTAAACAAAAGAGTGATTAAGGTAGAATCCATGAGTTTGTTGTGCTCTACCTTAAACTTTGTTTAGTTTTACATGTTTTCATCTGTTTGGAGAGGATCCTTGCAGCCTCTTGCCCTCTTCAGCTCCTCAGCATTCTTTTCTATCCATTCATTTAATCTAAAGCATCAAAACTTCTGCCTACCTTGCCCCAACCAGAACTCTACAAAAGTTTGGCCTCATCCCTGGACCCAAATTTGCCTCTCCCTTGATTCCAACAAAACCCCCAAAAAAACAAATCAAATATTTGCACTTCATACCTAGCCTAAAATTAGTTTGTATTTCAGTCATCTCAAGCCCCATCGATTATCTTTTGCTGAGATTGACCCGGAGAGAGCCCTCTCCTGTCCTCGTAGGGCTAGCTATGAGGCTGAGCATGGTTTGATATGGACCTAGAAGCTTACCTATTCAACCTGAGGTAAATCTAGGCTCTAACAGAAATTATTTATCTTTGCGCAAATAATTTTGATTTAAGAAAGAGGACAATTAAGATATGAGTGACAAAGGTTCCTCTGAATACAAATGCATTTAGATGGTTATTCAAGTTACCAAATCGAACAAGCATTTAGAATTGTCCATTTTGAATAGCTTACTAAAGCCAAAGGGATGTGGGATTAACATTGTGCGAGAATTCATTTCTCCAAATTTTGAGGTTCCCTCCAATCTTTCTCTTCTAGATATTTTTTTTGTTTAGGCAACTATTTATGGATTTCCTTTGGCTCTTTTCATGTGTAATAGGGCTAGAAAGTACAACAAATGTTCCAAAATGCATTTTCTATGTGCTTTATGAGACATATAAAAATAATTATATTTTTATTGGGTTGATGTAATTTTGAATGAATTAGATATTCAGCTACATATATTTCCCAAGAAAATAGCTTCTTTATGATGGCATATATGATAATACCTCTTGTGTCAAGGCATGTGTTTGATAGTTTACCCTATAATCCTAAATTCAATTTTCACGAGGAACCAATGCAATTATGATATCCTATATTGTGGAAACACAACAATTCATTAAATTTTTGTTTAATTCAAGATGTGATTGTAAGAAAAGTTTATTGCATGGTAACTAGACAAGATACTTCTTGAATATCTGTAGAGGTTGAGGTTTTCCTATCTGGGAAAGGGTAATATAAGGAAAGAGAAAGCAATCTAGTTATATGAACTTATGGTTTTGAAGATAGGCCATTGTTATTGCCGATTTTTTTCTAGATAGGTATTTTTTGTTGAATTCTATAAGCAATATCATTTTTGTCTAACTATATTTGAACAGAAAAAGAAAACACAATTTATTTATTTTATGTTTACTATTGGAAAAGTCATAGTGAAGAATACGTCTCACGATAACATTTTTGCAAAGTCTTTAAATCCTTTTAAATTAAGTGAAGCTAAATCTATTAAAGTATTTATAGAGGAATAATTTTCACATAACACCTTGAGTCTATGAGGCATGAGAACTTGTTCCCAACAAATAGAGAGCAGAGCGGGGAAAGTCATAATGTATCAACAAAATATCAAAAAACACTAGCATATGCTAAATAGATCGCTAAAAAGAGATCATCGGGATGGAAAAAAGATATAAGCAAGAGGAGAAAATCCTCTAGGACAATCTCAATCTTGCACACACAGTACTGGTGTGAATTCATTTTCCAGCAAAAAATGGCAAAGAACTACTAGAAGCGAAAAATTGGTTGTTGATAGGCTATTAGGTGGTGGGGATGACAAAGATCCTTGTCATAGAGTAATTCTAGAAAGAGCGCACATGGCTGAATCATTTAAACAAATTAATTAAAAAACAAAAACCATGTACAAAAACCACGAAAAGCAATTAATTTTAAAAAAATGGGACCATACAAAAACCATGAAAACCACAAAAAAAACCCTTCAAAAGAACTTATAAAATCACAAAACCAACCAAGAAAACCGTTTAAAAAAAAAAAAAAAAAAACCTTTCAAAACAACTTAGAAAACCACAAAACCAACCTAGAAAACAAAAAAAAAATGTTCAAAAAAAACCTAGAAAACACTTTGAAACCACCGAACAAATATAATTTAGGTTTTTTATTTGGTTATTATTTGCAATGTTTTGTTTATTAAATGCATATTTTCCAATTTTGAATGGTAAAAACATTTCTTTTTCTAATTATTTTAGGTCTTGAAGTTTTTCTTTTGGAATTTTGTGAAATAAATTTTCAATTTAAAAAACAAATATATATATATCTATATATATATATATATATATATATATATATATATATATATATATATATATATATATATCTATATATATATCTATATATTAAAATTCATTTTAAATTTCTAGAAGATTTGACTTAAAATATACCCCCAAAAACTCCAAAAAAGAAAACAACAAAATTATAACCAACAAATAAGTACAAACTAGGAGCTTGATATTAACATGATGAATATGGCTGCTCATGGTGAAACTCTTTTTATAAATTACGATTTATTTATTTTTTTGTAAGCTTAGTAGGACCTTTCATTCATTCATTCATTTTCAAAGCATGTTACAACTAGAAAATACATTCCATGGCCTCAACCTACCCAGTGAGAAACTAGGTATGTTGGCCACCCGAATGAATTATAAGCCATACAAAATCTAACATTCTTAAGTTTTTCAAAATCACCCTTATAGGCCTAAATGTCTAAAAACTAGTTCACCCTTAACATGCTAATAGAAGTACTGTTAATTGACATATACATACTCAAAATTTAACAAAAGGAAAATAATGAAAATTATTCATTAGAGGACTCCACTAGAGTTGTGTCCTTTGCACTAGAACCGAGTAATTTAGATTGAGGCTGGCACAGAATGTGCTTCTCAATACGACCCAGACCAACATTCTTATGTTGAATTTGAAATTGAAAAGGTTGGAATTCCTTCTGAATTTCCTGAAATCTAGAGTCAACTTTGATGGAACCTATTGCATGCACGATAGCTCTGACTACTATGTTATTCATCATATTCATCATCAAATATAGATAAATTTTATTCTTTTACTACGTGATCTGACTCGGGTATGGCCAGGATCAGGGATTAGCAAGCACCAATCCTCCATCTGAATTTCCTGCTCATCCTGTTGGTTGAGTTCAGCCTCCCAACCCACTATTAGTTGTCTAACCTGCTCAGGAGTACTTGTTGTGTATGCACGGGCCACGTCAGTGATGTGTTGGGTATTCAATTATCTTACACTTCTCCTTGGCGGCTTCGACAAGGATGCTCCTCGTCCTCCCCAATACTCTCTCTTTCGATTGCGTCCATGACCCCCAGTGACATACTGCCTTGTGCCCATGGGTGGTCTTTCCATCTCCGTTAACCTCTTCTGAATTACACTATAATTAACTAACCAGACCACTGAATGAGTGAATACCCTCAACTCATTGACTGGGATGTCTCTCCAATTATTAACACCTAGAATGACTACAGATAACAAGAGAAAGAAATAGGAAACATTAAACCCAAGTAAAGTGAAAGTAGAATAGGACGTATCAATTATCCTCTAGTGGTTCTTTCTTCTTATTACCTGCAGTCTGTGCTCATTCATCTCATAGAATATATTAAAGCCAGAGAGGGTTTGTCTCTACTAGATGGAAGAACTACCCACCAACACCTCAAAATACTTCCCATAAATACAAACTCCAACACATTGTAAAACCAGAACCGGTGACAAGTAGAGAGTACTCACTAACCAATTTAGCCAAATATAGAAACAAGCATTCCTACCAGGCAGTAATTTCTTCCCATAGAAACAATGAGCCCAAATTAAACCATACATTCCCATACAGAGCAATAATATACCATAGGAAATGAATATAGACTTCGAAACAACTATTTCAAGATAAAATTGAGCCACGCAGACATGCTCTTCGGACAAAAAAACATTGCCAAGATGCACAATCACTCATTCTTAGGATGGGGAAAAATCCAACAGGAAGCATTCAGAGTACTAGTATGTCATGGGCTAGGATGGGTGGAGAGAAATGATACATACCCTAATACCATTGCCATCGAGCCGACCTGAATGACCTCCCGCTTCCGTTGCCTGCTTGCCAAGCTTGCGCTCAGAAGGAAATCATAGAGATTAGTCAAAACCCTTAATACCTCACTATACCATAGTGCAGATACATGTCATGCGATGTAGACTCCCACCACCTAGAGGGTTATATCGCGACGACATTTAGCGCCTACCTTAATACCTCACACACCTCCTCCCATTGCATCCACCCAGTAACACATGTTATTCATCTGCCAAAGTTTCCCCACCTCCATGCCTTCCATCTAATCACCATTATCGTGAGTCCCGACTGGGACAATAACCTAGCCCACACCCCGAACAGGGGATTTTATTATTTTAAATTTAAATTAGTTCATATTTTTTTTTTTTTTTTTTAATAATATATTCTACGATTCTAGTTTTAAAAGTAAAATATTAATCTTTAAAGTTAAAAATCTATAAAAAAAAAAAGTATATATATATA